>CM060191.1:23981880-24625491 GCA_030549335.1 Pontederia crassipes
AACGAATGGTGATGCAAAGTGGATGCTCATCTTTTTGGAAGGGGGTGATGGCGACATTATCAAAGATCAGATCATGTATCTCGCTGAGGCTAGGTAATGTAAGAGAGCTTCGCTTTTGAAAAGATCCCTGGGATGGACTTGATTCACTAGCACAACTATTCCCTAGGCTATATGCCATTGCATCGGACAAAGACATCAAGGTGGCAGAATGTTGGTCCACATCGGGAGGTCACAATGGGGCCTGGCTGCCATCTTTCACAAGTAATTTGTCGGACCAACGAATTGATGATTTTGTTGACTTGATAAATTGGATGGATATGTTCCTGAAGATAATATAAGGGACAGTTGGGTATGGTCGGTTTTTTTAGCTCGTAAAGTATATGAGACGTTAAGTGCAACTGATATAATTGATGATGGTGACTTGAAGTCGGACTGTGCCATTATATGGAGGAGCTCAATACCGCTAAGAATCAAAATTTTCGCTTGGCTTCTTCGACGTGGGCGACTCCTCACCAAATCTTATAGATCCCGGTGGCAGCTTGAGGCTGATATCACTTGTGTTTTGTGCAATAATGCTGTCGAGGATATTAAACACTTGTTTTTTGAATGTGAGGTGGCAAGTATGGACAATCACCAAAAGTCAATGGCTTAATGTATCATCGGTAGAAGCATTTTGGAGCTCCTTTCGGAGTGGTAATGTGATGGGGAACCAACGAAGATGTCTCGAGGCGGAGCAGAGTACTAACCTTATCTACTCTATGGGCAATCTGGTCACAAAGGAATGCAGTCATCTTCAGAAACAGGCACTCAAATAAAAAAGAGGTTACACGGATAATATTGCCATGCGTGCTGTAGAGTTATGTAACGTATGGTCGTGCGAGTAGTGGTGGAGGGAGAATTCAGCATTCAATTACTTCTGTTGTAACCTCTTTTTATTATTAATAAATTTGGATGTCTACCAAAATGGTAGTCATCCTTTCTGTTCTAAAAAAAATATGAATTATAATTCTTTCTACTTCTTGAGGTATAATGACAGATGCTGATTTCTTTTTTTTATTTTTCCTTCCATTCAAATAAAAAAGGTAAGAATTGGAAACAATTATCAATTATTAAGAAAAAAATTCAAACTTTTTTATTATGGAATATACATATCAATATGCATGGATAATCCCTTTTAGATGTCACTGTGATCTCTCTAATCTTCATCCATTATATCTACTGCTCTGAAAATCCACATTTGCTAAGGGTCTTCCAGATGAAATCTCAATTAATCGAATTATATGCTTTGGAGAAGTCGACTTTCCACATGAAGCCCTTCCTTTCGTACCTTTGCCAGATGAAATCTCAATTAATCGAATTATATCCACATGAACCTCTGCCAGCAAAAGATCATCTTGGAAGCCAGAACAAAACTGTCGCCAATCATTCTTCCTTTGATGAACTCCATCTAGACTGGGGCAATCAGCTTATCAATCCCATGACTAAAGACGATTCACCAGCACTTTGGATATCAGAAAATACACCACATTAGAGAGTGCAAGGGGGTGAAAATCCGTGAATTCTTCTGGCGATGAACATTGTGGGATAAGAATAGGAAGTATCTCCTCAAAAAAAAAAAAAGGAGGTATCTGTTAGACTGTTGAAGCCATTATTGCCTTGATGAAACTCTTGAAAGACCCTGATGATGTCCTCCCCGAGCATGGGCCAAAATTCCCAGAAGACCGGGAAGCTGTCAAGGTCTGCAGAGCCCTTACCCTTAAATTTTTTTATCGCTTCCGGATTTCTTCCTCACTGAATGGAGCAATCAGCGGCAGCGTTTGATCTTCCTCAAGCTGATTAACCCCTCTTCCAAGTCATTTCCAAGAGCTGTGATTTCCCTTCTTGTAAAGTTCTTGAAGTACTCTGCTGCAGCTCGCCCAAGTCGCACCCTGTTTGTGATATCAACCCTGCTCATCCCGATTTGATCTATTCTATTTTCTTCTACAATTGCTATCACATATGAAAGAATTTGGTCTTGGCATCTCCCTCTTTCAGACACAGATGTCTTGACTCTTGACCTCTGTCTCCATCTCATCTCGGCTTTCTGATCCTCCAGCTTCAGGGTCTCATTCTGCCAAGCACGCTTTCTGATCTTATCCTCGTGTCTTCCTCACGCCGATCCAACTCCTCAATTGCTGTCAGGGCCGAGGTCCTATGGAGAGTCAGATTGTCAAGAGATCAGCGGTAATCCTGTAAGAAGTCCCGCAATCTGTCCCAGCCAGTGGGCCAATGATCATGAAGCAGCGGCATGAGTTGGATAAGAGCACCACTACGAAGCGATGAGTGCCTGAAATCCTGGTTCGAGCAACCACAATGTCTCAAATTTGAAGTATGTTCACATCTAAAATCCTCATTTGATTTCCACATAATCAGCGTGTGTGGTCAGAAGAAGGTTGGTTGAGTGCCACTGCCATGGCGTTCACAGAATGGAATGTGGCCGCCATATCAGTTGAAACACAAGAAGCAATCCAGCTTTGATTTGGGTATAGGAGAAGCAAAATTCTGCCAAGTGAATATGCAATTATTGAGCAGAATGTCCAGTAGCTCTCTCTTGTCAATAAATGCCCTGAACTATGATAACCACAATCCTGGTGGTCATCCTTTTTCTCCAAAAAAAAAGGCCTGAACTCCTCAGAAACACCTTCCGCTCTCAGTCACTCCACCACATTTAAAGTCACATTAAAATCCCCTACCAAAATCCAAGGTGTCTCTGGAAAGATCTCGCAGAACTCCTCAAGTTCCTGCCAGAGTCTGTGCCTTTCAGCTACCATATTTGCTCCGTAGACTTAGGTGGCCAAGAAGTTGAAGTTGTTAGATCGGCATCTCAGCTCCACTGAGAGACATAATCGTTCCGCACGTGTCTATATAAACTCAAACAACTCATTCAGACAATCATTAGATCTGCCTTCAGAGACCAGAGTAGAAGTTTATTCATTCTGTCTCCAATCTGCTTCCATTGGTTCTCTGAGATATTATATTGCTGTCTCATGCAACAGAGCAATGTCGGTGCACCTCTCCGTCATGTATCTTGCCAACATATTCCATCTTCTGTCCTCCCTCATACCATTAACATGCCCGCTCAATGTTTCATTTGGAAAATGATACTGGTCCCAATGTTCTAAATCTGGTTGCTAATCCAGCCGAACCTGTATGTAGCAGAGAGTGTGACACTCCTGTGATCCTGATCACCAATGTTGGATGTGGAAGCCCCAGCAATCGCCCTCACTGCCTCCAGCAGGCAATCACATGTTGAGGATGTCGCAATGTGTGGCACCTCGTGCAAAACAGGTGGAACCTCAATATGACTGCTGTTCCTTGTTTATGTTGGTTCCATGCTAGCTTCCTCCCTGGTGGCTCACATCGGTCAGGTTGCAATATTCCCTCTTTTCGGAGTAGGATTGGGCGTTCCTAGAGAATCTGGGTTATGTGGTATTGATGAAACACCCCGGATGCATACCCTTTGTTCTCTGGTCGCCTATTGGTGATCGCAACAGGGTGGTATGCGTCTTTGAGCATCAAGGAACCATCAAAGTTCTTCAAGTCTACAGTAGCAAAATGATCGGGAAATTGGCTATTCCTCGTCAGAAGGGTAGTTGATGAAATAAGTCAATAATTAGAATAAAATTGGAGGATAGAGTTGAGAAAGATGCTAAAGTTAAAGGATATTTAGTGAAATTTACCTTAGAGGTGAACGATGTTGTGCAAATAATAATGTTTTGTCATTTGGACAATCATCATCTTTTCTCTCAAAAAAATATAGTTACCTATTTTAGTTAATAAATAATTAAATTTAGTTAAACAATAATTATGAAATTTTTTAATAATATCAGTTTAATTAATAACTTCTCTTTAAATTGTTATATGTTAATTAAAAATTAACATGATAAAATGATTCTAAGAATATAAAATTATATAATGATAAAAAATAAAGGTAAACAAGGAAAGTAATGTAAGACGAAAAAAGTAAAAAAATTAGGAGCCAAAAGAAGAAAAGTTAACGATAAAAAAATTAGGAGCCAAAAGAAGAAAAGTTAACGAAATTGCTAGCTTAAATAAATTAAAAAATAGTTTAATATTAAGTAAAATAGTTTAACATCTTTTTCCCTTTTGCCTTTTTACTTTGTTTTTTTATATGTTATCTGTTTCTCATTAATTAAAATAATACAGTAAATTCATCACTAATTTCCCTTATACTGTTGTTTTACTTTTGTCAATCTTTCCTTTTTTCACAATTTTCCATTTTCTCATTTTTTTATTACATTAATGATTAAATAATTCATAAACTACAGGAACAACATACATATATTTTGTTAATCATGATGTTTCATTTAACGATCTTATTTGAATATACTTTGCAAATAAATCTAGTTATATTTAGAAATTTAACATTGCTATCAGACTTATGTTGGGCAGTTAGTTTGTTTATTGAAGAGTTGGGTTTCAGTCGGATATTGGACACTGGACAAATGTCATGAAAACCGTTTCCGGTCCATTATCCACCATATCCCGGAAACTTATTGGGATGGAAAATGGGCTGGTCAGATTTCGTGGTGTATAATCATTACTACTTGCAAATACTTTTGACAAAAATATATCATATGGACATTATGCTAATTTAGTTATATTTTAAACTATTATCTATGAGTGAAAAATAATTTTGAAAATATCTTGATGAGTTCACATATTGCTGTTTAAAAAATGTTTTTAATGAGGAAATAAAAAATCTAATGCATCCATCCTGCCTGCTTTCGAAACAGTGACCTGCACATCAATCTCACCTGTGGAATAATTATTGGATACAAAAAAGTTGTACTTCATGGCTCATTGCTATATCCTTGAAAAACTGGATTACCAATATGCGTATTAGGAGAAAGTATATTTATTTAATTCCAACTTATTTCACATCAGGTTCGGCATGGCCCAGGATTTTACAAATGTAGCATAACTAAAGTAAGAAATGATGAGAGTGATGAAGAAAATTTGGCCGTACAGTTATTTGAAGATGACCAGGGCCTGGCTGCAGGCCAATTTGCAGCCTTCTACTGTGATGAGATGTGCATAGGTTCAGGGGTGATTCTAGATTCTTGGGATGAGAAGTGCTTCCCCATTTGTCAAAAGGCTTTAGAGGTTGCAGAAATGGAAGATAAGTCAAGATTGGGAAAGCCTGTCATAATAAGGAATCTGTAAACGTTATGGAACCTGTACAGACAACCAGCTTCTTGGTTCTCACAGGTACTTATCTTGTATGCTACCAGAAAGAAGTATATTCTTTCCTTCTCATTATTTTTTAAAAATTCAGCACTACTTTAGAGGCTGAAGCTTGACTCTGATTCCTCAGACATGGTCTTGTTACCCTATAGCACGGACACAAGTGAAAAGTCATGAAGTTTGTTCCTCATCAGATTGTTGGAGGCGTTTCTAGATGAGTTGAAGGCACATATTAATCTTCATTAAAGTTATTTTGTTGGGATGGATCCTCACCACCTACAACTGCTGGCCTCCATCCTGAGTATGCACGAAATAAGTCCTGGAGCATGTTTATGAACTGCAGCCAAGAGAACTTTTCATAATTAATTTAGCACCGTCAACTTTTACCCAAGTTCCAGATGTGCCACAATTTTCACTCTAGGGAGGCAGGGGTAAAAGGTGTCTACAAAAGGCACGGAGTATTCTGAGCTGGTGATACTTCTGTTACTGAAGACATGAAGCAATTCTCCACAATTGCACAACAGTTATTGCTTTAATTGTAGTTTGGAGAAAATATCAATCAAACTCTTCAGTGATCTGTAAGATGAAGAAATCTACATTGAAATTAGGAGCATTATCTAAGGTTATTTTCACCTGTAACAGGTCTTGTTTTTGTTGAGTGGTTGATCAATAAATTTCGACTGTTTTGTGTTGTGAGGGTTTTAACTCGAAGACTTCCAGATAGATCATCAAGTTAAAAGTGACTGCTGCCTTGCGAGGACCAAATGCCAGTTCATGGGGCGCAATTGTCGCATGGAATTATTTCCTCTACAGCATTATCTGGTACTTCCTTGTACCACCCAAAGTTGCAAAAGCTGCACAAAATTTAACATTTGAGTCATATTAAATTTTCGTCCAATTTTTATTGCTAAGGTAATCATTAGTTAAAGTTTACGTACTCCTTGGACTTTGATAAATTGCTGAGTTTTACTGGCTTGAACTTTTAGGTGATCTAAATGTTGAAGATCAAACTTGAGGGATACAAATATTAATTTCACCCTGCTTTGTTGTCGTCGGTTTTTTTTTTCTAATCCTCTTATTATATTCGCTTATTTTTTTCCCCATTTTATAAAGAGAATTAGTAGGGGCAATAAAAGTAAAGACTAACAATTCACAGAGCATCGTCTCAGTATGATTATGTACAACTTCGATTCGAGGTCTCAATCGCAACTCAAAAGATTTTTTTTTATCATATCAAAAGGACTTTGACTAAAGGCAAAAAAGGGAAGAAGAAACCACTCATACACTCCGTATGGCACAAGTTGGAAATTATGCCAAAAAAAATAGTAAAATGGTTTCTACTTACGTTAGTCCCATCATACCTATGAGTTTGAAATCATACTTAGGTGGTAAATTACATAAATGATGCTAATTCTATGTTATTTTTTTTAGTTTTTTTACATCGTTAATCCTTCATTTTTGTTGTATTTCTATGTTTTTTTTACATAAAGTATATATTTTTGTTTGTCTTTAATTTGTGTAGAAATAGGCCGTGGTCATTCACGTGAATCAATAATAATTTTAACATTACATGTTAGTTGTCTCTTTATTTCGGCTTTATCTCTTTTTTTTCATTAATGTTGATTATTATTTATGACACTGAGAAAGAAAAGCATCTTAAGAATAAAATTCATTATAATAAATCATTATGCGAAAAAAGAAAGTCGGAAAAAATACATATGAACAAGAAGACGTATAATTAATTTGAGCACTTGTTTGGGTGTGTCTTTCCTTAATCTACATGCATTTTCCAACTTTTTTTTTAACCGGCTCGAGTTTAGGAGAGATCTGTTGCATCACTAATCCTCTAATCAACGTGATAATTCGTTTTTAATGGATCTTAAAATTATTAAGATCTCCGACAAAATGCATTTCCCAACGTGGGAAGTAACGACAAACACAAAACACGGCATCAATCGACAAGACACGTCAATCTCCTTGGCAACATTAATCCACAAAATCAAACATTCGCCCAACTCTGTCTGGATTAATTAATTGCATTATATATATATATATTATATGGTTGAAATTAAATTTAATAACTTAACAATAAATTCAATAAAAATTGAATCTAATGATCTTTGTTGGTTGATGTCCTTCTTGTGTTCCCTTTTTCTACTCAAATTAAACCTAAATAAATTTTAGCAAAAGAAAGATCGATAACCAGAGATCGACCGATCGATCACTCAATCAATTAATTGCTCAAGATAAATTTTATTTATTCATTAGTTTCTTGTAGAAATCTCCTGTAAGATATTTACAGTGAAAAGGGGATAAACCAAAAAAAAAAAAACTTCTCACAGAGAAAACACCATCTTATAGATAGGCGGATAGATCACAGATCTGCTTCACCTCAAACAAAACCCTATTCAAACCACCACCACAGTTGCAGATGCAGACGAAGAAAGAAAGAAAGAAAGAAAGAGAGGAGGAGGAGGAGGAGGAGGAGATCCAGAAGGATCATACGGAGGACGAACAAGGCACCCAACTCAACTCAGCTCCAATCCAAGTCAACTCCAAAGTGTACTTCTACCTAACGAGGGCGTGGGAGATGACGGCGACGATCCGGCGCACGCCGAGGCGGAAGCGCGGGTAGGCCCGCAGGGAGTAGACGGAGGCCTCCCGGACGAAGGACTCCACCGCCTCCATGAAGGTGTTCAGGCTGCGCACCGGCGGCACGTACAGCGTCAGCGGCGCCGCAGAGAAGGCTACGGCGAACAGCAACTGGAGCATCTCCAGATCTACTTCCACTTCACTATTTCCCTCTCGCCGGACGCGGAGTCGCAGAGATGATGAAGTAGCCCGACCGGCGACGGCGAGAGTCGCAAGTCAACAACAACAACAGAGCGCTTGGCCTTCTTTTTTTTTTTGCGACTTGTCGGCTGTGGATGATATTTGGCGTTGGCGATATACCACCCCCACTATTATTTATCAATATATAGTAATATTATTATTATCACTCAATTTAATTTAATTGTTTACTAGGATATTTTACTTGAAATATTATTTTAATTAATGAAAATAAATTCTTTTTTTTTCTTTCTTTCTGGAAGTGTCTCGAGAGGACCATCCTTTAATTATGGGGGTTGACCCCAACAATATTTCCACATTTTTTTTAAAAAGGATCGAACTAGATATGCACATATCAACAAAAACAAAAACAAAAGTTTTTTTTTCTTAAAAAAATTTGTTAATGATTAATGGTTGCTTAAAGAGGTTCAAAATTATTATTATTATTATTATTATCATTATTATCGTTGTTCTTATTATTATTATTATCTCTTCTTTGAATTCGGATTATTATATTTAGTTTTATTTTTTTAAAAAAAAATAATAAGATATACGGGATCGGATTACAATATGAGATAAGGTGAATTTGATTTTATGATTATTTTTTCTCAGGACAGATTTAAGACATCTTTTTATATGTCAATCACACTTATAAATCTAGTGTGGCATCAACATGACTATATATATATATTTATATATATGTGTAAATCAATTTTTTTAGACAAGTTGAAAGTACAAATTTACAACTTTTTCATTTTTAATATATACACTTTATTTATAAAAAATAACAACTTACTTATATATAGATCTACACCTCCATTAAATCCTTATATATATATATATATATAATGATAGTCTCGATATGAAGAATACACAAAAACTATTATGACAACATATTTGGAACATGAAAAGATGTTTGATTCTTGGATCCGTTTGCTGCTCCTCTAATGGACAACAATTATTTACAACTTTCTTTTCTTATTTTAATTTAATGGGAGTTGGACGTTTCACGGAGTTTAATTTGACAGAAGAAGGATCCGGATCCGGATCCGGAGCTTTTCTTCAACCTTCCAAAAGTAAATTAATTCCTTGAGTGGAGTTGACTAACTACTACACAAATAAATTGGGACGTGTTTGGCTCATGGATCCTGTCAATTGCCCTGCCTGCCAACTGTGGCATGCAAAGGATAATTAATTTTAATCTGGAATTAATTAGTTAATTAATTAATTATAGCATAAATTTATTTAACCAATGACTAGTTGGCCCGTTGCAAGAATTAATGATCTCACCTTTAATAATCTGCGCTAACAATAACTTTTAGCTACCAAACAGATTTTAATATTAATCTCTTAACAATCATAATTAACCACTATTGCGACATCTTAAAATATGGGTCGTCGTTGTTTATAACTATGCAAAGAAGAATTACAAATAAGTAAACATAGTTCAAGACAAAACAACGAAATTATGATTTGGTAAAAAACAAAATACATATGATCACTTTCTTACTTTGTGGGGTTACATGTTTTAAATAATAAAAATAATTACACCTATCAAATGTCCATCTTTTCTTTGGGGCATATTTGGTTGAGGGTGAAAGAATGATAAAGAAAGCTAAGGGAAAAATGAGAGAAATGCATTCTTTTTTTTTTGTTGAATTTAAATTGGAGGTCCTTTCATTATGTCATTTTTTCCTCTTCCAAATGAAGTGAAAAGGAGAGGAAAGAATTAATGATCATATATTTTCTATTATCTCATACACAATTTAAATATAATTATATATATGAAAGACATAATTATCTATAAAAAAATATTACTAAGCATTCATTCCATTTTCTTTCCTTTAGTTGCTCCATCCAAACAAAATGAATACTTCACTCTCATTCTCTTTTTTCTCTTCCCCTAGTTTACCTTCTCGTCTATTCCTTTTCCTTCCCCTTGATAAAATTTGAACCAAAGAGGCCCCTAAAGAGAACACTTGTCGATTTTAATTGGTAAATTTAGTGATTTGATTAGCTGATATATATTCAATTAGAGGATAATGATTTAATTAGACGATAGCGATTAATTATCAACAGATAAGCAAATAACGATTTGTTTATGAATTTGAAAAAAAATATTTCACAAATATAGCGGTTGAACTAGGGTATACTTATACAATGACAAAAATAAACAACAATATAATCTAAATTTATTCTTATGAGCATCATATTCATAATAATTAATTTATAATATGTTATTTTGAATAGCAATATTTTTAAAATTATTATTTCAATATAAAAATATTGATTATTTTAAAATACAAATCCTGTTCAAATTTTAAGTAAAATCAAAGATGTGACATTAAAAATAAAAATATTATATTAAGTTTAAAAATTAAAAAAATATTAAAAATGAGGGTATAATAGAAATAAAATATAAAATATATACTTTATACTCTATAAGTTAGTAAGAGTACTTTATAGTGTTTTGTGCTTAAATCTCTAAACGTTATTTTAAATACATATATATACACCAAACACTCACACTAACATTTTGACTCGGTCAAAATGTTATCTGTTACTTAATACTTTAGTCTCTGTACGTGCCAAACAGTGTCGTCATATCAACAATCATCTACTATCACTAACGATATATGTATTTCACATCACGCACAATCTTAAAAGAACTCTTCTAGTTAAAAGAAAATGACATTAGGGTGGAAAAAAAATATTATGTTCAAAGATAATGAATCATCAATCATGATCATTATGATTAAATCAAAATGTGACCTTTAGATAGAATCAAAGAATGACTCAAGAATCTCTCCTTCATCTTCTTCTTGATGATGTTCAAAATGGACTATTTAACAAATCCATGTCTTAAACTTGTTAAAACATCATTTGATCATTCAGTTCACATCTTTTGTCCTCTAACTAGTCTTGATCATTCCTTCTCTTTCCTTGTACATTCTCCTCGATCCCAATATGTCTCATGTCTTTTCCTTCGGCCTATGTTGCAACCCATAGCAAGGAAGAAATAAAAAATCACCACGGAGAAGGGTGTGAATGATGGATAAAAATAAGGGGAAATGAAGGGGCTTAGGACTAAATAGGGAAATAAGTTTGGTTTGTGTCCTTTCATCTCAAAGGTCATTTCATGGTTCTCATAGGTTGAATCTAAAAATGGATAATTCACATTTTCTTTAAGTCATTTCCTCTCCAAAGGACATGAGTGTGAAAGGTTATTTCTAAGTTCTCACGAGTAGATGAGAAATAATTCACATTTGACTTTCTATCATTTCTTGTCATGAGCGTGAAAGGTCCTTTCCATATTCCCATGAGTTGGGAGAGGATTTACTATTCTATCTCAAGGTCCTTTCAAGATTCATATGGTATGAATCTAGAAGGGTGAAAGAGAATTCACATTTGACTTTGGTTTTCTTTTTTGGCGGCTGAAGGTTCAATTGTGTGATACTTGAGGTTGAATGTCTGATCTTTTTCATAAATATTTTTTTGTGAGGTCTTACATTATAACACTCTTAAAAGAAAAATTCATCTTCAAATCTTATATGAGGTATGAGTTCCTAAACAAATAAACTCCTAATATATCTCATATTCTTATCCATTAGCTCTCTTGCTAATCATTAGTAATTCTATAATACTTTAACCAACGATACAACTTCATTCTTTCCACCCTAAAATCTTGATTGAATATTCTAATAAATTTAAAAAAGGATTTATCATTTAAAATAAATTGGGATCGTAATGTAAAATCTTACTTGCATTTGCAACGACTGGTATGGCGACCTCTCATGGTGCTTGCACATCTTGATCATTTCTATGACCAAGGTTGGTCAAGAATGGTAACTATTAGCAAAAAAAACATTAAAGCTTTCATCTTTCATCTTTCATATAGGATAGAGAGACATAAGAGTAATCGTAAGCCGACATGCATTGGACTTTAATATCACTTCTATACTAACAATAATGACATTTTGATATTGTTATCAAGGAAGTAAGATAATGATAAATTGAATGAGTCACATAATCATGTGTCTTAATCATATACATCGATAAATGCATCATAGAAATGATGAATTTTCATAATTGGTGAAATCATAAATTGTCATTTAATAATCATAGGATCAATGTTCAATAAATCTTTGATGTCATCTTAGTGATAATGATCATGAGCAAGTTCTTTTTGCTTTGATAATAATAATAATAAGTAGATCAATTACTTTCTTTGATAATAGTGATTTATAAATCGGTAGTCGCAATAGTTTGTTCTCCAGTATCAGTAATGATGAAAATTGTTCATACTTAATTTATTCTTTTTTTTTCTTTGCAACTTTCTTTTCATCTTTTTCTTTCATTTTTCTTTTAGTTTGAAATATCTCTATACTTTTAAGAGTATGTCTTGCAAAATAATACAATTATGTCAGTAGCTCAGTCAAGAATAAGTACTATGACAATTGTCCTCTACTAAATAAGGATGCACTCTTGTAAGTGGAATCTTTTTCATTTATTTGCATTGGGTATAGAGATCTGCACAAGCTGAGCAATTGTCACATGAGTTTTTCTATTTTACCTTCAATTATCCTAGTTGCTCCTACATTAAATATTATCTTTTTTACTTCTCCTTAGAAGACCACCAACCCACATTTTTTTCACTTTTATCTTTCTTAGCCTACTTACTATCTTTTGATCATATAAATCCAAGCAATTCATAAGGGGGCAAGTGATACTCCAATTAGTAATGTATGCCAATAGAAAGATAAGAAATCAACAAGGAAATCAATTGATTTGATATGGTACATAAATTTCATTATTTGTCAACTAATCAAGTGATATCATACCAATAGAAGCTCCAATAGTAGTGTAAATCATGCATATAAATTTAAATCAATAAAAGTTGGATTGATTTGATTTGAAATACATAAAATAAAAGCTTCATTTTTTGTCACAATTTTGGATGTCCAAAGGTTAAAAAATGGACATCAACTTTCAGATGATCATTCGAAGAAGTTGAGGTCATCCGATCATTTGGAACATTTCTTAGTTCGAACATTGGACTAGTGGATCAAAATCCAATATTGTTGATCGGAACATTAGATTTTGACTTTTGGACTTATAGGATGTTCGAATGTCCAGTCTAAGAGATCCAAATGCCAGGAACTGCTAAGTGTTAATCTTGGATGATAAGTTTGGACGTTCATCATTTCAGTAGAATTGTAGGTCATTGTGATTTTCTATTATTTCAAAAGAGTTTTCAAAATTTAAACAATCAAGACATGAAAGAAATTGAGTCTTCCATGTGGCATGGTATAGGAATCATTTCTTATTATTTCAAGATCCGGTCAAGCTTTAAGTTTCATACTTATAATGGTTTGAATTTCATTTAGCATACTCTCAATTTAAATGCTCAATCATGCCTCAATAAGACAATAACATAATAATCACATTAAGAGAATCAATATAAGTCTCATTCAATTACTTTAACATGTGAATCAAAAGATCTCATCATATGGCATCCAATTATCCAAACTCGATATAGGCTACATCTTATCATCAAAGCTGAAAGTGATTGTATCAAAATGGAACATAAATAGACTTCGAGTCAATATAATCATGTCCATGTATGTGGAGGGAAATTCTCAACATCTTCAGTTATGAATTCGGCATATAATTCACCCCGTAATAATAATCATATGCACGTAATTGGGCCATCATTCGTGCAAGCATCCTAAACATTCATTTTCATTCATGACATGAAAGTGATTAGAATTAAAATAAAACCTAAGCATGCTTCAAATCTTTAGAAATATATCTAGAAACATGGCAGACATATCAAAGTATTCATATGCAAACATTCATGCTTATAGTCTATAAATAATTGGCATCGTGAAAGCCTACTTACCATTTATCATCACGAGCATCTAATCCTAATTTAGAGGTTAAAAGAAGTCATAAATATGCTACTAGTGGCAAGAGAACAAATTCATGATTTAGTTCCCATTAATTAACACACCTCTTGGACGATTAGTCATTACTTCTCCTTCCTCCATTCTCTTAGATCCCAAGACAGCCCATGTCTTTTCCTACAACCTCTATCACTCCCCACAACATGTGAAGAAACAGAAACTACCAAGGAGATTAAAGGGTGCGAGTGATGGAATAAGAAATTAAGGAGAAAATGAGGAGACTGGGGATTAAATAGAGAAATGAATTGGGGTTGTGTCGTTTTATTTCCAAGGAGCATGAGTGTCAAAGGTGGTTTTCAGATTTTCAGTGATTAAATATGAATTTGTGAGAGAAAATTCACATTTGACTGTGTTCTTTCATCCACGATGATCATAAGTTTTAAAGACCTTTTTTCTAAGTTCATGTGGATTAAATTTGAAAAGATGGAAGAAAAATCACATTTAACTTTTTTCCTTTCTAATAGACCAAGCTCTCTGATCTATTTTGTAATCATTTTTCGTGAGGTTATATATATATATATATATATATATATATATATGCATGTATGTGTGTATGTGTATCAACATGCATGTATATATATATATATATATATTACTTTTCAATAAATAATTCGTAGCCATAATGATATAATATTTATGTAGGCTAGTTAGGAAGGAAGCTGGACATCCCCATCGATGCTTACACTACATACAAAGGGTTTGAACTTTTGTATGTGCATAGAATGCATTGTTACGCATACTTTTACAAATTTTTACAAGTACAGGATAACGAGTATATGATGGCAGCAAAGGAAGAGTGCAAAGGTTATGTGCAGTTGAAGCAAATAGCTTTTAGCTTCATAATGAAACTACCCAGATCTCTCTCTCTCTCTCTCTCTCTCTCTCTCTCTCTCTCTCAATATCTTACTTTGTCACTTGATTCTTACTCTCTCGTCCTTCTTCATGATTACCTTGTGAGTGAAGATAAATGCATCGAAAAAGACAAAGAGCTGGAGTCAAAGACAAGAAGACCATGTCCATCTCTCTGCTTTTCCAGACATCTTCGATCAGGTCCCATCCAAACCGTTTCTGTTCGACCGAACAACAAACACACGAAGTGTCTCCAATCTCTCTCTCTCTCTCTCTCTCTCTCCCTCCATTCTCCGTATTCTAAGCAAAGCTCACGGCCGTCACCATCATCATCACTATATCTTTCTAACGTTTTCATCCATCATGCATCTTCTATTTAACAGTGTATATATGTTGTTGTCCATCATCTCGCAGAACCACTTGCACGTAGCCAGCACAATTATTCCACACTGCATCCGTTGTTTTCTTCTGCTGGGTGCAACACATCCATAGTTTTGGAGAGGACGATGAGAAAGCCCGAAGCGTCGGTGCCAGCGAAGAATGTCGCAAGTAGCGGCGTTCATGGTGGAGTCTTCGTCAAGTTGAGGAAAGGGCTATGGTCGCCCGAAGAGGACGAGAAGCTGATGAACTACATGCTTAGAAATGGGCATGGGTGCTGGAGCGACATCGCCAAGAACGCAGGCCTGCAGAGATGCGGCAAGAGCTGCCGCCTTCGATGGATCAACTACCTGAGGCCTGATCTCAAGCGCGGCGCCTTCTCCCCTCAAGAGGAGGAGCTCATCATCCACCTGCATTCTCTCATTGGAAACAGGTTTCATCTCTCTCTCTCTCTCTCTCTGTTTATATATCTCTCACTCTCTCGTGTGTGACTACTGTGTGTCTGCACATCAAGTTGACATGTCTATCGTATTTATGTAAAATATGAATGTATAAATGTGGCCACAAGTACATACATATGATACAACTTTGGATCATAGCTACAACATGTTTTACGATTATCATACATAGAGAATGCTTCATTCGCGTCTGATGTGTGTGGATTTGCGTTACACGTTCCGTGTTACAGAAAGAAAAGAAAAAAGAATACTAGATTTGCATGGTGGCATATTAATTCCATGATGTCGATGTAATCTTTTTTACTGCAAATTACATGACAGAGAAGGTATCAGAAATACCAAGAGTTACATATTGTCCAGGACGCATCAGCTACACTGAAAACTAAATGTTTCAGTTAACAAGATAACCTGCACAGCGCTTCACATGAAACCAGTAGCAGAAATCCGTACAAAATAAAGTACTATAAACAGAAATCTGCCCAATGCATATTCACGACAAACACATATTAGGCATTTATCTGTTGAAAACAATAGACATATTATGTCATGCAGACCCGGAATCAGCAGTGTAGAAAAGTTTACATTGTTAGGAGAAAACTCGATTACTTTTTCTGGTACAGGAGTATTCTAACTTCACCACGATCATGTGTGACATTCCAGTAATAGAAGCAAACTAAACTCGAAGTTCATAAATCATTCTTCACTTAAATATCAAAGATCAAGGGAATGCATTAATCACATGTCTACTGATCTAACTCATATATGATTAGTTTCTCGTTATCAGCTTCTATTAACAAGAAGGAAGCCCACGATTAATGTTTATTTTTATTTTCTATGGTATCAGTATTTTTTTATTTCCATGCATCACGCATCAATCGCTTAAGTTTTTGCATATGTTGGAAATTTGAACTCTGGTTGTACAGCTCTCACCGTACATTCCAATCACCAAATCACTAGCTAGTACTCTTAAGTATAATGAGATACTTATAGATATGCATGCATCCATATCCGTGTTGCAGATGGTCTCAGATTGCTGCACGCTTGCCGGGCCGAACGGACAATGAAATCAAGAATTTTTGGAACTCCACCATCAAGAAGAGGTTGAAGAACTCGTCATCGCTGAATGAAACTGGATATCCTGATCAGCCTAAATTAGGCATGCAGGGGGACTCGGTGAATCTAAATGGACATGACGCGAAGCTTGGCATGCAGTCAGACTACTCATCATCCTCCTCCTCGTCAATATCCAAGCAAGGTTTATACATGAGCAACCAATATGAGCTTCTGCCTCTGCCTGATGAGGCACCAGAAACCTGCGAAGCACTGGGTGCAACAAATGCTTATTTCCATGAGAACTCGCATCTAAGCCAACCTGAAGAATTCTTCAGGGAAACTCATAGATTCATGATGGGAGGAGGTCTTGGCAAGGGAGATTGCACTGATCAGCTCTTTGTTCCCCCTTTGGAGAATAGCCTTGAAGAAAATGAAACCAAGGACAATGTTTACGTTGCCGATTACCATGGATACAGCGGCAACGTCGAAGGAGTGGTTAATGTCCATGGTGATGATAATATTGCAGTAGGAGGTGACTTCTTGTGGGAAGGTGATAACATACGGTCAGTGGGAGAATGGAATTTGGAGGATCTGATGAAAGATGTTTGCTCTTTTGCATTCCTTGATTTTTCAGGTTGAGTGGTGATCGATTGAGGTGCTCCTAAAATCAGTATAACATTTTTTTTTCTTTTTCTTCTATTTTTGCACCAAAAAGTATATAACATGACTACACTATGTTCGATCCCTTATATACAAACATTTTCCTCTTTTTGTTGTAGAAATCTTCTATAACTTTTGTAATGTTGATTCCACATATAAACAAACTCACAATAGGCGTTTCCTCATTGTTCTTTTTTTCCCTTGGATATGAAGCTGGATATGTAGATAATTCCATTTTGGTGTACTCATCTCAAATATAAAACTCATTGTATTCCCCTTCGACGTGTACATACACATAATTGCAGTGTATGAATGCGTGTGCATGGTGTGTGTGTGTCTATGAGAGAGAGAGAGAGAGTATTCTAACTGTAAATTGGTTTTATGTGTACACATGAAAACCATGGAGATTATTAAACAGACAATTGACTGTTTTCTACCAATTATATATGAACATTCTTTATTAGATGACGTGTTAGCGATGGAACATGATGAACGGAATTATGCTTTTTAATTCTTGACTTTTTTCCCTAAGAGGAAAGTTGTGCAAAAGAATTCACCCAAAAGAACTTAGAAAGCTTCCTTCCTTCAAGTGTGGGGTTTAACAGCTTGCAACTCACACTTCATGTTGGTTGTGACATCTATTCATCATCATTTGGTTGCCTTGAATAATCATATAAGATGTGGGCTTTTGAATATGTATCCTTCACTTCATTTCATGGCATATATTCAATATCTTATTAAACATGGCAGGCTAATGATGATGGAATTGGTTAGAGTTGCAACTAAATAAATGCCATGAAAGGAAGCTTCATGTAATCTCTTGTTATCGCAACCATCATTCTCGTTTGAAAACGAAGACATGATTATTGTCTCATCACACGTGTCTTAAAGTGGAAAACATTGATATTTGTTTACGGCAACAAGATTAAAAAGACAAACAGTAAAAGTTGAAGACCATCTCATTACCTAGTTTGAAAAAAACAACGTGAATGTTAATGCAATGAAATTTTAAAAGATTTCGAGTTCTAATTCTTCGTACATTTTTCATATTACAATAATTAAGCATACTCGTTGGTGTATAAAGGTACACTACAAGAAAATGACTAACTTATCATGGATATTTTCCAAATGACACGTAGTAACGGATATTTTGACGATAATTGTAATAGATAGAAAAATCTTTTCGAATTATCGAATGTCAAAAAGTCCGTTATTACGGACGGAAAATCTCCGTCGATAAATTACCAACAAGTATAACCTTCGAAATTACCAAAGGATTTAACTTTATCGATCATTCCGAAAGCTAGACCCGTCGGTTATATTTATAATAATATATATGTAATATAATATAAGTATATATTCACTATTCTATTATTAAACTATTATTTTATTTAGTGAAGGATAATTCCTTTAAAATTATCAAAGAATTTAACATCTGTCGATAATTTTGAAGAAAATACTCATCAGTAATTAAAATAATATAATTTATTACCAATATTTACTTCGATCTGGCACACAGGCGGCTAGATCGGGCTCTCAGGCGGCCAAATCGGGCACTCAGGCGGCCGGATCCCGCCACAGGCGGTGGATCGGGCGCACAAACGACCGGCTCCAGTGCGTAGGCGGCCGAATCCGGCCGCAGGCGATGGATCCGGCATGTAGGTGGCCGGTGATCCAATGCACAGTCGGGGATCTGACGAGCAGGCGGCTAATTCGACCGCAGGAGGCGGATCCGACGCACAGGCAATGGATCCGACGCGCAGGGGGCGGATGATCCGGCGCACTGCAGGTCGCAGGCGGGCGGATCTGGCGTGGTGCGGGTGGATCCGACGCGGTGTGTAGGGGTGTTCAAGGGTCGGGTTTGACCCGACACGTGACCAAACCCGACCAAGTTTGGTCGGGTCGGGTTGGGTCAGGTTTCAAATTTTTTTGAGACAAGACCCGACCCGGCCTGGGCCGGGTTGGGTCGGGTCGGGTGGTCGGGTTACTCGACCACCTTTTTTTTTAATTTTTTTCTTTTTAATTTTTAATATAAAAAACATTTATTATTTTATTTTAAATATGAAATAAAGTATTTTTAGGCATAATAAATATTATTTTAAATATCTACCTATTATTATATATTTAAAATATATTTTTTATATATTTTTTTAAATTTTAGATGGTATAAAATACTTAAATTAAATAAAAAAATATCTAAAATTCAAAAAAAAAAAAAAACTCGGATTGGCGGGTCGGGTCGGGTCGGGTTCGGGTTGGATTTTTCCAATCGGGTTGGATTTTTTCAACCCGATTTGACCCGACCCGACCTAAGGTCGGGTCGAGGTCGGGTCGGGTCCGACCCGACCCCCAACCCGACCCGAGTCGGGTTGGATACTCGGGTTCACCGGGTCGATCTGACCCGGTGAACACCCCTAGCGGCATGGGCGGATCCTGTGAGCGGGTGGCGATCTGACGCGCAGGCGGCAGATTCGGCCGCAGGAGGCGGACCTGGCATGCAGTCAAGCAGTTCCGGCGCACAAGTCGTAGGCGGATGGATCCGGCACGGCGTGGGCGGATTTGGTGCACCGGCGGCTGATGCAGCGCACGAGCGGCAGATCCAGTGTCAGGCGGCACATTTGGCGCGCGGGCCAGATCAGGGGCGTCTGGCGTCCGTTCCCGACCGTGGCAGCCGGATCTGGCCGCCTGGCAGTGGATCGCGTCTGTGATGGCCAGATCAAGGTGCTTGGCCACCTTCCGCGTCCATGGCAGTCGGATCGGGGCACCTAACTTCCGTTTATGATCGGATCGGGGAGCCCGACGTCTGTTCACAACCGTGGCCGCCTAGCTGCCATGATCCTGGATCGGACGGCCGCCTCCCCATCCCCCTCTCCCTCTCCCTCTTCCTCTCTCGATTTTGGTCATCCTCTTTCTCTATCTCAATTCTGGCTGCCTGCTCCGGATCGTCTCCCAAAGCCAATCCGACAACAATAACCTATTTTGTTAATATTTTAAAAATAAAATTTTGATGGATTTATCCATCACTTCGAAACTCGTCGGTGCTTGCAACGGATTTTCCCCATCGAAGGCTCCAACGATTCCCACCCATCGAAGGCTTCGATGGGTGACGTCCGTCGAAGGCTCCGAAGGTTTCGACAGGAGAACTCCTCATCGGAACTATCGACGAGTTCTCTCGTCAAAACCTGCGAAGGGCGAACCCTCCCTCCTCTGAAGGCAAATTAACCGTCGCAAACGTCCATCGAAACTTCCGAAGGGATTTTTGAGGACTATCGGTAATTCTTTCCAACGACTTAATTTCCAACCAACTATTATCCATCGGAAAATCCATTGGAAAGGCATATTTATGACGGATTTCGAAGGTTTTGCGACGGATTTTATCCATTGAAAAATCACAAAATTCTTGTAGTGGTGTACATGCATGCATTAAATACATAATATATATACACATCTTTATCCTTAAATTTGATTCAGATGTAATAACTTAGAAGGTGTGAAAAAAAATACTTTGCTGCCTATGCATTTATCCAAATGAGCAATATAACAATGGTTTTACTCCGATCTCACAAAATGATCTGTCCATGTTATAAATTGTGACATAATAACTCCCTCAACCTCTAATTTATGTTAATCGATCCGTGAGTTTATTGACAAATATATATATAAATGCATGACACAACAGTGACCCCGAATGGTTATCCAAGGTAGCCAACCTAACGATCCTCTTCTTCCTCGAAGGTAAGCAACCTCTACTTGTGTGCAATGATTCCACAGACCTATATATCGGCCCTGAAGAGAGAGAAGACAATTGGGGACTCTATGCTTCCTCTTCATGCGAGCGTTCATGCAATACATTTGGTTGTCCCCTTCGTCGTCAATCATGTCCTCCGATTACATTCAAAATCCATATTCTAGTCAATTGGAATCACCACTAATTGTCCCATCAATGCAAGCTGATCGCAAGCATTCCTCACGTGAAAATGTCACGGCCATGTCCATCTCGATCAAATCTATAACATCTCCCACTTAAACAATATGTCATAATGTTCAGTGCTCCCATTAATCTTTTGTGTAGTACTAATTTAGAGATGTAATTTAAAAGTGCACTCAATAGTATGAATCTTCGTTCCTAACTGAATTATTATTAAGTCCAATCAAATCAACATGTTTTGATAATTAAATATTTCAGGTGTACTTTTTTTATGATAGAATCAGTCAACATATCTTTCATAGGCAAAGATCCCTTCTTTCTTTTTCACTATGTCATATATATAATAACATTCCATTTCAATATGCCTTATTTTGGAATTGTTTACTCTATTTTTTATTAAACTTGTGACTTGATTATCACAATATATTGGAAGTGGTCCCAATATTAGAGATGCGCAAGATGTTTTTAAGGGAAAGCAAAATAATATTATAAAAATAAGATATTAAATTATTAACTTAATTAATAAATTTTAACTCAATAACTCCACTACAAAGACTACGCAATATTCCTCCTAGCCATGTGTAGCCATTCATCATAAGACATATCAGAGCGTATAAAGGTCATGTATGCATGCCATATGACATAAGTATTACATGACATAGATATGCAATTGTCACAATAAGAAAAACAATAACTTTATGAATGTCATGGCCTATACATATTCAACATGTCACATCATATAAATAATTAATTAATAACAATAAAAGCCTTATATAATACATCAATCAATAATCGATGCACAAAAAATCGTACATTAGTTTAGAGGATTTAATTCGCATTTTAGAAAGTTATTTGTTTGAGGAATGAGTTATTTTATTTATTTTATATAATTTTTTAGATGGAATTTCTACCTAAGTATGAAAAGTATTTATGTCAAGAAAGAAAAGTTACAAAGGGACCCTAGAAGGAGGAAGTCTGACGATCCAGGGCACGTCCATGACAAAAGGAATAGCATAGCTCATGAAAATCAATATTCGCTCATGGCTATGGCACACTCTCCATCATGCTCGTGGTCAAAGGATCTTAGAAGGTGGCAAAAATCCACGTTCGTTCATGATCGTGCCATATAACATCACACATGTGACCGTAAGATCATGCTTGACCAAAAAACTGAAGCTTCGGTCACGGTCATGTCATCACTTATTCATTGGAGTGCCTGAACATGACCTAAGTGCTCAAAAGAAATTCATGTTCTGTCATGGCTGCAAAAGCGTCCCAGGAATCGGTTATATAAGATAAAATATTTGATTTTTGGTTAAAGATTGGGGCTATCCCTTTGGCACATGAGACAACTATAAAGGGTACAAGAGATCATTGTCTACTAGCATCTCTTGAGACTACACAAAAAAAAAGAGTTGAAGGCTTGGCGAACAAGATCTCAAGGCTCTACGATGAAAATCTATTGGAAACGCATGAGAAGACGATAGAGTTTGGGAGTAATTGCCCTTGTTCTTTTCTTTTTTTTTTCCTTTTCCTAAAACAATTATGATAGATTCGATGTTTTATTCTAGATTTATGGAGTAGTTTTATTTTAGGGTTATTTTAATTGAACTCTATTTATGTGTTCTTATTTGTTTAGTTTGATTAATTAATAGCATGTTAGAATGTTTTAACTTTGTTTTTGAGATTGAATGATTATGAGTAGATTTATTATCTAAAAGGAAATTTTTAGAATCATTTGTGTTGCTTGGAATTATAAAATCATACATGTCATAATTGGGGAAATCTAAAGAGTCCCAATTGTGTAGTTATTAAAATGACCTGTGAAAACCCTTAATTTAGAATTTTAGTTTAATGCATCTTAAGAAGTAATAAATTATATTTAAAACTGAAAGGATTAATTTATTTTATTATTCTCAAGATTGGAATTAAATCATAAATATTGGTTAATTTAATTTGAGAATTTCACTTTATTAACTCATATGAATTTCATGCTTACGGACTCATACCGTCATACACGATAGTGATATAGACCAAAAGAATCCCGGTCATCAAATCTATACTTCTAAATTTTGTGATCATTGATTCATTTATTTCTTTCTTCTTTTACTAGTTTATTTATTAATTCAGAAAATCCAAATTTCTTTCTTTAATATTTTTTACTCGTCCTCATGGAAAGATCTCTATATTCATTACTTTATTACTTGAATAATTAGTGTGCTTGATAGTGTATCTACATCTGCATCAATAATACTCAACAGAATATATTTATTGAGTCACTATGTCTAATCACACACTTTTCTTTCTTGATCATATATAAACAATAAAGTGTTTTTCATAACTTCTGAAAACATCAACAGTTATATGGTCCATTTTACTTTCAATATCATTTGACAAATTGAAGTTCAGTTTACGCATCAAGTTCTTTGTCTTATCATATGATGCCTTATATCTTACAATAGTGGAAGAATCATGTCATTATCATCACAATTGGCTAACTAGGCTAACAGCGTCTATTTTGCACCCTAATGGTCCTATCAACAAGAGTACCTCTTAGGAGGTACAATTGCTTCTAAGCACGCGTACCATTACGAGTATGAGATCAATTACTCTATCAATTGATGATATATTATGATAACTTATTTTTCAAGAGCAATGTTATATCCTCCTAAATCCTCCTAATCATCTCACAATGGTATGCATGGTAAACTAATCAACTTTTAGGGGTATTTTAAAAATGTGAGTGTTAAGAGGATTATTAGGTCAAAATTTTAGGAGGATGTACCATTTTTCATTTTTTCAATTATTACTTGTTCTCATTTTCAATACAACGATCATAGCATCACAATCTTGTATTTCTAAACCTATTTATTGCTCAATAATGCAATGTCTAAGTGTATGACAATACATCATTCAAGACTTTCTAATAGTATAATTTAAAATAGGCAATAACCATCATTATCTACTTGTTATAACCCAAAACAACTTCTATTATTCATAAAAATCATTTAAATAGTATGAGTGTTAAGAGGGTGGTCGTGGCCATGAATTAGCCTTCGGGCTCATGATAATTGAAGTATGGAACATTAAATCATGTGATGTTTCTTGATTGATAATGTTATGACCAAGAAACACTATTTCACAGAAATGAAAGAATGATGTTGGTCTCTTCCATCCTACATTTCGGTCATGATCATGCCAACGGAGTCACACCCATGAGAGTTAATATCACATTAGTGAAACTCAATTCATGAGCATGACAAAGTTTACATCGCACAATTTGCATTTTTTGTCATTCAATACTTTCAATTTTAGGTCAATTTGCACATATTTTGAGATGGGATCCATACATTATAGAACATTATGATACGAGGGTAAATTCTAGGTGAAATAGACTAAAATACACTTATCTAAGCAGCTTGTGAAATGATTTTTAAGATTTGCACCCAAAACAATCATCAAATTTACTTGATTCTTCCAAATTCTAATGCATCCACGATAGATTCCTCATGAGAATACGGTTGTTCTCGTGGCTCTCAATCCACAACACAAAATATTTAGAGGGAATAGAGAGGTTTGTATCTCTTTTACCTATCTTTTGATGTTATATAAGTAGCATAAGGATTTTAGTTAATTGACATAATACTCATTTTTTGGCGTATTACATTCTCAATTAAAATCATATTAATTTGAAGGATAAAATGGGGGTTCCCCCATTTAAAATGGGGGTTCCCCCATTTAAAATGGGGGAACATACCCCCCCATTTTACTGTGTCCGTCCGATCTCGATCGGACGGGCGCCCATGAAGAAGCCGAAAACTGCCATTTTACTCCGTGAACCGGTTAAATATTCGCGTGAACTGGCCTCGCTCGTGAACTGGTTTTTGACCGAGAATAAAAGGATCGTTGCAGTAAAAAATTTCGCCCTTTACCCTCATTTTCACCATTCTTTCTCCATCTTTCTCCCCTTCTCGCGCGACCACGACCTCGACGACGACGTCCCGCGACCACGACCACCGCCGACCAGATCTGTGCCACCACGACCGGCCGCCGACCAGATCCGCGCTACCACGATCGTCGATGGGTAGATCTGCGTCACTTCAACCAGATCCATACGAGATCCGCCGATCTTCGACCGCCGGCCGACCAGATCCGCGCGACGAAGACCAGATCCAGCACGACGAAGACCAGATCCGCCGAACTTCGACCGTCGGCCGGATCTTCGACCCCGCCTGCCGCCGCCGCCGCCTGCCCCACTCGCACGACCCCGCCGCCGCCTGCCCTTCGTCGCACGCCGCCGCCGCCTGCCCCGCTCGCACGACCCCACCGTCGTCTGCCCCGCTCGCCGCCTCCTGCCCCGCTCGCATGACCCCGCCGCCGCCTGCCCCGCTCGCACAATGTTAACATTTTGTAGTTTAAACTTAATTAATTCATTCTGATTAGTTACACTTTCGGTAAATTTTTTGTTGATTTATCAAAATGTTCATGAGGTTTTCCCAGAACGATATGTTAGAATTATCAAATTGTGGAAGATTTTGTAAAAAATTTGATTTGTTAACATTGAGAGGATTTGGCGAAATGTCGAAAAGTGAGACGAAAATGTAGGGAGGAAAGCGAGATACATTCTGCAAACGTGTGAATTTGACTAAATGTCCAAAAGCGAGATACATTCCGATGCATTCAATCGCAAATGTGTGGAAGATCTTGGCGAAATGGTGGAAAGCGAGAGATACATTCCGATGCATTCAATCGCAAATGTGTGGAAGATCTTGGCGAAATGGTGGAAAGCGAGAGATACATTCCGATGCATTCAATCGCAAATGTGGAAGATCTTGTAAAAAATTTGATTTGTTAACATTAAGAATTTGACAAAATGTCGGAAAGCGAACGTACCGATGCATTCAATCACGAGCATGAATTAATAAAAGTGCAACAAATCACGAAAGATTAACTTGTTTACAACATAGATTCACACAAAAAGTGTCGAGCTCTGGCATGTAAAAATTTTGACATGTACTAATTCCGACATATTAGGATATTTACACAACATTAACAACAACATTAACAATAACGATTAACAACATTAACAACTACGATTAACAACATTAACATTAACAACGATTAACATCATTAACATGCAACGAAGGGCGGCGATTAACAATAACGATTAACAACATTAACATTAACAATAATGATTAACAACATTAACATTAACAACATTAACATGCGATGAAGGGCGGCGGCGTGCGTGCGATGAAGGGCGGCGGCGTGCGTGCGACGAAGGGCGGCGGCGAGCGGGGCAGGCGACGGCGGGGTCGTGCGAGTGGGGCAGGCGGTGGCGGGGGGTCGTGCGAGCGGGGCAGGCGGCGGCGGGGTCGTGCGAGTGGGGCAGGCGGCGGCGAAGGGCGGCGGCGAGCGGGGCAGGCGGCGGTGGGGTCGTGCGAGTGGGGCAGGCGGCGGCGGGGTCGTGCGAGCGGGGCAGGCGGCGGCGGGGTCGTGCGAGTGGGGCAGGCGGTGACGACGGGCGGGGTCAAAGATCTGGCCGACGGTCGAAGTTCGGCGGATCTGGTCTTCGTCGCGCTGGATCTGGTCTTCGTATCTGGTCGGCCGGCAGTCGAAGATCGGAGGATCTCGTATGGATCTGGTCGAAGTCACGCAGATCTACCCGCCGGCGGTCGTGGTGGCGCGGATCTGGTCGGCGGCGGTCGTGGTCGCGCGGACGTCGTCGTCGAAGTCGCCGATCGTCGTCGAGGTCGTGGTCGCGGCCGGTCGTCGTCGCGCGAGAAGGGGAGAAAGAACGGTGAAAATGAGGGTAAATGGCGAAATTTTTTACTGCAACGATCCTTTTATTCTCGGCCGAAAACCGATTCACGCGCGAGGCCGGTTCACGCGAATATTTAACCGGTTCATGGAGTAAAATGGCGGTTTTCGACTTTTCCATGGACGCCCGTCCGCCGATCGAGATCGGACGGACGCAGTAAAATGGGGGTATGTAAATGGGGGAACCCCAATTTTATCCGATTTGAAATCGTATTCATCATTCCTATAAACTCCAACATGCATAGTTTTATATTGTGGACCAAAAAAAGTATTTTCAAATATTTGTATAGAACTTAAAATAATTACAACACACTAACAAATTTTATACAACTTTAAAATAATGTCAAACAATATTTTTAAAGGATAAATATTGACAACATGGTGAGCTTTCTCAAATAAAGTTATGTTAATCGCCCAAAAAATAATTGCGTACAACTCTTTTTTTACATTCTCAATTCTCATATTGTAATTTGTTATATATGCATTTATTTATATGCATATACTTTTTTGGTGTTTTGAAAAGTACATTACTACATTACTCAAGATTTATTTTCAACAGAAAAAAAAAACTATTGGACTTTGCCAACATGAGCAAGCTAACAAGACTTGCAGCCATAACCATCGACAAAACTTGTCACGAGCAAATTTCACCTACCTCTCTCTCTCTCTCTCTCTCTCTCTCTCTCTCTCTCTCTCTCTCTCTCTCTCTCTCTCTCCCCGTACGCCCAGAGTTTAGACAAAGGAACGATGAATTACTAACAGATTTATCAAGCATAGCATTTTAGATTGAATAAATTTGGATTAAAAATAAGATTTTTTTTTGCAAGTAGACAGTACAGTTGACTTGACATTAATAGTTAGGATATGACAAAAATAAATAAATCAAATCTTAATTAAATAGTAGATTTCATAGTGTTCCGCATGTTCTAACTTTTTTTTAACAAGGAACAGCTGCAAAAAGAATATGTTGGCTGGTGCCTGGTGACTGATTGCAGCACCAAGAACAATTCCAACGAACATTAGCAGAAAATGACGTCTCAGATTTGCAACTGAGCCGGCAAGAGATGACAAAGGAGATGAGAACAGTCAACCAGCATTAAAAGATTCCTTGGTCCAAACAAGATCATCAACACTATAGAATTTCTTAGTTGCAAGATATCCCTCCCTCCCAAGCATGATGTTTGGGTGCTTCCAACTCATGCCAACTCTGCACACCAACCTGTCCTAATATTCCAGAACTACACACATATTTACAATCAGACCCCCTTTGCAACCCTTGTTCTTCTAGACCTTGAAAGGACAAACGTCTACAATCCCCCTTTACCATGTCAGAGAACCAAATAAGAGACATTATATCCAAGGGGAAACAAATATAACAGAAAGAATATCGGAAACCAAACAGAAAAAAAGGCCTTTCAATATGAAATCACGGGTGTCTTTGTAGTTTCTCATCTACCCTCATTCCCTATCTGCAATGAACCATCTTTCATCAGCTTCAAACTAAGGCTGCTGAAGCGCTCTCTAGAGTACTGCCTTGATGCCTTCCGCCAATCTGTACCAGCCTTCATCATTGTGGCAAATTCCTCGTAGCTGATCTTCCCATCCTGCGATTTTTAAAAACACAATTTAAAATAACAGACAGTGAAATAGTTAAAAGATGACCCAACCACATTCACAAAGACATGACATCTTCTGAGAGGAGCTGCAGTAACTTATTCGAAACCCAGAGGGCATTCGAAAGATAAAAGCATTACTCTCTCTGTTGTCCATGGATTCTCCAGATGTGGTGATATTCAAATTGTGAGTCAGAAAATTGCAAGAAACAAATCCTGCTCAAAATTAAACAATGATTAGTGGATAAACCTTGTCTGTGTCGACGTCACGGATAATGGCATTGATGATGTCTTCCTGATTTGAACCCACATCATCAGCCAAACATTCTCTGAGTTCTTCAATTTCAATATAGCCACTTCTATTTTGATCAAAATACTGAAAAGCTTTATGCAGATGCTCATCATTTCCAATCTTTCTGATGTGAATTGATACTGCCACAAATTCCCCATAATTCAGAACCCCATTTCCATCAACATCAGCCTGCAATTAACATAATTTGGCTTGAGAATGTTGCCAACGAATAATATCCTCATATCAGAAGTAAAGATCAGATCACATTTCAAGAACATTCATAAGAATCTTGTTTACTGTTATCCCGACGCATTTTTTTGAGAAGGGAAAGGATGACCACCAGTTTGGTTGTCATCCATGTATATATATCATAAAAAAAAAAAGATTCTTTTGGTTCTGGAGAATGGCAACAGTCAAATAAATATTTCCTTTTGAGAGAGAGAACAGACATATCAAATTTGACTCATGTTTGATGCTATCATATCCCTGATCCTTGAAGTGTGAAAAAAATTTCTTCTTGTCAGGTAGATACTTACAGCTTCCATTAATATCTGAAGATCAGCATCAGAAATCTGGTGCCCCAGCTTGTGAAGGCCATGTTTGAGCTCCTCAAGTGTTAAACATCCTTTTTTGTTTACATCCATATTTTCAAACATTTCTTTTATGCTTTTAACTTCCTCCACAGATAAATGTTCAGCCACCACCTGCAAGATGCAAAGATAGCTGTTAGAACTATCCTCTCAAAAAAAAGTTGTTAGAACTAGAACCTGACCAGAAAAAAAAAATCACCCGTAAAAATGTAAACTTAAACTATTTTTTAAGACAGCATTTATAGAGATAATGTTAAACATACCCTGAGAGCTTTCTTTTTAAGTTTGTTCATCACTGAGAATTGTTGGAGTCTCGCACGAACAGTTTCACCAAGATTCACATTGGGAGCTTTCTTGGCATTCTGCAGCCAAGAATGATCTGTAATGCACAAGAAAGTAGATTATCAAGATGATAAACAATGTACTGTTAAGAGTTGCAATCCAATTGCTAGATAAATCACAGTAGACAGAAAATTGAAATATAAATAAACAATAAATTAATAGGAAATTGGGCACGTGGTGTCTGATGATTACCAAGCACTTCCTGAGCAGTCAGTCGCTGTTTGGGATCAGGATCAAGCATTCGCCTGACAAGGTCTTTAGCACCATCAGAAACTTTTGGCCATGGATCTCTTTTAAAATCTATGACTGAACGAATAATTGCCTGGGCAACACCTTGTTCCGTTTCTGCAGACAAAAAAAGACTTCAGATTATCATTACACGTTTAAGGTACATTACATACACCTATATTTGTGGATATAACTGTGAATTAAACTAGTTAATGATATACTTTGAAAACATCCAAATAATTCAGTCTGTCCTTTCAGCATCTTGAAAAATAAAGTTACCTGCCCAAAATGGTGGTACACCGCAAAGCAGAATATATAGGATAACTCCTGCACTCCAGACATCGACTTCTGGGCCATAATTTCTTTTTAAAACCTCAGGAGCCATGTAATAAGGACTTCCCACAATCTCACTAAACCGCTCACCTGGTCAGGTGAAAAGAAAATCAGAAAGATAATTGGTGAAAAAAATTGATTAATTATACACCTATGATTCTACAACAAGTAAACTATCACAGTTCAGACAAATATAAGAATGCTACCCAGCATATTTGAGATTGAAAAGGTTTTTGAAGGGTAACGACACTCGAACATATGATAGATTGAGTGTTTACAGAATTAATTCATCAGCTTTTCTTTTTTTTTTCTTTTTTAAGGAGAGCTTACCAGGTTTAAAAAATACAGACAATCCAAAATCAATCGCCTTTAGTGGAGCAGTTTCCTTCTTGTTTCCAAATAAGAAATTCTCAGGTTTGAGATCACGATGCATGACACCATGCTTGTGGCACATCTGTTATGGTAAAAAGAGAGTTAAACAATTGTTAGCATTCAACTTGACTCACCGTAGGATACCCAAATTCAATTAAATAAGCATCATGTTGCATTAAGTTTGTGTCCATTCTGATCCACACAAAGGTACACGACTGGAAGAGCAAGTAGCATGGTATCATATGCTATGAATTAGTGATGTACTGAAAGGAAACAAAAAGGTGATTGCAGCCCCACCATAATGGAAGGAAGCAGTAATAAAATATGAAAGTTCATTTACAACAATTTTTCACACAGATGTAATATTTATGGCACAGGGAGAATCTGCGAACATGGCACCTTCAACTTTCTACAATTCTGGCAAAAGAATCTAATGTCATCCATAATACAGAAATTAAACAAAAGTTTTTATCTAAAGGCGAAATCCAGTCATTTCTATTGAAATAGGAAGAAAGTAGGATTTTGTTGCGATGCAGTTCGTAAACCATTTTGTCAATCAAATAAAGGATCCCAAACAGAATCATGGGATATATTCTCTCCAGAGTCTAAAAAGCATAAAGATAGTTTTCATAGTACTTCTACCGAAGGTTAAATAATTCCTCTAGGGATCCAAATAGAAAGGCCCTAATAAACTCAAGCTGAAACCTTCATATAAAATTGAGCAAAAACACTATATTTCTAACAGGGCGTGAACACTAAACAGCAGATGCCAACAGTGTTATCATAGTTCAATAGCTGGTTTCAGAAAAGGTAATATAAAAATTTAAGCAGTCAACCGAAAGAACAGATCTTACCTGCACAACTTCGACAATAGTACGAGTCACGCCAGCAGCTGCGCGCTCCGTGTAGTGGCCCCTGGCAACTATCCGATCGAAGAGCTCGCCCCCCTCGCATAGCTCCATGACGAGGTGAACGGCGCTATCGTCCTCGTAGGTGTCCTTGAGGCTGACGATGTTGGGATGAGGGGGCAAATGCCTCATGATCTCTACCTCCCTCCGCACGTCTTCGATGTCCACAGCCGTCCTGAGCTTCTTCTTGGAGATAGACTTGCAGGCCAACTTGTCGCCGGTTTCCTTGTCGATGCATAGGTAGGTGATGCCGAACTCTCCACGACCGAGCTCTTCGCCAAGCTCGTACCTGGCGCTGATGTCCCGTCCAGTGGGATTCTTGAGAACAACCAGAGCCGGCGCCGGTCCCCGGTTGTACTCGATGGAGAAGGGGTTCGGCTTCTCCTTCTTCTTCTTCTTCCCTGACTTCTTCTCCGGATCGGAGGGCGCCGCGCAGCAGTTACCCATCGAGCGCCTTCTGCAGCTAAGATCCGATTTTTCCCCAAATCTCACCTAAAAGACCTGATTTTTCGGACGGGATCCGGCGGGGAACCTCCGTTAGATTGGATCTGGACAGCGAATCTGGAAGGAAAATCACCAAAAGACGAACGAAACTCGGTCCTTCGGAGCTGAAAGACTGGTCTTTTTCTCCAGGAAAGGAAGGGCAAAAGTTGTACCAAAAGGAGGAAAGTTTCAGAAGCCAAGTCGGTGTTCGGAGAGGCGACAGGCCAGAGGCTGACAACCGGGATCACCTCGAACAGGAAAACAGGAGAAACCAGAGTTATTTGTCTACGAGGACAAAGCGGACAGAGTGTGTTGGTCTTCGGAGAAAGGAGTGAGAGATTGATGAGCCACGACCACGAGGGGGGGGGGGGGAGAGAGAGAGTAGTTGGGGGATATTAAATGGTGGGTGGGCAAGAGAGGGAGAGAGGAAAGGACTTGGGACGGCTTCGACCTTTGAATTGGCCATGAAAGGCGTCTGCGCATGTGCGAGTGCGCCAAAGGCTTGCAGGAGCAAGTCAAATCCCTCAGCTCTCAAGAAGGGGCAGAAAAAAAAAAAGAACCTTTTTCTTATCTACCCCTTCATACAATACTACAATAGTTATGTTGGAAGCCAATTTATTTCTTCTGCAATTTCTCTCTTCAAAGTTCAAACTACGTTCCAGTCAAAGTTTTAGGTCCTAAAAATGATTGACAAAAGTGAGACCCAAAGGTTATAATGATCGAAGGTTCAAAAATTACCAAAGAATTTAGATTGGATCGACTGATGCTTGTTTTATTATTGAAGTCTTCCATGCCAAGACTCGATTTTAAAAGAAAAGTTAACACTGCCAAAATAAGTTTTACGTAAACCCCAACGAAACGCGTTTTGTTGGTGTGAAGGTAGAATTTGGCAGAAATGAAAGTGGAACGTGACCTAAACTAGGAGGTAATTGCATGGTGACTGATTTAAGGAGACAGTCTTGGTAATGAGACTGTCTCTCTGCATGCATTATGTTAGTGTGAAGGTTCGTATGTTTTGGTAATGAGACAGTCTCCCTCCATGCATTATGTAGTTATTTATCACTTTGTAGGCATCTATGATATATTTGTATACTTGGTAAATGGAATATTACGTAAGAAACCCTACTCTCCTACAGCTATGCTCATCAAATCAATTATCATCAAGGGTTTAGTTGGGAGCACCCTGCTCCTAAATCTTTCCACCCGTCTGATCAAGGCGCAACGGTGGGGATGGGTTTTTTTACCATTTTCTCTCAACTCTCCCCACCACGGTTCTGATCTCTCTGTTTCGATTCAACTCTCCCTCTGCACGATTCGATCCCTCCGGCGGTGAGGTCTTGCTCAGCTGCGGTGGCGAGATCTTGCTCGGGTGGTCATGAGGTGCTCGAGAAGGCGGCGGCGAGGACGATTCGAATTGAGACGTGCATAACTCGGACATGAGGGCGAAATGGATCCAACGCTGACGCCGAGTGAAGATGACTGACGTCGAGTGAAGACGGTGATCGATCCAAGACGCGGCGCCAAGGAAGTCGATCGATCAAAGCAGGGGCGCCTCAGTGCCGAGAAAGTCGATCGATCGATGCGGCGAGGTACTTAGGTGGCGGCGAGGGCTTGCTCTGGCGGCGGCAAGGGTTCACTCGGGAGGCGGCAAGGAATCGCGACGGCGGTGAGGTCTCGCGAGAAGCTCCGCGAAGCGAACGGCAGTGAGGTCGGTCGAAATGGGAACGGTCAAACCGTTTTTCTCATGGGGAGAGTTGGGAGAAAAGGAGAATCGGATGCATCTCCAACGTTGCGCCTCAATTGGACGATGAGGAGATTTGGGAGCATCCCCGTTAAATCCTATCATTAATATGGCTAATTATAGTCGGGCAACCATAGATTCATTCATGCATGCACTTATATTATATGTATGCAACATTTATATTTATATATGTATATAGAGGGGGCAAGTATGATCGTTAGGGTGAAAGCAAAATTTCAAATGTTTGCAATTTAATATTTAATATTTTTATTTTACTTTTTCATTAATCATTATGTTGTAGCTTCCGAGAGTAAGCAAGCAGTTGATGCTGCGGTCGTAGTCAAGCGACGACGGTCAAGGCTTTGGGCGCTCGACGGGACGGCCGGTGGGCTCCCAGCGATGGCTCTTCGTAAACCTTGATGGTCATTGTCGTCCTCTTCGGACGCCCTTCATCTTGTTGTTGTTAGTGTCCTCCGTCTGCTTGTTTCTGCTTGTTTCCTGTACTGCCTTCCATGACAGAGTATGTTCATTACGTTACAGTTCAACATAAGTCTGCACACAACATATTGACAACCAGTGTACGTCGGAGGTCGTTCGTGGTCTGTGCATGGAATGTGCGAACGCTGCGCTGGGGGGAGGATGGAGATCGAACGGTGTAAGAAGTTAACTTGTGTGTTTTGGATTTGTTCGTCGATCGCACTGTTCAATGAGTCAAGCGTCTCTGGTTCAGTGCTCAAGGTAGCAAGCATAAGTGGTTCAACGTGTTTGATCTGCACTTTTTTTCCTGCGCATAGATGCGCCATCTGAGATGAGTCGCACCATTAGAAACTTGACTTTCGCACAACCATAAATATCCATGTATATATATATATATATATATAATATCTGTGTGTGTATAATAAAATTTAAATGAGATTAAATATAAAACATTATTCTATGAGTTTTGGTAGGATTAAATTAATAATAAAAAACAAATCTGATTAAAATAATAAGAATAAAAGTTTTCATTTTTTACTTGTTAAAAAAAGATTAAAAATAAAAGTTTATAATACATATATATATAAGATAATATTATCTGTGTAATTGAATTTAAATAGAAGTAATAGAAAATTTTAATTTTGTAGAAGTAGGTTTGAAGTTCCTATTATTTGTGTGTATATATATATTAGTGTGCTACCAGCACTTTGCGATCATGCATCAGGAGGTGTCGGATGCGAAATGTGCTCTGATCGACAAACAAGGTGAAGTCGCGTCCAGTTCGCAGCGGTTTGAGCGCCCGATTCCAGCAGGTCCACGAGTCAAGTCTCCTCCCCTCTCTGTGCTACGATGCTCCTCCCCTCTTTGCATGATGACGATTGGGCGACGGAGGTCCAACGAGGGAGTGGCTTGAGCATCCAGCACCAGGATGCCATGTCTCGAGTTCTTCTCTCCTCCCCTCTTTGCACGACGACATTGGGTGATGGAGGTCAGGCGAGGGAGCGGTCCAGGATCTCGATGGGGGAGCGGCGGGTCATCACAGATCGCATCTCCTTCTCTAGCGGGTCGTCGCAGATTGGTCGTTGTCGCCCTCTGACCTCGTAGGTCATCGCATGTCCGACGAGGGAGCAATGGGTCGTTGTAGATCACATCTCCTCCAGCGGGTCGGTGGCGCCTCCCTCTGCCCTCGCTTTTCCCACTTGCTGCCTCCGCCATCTGCCTCTGCTCATCACTGCTCACCACCCTATGCCTCCACTCACCTCGAACCTCGATGCTTCCTTAGATTGGTCGATTTTTTTCGTGTCACTCGATCGGCGCACTCAAACCTCTACGAATCGGACATGCCTTCATCTCGTCTGCCAACCAGTGCCCATCTCAGATCGGACAGGTCCATATACGTAATCACACACTGCTATCACCTTTTTGTACTAGCACACAATATTTCTATATATATATAGAGAGAGAGAGAGGAATGTTATGTAAAACTTAGTTTGAAACGATGTGGATTAATGTATATGGTGAGCGGACAAAAGTCTATGGTCTCCTCTTTCTCTCATGGAGTTCGGCTTCCTCACTACTCTTCCTGGTGTCGTCGAATCTGGCAAAGATCTAGTGCAGACCTCTCTCTTTCTCTAGCATGCACTCATGTTTCATGGTTCTCTCTCTTTGTGTATACACCAAAGGAGGGCTGAGGCAGGCCGGTGATCATCTTATCTAGCAAAGAAATTATTGATCGAGATGAGCATTCATCTTATGAACGACTTAAGTGAACATTCGAAGAGGAACATGGATAGGACACGCAGGAGAGACAACTGAAGAGAGAAGCATACAGAGAAGGGAGAAAGGATCGTGTGAAGTACTGAGGACTCGTCCGGCGACGATGAGCTGAAGGACCTCAGCTACTTCAAGTATCGGTGTCTCAAGCATTAGAAGATGCAAAAGAAGCTCAAGAACTACATATGGAAGATGACCTCCAATCCTGGGACGATTGAGAGGAGGAAAAGGCAAACTCGTACTCGATCTTCCCCCGTGGGAGGAGAGGGAGACATTGAAGATGATACGTGAGAAGGAACTCAACGGAAGCTCTTTGCCTAAGCGTGAAATAGAGAGAGAGAGAGATCATTGTATATCAGAGAGGGAACGCCAATCCTTCGGTGTTGTGAGAGATGAAGAGAGAGCAGAGACCTTCGTCCTTGAGAGAAAGATGAGAGCAGAGTCTTATTGATCATCAGATTTTGGTATCAACAGTCCATAGTTCTCCGCTTGTATGCAAAACTTTAACCGCTCAGTATATACATTAAATCCATATATGTACATATATATATATATATATATATATATAAGAGATAGGAGTTTTAGTAAGCTTAAATTAAGAGCATTCTAAAATGTTTCATTTATTTAATTAAAAAATAATGATAACAATTTCAATTATTTTCATGTTTCTCAAAAATACAAAATGTATTATAACAAAAAGTTTGTTATATAAGATAATAATATTTGTAGGCCTAAAAAATGTTAATTCCAATATAAATTCGACTTGAATAACAGTAACTATGCCTTCTCATTTTTTTAAAAAAAAATCAATTATGAATGCAAAAAAATAATGTAATATAACTTATTATTATTTTTAAAATTTATCAGAAAGAATATAGGAAATTTTTGTGGGGTAAGTAATAATATTTATAAGTCAAAAAATAAAAGAAAATTAAGTCTAGAAGGTAAATGTATCATGTGGGACTATCACCGTCATTATCAAATTTGTACGCAAGATTGCATAATCCTTTCCACCCATCAACATATTATACATCTAAAAGTTTAAAATATGTATTGATAAATGATAAATTATACATATAAATTCCTTATCACTCCTATATTTTGGTTCATATGAAACTATGCATATTTATCTTTGGTCCTTAATTTTGAGTTGTTACAAACTTTAAAGTAATTCAGCAAAAGATTTGTTTGATTAAGACAAACCCCTGGCAGTTTAAATCCTCTAAACCAAATCATATATATTGTTTGATCACAGTTTATATCAGCAAATCGCAGAAGAAGCTTAGCTTTTTCTACCGGGGGTGATGGAAAAAAAAGTAAAAATTTGATGACAACTTATATAAATATAGCTTGCATTAATTGATTAGAATTTTGCATGTGCTTCCATATGAGATGGGCCACTGGGGTAGCAGATTCTGGTGGACTAAGGTAAAACAAGATCCATGAAGGGAATGGTTTGACTTTGATCGAACACCAACAAGAATGAGTAAAGTAGTGGAACTTTGAAAGAAGAGTTTATAGAATCTTTCTAAGTTTAGAATTTTTCTGGAAAAGAAGTTCATATCTTATTAGGATATAGCTGACAAGAACATTAAGTATAAGGATAAGTTGTTCAATCAAGTAAGATTTCGTGATGAATTTGAATGGGTTGTGCATAGAATTTCAAGATGGATTCCAAAAGATCGGAGGTCAAAGGAGAGTCCATCTTGGCATGCCAATCATCTTTCTTTGGTTCCTCTTCTTACTTGAAGGAAAAGGACTTTTGTCAAAAATGCAAAAATACAGTCAAGATTAGGGGTGTTCATCGGGTCGGGTCGACTCGTGAATCCGATGACTCGACCCGATCCAAATTGGTTTGGGTCGGGTCGGGTCGGACCCGACCCGATCCGAACTCAACTTGACCATGGGTTGGGTCGGGTACGAGTTAGATTTTTCCAACCCGAGTCGACCCGACCCGATCAATCCGAACTTTTTATTTTTTTTATTTTTTTATTTTTTTATTTAAATTTAATATTATATTTGATTTTAAATTTTTTAAAAAATTAAAATAAAATATTTTATTATAAAAATAATATCAAATAGTTAGAAAACTTATTTTATGCTTTAAAATAATATTAAATAAAATATTAAAATAGTAAGAAAAAATTTAAAAAAAAAAAGAAAATTGGGTGGTCGGGTAATCCGATCCGACCCGAACCGAATTGGGTCGGATTCAGCCCTCCCCAGCCCCTTGACCCGACACAACGGGCCGGGTTGGGTTTATTCTCGAGTAGGATCCAACCCGACCCGTGAACACCCATAGGCAAGACTCAAGAGAACGACGATATACCATCCACCTCATAGTTGTTAAACCTCTCATCCAAACACATAAAGAAAAAAGGATATTTTCTCTTCTAAGTTTGGTTGTCAGTTGAAAGAATTAATATAATAATTATAACGCATTGGAACTCGACTGCCGCCACGTGATGATGCCTCCTCTCATAGGTGCTATATGAACTTACATCTTAATCCTTGAAAATAAAATGAATAATACAATTCGATGTCATAAATGCAAAAACTAAAAGATTATTGTGGAAGCTCGATAGTACAATATTTTCATAGTATGAGACTTAAATATAATAACAAAATATTGCATAAAGACATGACTAATCATATGTGAACATGTGGATATTTATCCATGTGTTATACCTCCACCCGAGCTATAACACCATGCACACACTGCCACCTATCATTCAAATACTTATCACCTTTCAGAATTTGCACATCGTAAGTAAAAGTACTTAATGTGACAACGGTAAACTATGAAATAATCCAAAGTATAAGCATCTTAAAGCATTCATATACTTTGAACATTAAGAACATAATGAATCAAGCAACAAGTTTTGTAACCAACAAGGTAACTCATCATGATGTAAAATATAGTAGTCCAATCTTTAGACAACAATATAGATATATAAAAGGAGAATTATAGGGTCATAAATTAACAAGAATCAAAGTTCATATATTACTTCAATTGAGTGAAAATTCATCTCTCATTTTAAGAGGATCATAACAACATGATTTATCATGTTAGGAACATGGTGTCTTTATCTTTAATATCATTTTAACATCATCATAATCATTGCATCATCCATCTTCTTTTATTAATTGAAAAGCTCTCCAATTATAAGGGTGTGTCATAGAAATGATACAAATCTATGTCAAAATTGTGGGAGACCATTGCTACCATAAATATAATCTCTTAAGGGATGTGGAGGATACATCATCCAATCAATGGAAAACTTTTGTTACTTATAGTGGAATGGCCCATTACAATGTAAACAATAGCTATTTTGTGTTTTGCTTTCATTGTGTTGATTTTAGTCCCATTATATGCCCGTCTTAATAAAAATAATTTTTTAAGGTGAAATCAAAGAGAAAACAGATACATCATTATAAACACATCTAGGACATGAATTATGGGCATAAGAATATGCATGTAGTTTGAAACATATGAAAAATAGAAATAATATATTTTGGGGTTTCCATAAAATCATACAAAACTTTATATCTAGGGCAAGAAACATTATCAAACGCAGAAATCTTTACCTAAACTGTATGTATCTAATCATCATATTCATATATCTCTCAATCACAATTCATTATGAAGATATGGTGTCCTCAATATATCAATCCATCATAAGAAAACCAATAAAGAGATGATAGAGAGTTTAAATGCCCTTAACACACTTTTGGATTTTACATCTAAAATTCCTTTTTTTTTCAATCATCTTGTGTTTTTATTCTTCATCATCTAGAAATTTGTAGGTCTTATTATCCTTTCTCTATAAACATTAATCTTCTTCTCCATGTGGATCTTGAAAATTAGCCACAATGAAGAATGACTCTAGATCTCATATCCTTTGAATTTTTTTTGTGGAGAAGAAAAGTGAGAGGGAGGATGGTAACTTGACATCTAGGTTATTGGGAAATAAGAAGATTGTTAGGCTTTTATAGCTAGGGTATAGAGGATATTTTAGTTTGAGACTAAATTATCCTCGATGAAAATATGGGCTGTTACACTACTCTTCTTCTTCTACTCCGCTCCTTTTCTTTAGTAGCACTTCTTGCCTTTGGTTATTTTGGAAGATGAGTTCGATGATAATGAACTTTAGGGCTAAGTCTTAGCTTTTAAAAAGTTTAAGTTACTGGGTTACTAGTTAAATGGGTTTCATAATTGGTTGTAAGTTTTTTTTTAATTTTGAAACTGGGTATTACAACTGAACATGCTACATGGTTTTATTGATGTCTAGAATGATCATACAACTTTTAACTATTTATATTGTGTGATTATTGAAGCATTATTTTGAACTTTATTATAAAGTTTATCACTATTATTTTCTAAATCACTGAAATTTCAAAATGTTAGGCGGTCTTTATGAATGTTACTATAGGCCACTAGAAAATAGAAAGAGACATTATGTAACACTCGAACTTTGGGATACCAATGGATAGTCCCACATAGACAAAACATGAAGGTGGTCATGTCACTATTCATTTCACCTATCAAGACACGTTTTAAATTCGTACGATCCAATACTCAAAGTAAATAATATCTTGATTGGACTGGGGTGTTAGAAAATGTTATTAAAGTCAAACGTATGAACTCTCTTAATGTCCATAAAGTATCTAGAGTTTGCAGTGAAATATGTTATCTTATTACTATAGTTGATAATCAAACATATGGTGTGGTCGTGGAGCCAATGCCCAAGGTGATAATGTCATTAGTAATTCATAAGGTCGAAAATTCCCATAGACAATTGAGCAACGAGGCCAAGGGAAAGGTTGTGGTCGAGGCTATGGTCATAGAGATGTATCAAGATGAAAATATTGTGGCCCATGATAGCCAAATTGGTAATAGCCAGACAATGCCACCGCCGCCACCACCATCACTATTGCCGCCACGACCACCTTGTATGAGATCCTAGAGCAATCGGTGTCCTCCAATGATATCTTTCGGACATTTTCTAAAACTCTAACGGCCACAATTTGATGGCAAAGGTGGTTTTGACAAAGTTAAGCGTTGGATCCTCAACATGAAGGAATTGCTCATATCCATGTCACTACAAGAAAATGGCGAATTTGCGACGGACATTTTTCGAAGGAAATGAATCCTTCTCATTTATTGACGGTAGTTGCGACGGATATGAAATTCCTTCCGAATTACTGAAGGCTAGAACGTCCTTCGTTATTACGGACGAAAAACCCCCGTCGATAAATTATCGACGGGTATAGCCTTCGGAATTACCGACGGATTTACATCCATCGGTAATTTTGAAGTAAATACCCATCGGTAATTATATTTATAACAATATATATGTAATTATATATATATATATATATATATTAAGTATTTTATTATCAAATTATTATTTTATTTACCGAAGGATAGTGCCTTCAAAATTACCGAAGGATTTGAAATCCGTCGGTAATTGCGAAGGACATTACCCGTCGGTAATTACCGAAGGAAAATGCCTTCGAAATTTCCGAAGGATTTGCATCCATCGATAATTTCGAAGGCATTATCCTTTGGTAATATATATAATAATATTATTATTAAACATTAATAATAGTATATGTATTTATATTAATTATATATATCCTTCTAAATTAATTATATGTTACATTATAAATATTTTATGAAAATGGAATAAAGAGATGTGTTATATTATAAACATTAATAATATACTATTTTATTTACCGAAGGGTGGTGCCTTCCTAATTATCGAAGGATTTAGCATCCGTCAATAATTTCGAAGGACATTACCCGTCGGTAATTACCGAAGGATAATGCCTTCGAAATTACCAAAGGATGCAATTATTAAACATTAATAATAGTATATGTATTGATACTAATTATATATATTAATATATATAATTACAATCATTAGTAATATTATGTTATATTATAAATATTTTATAAAAATGGAATAAAGAGATGTGTTATATTATAAACATTAATAATATACTATTTTATTTATCGAATGATGGTGCCTTCGAAATTATCGAAGGATTTAGCATCCGTCGATAATTTTGAAGGACATCACCCATCAGTAATTATGAAAGGTATTACCCGTCGGTAATTTCGAAGGACATTAACCGTCGGTAATTACTGAAGGAAAATGTCTTTGAAATTACCGAAGGATTTGCGTCCATCGGTAATTTTGAAGACATTATCCTTCGGTAATTAAAATAGTATAATTTATTATCAATATTTATATATATAATATTATTATTAAACATTAATAATATAATATTATGATTATTAATATTTTTAGTCGTATATATTAATATATATAATATTATAGTGCTTAATAATAAATTTTCTTATATAAATATTGATAAAAATGCTATTATTTTATTTACCGATGGATATTTCCGTCGAAATTATCGACGGATACTATATCCTTCGATAATTCTGAAGGAAATATCCGCCACAAATTCTAATTTCTTCCGGCCTAATTTTCCCCCTCTGCCTTCTCGCTCCCGCACTCTCCATTCTCCCTGTATTACCCCCTCCACCCTCCCAATTTTTCACTCTCTCTCCTCCTCTCCCCCTCTCTATCTCTCCCACGGTGGCGCACCAACTTCGGCGACGGCAACTCCCGACTTCGGCAATCCCAGCCGTCGTCACCGACTCCCTCTCTATCTCTCCCTTCTCGCTCCAGCCCAACTGGGCTCCGGTTCCAATGCATGCGGCCGGATCCGGCTCGTAGTGTATTACCCTTGCACTTGCATAGGATATTATTCGCTTTGTGCCTCGGCCCGCACGGTTTTCTCAAAACGCGTCCTACCAAATCAAGGCCATGTTTCCATATATAGAGGCTTACGCGGAGTGGCCCTGATATCATATGAAACACCCTTGCACTTGCGTAGGATATTGTCCGCTTTGGACCTCGCCCACACGTTTTTTTCAAAACGCGTCCTACCAAGTCAAGGCCATATTCCCATATATACCTAGCATATTTCCCGTAACTTGTGCATGTGGGACTAATCCAAGGCATGCCTCATGCATCAAAGCTAACTTCGAGATGATGCACCATGCAAAATTTTCGGATTTATGAAGAACTAAGCACGAAGATATGATCGAAAATGAAGGTCAATTTAGGATGCACGGTGCATGAGGCATGCTTTGGATTAGTCCAACATGCATAAGCCACGGGAGAGATGCTGGGTATATATGAGAACATGATCTTGACTTGGTATGATGCGTTTTGGGAAAATCGTGCGGGCCGAGGCCCAAAGCGGACAATATCACACGCTAGTGAGGGTGTTACATATGGTATCAGAGCCACTCCGCGTGAGCCTCTATGCATGGTGGGGTGCGATCACTCAACAAGGGCGTTGAGTCCCCTGAGGGGAGAGGATGCATGAGGCATGCCTTGAAATAGTTCCACATGCATAAGTCACGAGAGAGATGCTGGGTATATATGTGAACATGGTCTTGACTTGGTAGGACGCGTTTTGAGAAAATTGTGCGGGCCGAGGCCTAGAGCAGTCAATATCACGCGCTAGTGGGGAGTGTTACACGCAGGCGACCGAATCCGACGCCTTTGGTCGAATCCGGCTCATAAGCGATCGGCACCCTCCTGTGTCCTAGGCCTCCTCCCCATCCCCTCTATCTGGATTTCGGCCGCATGCTCCTTATCGGTCGCCAGCGCCGATCCGATAGCAGGTGGCCTATTTTTTTATATTTTTTAAAATTTTTCGACGGACGTCTCCGTCGCACTCCGTCGGTGCGTGCGACGGGAACCGCTCGTCGAGATGAGTGTCTCCCGCCAAAGGTTTCAACGGGTCGAACCCGTCGAAGCCTTCGGCGGGTCCTCACTCGCTGAAGGTTTCGACGGGTCGAACCAGTCCATCGAAGGTTTCGATGGGTCAAACCTATCAATAGTTTCGCTGGGAGTCCTCCCATGGGAACTTTCGACGGACAATCCGTCGAAGTCGATCGAAACTTGGGAAGGGGGAACACTCTCGTCTCGGGCGCGACAGTCGGATTAGGAACTTTCGACGGCAAAATCCATCGGAAGTTCGGAAGGATATCCTTTCCTTCGTAACTTCTGATGGATTTTATCCTTCAAAAATTGTGAAAGTGATTTTTCCGTCGGAAGCATCCGTCAAAACTTTCAAAGGATTATTTGAGGACTGTCGATAATTTTTTGTGATAACAAATTTTCCAACTAACCATTTCCGTCGAAAAATCCATCGCAAAGACATACTTGCGACGAATTTCGAAGGTTTTGTGATGGATAAATCCGTCGCAAAATCGCAATATTGTTGTAGTGTGCAATGTGGAGAAGATTGAAAGGTATTGTACACTGCAAGGCACCTAACAGAGGATGCATTAGATTAGTGAAGAACCACAAAAGAGATGAAGTTTGAAAATCATCAGGAGGTGATCCATTGGCAAAGGTTCTATGAAGTATTCAAAGAGTATTATTTTCCCCAAGTATGAGCGCACATAGAAGTAACAATAATTCCTAGTGCTTCGCCAAGGCCAAATGACAGTCGAACAACACCACATCAAGTTCTTTTGAATTGAATAGTACAACACCCTATGCATGAGCAAAAGTCAAAGAGTAGATCAATTCTCCCAAGGCTTGAATTATGCAATCAGAGCAAATACATTAGCGGGCCACTAGAAAACTCTCAAGAATACAATCAAACCAAAATGGAAAGAGATTATAAACAAGAACAACAAGAACAAAAAAATAAAAGAAAAGGAAATAGTGCATTCCATCGAACCAAAGAGAACATCATCCAACCAAAGAGATCAAAGAGACATGACAATCGTTATGACTATCGTGCAAGGGCTTATGAACCATGTGATACCTACATCTGCAACAACAACTGACAAATAGTCTTCTACACATATTGTGGACACACACATGTTAGAGAATATCGACTTAAGATAGGGACCTACATCCATTGTGGTAAGTTCGGACACATTGGACACATCGTTAGAAATTATCCAGTACTAAGTAGACGTGATCAATAATGACATAGTGCAAGGGATACGGGAAATTTAGTGCAAGGTAGAGTCTATAACATGGAGATGTATGCAAAAAAGGATGACAACCACAACACTCTCGAAGGTACTCATGCATAGCTAAAACCATTTCCATTATTTTTATTGAACCTCACATTCTATAAATTAGATAATAGAGTTCCAAAGTAGAAAGAACCAAATAGTGCTATGAGTCAAGGTAGTAGAAGACTAGTGTACAATAGTGATAAACACATTGAAATAGACATTTAAAATATGTAATGATTATTGAAATCATCATAAACATGTGATACCCTACATTTGCAACAACAACGACCAAATAAAGTCTTCTACACATATTGTGGGCACACACATGCTGGAGAATATCGATTTAAGACAGGGACCTACATCCAATATTGCAATGAGTTCAGATACATCACTAGAAATTATTCGATAATGAGTGAACGTGATCTATAGCGACACGGTGCAATGGATACGAGAAATTTAGTGCAAGGTAGAGTTTATAACAAGGATACATATGTAAACTAGGATGATGACCACAACACTCTCGAATGTACTCATACATAGCTGAAACCATTTTCATTGTTTTATATGATTAATTGTTATCCAACCTCACTATTTTATAAAATAGATAATAGAGTTCCAAAGTAGAAAGAACCAAGTAGTGCTCTGAATCAAGGTAGTAGAGGACTATTGTACAATAGTGATAAACACATTGAAATAGACATTTAAGATATGTAATGGTTATTGAAATCGTCATAAAGTCTGTAGCATCCCTAAATTCGATGATGGATTTTATTTTAAAAGGTTTATAATGTAACACCCAACAAAGATAATAGAAAAATAAAATAAAACAAACTGAATTTCAATTGAGAGTTAAAATATATGAGAAGTGATGTCCCTATTGAAAAAGTTACAACTAACTTTATCTTTTAACCTCCAAACCCCCTTTATAAATATCCCCATAACATATCGGGTCTCTCCTTTTACCTAATCTGTTCACCCTCCCTCTTCTACATTACATCCTCAGCAACTAGGAGCATGAGGGTGAAACTACTCACTTGAGGCACGATCAGGGACAGGCCGAAGCATGCAAGGATAATTTAGATGACAAAAAATAGCTAGTGTTACGCCCCATCACAAGAATTTTTTTTTCTACGATGACTGTCCACATTTTTCCTCGTTTTCCTCTCATCCAACGACACACACGAGAGCATGGACGAAGGACCTTTGGCATAGGGGACCTTAAAGGACTGTCAGCGCTAGTGAGAAAAATGAATGAGAAGAAGACCGAACAAAAGAGGATTTGTGCAGAGAATACAAAAAGGTAGGTGAATCGTTGGATTGACCCTGAATTACTTTTTAACAATAAATTTGCATGATCTTAGAGTTCAAATAGAGTTGTATTAATATATATGATTCACTTCATATGATTATTTTGATCCTAAGAGACTTATTCCGACGAAATATATAAAAAATTTGAGCAGTCAATGCCACAGTTTCATCAAAATCCCATAACTCAAACAAAAGTTTAGACAACCTAGGCCGAGCGTATAGTTATTGGACAGAATAGCATGGAACCTGAGCTGAGTTCCATGCTGTCCCAATCACATCTTCTTCATAAAAAATCACACATTGTGGGGACTCGGACCAGACTCCCATGCATTCGGCTTGAGTTTTTCCACGGCTAGAATAACATATCATAACTCGAGCCAAGTTTTCATGAACCTGACCCGAGTTCTCATAGCATAGGTGTTGCACTACAACCCGGGTCGAGCCCGAATTACACTCGGACCAAGGCTAAGCCATTGCATCCACATAACTTGATCGGGATCAGGCCTCGCATAGGTTCCATTTTAGAATTTTTTAATAATTTTGATTAATTAACATATCTATGATTTTCCATCTATATGATGTTATCTATCATATGATTGTACATATGGCCCTTCTTCTTTTTGTATCTTGATTTGTCGACCCCTTTCCTCTTCATACGTCTATGGGATAGATTAGATTCGAGGTTTAACCCCTCTTTGATTTTATGGATCACATGATATTTTTTATATTGATTATTATCATTATTGCATAGTTATGCTCAAGTCCAAATTTAGAAGAATATGAGAATCTAACTAATTAAAGATAAAAATCTGGGTGCTTATGTTACTTATCGAGAAGAGGTCATTGCATAGTATAAGAGAGTTAAGACATGATTTGTCCTCATTGCACGATTTTTCTCCATCATGTAACAAAAAATGCTATCCTCCTCTTTAAAGGATTTTAATATAATGTGCATAATAACTAACTAGTCATGAAGTACATGACACTTTATTGCAATGAATATGTTAATTAATGACATTGCATAGAAATATCAGAGATATAAAAATTGACCATAATTTTCAATCACATTATTTGACTTAGACCATAGTACAAAGCAACGAAATACAAAGTATAATAATCCATAGTATCACACTGATTTATCTCAACAACCATAATTTCCTTTAGATTATTATTATTCTCACATAGTAATTCATTTCATTGCTTCTATCCAACTTGATTTTACTCATGGACATCGCATTGATCTTTATCCATTCATATTATTGATTCTCTTCTATTGGTTTCTCATTAGTATTTAATCATGAATTATTATTTTGTTTGTTGTTATTGATCTCATTCCATTGATGATTCAAGGTATTGTACATCATTTTTTAATTGACATCATGCTTATTTATTGTTATTTATTTATCAATTAGTTTATATTTATCTATTGGGATATGAAGCTTACGAATTATTATTTTTCCTGCATTGATCTTGTAGGTAACCATAATACTAAATGATGAGCTCAAATGACTACTATTATTCATCATGGTTATGCGTACATGAAATTATTTTAGGATGATACTATCTTTTATTATTAGTTGTTTTCTTTCATTACTTTTATTAGAGTTTCGTCTTAGCATATGAAGATTATTGACATTATGACTTATATTAGAGGGTGTTTCTTTAGAAGTAATCTTTGTAGATTATCAGGTAATATTGTATTAAATTACCTGAGCCCACCACATTACCATGTTCACTTGTGACAGGTAATGGGTAATCTGCATTGCTCAGGCAATTCACATTGCCTATGAAGTGACAATACAGATTGCCAATGGAAGGGAAGACAATTTACATTATCACTTGGATTGCAATTTTTTCAATTTCACTTTCCGCGTTTGTACTTTAAAGTTTTATTTAAATTAATTTTAAAACACATTGAATAAATTATAATACTAATTACATAAATGATAAAATTAATCAAATAAATATTAGTTAATTATTATGACTATATTGTTATCATATTTTAAAAATATATTAATTATTTTATAAATTTTAATTTTATGTGTGAGAATATCTTTGTGATTTAAGTTTACAAAATTAAAAATAATTTATATACCTAAACACAATTCTTTTTATTATGGGTATATTGGAAAAATTGTACATTAACTTATAAATTTTTATTTTTTATAAATAACTAATATGGACTGCATACTAAACAAGGTAATGTACATTGCTAATAGTTTAATGAATGATAATCTTTCTAAGAGGCAATATTCATTGCTAGGTAATGTTCAATGACAATGCAATGAACACACCCTTAGGGACTTTTAAATTTTTGCATTTAATGATATTTCTATTGTTATTCTTTTAAATATTTCACTTTATTTTATGTTTCCTTTAAATAATCAATCAAAGACAATAATTCAGTCAGAGTATTGCATACATTGATAACATATCTTAGGTTGGATCTTACCACGTGATTTAAGGACGTTGCATTAGGAGGAAAATTGTATTGACCCGAATTTTAGATACCAATGAATAATTTCACATGAGTAAAACATGAGACTGATATTAATATGTAACTACTTCTTCACCTAACAATATATATTTTAAATTTATGTGAACTAATGCATCAAAACGAACAATATCTTAATTACATTGATATGTGTAGGATCCCAAAGGGCACCAAGAGGGGGGGTGAATTGGTGTTCTATCAAAAATATCGATTTCACAAAAACACGTTACGGAAGCACAAAAACCGATTCTTAAAACCTTTTAACATAAAGCAATTCAGATCATAATATGAACGGGGGAGAAAGAAAAATCAAACACAATTAACATGAGTGGTTGTGGACGAGGTTCGGCCACACCTTGGCCTACGTCCCCACTCCGACTTCTCGACCTCGAGACCACCGGAGATTCCACTAATCATTTCCTTTGTTTCAAATGGGGCAAGGAAGAAAGTCCTTTACATCAACCACATTTTCTCCGCTTCGAAAGGCAAGGCAACCTCTCTCTTAGAAAGCTAATATATTTCTCTCGCTCAAGAGGTAAGATTTTGAACCTCTTTTACACAGGAGCTCTCTCAGCTTTTTCTGATAAAAAAATGTTTCTCTCTTTTACAATTCTATGCTCACAAGAAGAGAAGAGAGAAAGAAGAGAAAGCTATAAAATGAAAACTTTAAAAAATGATCTCTCTTTGATAACTTGAAGTTTTCTTCAATGAATGAATGGATGTCTTTGCCTCTGGCTTTGACACTCTTTTTATAGCCTTCAGCATTGGAAAATTCATCCAGAATTTATTCCACAAATTCCTCCTTCAAATTTGACCGTTACTGTTCATTTGTCTCGGAGGTCGGTCGGTCGCACATCTGGACCGGTCGACTGGTCTATGTGACCGTTGCACCATTTTTTAAATTTTTGCATTGGGTCGGTTGATCGGACTATCGACCGATGTCTCGACCGATACAGTCTCGCAGTTTTGATTTCCTCTTGTTTAGTTGATCGGTCGATCGGTGCATCGACCGATACAGTCTCGCAATATTGATTTGAGTAGTTTACGCATTGATCGGTCGATCGTATCTCCGATCGGTCGACCGAACTATCTCGATCGGGCTTCATAGTTTCGACCGACAAGTTGACCACCCTGCACTATTTTGAGCATAATTTTTTGCACAGTTATCCAAATTAGATGATCTTGGAGTCTATGAAAAGCTAACAGAATTCTCTATTCAACATTCATCTAAAACTGATAAGATCAGTGCCAATTATTTAATCAAAGCGTAGTGCATAAAGTTATCCATTTTTTCTTTAAACTTTTTCAGCGTTTTAACTTTAATCATTCGAGGTTTGTATCATCAAAATATAATTTTATATGTCATTAAAACTTAGATCCAACAATCTCTCTCTTTTTTATGAAGACAAATCGAGAAATATGAAAAATATGGAAGTTGCGAAAAAGTTGTAAAATTCTTGTAAAAAAAATAATTTTACTCCAACAATCTCCAAAAATAACTTAGATCCAACAATCTCCCTCTTTTTTATGAAGACAAATCGAGAAATATGAAAAATATGGAAGTTGCGAAAAAGTTGTAAAATTCTTGTAAAAAAAATAATTTTACTCCTCCTAACACATAGCTTTCCTTACAATGGTAGATATTCACATGAATAGTAATTATAAGGTACTCTTCATATAAAGTGATATTCAGATCATATTTGTCCTATACTTCTCCTCATTTTGTTTCATAAAAAAGAATAATTTATATATTTGAAGCATATAAGAAATCATATGCTGCTTCCCCTTAATTAATTTTTCAAAAAATTTATTCTTCCCACTTTTTTATATATAATAAACATGTAGGGAATTGCAAGTTTTGAAAGATAACTCCCCCTAAATTTATGGCTATTTTATAATTAAAATCAATTTATGAAAGCCAAGACAAAAATATATTAAGAATCAAAATATGTTATAAAACTTTGATTCAACAATGATGTCCATGGTATGTTAAAATAAATTTTAATCATGCTCCCCCTGTCACTATTATCAATTTTCATTTATATGTTTCTCTCTTAAAAAAACAGTAGTTTTGAATTTTTGAGCGATATTGATACTTTTACCATAACTTTTGTGCCTTCACATCTCCAACTCCATATGTCATTTGCATGTGAGGCACACCTGAAAAGCAATCAAGTAATTTTTGATACCCAAACTTTCTTGGTTCCGATTTTGTTAGATAATATTCCTTTCGGAAATCAAATCATGCTATGTTGTAATGATTTTCTTATTTTACATTGATATGCATAATGACCATGAAATCCACATGTAAAATATTTGAGGTGTGATTTTCTATGTTTGGATTTTCAATAAGAATTTTCATGTCCAAAATGATTCCTTAGATTATTTGTCGTTATATGAGAAATATTCTTATTTTGTGAGTTCTTCAAAAAGTCATTTTCCTTCTTTACCTTGTCTAAAGAGCATGCTAGTTTTACAATTTCACATGCATGTGTAATTTCTAAAGTTTCAATTTCATTTTTGAAATTTTTATTTTCCATAAGGCATATATCCTTTTCTTCTTTTAATTTTTCGATCTCGTGTATTAACTTCTCATTTCTTCTCATCTTTTATAAGAGATGAGAGTTCTTTATTCATATATAAAGAAATATTTTCTTCGGAAGAATTCGATGAGTCATAATTTAAATTTGAAGGGTTAAAAATTACCTCATCGTCGTGTGCCATCAAGCATATGTATGCTTCACCACTAGAAGAGCTTGATGAACTACATGTTTCACTAGACTCTTCATTTTTTTCTTTTTACCTTTTTGGGATTTTTCTTCTTTGTGGTGTTTGTATGATTTTCTTGTTGGCTTCTCGTTCTTGTCTTTCTTTTTAACCAGCTTGAAATACTTATCTAATTTTCTTATGTAGAGTGCGAGTTTCTTTTCATCCACTTTTTCTTCACTTGAATCTTCTTTTATTATATTTGCCTTCAATGCCAATGTTTTCTTTTTGAGAACTTTTTCTTCTTGATCTTCTTGGATGGAGATATCATATGTTAAAAGTGAACCAATAAGATCATCAAAATCCAATTTGTTCAGATCTTTTTCTTCAATCACGGTTCGCTTCATATGCCATTTGGAGGAGAGAGACCTGAGAATCTTTTTCACTTTCTGGGGATTAGATCTTGGCTCGCCTAAGGAGGCTAAGCCATTCAAAATATTATTAAAACGAGCAACCATATCATTTATGGATTCATTTTCATGCATTTTGAAAGAATCATATTGATGGTTTAAAATATTCAATCTAGATTCTTTAACATTATCTGTTCCTTCATAATTAGTAATGAGTTTCTTCCAAATTTCGGTTGCACTTTTGCAATTGGAAATCCGATTGGAATCCGTTGAATTCAAAGCACAATAAAATATATTTTTAGCTTTCCAATCAAGTTTTGAAAAAAAAATTCTTTTTCTTTAGAATCAGTAGGTAACTTTTCTTTAACATAATAACATTTTTCAACTATGTCCCACATGTCGATATCAATAGAACAAATATATGCTAGAATTCTAATTTTCCAATATGCAAAATATGATGCATTCAAAAGGGGAGGACGACTAATTGATTGCCCTTCGACAAAACTAATTCCACGTGATGCCATGGCTCTTGAAGATTGTTAAATCTTAAAACACGATGATTGAATATTAAAATGATTAGATCTAAAGAAAATTAGATCTGAAAATAAGATGATTCAAAAATTCAAAACAAGAGCAACCCGCTCTGATACCAATTGTAGGATCCCAAATGGCACCAAGAGGGAGGGGGTGAATTGATGTTCTATCAAAAATATCGATTTCACAAAAACACACCTTTTTATCATAAAGCAATTCAGATCATAATATGAACGGGAGAGAGAGAAATCAAACACAATCAACACGGGTGATTGTTGAGGAGGTTCGGCCACATCTTGGCCTACGTTCCCGCTCCAACTTCTCGACATCGAGACTGTCGGAGATTCTACTAATCCAGTCCTTTGTTCCAAATGGGGCAAGGAAGAAAGCCATTTATATCAACCACATTTTGTCCGCTTCGAGAGGCAAGGCAACCTCTCCTCTTAGGAAGCTATTCTATTTATCTCGCTCAAGATGTAAGATTTTGAACCTCTTTTACACACGAGCTCTCTCAGCTTTTTCTGAACAAAATGTGTTTCTTTCTTTTACAATTCTATGCTCATAAGAAGAGAAGAGAGAAAGAAGAGAAAGTTATAAAATGAAAACTTCAAAAAATGATCTCTTTGTAATAACTTGAAGTTTTTCTTCAATGAATGAATGGATGTCACTACAAGAAAAAGCCTGATTTCCGACGGTTTATTTTCGACGGGCCGAAATCCATCTGAAATACCGATGGCTTTTTTGGCGGATCAAACAAACCGTCGAAGTTTTCGTCATGTAATTTTCGATGGTTCTGCCCGTCTAAATCTTCGACGGTTGAGAATTCATCGAAACATTCCGTCGAAAGTTTCGATGATCGTAACCGTCGATAATGTTTTCGACGGTCTAGACCATCGAAAGTTTGGACAGTTCACCTATCCGTCGAAAGTTCAAGCAGTCAAAGCCGATGAAATATTTTAAAATTGGACGTATATTATTATTTTAATTTTTGACGGTTCAAACCGTCGAAAGTTGCGACGTTTCACGGAACCATCGATATTTCGACGGTCAAACCTATCGGAATATTAACTGTTTTTTTATTAATTAAAATATTCTACATTAATTATTTTTGACGATTTTGGAGAATCGTCAAAAATTTTGACAGATTTTTAGAACCGTCGAAAGTTTCGACGATTTGACTAGCGGGTTTGACCATCTGAATTTGAATTAATAATATATAATATTTAACTAAGTTTCCGACGATTATGACCGTCGAAAACTGGCTATATAAATACCCGACCCCACTGTCACTTCCTCCGTTTCGATCTCGGCCGACCTCTCTTCTACCGTCGAAAGTTTGCGCGCATTCCGTCCGGCGACGCCCTCCGATACCTGCATTGCCGAAGCCTCGCCGCTTGAAGCTGTCGTCAGCCGTCCGAAGCTCTCGTCCATCGGCCGAAGCTCTCGTCCGCCGCCTGAAGTTGTCGTCCGCCGCCAGGTCTTCGCCGCCACTGCAACCTCTTGCCCAGGTACGCTCCGATCCCCGCCGGCTGAAGCTCTCTCCGCCCTCCCATGCCAGATCTGGCCGCCCTCCGCGCGCGATGACCGGATCAAGCTGCCCTCCAGGCGCGGCTGCCAGATCCGGCCGCCCTCCGCGCGGCCGCCAGATCTGGCCGGCCTACGCACTGTCAATTAATTTTGTGAACCATCCTCCGCATGATCTGTGAACAAATTAGATTGAAGTTGATTATTGACTAAATCTCATAGTTCTAATTAGAATATTGTTACTTTATATGCTGCAAAATCAGAGAGATTTGTTCACAGACATATCCGTTACTTCAACTTTTGTTTTGTTCATATCTAATTTAAAGTAAATAAAAATTCTTGTGTTACAGACTATTATGTTATGTTTGTATTTGATCCATTCTTGTATTTGTTATGTATTTGTTACAGACTATTGCTTGTGTTGTTGCTACGATAAATTGTCGCGGCATGTAAAAGATTGTCACTCATGTTGTAAAAAGTATTTTAGCTCGCTATACATACATGACTGTAGTTTGTCGCTGTCACTATAAACTATGTAAATCGTGATTAGTTGTAATTAGTGTTTTCTTTAAATGACAAAATATGTGAACCGTTGGATTGATTTACAATTTTTTACCGATTTTATTACACATATTATAATTACTATAACTTGCAAATAATGCAAACATTATGTCATACTTGAATGATCGTCGATGGATGTACAATAGAAATAATCCTGGTCGTAAAGGCCTGACACAAGAATTCATATATGGCGTTGACTATTATGTTAGTGTGGTTTATCAATCTTTCCAATATCAGCGGGAGGGAACAATTAGGTGTTCTTGTTTGAAATGTGCTAGCACAAAATTATAGACACTAGAGACTGTTAAGGTTCACTTATATAGAAAGGGTTTCAAACCCAATTATTGGCAATGGAATGATTTAGTCGAATGAGCGCCTTCGACAAGCGTCCCAAATCTAGGTCTTCAGTTTGTCGATCATGAACCAACATTTACATCGCAATATGAACAGTTAGTTTATGACGCAGCTGCAACTGAGTATGGCAATATTAAATTTGAGCAGAGTGAAGAGGCACCAAATCCAAAAGTAAGAGATTTTTATAACTTACTAAACACATCGAACCAACCCTTATGGCCCGGGTGTGAAAGTCATTCAGAACTATCACTTGCTGTTAAATTGTTAAATCTAAAAGCCGACTACAATATTTCACAAGCATGTTTTGATGCATTTCTAGATATTTTAAAAGATGTCGCGCCAACTAGGTCTCGCATTCCTAAAAATTTCTATAGGACAAAAAGATTTGTTAGCAAACTTGGTCTTGGCTCAACTAAAATAGATTGTTGTTGTAATGGTTGTATGTTATATTACGGAGACGACATCAATTTGAATGACTGCAAATTTTGTGGGGCCGAATGATATAGACCGACTAACAAGACTCAAGTGGCTGTCAAAAGAATGCATTATTTGTTTCTTATTCCAAAGCTTAAAAGACTATACTCGTCTATAGGGTCAGCGTCACAAATGAAGTGACATGCACAGCATAATACTTCTGAAAGTGTCATGCTTCACCCATCGGATGGTGAAGCGTGAAAACATTTTGATCATAAGCATCCTGATTTTGCTAATGACGAAAGGAACATAAGGCTCGGATTATGCGCGGATGGTTTTACACCATATGGTCGGACTTCAGTTCCTTATTCATGTTGGTCGGTCATAATAACACCTTATAATTTGTCACATGGGATTTGTATGTCCACACCTTATATGTTTTTGACATGCATTATTCCTGATCCTCACAGTCCTAAACAGAGGATAGACGTATATTTACAACCTCTAATAGACGAGCTAAAAGAACTGTGGGATGGTGTTGTCGTTTATGATGTGTCGACCAAATAAAATTTCACTTTGAAAGCTGTCTTATTGTGGAACATTAATGACTTTCCTGCCTACGGATGTTGTCTGGTTGGATGATCGCAGGGAAATTAGCTTATCCATGTTGCATGGAACACTCAGATGCGTTCACTTTGAGAAATGAGGGTAAAAATAGTTGGTTTGATTGCCATGTATGGTTTCTTACAGCTGATCATCCGTACAAAAATAACCGAAATGCATTTCGACAGAATAGGATTGTAGAAGACATGGCTCCGGTCAGACGCTCAGGAGCTCAATTACGTCGCATTGTCAATGCTTTATGCAGAATTGTCGATGACCCAGATGTCACATACAATGAGTATGGAGTTTGTCATAACTGGACCAAACGAAGTATATTATGGAATTTACCTTATTGGTCTGATTGTTTGATACGTCATAATTTGGACGTGATGCGTTTGATTTGTAACAATAAAATTTGCTAGCAAGTGCACTAGTCGCTCAAGTAATATAGTAATAGGAGTAAGAGTGTCGAACCCACGAGGAATATTAGTAATTCAATGTCTGGATTTATAAATTAATAAGAGAGGAAAAACATGGATTTTTGGAAAGAGGTTTTATGAAAATAAAATAAATAAAATAAGATAAAGATAAGATAGTGGTGTTGAAGTTAGGCCTTAGGATGAAAATAGATCAGGATAAATATTTGAATCATAAAAGATAAATTTAATCTTTAAAGATGGATTAGAGTCTCCCTATAGTAATCTACCATGATTAACTTGTGGTCTCCACGACTGGCATCCCTCAATTTAATCATATAGAACTATCTTAATTTAATAAGAATTGAAGTCTCCACGACTGGTACCCCCAAAATTATATTAAAATTAAGATGCATTAAATTGGATTCTCTAGACTATTAATCACTCCACAAACTGGTATAGATTAATAGACCACACAAACTTGATTCTCCACACACTAGTTATCAAATTTATGTCAATTATTAATTCTAAATAAAATCAATTATAATTAGTATAATAAATTCTGAAATTAAACACTCCACAAACTGGTATAGCCTAATTCAGAAATTTAATTAACTAATATAAAAGCATTAAACACAATTAATAATTGATCAGAAAAGATTAAAACAAATAAAGTAGGATCCAAACACTTTCCTTCAATTAATAATCTCCTAAAATAATAATCTTAAAAACATGGAGTTCATCCTAGAAATTTTGGAGAGATAATAATAAAATAACAATAATAATCGAAAGAATTACACCCAAAATAGAAGTAGAGCTCTCGAATTGGGCAGACAGTCGGGCAGCCTCTCGGACTTGATCAGGGTCGCGATCAACTTCCAGCCGTCGCACCTCTCTCCTCTTGGTCGTAGCCTGCAGAGCTCACGACTCGCCGTGGAAGAAACCTGAACTTCAGAGCACCAATTGAAACGATGGATTCTTCACGTATTTATAGGGTGCGGACGGACTTCAATTTGATCTCGGCCGTAACATCGTACGGTTAACTTTAAATTTATAAGATAAACTCGGCCAAAGATAAATCATTTTATCATTACGCCCAAAGATAAAATCATTTATCTTTTACTCCCTTAGAGTCTCGGCCGTAAGGAAATTATTTTATCTTTACTCCTTTCCATTACTCCCAAAAGATAAAAATCCTTTTATCTTTACGCCTTCATATATCTTGTTACGCCCAAAGATAAACTCATTTTTATCTTGTTACGCCCTTCATCTTCATGCCATTACGCCCTCCAAATTTCGGCCGTAACATCTTATCTTCATGCCATTACGCCCAAAAGATACAAATATTTATCTTTACGCCTTCAACTCTTGTTACGCCCAAAAGATAAAAATATTTATCTTTACGCCTTCAAATGTTAGCCGTAACAAAGAATTAAATCTTGTTACTCCTTTTGAATCTCGGCCGTAACGACTTGGGTGTAAAGCCAAATCTCGGCCGTAAGGAATTTCTTTGAATTTCGGCCGAGATTTGAATTTTCCTGCAAATAATTATCAAAATATAGTTAATCCATCCACAATTAAAATATTCAGCGATTTTAATAATTAAAATTGATAAATCCGGAATTATGATTAAAAGTGACTAAAAATGATGCATGCCATGATCAAATTATAGAAAATTTCATTAAAATAATTAACTAAAATATGTTATATTTTTCATGCATCAAACTCCCCCAAGCTTAAAGTCTTGCTTGTCCTCAAGCAAAAATTCAAAGCAAGGCTCAATAAAGTTCCATCATAGCCTCCACATTGTCAACTGACTAATTTTCTCACACAGTGCTTCTGCACACCTACTATTTAGTATCTTATCATTTTTCATGTACTTAGCTTTATAGAAGTTCTGAATGCTACACAAATTTAAACAATCTCAAATTCAGCCTTGAAAAAAAAATAAATTGTCTATCAAATAATAGCATTGATATTGAACACATAAATTCTAATTGAGCTTAAAACTTTTTCTTTTTCTTTTTATTTTTCAGCTTTATTTTCAATCATTTAAAAGTTCTAATCTTCAAGCAGGATTGCACAAGGAAGTCCATGTAGCGGGCTTTGGACTGATGACTCCCAAACCAGATGGCCTTAGGGCACCAGGTGATAAAGCACCCCTCGAGTTTACTTGCCCGAACAACCAAGGTTCTGAATGAAGAGTTCAAACTTAGCCATGGTTCAGTACTCCTGTGCTTCTCCATATTCCACAAGATGGTCCATGTAGCAGGTTTTCGATCGACGGATCCCAGAGCAGTTGCCCTTAGGTCGCCAGGCATGAACCCCTACGGATCTAATTACCCGAACACACCTTGGTTCCGGATAACACTTTTGTACCTACACATAACTTTATTCAACTACTTTTTATTATTATTATTATTATTATTATTATTATTATTATTATTATTATTATTATTATTATTATTATTATTATTATTATTATTATTATTATTATTATTTGTTGGGGTTTAACTAACCCTTCTTTTTTTATAAGCTCAAAAAGTACTTGATATGGTCAATAATAAGTCTACTATTATCAAGACTTAAAAGAAATAAAAAGGCATGAATATGATTTTGTCGTATAGTCATTCATAATTCTACTTAGCATAGGCACATAGTCCATAAGTTTGATACTAAAATAGCAAGTGATAAGAAAGAAAAGTATTCAAATTTCATCAATTAACGACATGTCTTTGAACTTTTACTTAAAGATAATTAAAACAGTAAGACAAGAGTTTGTTAGATGGTAGCAAAATAAATGCATGCAATGGTATTTTTTAGAAAATTTTAATTTTCAATTTTTTTTGGATTTTTTTTTATTATAAATAGATGCAGACATAAGCAAATAAACAGAAAGATGCAATGCATGGAATGCAAACTCCCCCAAGCTTGAACCAGACACTGTCTTCAGTGTTAAGCCAGCAAGGGAAAGTGATACATACTCAATAAAAAGGAAAATTTAAAGAAACGAAAATAAAGAAAAGGGAAAAGACACAACCGGATTTATTGTCTGCGGGGTGGCGATGGTGGATAGTAGTTGAGATTTCCTTGGCGCATATGATACTCATGGATGCGTCTCGTCATGCGCGCATGTTGATTCTGAAGGGATTCGAAGCGACCCTGACGATCATCCATATTTCTAAATTCAGCTTGAATGTTGGTCAGCTCTTGTGCTTGTCGAAGTTGCTCTTCCTGAATAGCGTGCAACTGCACTGACTGACGAAGTTGCTCTTCTTGAAAAGTGTGAAACTCCCCTGCTTGACGAAGTTGTTCATCATACATTGATTCCCATAAGTTTTGCATGGAAGCATAGTCAGGCTGAGGTGGCGGAGGTGGATAGTAAGTCTGCTCTGGAGCTGAAGTAAAAGTGGGCTCTGGTGCTATATAGCGATTCTGCACAGGTTCTTGTAAAGGGGCAGATATTTCCATCGAATCGTGTTCCTCATAAGGAGTAGAAGGTATGAACGAGGAATCAGAAGAGCTCTCTTGTGCTGGAGATGGGATCGGAGAAGGTACCGGCATATAAGGCGAATGGACGGATGTGGCATATTGGGAAGCTGCTGGTGATGCAGCCTGGAATCCTTGTTGCTGTTGAAGGTAAGGTTGGGCTGCCGCATAATCAGTAGAATCAAACCAGGAGAAATGTTCATCCTGGTGTAGCTGTCCGACAGAGGTAGATGGTCCTGCAGGTGGAATTACTGGAGCGATGACCTGCCTAAAAAGAAGCCAATTATTTGGATTAATCGGCGTAAAAGCATCTCGATCTGAACAGGGCACCTCCTGATGGTGGCCTTTAAAAATAAAAACTTTGATCCCTGAGTTGTTGGTCTTCACGAGACCCATAGCTTGAATGGTCCTACGAGTGAGGTGAGTGTTTCCTGGCACAGCTTCGAGATCATCCAAGTCAAGTTGTAGGTGCTGAGCGATAGGTGTGAGAAGGGCACCCATATTAATGCTACCGCCACGATGAGAAGTGCGGCGCTGAAATCGACGAATGAGGAAGGCACCCACATTAACGGGAGTTCTGTGAAGCATGCTGTGGATGAGATATAACTCTCCTTCTGAGACGGCACCATCATTATCACTGCGTCCACTTATGGTGTTGCTTAGCATGCGATGGACATAGCGCAGAACAGGATTCTGAATTGAGCTATCTTTAGCGGTGTTCCAAACCAATCGATCTTCTTCTGTTATCTGTTTCCAAAAAGTTTCAGCCTCAAAGTCAGCAGGTACAGAAAGAGATCCATGGTTGGGAAATCCATAGATATTATTAATCTCTCCTAGAGTGAGAGTAAATGGTCGTCCATAAAGTTGGAATGAAATGCGGGGCTGATCATAGTTCCTGCCATCTAAATTAAAGATTTCCAGAGATGAGAGGAATTCCATAATTAGTACTTCATAAGTTGGCCACCAAGAATGCACAAAGTCAGATAGTCCAATTTGAGAAAATAATAGATGAGTATCTGCAAGTAAATTATACTCCCTCAGCAATTCAGTATCTGAAAATCTGGTGGCATGAATTCGAATATCACACATCCGTTCATATCGAGCTTGATACTCCGGCTTAGTCCAATAATAATCTCCGGGGTAGGAGATTAATTGTGAGGGCTGTGGGGTCGACTGAGCATTCGGATGTCGTCGTTCATGACGTCCCCTCCATATATTAGCAAATCGCCTCATCTTTATCTGGACAAAAATAAACAAAGAAAAGGTACCGGCTTCGTGGAAGCGACTGAGGTTTCGACCGTAGTATTCGATGAAGAACCGGCTGAAGGTCGGAGGTGACGAAGAACTTCGGCCGTAATTGATGAAGCTCGGCCGGAGATTGGAGTTTGGCCGTAAGAAGTTGGAGGCGTGACTTGGAACTCGGCCGTAAGGAGTTGAAGAACTTGTCGATTTCGGCCGTAACGAATGGCTGTGTGGTTTCGGCCGTAAGGAGTTGAAGAACTCGCCCGGAGTTTGGCCGTAAAACGAAATCGGCGTGGAAGCTTGGCCGTAACGCACAGGGCGTAATGGTGAGACTTCGGCCGTAGAGAGAAGAGGCTCGGCCGTAATAAATGTCGGTGTGCGGTGGAAGACCGGCCGTAACGAACAGGGAAGCGCTGGAATTTCGGCCGTAAGGAACTGGTGCAGTGCTTTTGGCCGTAAGGATCGGCGGTGACGGTTTTGAGACTTCGGCCGTAGAGAAGAAAAGGCGTAAGGGTAGTGGAAACACCACGGCCGTAATGCAGAGAAAGCGCTGAAACTTCGGCCGTAAGAATTTGGAGGCTTGGCACTTTGGGCGTAAGGGAGAAAGCTCGGCCGTAATGTACAGAGGGCGGCGCGGTGTTGAAGCTCCGGAACTTCGGCCGTAAGGAGTGTGAGCTTCGACCGTAAGAGATAGATGAATGGACGAGCCGTGATTGATCTGCATAACACGAGAAGGGGTAAGTATTTTATAGATGAATTGGAGGGGGTAATACCTGTTCCGACAGCGCGCAGTGAAGGGTCAAATCCGGTCGTAAAAACATGCAATTTTTTTTTTTCGATTGGACTTGTGCATGCAGATGTGCTGTCGTGTCATTGTCGTCTGTGCATAACATCTCGGCCGTAACGAAGGCATCTGGCATCCTCGGCCGTAACGATGAATGGTGGCAGCTTGTCTTGTCATGTCCGAGCTTGATGCATGTGCGACAACTCGGCCGTAATGCACACGTTACGAGGGTGGCAGGGCGTAATGTCCGAGCTTGATGCATATGTGACAACTCGGCCGTAACGGAATGGTGGCAGGGCGTAACGACGGTCGCTTCGGCCGTAATGTCCGAGCTTGATGCATGTGTGACAACTTGGCCGTAATGCGCAGCGGGCGTAAAGATTGGCGGTGAGACTCGAAACTTCGGCCGTAAGAGCCACTTCGGCCGTAAGGAGTTTTTGGGCGAGAGGATTGAAACTTCGGCCGTAAGGAAGAAGGCTTGGCCGTAACGAAGAGCTTTGGAACTTCGGCCGTAACGAATACAGGTGGCGTGGAACTTTGGGCGTAAGGATCGGCGGTTGGCGTTGAGACTTCGGCCGTAAGGAACAGAGGCTCGGCCATAATGGCTTTTCGTTTCCGTAAGTCGATGAAGAACCTCGACCGTAAGAAGTAAAGCTCGGCCGAAGATTTAGATCTGTAAAGATGTGGAAGGGGTCAAAATTTATAGATGAAACTTCGGGCGTAAACTTACCTTTCCAATGTGAAGGGTCATGTCGTAGGAGCTTGGCCGATTGTCCGAGGTCTCTCCTTCCGCAGATGACTCAACAAAATAAAACTATCATCGAAACTAAGATATTAATTAAAAATTAATTAGACTAATCTAAAATGAAAAAAAAATAAATAAATAAAATAAAATAAAAATAAAAAGGATAGAAATAGTTTTGATTTATAGTCGTCAGCTTGACTTAGTTCTGATGAAAATCAAGGCCTATTTTGCTCTTCCCCTCTTGGATTTTTCTCTGTGTTACTTGGGAGAGAACCCGGTGTACGTCCAGTTAGTTGTGCCGCCATCTGGCCCAATTGTCTTTCCAAATTTCGAATTGATGCATCCTGACTCGTGGCTCTAGATTCCATATTCTTTTGCAATGCTTGCATTGTGTCTATGATCTGTGCCATCATCTCCTGCATATGATTTGATGATTGATGTTGGGGAGTGTCAGATTGCCTTTTCAGTATATAATCTTTTGATGGACCAGAAGATTGGCCTTGGTTCTGATTATAGGCGAACTTTGGATTATGTCTCCATCCATAATCGTTGTTCCTGTAAAATGGATTGGAAATAAAGTTAGCATTTTCAATTTGATTTGAATCTGAAGTGTTACCTGTAGGGCTATAATTGCTAAAATTTTCCATTAGTGACATCATCTGCTCGAATTTTTGATTAAGTGACTCCAGCTGAGCCACTATTTCTGAAGAATTTTTACTTTCTGTAGCATGCACATCATGAGTTCGGCGAGATGGTCTCCTTTCTTGGCTCGACTTGAGGGCTACAGCTTCAATTATATCTTGTATCTCACTAGGACGTTTAGATCCCAGTACTGTCCCTCCTGCTGATTGATCGAGCTTATCTTGATCTGCAGATCGTAATCCATGGTAGAAATCTTCCATTACTTGCCACTTTGGAATTCTATTATCAGGAACTCTGGCCAGCAGTTCCTTATATCGTTCCCAGGCTTCATATAATGTCTCGTTATCGTCTTGAACAAATGCCCTCAGCTCCCTTCGATATTTGCCTGCCTTTTGTGGTGGACAATATTTTCCAACAAACTTTTCTACCAACTCCAACCAAGAATGAATTGATCCTGCAGGCAAAGTTTTAAACCAAGTGGAAGCTTTGTCACGTAAAGATTGAGGGAATAATAATAAACGAATAACTTCAGAAGAAACATTATTATTTCTAAAGGTGCTCAGAGTGGCAAGAAATTTATCAAGGTGATCGTGAGGGTCTTCATGAAATCCTCCTCCAAATTGAGATGCTTGTATCATCCTCACGATTGCGGGATTTATCTCAAAATTATTTGCGTTAATATCAGGCAGCACGATGCATGATTCTCGGTCACTGTATCTGGCCGAGACATATTCTCTCATAGAAAGTTCTGCTTCATCTTCTCGTCGATATGGTGGAACCAGTTCATTCTGTTGCTCCAGTCTCTGATTGTCGCGTGCTTGTTCCGCCATTTTTCTTATATTTCTTCGTAATCGACGATAGGTTCTTTCAATCTCAGGATCAAATTCCAACAGTGGATTTGAACTTCTAGTGCGCTTATCAGAAGATTCCAGGATTGGTTGTGATTTAATTTTCAATTAGTACCTGCAACAACCAATTTTCAGTAAGATAAAAGAATAAAATAAAATATATACAAGAAGAAAGAAATTCAGATAATAGGTTACGAAAAAATGAGTTTTTTACTAATAAAGTCTTTCGGCACGATAGAATTTGAAAATTCGTCATTAAAATTAATTTTCTAGAGAAACTTTTCAGAAATTTTTCAAATCAATACGAATATCAAATATTAATATTGACCAAAAGAATTTATAATGATGTAAGAAATCACACAAAATAAATCCGAACTAATTTGCGGTCATAGAGTTAATAATCAGACATAATCAAAAATTATTTTGAAGAAATAGGATTGATCGGCCGTAATTACAGAAATAGATTTACGGTCGAAATTAGATTAGTAATTCGAAGCTCGTTCGTCCGTAAAAATATTGAAACAGTGTCAAAAGGATTCAACGTGAAGGCGTAAAAATTAGCATGGTGATGAATTATCTCGGCCGAAAAAAAAAATTGAAATGTTGCCAAATGAATCATTACGGCCGACAAAGATTATAGTTCATATCGGCCGTAAAACAATGAGAGGTACAACATCAACACATATAAATCGGCCGAAAAGGAGTAAAATCCATGGATGATCCATTACGGCCGAGACAACTAAATCGCTTCGGCCAAAACAAAGTCAAATCAAAAGTTCAAACTATTATAATGTTACGGCCGAGAATGAAAAAAAATCACAATTAAATTAGGGTCGGAAGATGGCGTAAAAAACAAATGTTCAGAAATTTTACGGCCGTAAAACTATGAGATTAATTCTCGGCCGTAAAAATGAAACATGAGATCATTTCGGCCGTAAAAAGATTAAATCGTCAATGAGGTCACTTCGGCCGAGATGATGTCAACACGAGGCCGTAAAGAAAAATAGGGTTTCGGCCGAAATAATTTCGAATAAAACTCAAATGTCGAAAATTGAATCATTACGGCCGAAAATGAATTAAGCAATTCCTTACGGTCGTAAAACAACGAAATCATATGAAGAGTTTAAACAATTAAAATGTTACGGCCGAGAATGAAAACTGATTCGAATAGGGCGTAAAAAATTTAAACCATCGATAAACCGGGCGTAACAAGTCAAATCAATATCCATTACTCATGGCGTAAAAACAACGTTCGGATAAAAATATTACGGCCGTAAAGATTGAAAGTTTAGAATTCAGAAATTATTCATTGCGAGGCCGTAAAATTAATAAAACCGACACATTAAATCTTGGTCGTAAAATCATAGGTCGACACTGTAATTCGGAAAATTCAATCGGCGTCGGATTTAAACCGAAAGTAGACAAATAAAAAAAAAATTATCGTGACCTTTGTCTGCAAAAGAAAAAAAAATGTTAGTTTATTCACAAAAATAATTAAAACAATTAATACATATGCACAGAGAATTATTTACAATTTATTTACATCTCCTAATAATTCATAAAAATCAGAAATTAATTAATAAAATATTCCCCGGCAACGGCGCCAAAAACTTGATGCGTTTGATTTGTAACAATAAAATTTGCTAGCAAGTGCACTAGTCGCTCAAGTAATATAGTAATAGGAGTAAGAGTGTCGAACCCACGAGGAATATTAGTAATTCAATGTCTGGATTTATAAATTAATAAGAGAGGAAAAACATGGATTTTTGGAAAGAGGTTTTATGAAAATAAAATAAATAAAATAAGATAAAGATAAGATAGTGGTGTTGAAGTTAGGCCTTAGGATGAAAATAGATCAGGATAAATATTTGAATCATAAAAGATAAATTTAATCTTTAAAGATGGATTAGAGTCTCCCTAAAGTAATCTACCATGATTAACTTGTGGTCTCCACGACTGGCATCCCTCAATTTAATCATATAGAACTATCTTAATTTAATAAGAATTGAAGTCTCCACGACTGGTACCCCCAAAATCATATTAAAATTAAGATGCATTAAATTGGATTCTCTAGACTATTAATCACTCCACAAACTGGTATAGATTAATAGACCACACAAACTTGATTCTCCACACACTAGTTATCAAATTTATGTCAATTATTAATTCTAAATAAAATCAATTATAATTAGTATAATAAATTCTGAAATTAAACACTCCACAAACTGGTATAGCCTAATTCAGAAATTTAATTAACTAATATAAAAGCATTAAACACAATTAATAATTGATCAGAAAAGATTAAAACAAATAAAGTAGGATCCAAACACTTTCCTTCAATTAATAATCTCCTAAAATAATAATCTTAAAAACATGGAGTTCATCCTAGAAATTTTGGAGAGATAATAATAAAATAACAATAATAATCGAAAGAATTACACCCAAAATAGAAGTAGAGCTCTCGAATTGGGCAAACAGTCGGGCAGCCTCTCGGACTTGATCAGGGTCGCGATCAACTTCCAGCCGTCGCACCTCTCTCCTCTTGGTCGTAGCCTGCAGAGCTCACAACTCGCCGTGGAAGAAACCTGAACTTCAGAGCACCAATTGAAACGATGGATTCTTCACGTATTTATAGGGTGCGGACGGACTTCAATTTGATCTCGGCCGTAACATCGTACGGTTAACTTTAAATTTATAAGATAAACTCGGCCAAAGATAAATCATTTTATCATTACGCCCAAAGATAAAATCATTTATCTTTTACTCCCTTAGAGTCTCGACCGTAAGGAAATTATTTTATCTTTACTCCTTTCCATTACTCCCAAAAGATAAAAATCCTTTTATCTTTACGCCTTCATATATCTTGTTACGCCCAAAGATAAACTCATTTTTATCTTGTTACGCCCTTCATCTTCATGCCATTACGCCCTCCAAATTTCGGCCGTAACATCTTATCTTCATGCCATTACGCCCAAAAGATACAAATATTTATCTTTACGCCTTCAACTCTTGTTACGCCCAAAAGATAAAAATATTTATCTTTACGCCTTCAAATGTTAGCCGTAACAAAGAATTAAATCTTGTTACTCCTTTTGAATCTCGGCCGTAACGACTTGGGTGTAAAGCCAAATCTCGGCCGTAAGGAATTTCTTTGAATTTCGGTCGAGATTTGAATTTTCCTACAAATAATTATCAAAATATAGTTAATCCATCCACAATTAAAATATTCAGCGATTTTAATAATTAAAATTGATAAATCCGGAATTATGATTAAAAGTGACTAAAAATGATGCATGTCATGATCAAATTATAGAAAATTTCATTAAAATAATTAACTAAAATATGTTATATTTTTCATGCATCAGGACGTCATGCACATTGAGAGAAATGTGTTTGAAAATGTATTCAACACCGTAATGGGCATTAAGGGTAAAACAAAGGACAATATAAATGCGAGATTAGATTTGAAGGAGTACTGCCGAAGGCCAGAGTTGCACTTAGTGATTTTAAATAACGGTAGATTATCTAAACCAAAGGCAAGTTATGTCCTCACTAAGGAGCAGAAGACTCAAGTGTGCCGCTGAATCCAAGAGCTAAGAATGCCGAATGGTTATGCATCAAATTTGACATGATGTGTGGACATAAATAACTTACATTTGTTTGGCATGAAAAGTCACGACTGTTACATATTCATGGAAACTTTGCTTCCTACTGCTTTTTCTTTACTTCTGGACAAAATTTGGAAGCCGATAACGGAGTTGAGTCAATTCTTCAAAGAATTGTGTTCTACAATATTAACGGTGTAAAATATGACCCAATTGGAACGTAATATTTTGATAATATTATGTAAGTTGGATCGAATATTTCCACCAGAATTCTTTGATTCCACGGAGCACTTACCTATTCATCTGCCATATTAGACAAGGGTAGGTGGACCAGTGCAATATAGATGGATGTATCCTTTTGAAATATCTTAATCGAATCAAAAGGACGATTAAGAATAAAGCACGTGTTGAAGGATCCATATGTGAAGCGTATATGATTTAGCAGATTTCGTACTTCTGTTCTTACTACTTCGAGTCCCATGTTAAGTGTGCGAAGACCAGAGTCCATCGAAATGATGAAGTTCCAGAAGGCCAGTCTGCTGTGGCATCTCTGTCGATCTTCAATTAGTTAGGACGACATTTTGGGAAGCCAACGAGTAGATGGCTCAGTGATGCAGAATTCAAATCTGCCATGAATCATGTCATTCTAAACATGCAGGAGGTGCAAGGCTACATTAAGTAAGTTTAATATCCATGCGTTCTTCTCTTTAACGTCTTCCAAAACAACATTTTGATTTAGCCAACTTTGTATGTAGTGCTTTCTTGCAATACTACAATGTCCCTGAAGAACATGTACAAGATATAATCGAGAATGACTTCGCACCGTGGTTTAAGGAACATGTAACTCTTACGATATTAAAAACAATTTGACGTCTTCAGCGTCTTTCATTTTCATATTAGGTTCTCAGTACCGGCACAATGTCTGGTCTCCATAATTTGGCATGGGGACCGGCTCGAGAGGTGAAAATTTGGCCGGTGTATTTTGTGAATGGTTATAAGTTTCACACTAAAAATTGGTCGATCGGGAAGAAAACCATGAACAGTGGAGTATGTGTCGTAGGATCCACGGATGGAGAAAATGAGCGTGACTACTATGATATTCTCAAAGATATTATTTAGCTGCAATACACTGGAGGTAATAAAGTCACATTATTTGAGTGTAATTGGTTTGATCCAAAGGAAAGGAGAGGGATGTGAGTTCACAAAAATTTCAAAATAGTTGAAATACGTCATAATAGGTGTTATGATCATTTTGATCTTTTCATTATTTCGTCTTCTACAAGATAAGTATATTATGTGCCATAACCGGAGAAGACTAGGGACAAAGCACAATGGTGGGTTGTAATAAAAACGAAGGCAAGAAGCAGGATAGAAGTTGATGGTGCATTGCAATGTGCATATCAAGATGACTCGCATACTTCTGTGGCCCCTATTGTAGACACCGAATTAGTCGACGATCTACAGGATTATGAACATGTATTTGAAGACTTCGATAACGCCGACATACAAAATGATGAAAACGGCTCGGACGAAGATGAATTTGAAACTACGTCAACTTCAGATGATGATGGGTTGGTACCAGTCATGTGGTAACTCAGATGATGAGTAATGTTATTATTACTTAATATCACGATCATGTTGTATTTTTATCTTACGACTATGGGGATCTTGTATTAAGACTGTTGTCATCTTATGGATTGTTCGTTTACGATTCATATTATGGTTGTATCATAACGGTTTATTCAAATTATCATCTCGATCGTAGTTTGTTTGATGCGTTAACGACGGATGCCTGACGAGGACGATGCAGTTTCATATTCGCTACCATCTCGTGAGTGTTTGAAGTAATAATCAAAAGAATTTTACACATAAGCTTATTCGAATTAATTTGTTTATTTTTTATAAGCACCTCCAGATATTAGGAATTGGTAATCGAGTTATACGTACAATTCCGTTCTTGAAGATGCGACACAAGACGTAGCCGAAATAGTTAGGTCGAGATGTTGTGACATTTGAATTTTTTATCAATTGTGAATTTGACTTGGATTAAATTTTGTATCATGCAGATGTTTCGTTATGGTAAAAGTAAAAATAAAGGAAAGGAGTCGGTCGTCCCTAGAGCTCAATCTACTCCGTCGGCTCCTAGGTCAGCCATGAGCATTCGCATAATAGAACGTTCTTCTCCTCCGCCGGCTCCTTTCTCTCACGCTGATATTGCGGACTTGGAGACAATTGCCAGAAGAACCCATCAAAGCTCATCGTTCCGTGGAAGCCTCAGACCAGGCTTCGTCAAATTGTGTTTACAAAGCATACTTGCAGCCAGATGAGAATTTAGGGTAAGCGTTATTTTATGTATTTCGAATCCTTATTCATTTTGTGATTCAGTCATGACATTTTATAATTTTGTATTCCTTACAGGTTTGTACCGTCAAAACCCGCGACTGCAACAGTTACTAAAGTGTTGCGACATAGGTATAGTGAAAACATGGCTTACATGGAGGGAAGTTCCTTATGAAACGAAACATATGCTATTTAATGAATTTTAGGTATCCTTAGAAGCCAACATGGTCATTAAAATTTATCTACGTAATGCTTTTATTATTTTTATACACATGCAGGCTAATGTGTGGTGGGAGCCCGAGAATATGGAACAAATGTGGGAGCCCGAGATTGTCCGCGATTCTTTCGGAAGCTCGAGCTACTGGAGAATGACCCAATTGGATCCCCGAGGCCGTTTGGATCGATTTGCTATGAAAGTGGTCCACTAAGGAGTACAAATTGAAATGCGAAAAAGCAAAAATCAGTCGAGAGTCCGATCAGGGAGCGTGCTTGCATTCGGGCGGATGTGTATCCACGAACATGATTGCTAAGAAAATGGTAAGGTCTTTCAATATAGTGTCTTTAAAAAAACAAAATATTATACTTTATTCCACAAAATATTATCCTATTGCAGGAGAAAGAAACGGGTAGACCACCTACTCAGGACGAAATATTTCTCCGAACCCATCAGAAGAAGAATAAAGAATGTGTTTCGGATTATGCCCAAGAGACATATGTAAGTAAATTTATATGTCATTATTATTTATAATTTGCAAGTTGATAGTTAATTATTTTTGCTGGTTCTTTGTTTTTTTCCTTATATTTCAGGAGTCTTATAAAACAAAAGAAGTTGATCACATTATGCAAGCCACGCAGGAGGGGAGCACACCGTTGACCCCAAGACAATTTTGGACGGACCACGTCGGCATGAAGAAGGGTCGCATTTACAGCCTCGAATCTTTACAACAGATATTTGATATGGTCGTAAATCTACTTTAGGTTCATCTTATTCTGGTCAAGGTATGCAAGAAATTATGGATCAGATGCAACAATCGATTAGGGAAGAGCTCAGAAAGGAGTTCGAAGAACGTGAACGTCGTAATAAGACTGAAATAAAGAAAATGATGCATGCCATCATGCATGGCGAATTTAACGACACCGACGCCGAGGTAGATTCAATTTTTTGGGTATTTGCTTTAATTTTACTCATTAGATTCATATGCACTTTGACATCGACATGACCTAAAGAAAATAAGGGTATATGGGTACTAACTTAGATTTTACTCTTCATTAGATCACTCGGTACATGAAATAGTCCATTTCTAGTGACTATAGAGAGGGTCTGTTGCTTAGTCTTAACAAACACTTTAAGGATGAGATTTATGTATTTAGCAGGTATAATTTGCATAACCATGATGCTTCTCGGAAGCCTCTTGGCCTCTTTAGTGCACGGAATAGAAGTTATAGCTCTTCAATAGATTCTTCAACTGAATTCATGAGAAGGGAGGTCGGCAATGAAAAGATGGGCTACCAGTCCAAGGAGACACTTTATCATGGTTCACGCACGAGGAGGACTCTGGGAGAAATGTTTGCCTTATGTGATAAAGAAGCACCAAGCAGAAAACTTAAGTTTCCTTCTGCTAACAGGAATTCAGATCTGAGATCATCACCTTCAGCAAATAAACCACCGAAGCCTCACTGTCCTTCAAGTTTTAGCAATCTGAATAGTCATAATGATTGGTATCTTATAAATTTGCCAAAATATGCATCACATTCAGGTTTTGCAATTTGGCTTATGCACACAAATCGTAATACTTTAATTATCACATTCATGTTTTTTTTTGAATTTCATATGGGTACTAACTTAGGCAATTCTCTATGTCTTGTGCAGTGATGTTCAAATTGTTTTGCGACCAAGACTTCAGAACTTCAGCTCTTCATCCTAATATCGTGACGAAGACTTCAATTTGTTTGCTTTAATTTGTATTTGGAACAATGTGATGTTGTGTTGAATTATATGATGTTGAATTATGCTTTAATTTGTGTTGAATTATGTGAAATTGTGTTATCTGTGATGGTTATTATCTGTTGAATTATGTGATGGTTGTAATGTTGAATTATGTTGTATTGTCTGTTCGGAATTTAAATTTCAGCATTATTTTTTTTAAATTTTTTTTGTTTTCGACGGTTTTGACCGTAAAAAATAGCTGAAAATTGATTATTCCCAACGAATTTTTTCGATACTTACCGATGGTTCTAACTGTAGTATTATCGACGGTCTTAGCCGTCAGAAATCACCTGTGGAGTCGACGGGTGAAATCGTCGATATGAGTTTGTCGACGGTTTAAACCGTCGATAATATCGACGGTTAAAGTCGTCGATATCTATCGACGGTTTAAACCGTCGATACTATTTAAAATCGCCGATATCTATTTAAACCGTCGATCGTATCGACGGTTCAAGCCGTCGATAGATATCGACGACTTTAACCATCGATATTATCGACGGTTTAAACCGTCGACAAACTCATATCGATGACTTTAACCATCGATAATATCTGTTCGACGGTCGCGCCCGCCAACTAGACCGTCTCTAATATCGACGGTTCAGGAATAACCGTCGCAAATAGTTTATTTCCGAAAATGTCGAAAGAACCTTCGGAAAATGTTATTTCCGACGGCTCTAGCCATTTTACAGACGGTTCAGATCGTCTGTAACAAGAAATTTTCTTGTAGTGTGTCTTTGCCTCTGGCTTTGACACTATTTTTATAACCTTCAGCATGTGAAAAATTCGTCCAGAATTTGTTCCACAAATTCCTTTTTCTAATTTGACCGTTACTGCTCATTTGACTTGGAGGCTAGTCGGTCGCACATCTAGACCGGTCGACTGGTCTATGTGACCGTTGCGCCATTTTTTTAATTTTTGCATTGGGTCGGTCGACCGGACTGTCGACCGATATCTCGATCGGTACAGTCTCGTAGTTTTGATTTCCTCATGTTTAGTTGATTGATCGACCGGTGCATCGACCGGTTTGTCGACTGGTACAGTTTCGCAGTTTTGATTTGAGCAGTTTACGCATTGATTTCGCAGTGCAGTTTACGCAGTATCGATTTCTTTCTTTTCAACCTCCAGAATTCGGGTCGGGTGTACTGGAACTCAGGCCGAGTTTCGCATGATGGAAATCGAGGTCGTGCGATCGACAATAGAGAATGCAGTTCGAGTCCTTGCAAATTCGGGCCGAGCTTGGTCTGAATTTAGGTTGAATTCAGACTGCACGGTCCGAGTTCGACTCCAACATGAAGAACCTGGGCTGGGTTCTTCCAACTCGAGCCGGGTTCTCATACAGAAGAATTTCGGTGCCAAAAACCGAGACTTTGATCAAACTTTTTGATTAATCTAAACATTTTTTTGACATGAAACAAAGAAGAATCTATTTTTGGAGAAACAAATAACAATAACCATACTTTAATCTTTCGAGTTCTTAGTTAATATATCAAAAAATTACATCCAAAAGAGAACTCAAAATTCCACGTAATTGTTCAAACAGAACTACCTGAACAACCTCACTTTCAGTGTGATTTTCTAGACGGTGGAGAGGCTCGGACGAGAAGTCCTTCTTTGACAAAGAGTTGACTGGAATTCACGCACACACACCGAGAAGATAGAAATAAGGGCTCAAAGTTAGAAAAAAAAATTTCTGACAAAGGGAGGCTGAAAACTAGATGGGGCTGATTTATATGGGAAAGTATTTTGGCTCTTGATGGGTTAAAATCTAATTCGGAATTTAATGTTAACCTTTTTCCAAATTTAATTCTGAATTTTATTTATAATATTAACTAATAATCTAATTTAAATACTTTATCTATTCCTTTTCTTCTGCTCAAAGTCTTTTCTATACACAATTTTATTTTTAACTTCTCAACCTTTTATCTTTTTCTTTTAAATTGAAAATTTTCATATTTAATAAAAAATATTTTATTTATCTAATTAATTAATTCACGAAAATATTGAGGTGTTACGGTTTCCTTAATCCTTGCAGCATCCGGTGGCATTCACGATTGGATTTAGCCGTACAACACTGCTCCATGCTGTATATTCCTTCTGGCATAAGAATTTGGCCATAAGAATATTTACATTATTACGATGATATGATTATAAGAATATCCGTACTATTCAAGTACGTTAAGTTGTACAATATAAAAATATTTGTAAATTACTGTTATTCATTCGTTCCCGTGTAGGCAGTAAAAAGACATTACCAATTCACCACCGAATTAATTAAAAACCTTTTCATGTGAAAGAAAGAAATAAACTTTGCCGATAACTATTTAACGCATTACTTTTACGATAAAAATTATCGCTTATTAAATTATTAGTAACGTGTATTTATTTATTATGTACAAATAATTTCTTCAGCAATCCAGTTTACTTATAATAAAATATAACTAGGTAATGCACACTTTTACTAAAATCTCCTTTATTTATGTTAAAATTTATTTAATTCGGCTAAAAACTTGAACAAAAATTATAAAATTAATAAATTAAATAAATATAGTAATGGTAATACATTAATAAATATTTTAAATGAAAATATTAGTAATAAATATATGACATTTAAAATAATGATTAATAATAATGTGCAAGTCATGTGAATAATAATTATAAAATAATAATTTAAATAAATTAATATAATTGATATGATAACAATGGTAATAAATTTTTTATTATTGTTATATAATTTTATATTTTATTTGTTTAAAATTAAAAAGGTCATAAATGAAAAAGAGATAAAATTAAATTGCCACTTGAGTGGCAATTTAGATGGACGCCTTCCTTTAAGTCAATGTTCACAATTTACAATATTAGATAATTTAGATTGTTTATAAACTTGTGATGGACATAAATAATTTAACTTGTAATGTGGAAAGATTATTTGTAGGAAGTCCCCCTTAAATTAAGAAGTAGTTTGTTAGGCGATATGAATAAATTTGATAAGGGTTTAATGCGCATGCTACCGGCTTAAGTTGGTAGCATGTTGCTACCACGATCTGAGCCGTCGAATCTTGGATTCACGGTCCAGAGCGTGATAGCATTTTCGGCCGTGCGATCTAGATCTAGATCGTGGAGCGGCGGAAGGGGGCGGGAGAACGGCGGCGTGCGGCGGAGGGGGGCGGGAGAGCGGCGGACTCGGCGAGATCGTCGGGGGGGGGGGGGGGGGGAGATTGGCGGCGCCGGGGCGAGAGCGTCGGCGGTGGGGCGAGAGCGTCGGCGGGGCGCGAGATCGTCGGCGGGGGGCGAGAACGACGGCGGGGGTGCGGGATAGTCGGCGGGAGGACGAGATCGACGGCGGCGGGGCGAGATCGATCGACGCTAGGGCACGGCGGCGTCGTGCGTCGTTCGGCCCGACGGCCCAGATCTGGATGCGGCTGCGGGGTGGCGGCGACCAGGAGGAGCAGGCGGTCTCGGGAACGCTGGTGGCGAGGAAGAGCGAGATCGGAGGCGCCGGCACGCGATCGAAGAGGAGACGAAGAGGAGAGAGAAAGATCGAGGTGAGGGTGATTGAAATAAAAAAAATCTCGGCCGTCGATCTAGATCGCACGACCGAGAATGCTACCACGATCTGGACCATGGATCCAAGATCCGACGGCCCAGATCGTGGTAGCAACATGCTACCAACTTAAGTTGGTAGCATGCGCATTAAACCCATTTGATAATTAGTATTTCATCAAATATTATGTGGTAATTTAATACAGCTGTGTACTGTTTTTTTATCAGTCATGCATTATTTTGGACTTTTAGCTTAGTTAATTAATTAATATATGATAATTATGCATGTACATTTCAAAATAATAATTTGACGGCGATGACTTAATTAAGTTATGTAATAATAATATATGTAATTTAATTATGTTAATAATATTAGAGGTTAGTAGCATGCAACATATCATGATTGAGATTCAACCCATGTTAAATAATTAAATTTAAATTTAATGATTGAGATTCATATCATGATTGAGATTTCTTGAATTTATATTAATGGTATAATTTTTATTGCATATTAATTTATTAATGAAAATAATAAAATATTGCGAGAGAGAAAAAAACATGATTAAAAGATCATTATTTAAACTCTTGGCTCAACCAAACGACCGCGAACTCACTGTATTCGCCCTCGCTCCCAATATATTCTTTTGCCCCAAAACCCTAATAAAGCCCCGTCTCCCACGCTCGCCGTCCTCGCCGTCGTATGTCGCAGGGGAAGGAGCTCGAGATGGATTCCATGGAGTTCAAGGTGAGAGAGCTCCTAAAAGAGGTACGACTCGACCACTCCACGATCGCAGTCATGGACCGAGCCGTCTCTTCCATCATCAACGCCATTGAATCCTTCCCGGAGCAGTCGGTGACAGCTGATGCGGCTCCAGGCTTCGTTCGAGATCTTGGGGTTCCTGCCGACAAAGTCCACTTCACTTTCAGGCGGCCTCTGTCCATCCATGTCAGCGGTAGCCACGGAATTCAGTCCATTGCGCGGCCGGACGTTCATGTCGACCTGCTAATCCGTATGCCGAAGGTGAAACCAGAAAAAAAAAGAAAAAAAACGACTTTTGCGCCATTTTGTGTTCACTGTTTATTGTTACAAATAGTATTTGCTATTGTATCCTCTAAAAAATTGCTATTGTGTTAAGGAATGTTTTCACGAGAAGGATTACTTGAATCATCGGTACCACGCAAAGAGGGCCCTTTATCTTCGAGTGATTGAGAAGAGCTTGAAATCGTGCTCAGCAGTCCGCGAGACGCGATGGACGAGCTTCCAAAACGAGGCCCGGAAACCTATTTTGAGTGTTTTTCCAGGTTCTGTTTCTGTATCTTTTTTGTTTATTTTGCTGCCATTGGTATAATGTGTGCCTCCTTTTGTCTGTGGCTTTGCCTAAATATTTAGTAAGATTAGTGTTTCTTCTGCTCTCTTGTATGCATGATGGGGAAGCTAACCAGATATGTGCTGCATTTCAGTTGTGGAGCTTCCCGAACTTGGTGAATTTTCCATTCGTCTAATTCCAACAGCGACCTCATTTTTTGATGTGTCTAAACTGAGTTTGGCGAGGAATAACCTTCGTGCATTTAATCAGGGTAATGATAAACAATCTGCAACTAGTTCATTTTACAGAATGTACTGGATGCTTTCTTTGATGGGATGCAATTGGCAGTGAGAACTACATGTCAATGTGTGTTACTAATTATTTCATTTAATATTTTATGAAAAGGTGCTGATACTCAAGCTACTCCAAAGTACAATAGCAGCATACTTGAAGACATGTTCTTAGAGGAAAACTCCGAGTTTCTGAAAGGAGTTTTCCATGAATGGAGGAATATGGAGGAGGCTCTAGTGTTGCTTAAAGTAAGCATTATTCTGTGAGTATTCAGAAATTATATATATACACACACACATAGGATTTGGTGCTTGTCCTCTGAGAAAGCCCATTCCCTCTTACAAAAAAATGTTTATACAACATCTACAGCATAATTGCTAGATAGGAGGCCAGCTTGATCTTTTAGCTTGTTTGAGTATGAATTGATAAACTTGATTGAAATTGCAGGTTTGGGTGCGGAATAGGAATTCACTATATTCACATGATTGCTTAAATGGATACTTGATATCGGCCCTAATGTCACTCCTTACCGCACATTGTAGAAGAAGATTGCTAGACAAGTCAATGACTGCATTACACATCTTCCGCATTACTTTGAAGTTCTTTGGTACACCCTTATTCTCTGTTGTTTATCATGCCAAGTGAATCTACCAAAAAATGCTTCAAGTTTGTGCATTTGAGCTTTAAGACGTATTTATTATCATATAAATTAAGCTTTCTGGAAGAACTTAAAATTGTTTTATAGGTAATTCTAAAAAAATATAAAAATATCATTACATTATAAATAATTAAGCATTCATCTGTTCAGCGCGAAGCAGTAAATGAATTTCAGGGAAATTTGTAAAGAAAACTTGATGACTGATGTACACGCTAGTTTGGTAGGAATGCTCAACAAAACGTAAATTGATGTGATTGATTGTGTCATCTTGTTGTTCAAATCTATTTCATCTTGCATTTAGTTGTAACATGGAATAGATTGAAACAACAGGAAGATGATAGAATCACTTATTATTCTACTAAACTCGGTGTTTTCAACATTCCCCATCTTATGCCCGTCCTTAGAATGCCTAAGCTGGTGGAGACATGTCTGGATATTATTAGAAGAAGAATCTCTTGGCGTGATTCTAGTCCTACTCAAGAGGTTATCATCCTGTTGGAATTTGGTATGCCGACACAATGTAGAATTGAGTTTGATCGTCTTAGGTCTCAGAACCCTAATTGATGCTCTTCTGTGCAAATGGGGCTGTCGTATTATGGATGATAGAAGAGATCTTTACTCCACTGTTTCTCTTCATGTTAGGGGAATTCACCATCCACAGAGTTGAAAATTCCAGCCATTGCTGCCTCTTTTGTCTGGAGGGATGTTTATGTGGTTATACCTAGGTTGCAATCTCATTTTAATGTTTGTATTTGGTCTGGGAAGTCCTTTATTCACTGGTTCGGTGATTGGCATCATGCTGGTTCATTGCTGCTCACCACCTCCTCGGCCTCCTCCCATTATTTCTCTCGCAGCGGTCTTCCAGTTGCGATGTCCGGTTCCCATCGCAAATATAGAGAGAAGAATGAGGAAATGTCAATGGGAAACTCCCTCCTGTTGATGCCACCTATGAATGTCAACGAGAGATTCCCTATCCTCGCCGCCACCAACAAATGTCATTAGGCGAAGATACTGGTTATCCTGAAGATTGGCAGACTGGAGGATGCTGACACACCAACAAGCATCACCTGGAACACTAGAGCCTCAAGGAGGAAAGTTCAATGCACATGTCACAGTTGGGGACACATACAAAAAGGAATGCAGTGATCTAATTGAATGCTTAGAATGCGAGGGAATAGGACATACCAGAGCTCACTTCCCAACTATGACTGCCGGAGGATAGAAGGGGTCTCTAGGGCGAAGCAGCCATTTGGACTAGTCAAGCAGCAGCAAATAATAGGACTCTAAGGGAGATTGTGGAGTTGCACAATGGAGTTCGTCGATCCAGTATAACATCGACATGCTAAAACCTTGCCCTGCTGGTCATGTAACATTGACCATGCCAGACCATGACTTCTTATACACTTTCGTCATGGATCAAACGGACGAACCAGTGAACATGTGCATTACATGAACATCTGACTACTCTGTCAATTGTCATCCTTTAGATATCGGCGATAGTGGCTTTAGATAAACTAGCGAGTGCACTACACCCATTCAGATCGCAAATGATGTGATTGTCACATGGAAAAGTTGATCGATGGTAGATGGAGGGAAACTGCACCCAAATGGTTACCTTTATGTCCAATAAATGGTGTTTCACTTCATCTTTGTTAAATGGTATCTTCCTATGATGTTCTGACAGAGGCCTCTTTCCCATCCCTCGATGCTGGTGATATCAGCAAGATTTGGGCAATGTTTACAATCTGTCCTGGCCATGCAGTGCCATTGGGAATTGGAGGACAACTCAGAACCTTTAGAGTGGGGCACCCAAGATATTACCCTGATTCAAATCAGATATAAAGCCACCTGGACAAATTCAATGGGGTCAACCAAATGCGGCAAAGAAAACCATCTGATCAGACAGGGGCTTGGGGATGCTGTTACTAGGTAACGAGTCACAGTAGAGTCTGAGGCAATGTGTGGACCATTAGACGAGGAAGAAGTCATGACTGAAACATCTGTGGAGGCTTTAGAGTCATTCTCAGTAACCTTAGACAATATGTCGCCAAGGAAATGAGGGATTACTGTCCAGGGTGCCTGAATGCCAGATTACATGAGCTTGAAATGGTAGCACCTAAAATTAAAGTATGAAGAAAACCAGGCCAGAAGACAAAGGCGAAGAAACAAGGACAGGTGGGTGTTCTCAAAGGATCTGTGGTAATGGAATGGGTGCACAATCATACTCCAAATGAACGTAGTCATTTGGAATGTGCATGGATTGGGTGACTGGGACATAAGGTCATCACTCAGAAGATACTTGATCTCATGGAGTGTGGACATAGTGCTCATTTAAGAGATAACAAACTTCATGTGTTCAGCAGGCTTGGCGGCAGATTTGTGGATCTATGTTTGATGGATTCATGGCTCGCGATGTAGTGGGACACTCTGGTGGTTGTTTAATAGGATGGAGGGCATCACTATTTGAGCAGGTTGAGGAGAGAATGGTCTACATTTGGTGGCTATAATCCTTTCAAGGAATGACATGCATTTCATCATTTATTGCATAAGTGGCCCTCAAACGGACACATCCAAGATGGATACGAGGGAGGAATTGCGCAGGCTTTGACAGGATTTTGGTGATATCCCATGGTTATTGCATAAATGGCCTTCAAATGGACACATCCAAGATGGATATGAAGGAGGAATTGCGCAGGCTTTGACAGGATTTTGGTGATATCCCATGGCTGGTTGCTGGAGACTTTAATGTTACTTTGGAGATGGACGGCAGACCAACTCAACAAAGAGAAAGGGACAATGGCCTTGCGGGTTTTAGGAACTTCATTGAAGAACATGGTTTAAATGATTTCCCATTTCCCAATTGTAGAAATATATGGAGAAGCTCTTCAGATAACACACCTCTACTTTGGCAGCTCCTTTTGGTCCTATTTTCAATTTAAGGCTTGGCTCTTGGAGATCGGTTTCTGAGAATTTGTAGTGAAGGTTTGGAAGAAGATCCCATCGGCCGATTCAACATGCTTAGGGTTCGGCTCAGTGAATATAAAAAAAAAGAATGAAGTAAGCTTGTGAAAATAAAAAAAATAGAGGTCGTGTCTGGAATTTCAGATTTTGACCAGCTAGAGGACCCTCGCAAACTTACCATAGGGGAATTGGGAGATAGAAGCATGCTTCAGGCGTTGGCTGTTCCGGAGGGTCAGAAAAATGAGATGCAATGGTGTAAAACGTCCCTAAAAATCTAGCTTAAAGAGTGGGATTCCAACACTAGATTCTTCCATATGTCTACGGGTAGTCGTCTCGAAGGTCCCATTTGATCATATCAAAGTTGTCATCACTAAAATCTCGAGGCGTGGTGATGTGGGTGCGGCGGTAACTGATTGCTTTCGGACAATTTTTTGAAGGGCATTGCACTCATAACCTTTGGCATCCCCACATGCGTCTCACCTGAATATGGGCCAGTTACTCGTCCCACTATTACATTATGCCGATACATGATTCTCTATAGAAGTTTATACTACGGAGGCTTGAAGGATTGATATGATTATTGATATATTTGGGGATTCCTTAGGACTCCACATTAGCCATTCAAAGTTGTCATTTGTTCCTTTTGGTATGGAGGATGATGTGGCAGTTGGGTGTTCTAGAGAGCTGAAGAAATCCATTTGCAGTCTTCTATATCACACTTGTGCCTTCGCGTCGTAAACAATAGGATGACAACAACATACAACGAGTCTTGGAAAGGAATCACAACAGTGATGGCTCATTTTCAACCTTTTGAGTTTCTTTGGGGTCAGGCAACTACTTTAGATTTTGGGAGGACGCCTGGGCTACAAGTGAGTTGCTTTTGCAACGAGTTTATGTTCCAAGACACCGTCGTGGGATAACTTTTGCTTTTCTATGTTCCATTTGGATCCAATGTAATTGGTGTGTTGCCATTTGAAGTTGACTTTGGTTTGTGATCTAAATGTCATATACGTTTGTCTTAATTTCATGTGGTGTTGTTTTCTCTGCAGTAATACATCTTCAAATCCACCTAGGACTCTTTTGTTTCACTGAGTTGCCTGTTGTTGAGATTTCAACCTTGGAGAACTTAACCGGTACTCTTCTTCCTGCAGTGACTTTGGATTTGACGGATAAATGCCTTTCTCTTCAGCCTGATGGCAGTAGCCTGTCCGATGAGGTTCATATTTATCTATATTAGCACATAAAGTCTTTTTCTGTAATGTTACATGTGTTAGAACTGTTTTTTACTTACTGCTAAGTGATTTGATTTTTGTGCTATGCCGTGGTTTTCTTAATTTAAAGTTGATTATGTATTTTTCTATCTTTCTAATTCCCAGATGGTTGCATGTTGAATTTATAAATAAAACTGTTGGGTATCTATTCGTTTTGTGTTGTTATCTGACAGTTTTATGAATACACCCTTCAGGTTGTGCACCAGGTCCGGCAAGCATTTGATGTTGTCTTATATGATGCGTCTTCCCATTTTAACTTGACATTTCGGTTAGCAAAGACAGCTTATAGAGAGGTAAAACATATCTTTCCTTTAATTAGTTCTCTTTGTTTCATGTTTGCTCGTTGTATTATTGTATAAGTCGTTTCCATTTGATTTTCTTTCACCTGCTATTCATTCTTAATATCTTTGGCTTGCATGCATTGTTGTTTACATTCAATTCACGTACTACATCCGAGATAAAATGTAAACATTACACTTTTTGGTTATTCAGCTTCAAGATGAAGCAAACCGGACACTTAATTGCATGGCAAAAAGTAAACATGGTGGGTTTGAAGAGATTTTCATGACCAAGGTTGACTTTGCTGCCAAGTTTGACTCTTGCTTAAGGTATGCTAAGGTAACCTGTGCGGTCATTTTCTTTCTTTCCATGGAGCCAGTGTTGTCAAACACGTAAAACGGGCTCGACACGGAGGGTCGGCAAAACACGTAAATCGTGAACACGTAACACGACACGGCCGATTCTACCAGATTTTTATTTAATATATATTATATATATACATGTAAATATATATATATGTATATATAAGTAATTAGTGGTGAGATGCAAATTCTTTTGAACTTATAAGTACCAAATGCAATATTACATAAGCAAAATTCTAATTTTAAGATCAATTCATGACATAAACAATTATTTTCTTATATATTAAAATATTAGTTCATGAAAAATTAACACCTCAAAAAATTATAATAAGAACAGACTAATGGCAATTGATAAATCAATAAATAATGTTAACGGTTAATTCATGAAAAACTAATACATCATTAAAATTATAATAATAACAAAAATTAGCACATCAATTCATAAAAAAAATTCGTGATCAATTCATAAAAAAATAAGACAACAATAAATTTAGAATAATAACTGAGAAGCCGCTCAAGTGCGCGGAGAGAGAGGGAAAAAATGCTAGGGTGTGCGAAGGGAGAGGGAGAAAAGGGCAAGGGAGAGAGGAGAGGGAGAGAAGGCCTGCTCGGGTGAGTGAAGAGAGAAAGGGAGAGGGAGAGAAGAGAAAGGGAGAGGGCGTACCTGGTCGGCGACAGCATCAGGACAGCAGCAGAGAGCGGCGGCGGCGGCGAAGTAAAGACATCAGTGACAGCAGAAGATGAGTGATGGCAGCATCAGCAGACGAGCATCGGCGGCAGCGGCGGCGGGACAGCGGCGACGGTGGCAGCAGGTCAGCGGCGGTGATGGCAGCAGGTCAGCGGCGGCGGCAGCAGGACAGCGGCGACGGTGGCAGCAGGTCAGCGACGGTGATGGCAGAGCAACATCGGCGGACAGGAAACAAAAGGAGGAAAAGATTGATGAGTGCCCGTCACAAGTTATAAAAGGTACACCATACGTGGGTGAACGAGCAGGTAAAAAAAGGGATCGGCGGACACGGAGTCAACACGCGATTCCACCGATTCTACGCACTGACACGCGATTCCACCGCGTGTTGACGAAACGCGATTCTGGATAGAATCGAACACGTTTGGCCGGGGTACGATTCTACGAGTCGACTCGCGTTTTTGACAACCTTGCATGGAGCATTGTGTTGAACTTTCAATTTTTTTGTCGTGTGATATTAAGATGTAATCGACCTTATACTTGTTAGTTTCATCCAAAGCAATAAGATGTCTTCTTCTTGAGCTGAAGTATAATGTCTTTATTAAGGATATGATCTCCACTGATATCTGTTTATGCAGTACCAGTAGGAGCTTTTCTAGTTTCCACTTTGTTATGCTTTTTACTTTTGCTGGGTGTTGTGATCTTTTTGGAGTTCAGCCCTTCAAACAACTGCTTGTTATTTGCTATCTTATTCTTCAAACCAACATAAACATGTAACCTAACCATCCATTTATTCTTAATTTTTCCCAAGTTTATTATACCATGTAGAGCTAATCAACCCAAATCCCCCTGATCGCACCCAATCCGAGCCATGCTGCAAACCGGATCGGACCCAGGTGCAACCCAACTCGCCCCACCTCACCTCCACCACCGCTCAGGGCTTGACGCTCGTTCTTCACCTCCTAAGCCGCCCGCCAGTTCTCCTGTGCCGGCATGGACATAATAAGAAGAATCTCAAGCATGCATGATGTACTTTAGATATCCAAGCAATTTTTTAAAGTTAGGTTTACATGTTCTTTTAAAATTGCATTTGTGTTTGCTTTTATTATTCATCTTTGTGAAGTAAATAGTCCTGCTTCTTGTTGTCTGTTAAAGAGTATTTAGCTTTTGGGCAGTGAATTTGCTTTCTAAGTTTATGCAAGGGAAGTATCTACCACAACTGAATCCCACAGAAAGAAGGTGGTTGGCAATGATGTATACTGAGCTTTTACAAGTTTGCATATTACTTGTTCTGGATATTTTGTTCATATGTATTATTGAGCATTCAGGATACTTGAAGTTCCACACCTCTGTTCTTTTGATTCTGAATCATATATGCATGTGAAAAGATAATAGATTTATATCCTTACATGTCATAAATTACTTTTTCTTGTTCCAGAATAAATTTAAGTGGAAATGCCAAGGCTTGCGCTTTGGCCTTTTGCATGGATGATGAACGTTGGAGGTTGTGTGAGAACGATGTCCAGGCTCTATTGCAAAAAGGATTAGGTGATAGAGCAACTTTATTACGTGTGACATGGAGAAGCACACCTGCCCAATGGAAGTTGGAAGATGTACATGTTTCCTCCCTGTTTAATTTCTTCTTTCTCATTGAGACTTTCATATTAAGATGATCATTGTGCACCTGTAGGGTTTTAAAAATTTTGGTCATGAGCCGATGCTTGTTGGTATGTTATTCAGCTCCAAGGAGACTTTCCGGGTGGTCGATATTGGTCCAAGCCCTGAAAATAAGGAGGAGGTAGTTGCTTCAATTTTGTTATTGGAATAAAGGGAAATTTTACCTGTTCTCTTTTCTTCTTTGTTTACAAGTAAATGCTTTATCTTCTTATAGGCTATGAAGTTTAGGAAATTCTGGGGAGAAAAAGCAGAACTTAGAAGATATAAAGATGGGACAATTGCAGAAAGCACAGGCAATCTTTTTAATCCAACCTTTCCTTCACATTAAAAGAAAAAAAATCCTTATCCTTTCACTACTTATGCTTGGCACCTTTATCATACTTTGATGCTTAGTTTTTCTTTTTGAGACTGATGTTACACCTGTTTTTACAGTCTGGGGATGTCCGATATGGGAAAAACATCTAATTGTAAAAAAGATCACAGATTATGTGCTTAATAGGCATTACAATCTGACAAAGAATGACATTGTTCATGTAGTAGATCAGCTGGATTTTTGCTTGCGACTTGGGGGCGGAGGTGCGATTTTACTGAGCAACTTATTTCTATATCCTTCACTATCCATGTCTTTATTACCTTTACTGCATATCAAAGTTTGTGTTTAATAATATGTTGGTTCTCCTTTTGGCTGATGATGTTTTGTGCAATGACAGATCCTGTATCAAATTCAGGAGCTTTGCTTGCGGCTTTTGAGCTTTTGTCTAAGAGGTTGCATCTTCTAGAAGATATTCCTCTCAGAATATCTAGTGTACAATGTTTAGATCCAGGTTTTGTTGCTTAAACCTTTACCAAAGTGAATTCAAATCATCTTGGGCTACTTCATGTAGATTTTACTTTCAACAAGAATCCTTTCAATAAGTAGAGGAGGGCTTTTATGTTTTCTATACTAGCACAAATGTTATGCTTTTATTTGTCAGTGACCATCATTTGAACTCTCTCAGTTAATTTCATTTAAATGTAACAGTTGCTGACTGTTTCTATTTTACCATGCACTTGACATGAACTGCAGCTTTAAGGCATACATCTGTCCTTCCCCCTCAACCTCATCCTTTAGCTTATGAGAAGAGTTCTAACAAAAGACCTAAAACTGTCAGCACAAGCTGTGTCCGCCCACTGGATGTTATGATTCAGGTATGATCTCTGTTTCTTCCCCCTCTAAAAAGGTAGAAACTCGCTGCTACTTTGTAGCACTTCATTTCACATAAGATAGTTCTTGTCATCTAGTTGTTCACTAGAAGTTGGTTTGAGAACTAATATTTGGAAACCCCACACACTTGTGTTGTGCGGATCATAACTAATTAGTTAGACTAAATTTGTTATTACTATATGAGGATCTAGTTTGATGGTTTTCATCTGTTTCTTGTCTAACAAGGGTAAAAGAACACTGCTTCTTCATTTCTTGTCTAAAGGACCTCATTTGATTCTTTTAATCTGGGTATCCATTTCATGCGAGGTTGCTCAAGTGCATGTCTTTTGATGGTAGTTTTCTTAAAAAATGTCTGATGGTATAGTCATTCTGCCCAAAAATAATCTGATTCTCCGAATACAATAGACATCTATTGCTCCGTGTGAATGCCATAGGATTGTGTTTTGTTCTTAACAGCGAAAGTTTCTTTTATCACTAACTACAGTTAGAAGGATCAGGAAATTGGCCCCTAGACCGTGTTGCTGTTGAGAAGACCAAATCGGCATTTTTGCTAAAGATTGGGAAAAGGTAAAACTAAATTTAGAGCTTGTTTCTAGATGACACTTTGATGAATTTTTTATTATCATCCTGATCGCAATCATGGCAGTCTTCAGGATCATTGGGGTACACCTTGCATTGCTAGTGAAAAAGAGGTGAATATCCTCATGTCTGGATACGCATTTGGTCTAAAGATTCTACATGATAGGGAAATAAACACAGTGGGAAACTTAGGTAACATGAACATGCTGCTGGAATGTAGAGATATCCTGTCCTGTCATTGGTTTTGTCTGAGAGGCTTTGTTCTCCTACTAGGTGGAGTTGATAAAGTAAAAGATGCTCCCTCCATAGACAAAGAACTTTTCCTTCGAAGCCAACATTCTAGCATGATTAATGGCTTACATGGACGCTATCCTATGTATGAACCAGTTGTCAGGTGTGTGTTTTTGTTGTATACGCTGGTGCCCTCATAAAATCATAACTATATTTCCTTTATATATGATGTTTGACTCTTTATTTTGACTTTAAAGGCTTGCAAAGCGTTGGGTTTCTGCACACCTGTTTTCTTGTTTCCTAGTAGAGGAGGCGATAGAGTTGGTGGTTGCTTACCTTTTCCTTAAACCTTTTCCTTTCCATGTGCCTTGCTCTAGAATTACTGGGTTCTTGAGGTATGTTGTCTTCCTTCCCTCAGAAAGTCTATTATTTATGCTATTTGTTGTGATTACATGAGAAATGATTCATTCAAGCTTTCTGCTATGTTTTTTTCTTATCAATACAAAAACTTATCATTAATTTTATGTTTAAAATAAAATCTTGATACTTTTTGGTTTATATGAATAATAATGATCTTTCTAGCCAATGTTTATTATCTTGGTTTGGAGATTTAGCATTCAATCTTAATAACTGGTGCTTTGCCTTCTTCATGGAGTATTTGCTCTAGAATCGATTGGGTTTGTTAGTTCAGGCCTTTATACTATTCTCGGGGTAAATTGTCATAAGGTCCCTGCTGAATGGCATTTATGCAGTTTTCCATTTCTCCTTTAACCATCTGTGATGTTTCTGTAAATCTTGTACATCCAACTTACAGATTTTTGCGGCTGCTGTCAAACTTTGATTGGGCATATTCTCCCTTGATAGTAGACATAAATGAAGACTTCACATTGAAGGATGAGAATGAGATAGCTGTAAGTGGAGTGTACATATTTAGGGTTCTTGCAGTTTCTCGTGAACTTACAGCCTAACCGTACTCTTCTTAAACCAAGTCCAACTTTAAGTCTTCTAGAAAGAAAAAAGTCATAACCTTATATTAGGAAATCAAATATTCATATGATGACCATTTTTTCATCTTATTTGGCAGGAAAACTTTATGTTAAACAGGAAATCATATGAAGAAAATGCTCAGAATCCTTACCCATCTATGTTCTTGGCTACAACATATGATAAGACTTCCGAGGCATGGACAAAGTACTCACCGAGCAGAACTGTGAGTCACCTCTCAATTATGAAGTTTTATCCATGTTCCTTGCTCAAAAGTTTGAATTCTCTTGATGCTAATTTAATCAATGTGTGAACTTTTATGTATTCGTGAACATGATTTTTCATCTTACAATTATAGTCAATATGATTCATCTGTGTAGTAATGCTCTGGAACAGTTTTAGTTTTGTCAAATACTCTAAAAGTTAGTTTCTGAAACTGTGTTATTACCTTATTTATATTTACTCTTCATGATCCTGACAAGCATATCTTCCTGGGTCAAGGTTCTTAGGCGTATCGCATATTATGCTCGCAGTAGCGCTGAACTATTGACTGAGTTAATCGTTAATGGTGATGAGGGTTCTTACACATGGGAGGTATTTATTAATTCCCTTTGCATTTGTCCGATTTCTGAATTTTATAAGTTGTTCTGTCATTTTTTGTCTTGTTTGCAGTGTCTTTTCCGCACACCTTTGAATAACTATGATGCTGTAGTCCTCCTGCATCGTGACAAGCTTTCTTATCCTCATCACCTCCTTTTCCCAGCTGAGTTTCACGATGGTAACAGTTGGAATAGTTTTTCCCTTCAGTTCCTTCTTTGTTCTGTCTAAAACATTTAATACACGCAGGAAAGCTCGTGGTTTCTGGGAAAGCAAGCAAAGACTTCCATCCATATATCTCGGTCGGAAGCGGGGCAACAAGCTTGGAAGATGCAAGGAACCAGCTTATGGTTAACTTTGATCCTGCCAGATTTTTTCTCGAGGATATTAAGGTATGTTTCTGTCGCAGTAGTTAATCTAGATTCCGAGAAACATTCTAGTGTTGAAATACTTTTTTGCAGAGAGAGCTTCCAAACACGTTTAAGGTGTGGTATGATTCGCTGGGCGGTGATGTAATTGGTTTGACATGGGAGAAAAAGGATTCTAAGGTATCAGTTGTGAAATTCTCTGATGAGTGACATGCTGCTCAAATCAATGCTCATTTCCTTTGATATAATTTATGTGGAAAGCAACAGCGAACAACTATTTCGTCCAGAAATGATATTGAATTGTTATTTTGTTGGCAGAAACGAACGAGGGATGGAGAAGATGAGAACATAATAGAACCACGAGAGACACTCAAAGAAGTCGGAGAACTGGGAAAAGGACTAGTGAAGAGCATACGCCTACTTAAAACTCCCAAGTTGTAGGATCAATCTTTATTACTTTCGTTTGGTTGAATTGCCGTGATTTTTTTTGGGCAAGAGCCCGCTTCAGTTTTGCGATGTTGTTGACGTGCATGAAAGAAAAATACATAATTTTTAAAGTTCCAACGGCGGCGGTTCATCCAATTATGAGTTACAAATCTGTCATGGCATCTTGTATCCCTGTAAATTGCGGGTTCCATTCATCATTAAATTAATCATATCTTTTAAGATAAGGGAAAAAAAGAGTATACAACACCTCTATTGAAGCTGTAATTTAGAGCAAATAATATCACCCATTCATTCTTAGGTTTTGTTTGACATTACTAGCGGTTTGATAAGCGGATAAGAGTTCAATTAGCGGATAGCGAGTAGCGGATGATGATTAGTGTTGGGTAAATTTAATGATAGAATTAGTTGATGAATATAAAATAACATAATTAGATATAACAAATTATTTAATTTAAGCACTATATAAATTTTATTATAATACAATAAATTAAATATTTATATCTTAAATTAAATAAAATAAAATTTCATAACTATTTTTTTGTTAAAATATATAGAAATTTATATTGACAATAAATTTTATATAATACACTGATGATATGAAAATATTAATTGTGAAATTATTTTTTATTCATTGTTAATATATAAATAATTTGTAATTAATTAAATATGAATATGAAAGGAAATATAGTTAAATTATTATAAAATAAAAATGAGAAAATAATAAGATAAGTTAGAAAGAAAGAATATATTTGAATAAGGGTAAAATTGAGAAAAAAATTATAAAACGCTAATCTCTAATTAATAAATGCTAGTAGAAATAGTTTTTTAATATTCTCGTATTAAACGCTAAATATTATTTATTTTTATCATTTATCAAATAAAAAAATTAGCGTTTAAACCGTTAAACGTTACTTGAATGTTAATTTTTGTATTGCCAAACAGTCTTAATCAAACGTCTTAGATGAAATGTTCACCTTGTCGATTCTTTTCTTCCTCTCTCTTAACTTCTCTTCTCTCTCATTCCCTCTGTTCGATTCTTTCTTTCTTCAATTTCTTTTGTGTATCCCTTCGTCTCCCTCTCCTCTTCTTTCCATCCAATTTTTGTTCTCACATATCCTCTCTCTCTCTTCCTTCTATCTCTCCCATCTCCTAGCCAAGCGAGCACACAAAGGTTAGGCGATCTTGCCAAAACGCAAACTTTCATCGGCTAAGCGATCTCGTTAAGCTAAGTCTAAGTCGTCCAGACGCTTGATTTGTGAAGAAGAAATGTCATCAATGTTCACATTAGGAAGATAGAAAGAATGAAAAGGACTAAAATTAGAGAGGAATGATGCATGGAGGGATCAGATTTGATGAGTAAAATCTAATCTCATTTCTCTCTTTTACTTTGTCTTTCTTCTCAGACTTCAAAAAGAGATTTTCTTGGCCAGGAGCATGCATATGGATGGATGTATGAGAGAAAGATTGTTCCCAAGTTTCAAAGAGAGATCTTAGAGGAAGACAATAACTAGTCAAATTTAAGGAGGCACATAATAAGAGGGTAGCGTATGCCTATTAGGCAGTCCTTTAAAGTCTGTCAAATGGAACAACAATTGCTTCCAAAGTGGCGATATGGATACTACAACTCTTCTCATTCATCTTCTCGCTACCATGTGTGCTTGGCCATTTTGGTTCCACGATTGCGGCTTCGACTGGTGGAATGGCCACAAGGGCAAGGAGTAAAGTCCTCTCTCTGGAGGACGTGCACCGAGAGAGAAAGATAGAGAGTCTCTTCTTCTTAGATACAAAGATCTCAGGTTTCATAGGGCCAAGGACAAGGAGCAGACATTAATGTGTGGGAAAAGACGGAGGAACTTGCTGTTGAATTTATATTTATAAATCATGGAGGTTCTGAAATACTTCTTCGAAAGTGGATTGCGCGAACACTTAACGAATGCACTTGTACTTTGGATTAACTTAATTCTCTTAACGTATAACATTGTGTACTAAGTTAAATGTTTAAAAGATATTATAGAATGTATAAGTTTAATTTAGTATGTAATGTTCTGAGGTTCAACATAAATTATTAGTGTGTTGCAGTCCATAATTTGATAATTTTGTACATGTTTTTGTTTGACCAAGAAGACGCTTTTGCCATCTATGAATTTGATTGACCGTAAGACCAAGGTTAAACTAAAGTCGTAACATCTTATGTTTTGAATATGCATCTTAAATTGGATTTGACATGGTTGTTACTTTTAGAGACTTCCATTTATACATTTTCTTCTCATCTATAAATTTAAAAATTCATATCTCATGTCACAAAATGAAATTTTCTTCTCATTCATAAATTTTAGAAGTCATCATTTCTTGAGCAAAAGATATATATATATATATATATATATTAAATGTATAAAAAAAAAGATCAGCTTGAAAGCATAACTTTTATGCACTTAATTTCACTCACTATTTAATTATTTTTCATTGGTTTTTGAATTGGAGGTAAATATGAAAGTTCAATTTAATTCTCTTGACTTTTCATAGAATTAAAAAAAAAACATCTCATTTGGATAAGTAAAAAATTGTAAGCAAGGATTACTTTGCATGTGTAAAGAGTTAAGCCTAAATCCTAATAGTCCCTTCCTCTCTTTTCTCTTATTTCTCTAGTTCTCCTTGGCTTCTTCTTTTTTTTTTTCATTTTCTTTTCTCTAATACTTTTTGTTCTTCCACTTTGTTAACTCCTCAATGTTTCCATGAAAATAAATTTTAGAGACATTATTTTAGGTGTTATATACTGTACATTGAGCTAATAAACGGATTTATGTTTTTTAGCTTTCTTGGATTAAGCTGAACTTATGGAATCAGGGGTTGGTTCAATCTAATTATTTTTTCATTTCTTGGATTAAGCTGAACTTATGGAATCGTTGGCCTAAAATCAGATCAAGACCCTAGTTCCAGGTGGCGGACTCTACCCTTTAGGTGGAACCAATTGACCTCCTATTTTTTTTCTCTTTTTTTATTTGACATTTCTTTTTTTCTTTTCAATTTTTTTCTTTTTTCAATTTTTACCTTTCTTATATAAAATAATTTATTTATTAAATAAAAAAATATTTATAATAAATGATTAATATAAATATTATTTATTACTTATTTAAAACATTATTATTACATTAAATAAAATTAATTTAATGATTTTTTTATATTTAAATAATGTATTTTTAACAAAATATTTCCATAAAAAATACTTTTTAATTATTTAATAAAATTATACTTTATATATATAATAACTATTTTTAATTCAAACACCCACTAAAAATTAATCCATTACATTTATTTTTTCCTATCACATCAACTCGATTCCTCATCATTGCATCTCACTTCATCCAAATACACTCCGAACTAATCTATCAATTCAATTATTCATCGAGAACTTAGGAGCTGCATTTGATAATTGGAACCTTGGTTCCGTCGAGTTCCACGTGAATAGTTGAATTGTCAGATTAATTCGGGGTGTCTTTGCATAGAGTGAAACGTAATGAGAGGAAATGAAAAGTTGATGTGATAGAAAAAAATAGACGTGATAGATTAATTTTAGTTAGCGTTTGAATAAATTTTTTTATAAATATAAAATATTAATTTGTTAATTAATTACAATTAAAGTATAAATTAAAACTTTTAATAAAATATTTTGTTTAGAAATATATTATCTAGATATAAAAGATTATTTTTTTGATAAATTATTTTTAATGAAATATTAATTTTTTACTTGAAATTGCAAATAATAAATAATATTATATAAATATTTTATAATAAATATATTATATTTAACTAATAAATTTTTATAAGAGAAATGTGCAAGAGAGAAAATAAAGAAAGAATTGAAAAAATATATATTTTTGCTACCGTATCTGGTTGGTGGAACCAGAAAGTGGGAACTAAGGGTCATGCGACTCCTAGTTTCAAATCTTGATTATACTTTTGGTTTCGTCAAAAGTCACTATCGTTAATGTCTTGAATCTGAACTCAGTGGCAATCCTATATGGTAGTGAGACGCCTCAGCAGATTTTTCCTACGGGGGTCTCGCTGTCCGGTCAGCAAGCATATGGGGGATCAAGGAGGGAATCCAGGGAGATCCCCCTGCGAGGGTGCAGTGGGATGGAGTCCTCTGGGCGAAAATTTTTTAGGAGTATTCTGTATGTGATTCAGAATTGTTTTATTTCCTTATCATAAGATATGTGTCCTATTTTGGGGAGATTAATTCAGAGTCTCAATCGGTCTGTAATTCCTATCGTCTATAAAAGGAAGTGCCTATATAATCTCTCTAATGGTCCAAACAAAAAGATATTTAATCTTGTAATCCTCTTTTATTTCTTGTATATAATAAAATTCTACTTCGCCTTAAATTTTTTGAGTTTTCTTGCGGTGGATAATTTTTCTCGTGCAAAAATCCTAACAAACTGGTATCTGAGCGAAGCTTCATCATCGATCCTCTGTCAGGCATAGAGATGACATCGCACAACATGAACATCGAGAAATTCACAGGACGAAATAGTTTCAGTCTCTGACAGATCAAGATGCGGGAATGTGTCGAAGAACAAATCAAAGGAGAAAGACTCGAAAGGAAAAGAAAAAGAGGCCGACCTCGCAAATTTGGCGACATAAGAAGAGAAGACACACTCCATGATCCTTTTGTGCTTGACGGATGAAGTGATTATCGAAATCACCGATAAAAAAATGACGACTGGTTTGGGATCAAAATTTGAGAGTCTTCGCATGCAAGAAGGTACCCTTTTGAAAGATTATATTGATCATATGAATAATCTATTGATGGAATTACGAAACATAAATGTGAAAATTGAAGATCAAGATGCTGTCCTACTTATGTTGGTGTCTCTTCCTCTGTCATACAAAAATTTCGTTAAGTCTGCTGTCATCGGAAGAGACACAATTACTCTGAAAAAAATAAGATCGAGTCTATGTACTCGTGAACTTTGCCATAAAGCATTTGGTAAGACTGTGGAGACTCAAGCCACATGGTGAGTGACAATCGCAGAGAAGGGATATCATCCAAACCCTAAGGGACCGTTTGGTTTGAGAATAAACGTTAGAATATTACCATATTCTAAGAATATAGGCAAACACGAGTTAAAATAAGAATATTTTGGTCAAACGTCGAAAAACGTGAAACCACCTTGATAATGATGAAATTGTTGTTTTTATTTTCATCATAAGAATATACATATTCTTCAAAATAAGAAGAATAACTATATTCTTTCGTTTTAAACTTTTTGATTTTTTTCTTTTATTTTTTATTTTTAAATATTTTATTATTATATTAATATTTTTTATCATTATTATACTATTAAACATAAACTATTTATAATAAAATATTTTACTTAAAAATATTATATTTTAAAATTTTATTCTCTTCCATCCAAACACAAGCGAGAATAAGTATATCTATACTTTTTCAAGAATACAATATTCTACTACTTTATTCTTTTAAAAATTATTCTTTAACCAAACAGCCCCTAAGAAGGGTAAGTCGAAGAATAAGAATGTTAATCCGAGGGAGATCTGTAACTACTACAAAGAACCTAATCACTAGAAAAAGTACCCCAAGAAGAAGGACATGTTTGCTACAGTAACACACCAAAATAGTGAATCTGTTGACGATTTGGCTCATAGTTTCTGATAAAAAATGTTTAGAGGAGGGTTGAGTTCTGGATTCAGAGGCTGTGTTTGGATGGAGAATATTGAGAGAACTTTTATTCTCGAGAACTAATTGATGTGATAGAAAAGTTTGGGTTGGTGTTTGGATGAAAAAGTGTAATGATGGGAATTTAAAAAGTTGATGTGATGGATAAGTTTTAGTGGGTGTTTGGATAAAAAGTAAAAACTAAGAATATAATTTATTATTTTATGAGGTATAAAATTATAGTAAATAAGAATATATTATTAATATTATAATTTACGTAAATAATTATATTATTAATATTATTTTTATTTATTTTGATTAAATATTTTAAATATTATTAATATTACAATTTATGCACATTTTAAGATCCAAATATAATATATTTTTTTTAAAAAATAATTGAATAATTTAATTAATAAAATATTTATTAATTATTAGAACTAATTATTTTATAGTTTTAAATTAATAACATTTAATAAATTATTTTATAATATCCCTAATAATGTATTAATATATTATAAATTATATATACATACATTATAAAATAATTAAAAAAAATAGATGAAATTAAAAAAAAAGTCAAATTGCGGCTGGAGTTGAAAAAGAAAGCAAATGTTCGGCAAGAACATTCAAATGTTCTGACGAAATGTTCTCATCAAGCTCACGTGACGGGAACGTAAGCTGTTTGGGAACATTTCGCGATGTTCCGCGAAATGTTCCCAAACCAAACGCAGCCAGAATGTTCCTATCATGTGACTCCACACAGAGAGAGATTCTCAACTTATCAGAATATTGATGACGGAAATATCATCACGAGCAATGATACAACCTATAAAATAGCTGGAATAGGCTCAATTCAGATCAGAACTCATGACAATTGTGTGAGTATATTGATAGAGGTCCGTCATGTTCCGCAATTGAAGAAAAATTTGATATCGTTAGGAGTTCTGTACTCCAAAGGATGTCGGATGGTTACTGTAGGATGTGTTCTCATGCTCACCAAGGGTGATGTTGAAATCATGAGAGGAGTCAGACAAAAATCTTTGTACACACCACAAGGCACAATAATTTTTGATATGGCTGCAGTAGATAGTTCATCCAAATCAGAATAAGAAGAATTCAAGTTATGGCATATGAGACTTGGACATATGAGCTAGAAAGGGATGAACATACTCAAAGCGCAATCTTCTGAGTGGTTAGAAGATATCCGAAATTGAATTCTACAAGCATTGCATTTTCGGCAAGCAAAAATGACAACAATTCAGCAAAGTTGTGCACAAGACAAAGGTAACACTCGATTATATCCACGCTGATTATTGGGGCCCTTCTCGTGTTTCATCTCTAGGAGGTTTTAGATACTTCCTATATGTGATACATGATTACTCAAGGATGACATGAGTATTCATGATGAAGCATATGAGCGAGGCATTCGAAGGTTTTAAACAGTAGACTCTGGTGGAGAATCAGATATCGATAAAAGTGAAACATCTTCGTACCAATAACGTCTTGGAGTTTTATTCATCTAAATTTGATCGATTCTGTAAGGATGAATGCATTGCGAGACATTGCACCGTCAGAGATACACCGTAGCAGAATGGTGTAGCTGAACGTATGAACATAGCTCTTCCGGGCAGGGCACGATGCATACTCTTTAATTATTATCTGAACAAGTGGTTGTTAACACTGCATGCTACTTTGTCAATCGGAATCCTGCAACCGCGATCAATCTGAAGACTCTCATTGAAGTATAGTCAGGAAATCTAGCTTATTATACTAATCTGAAATTTTTTTACTGTCCAACATATTATCATGTCAACGAAGAAAAGCTGGAACCAAGGACTAAAGGAGTCTGTGTGGGATACAGTGCAAGTGTAAAAGGTTTCAGAATCTGGTCTCCTTCAGAGCACAATGTTATTCACAATAGAAACATATCCTTTGATGAGATTTCTATGCTCAAGTAGAAATAAAATATTGTTGACTCAATGGAGGAGGGTATCAACAAATAAGTGGAGTTTGTATTAACTTCTATTCAGAATGGAACAGAAGAATCTCATTAGGTTGAACAACCAGAATCCGAAAAGCAGACAGAAGAAGCAACGACAAGTTTAGTCGCTAGACGTGCACACAAACAAGCAGGTCCTCCTAAGTGTTATGACTTTGAGTACATAGTTGCATATGCATTTCAAGTAGCTGAAGAGGTGGAGTCGTCAGAGATATCGAGCTACAAATATGCTATCACATGTGTAGAATCAGAACAATGGATTGCGACAATAAGTGAAGAGATGAAGTCTCTTCACAAGAATTAGACTTCAAGAGTTAGTCAAGTTACCAAAAGATAGAAAGTCACTGGATGCAAGTGGATCTTCAAGAAAAAGGTTGGAAGTCTAGAAGCTAAAGTCAGATTCAAAGCACGTCTACTTGCTAAGGGTTATAGTCAGAAAGAGAGAGTAGACTACAATGAAATCTTATCTCCAATTGTTAGGCATACTTTCATTCGGGTGATACTTTCCTTTGTAGCACATCATAATTTGGAGCTTGAGCAATTAGACGTGAAGATAGCTTTTCTACATGGGAAGTTTGAAGAAGACGTCCTCATGAGTCAGCTAAAGGGTTTCTATATCCCAGATAAAGAAGAACAAGTCTGCAGATTAAAGAAGTCATTATATGACTTGAAGCAATCACCGAGGTAGTGGTACAAGAGATTCGATAGTTTTATAATTAGTAAGGGATTCAACATGAGCCCTTATGATTGTTGCGTCTATAATAAGAAGGTGGAGGATGATTCCACAATCTATTTGCTCTTATACGTTGATGATATGTTTGTTAGGAACATAGAAGATGTTTAGAATTTGAAGAAGCTCTTTAGTGCAGAATTCGATATGAAGAACCTTGGTGGAACAAAGAAAATTTTAGGGATGAAAATTTACAAGGACCGCGTAAAGAGTAAACTCCTTTTGTCTTAGAATAGGTACATTCAAAAGATTTTATCCAGATTCGGTATATCTGCAGGAAGACCTTAAATACTCCATCAGCTTCAAATGTGCACCTTTTTACAACTGAACTTATGTCTGATGAAGAAAATGAGTATATGTCTCGAGTTCCATATGCCAGTGCAGTCGAAAGCTTGATGTATGCTATGATATGCACAAGATCTGATATTGCGCATGCCGCTAGTGTAGTTAGCAGATTTATGAACAATCCAAGAAAGGAAAGGCATTAAAGCGTATTTTCTGATATTTGAGAGGAACGTCTGACATTGGTCTCATCTACCGAAGTGGTGAAGAGTGTTTGATTGCATGCTATTCAGACTCATATTATGCTACATATGTTGATGGGAGAAGATCAATGATAGGTTATGTTTTCACTCTTGACGATTCTGTTATTAGTTGGAAAGCCACACTCCAGTCATCAGTTACATTGTCTACCACAAAGACAGATGCAAAGTACATGACATTTACAGAAGTTGCTAAGGAAGGCATTTACATGGTTAAGAGGCCTTGTCGAAGATCTTGAACTATAAAAAAATCATGATATAGTGTACTGTGACAGTATAAGTACAACATGCTTAGCCAAGGATCAAATGCATCATGAAAGAACCATATACATCGACGTCAGGTATCACTTTATTCGTACTGAGAAAAGGATCAATGTGAAGAAAGTTGACATAGAAGATAATCCAGTGAACATATTTACTAAGTCGGTTCCTACTAATAAGTTTTTTGGACTTGCTAAATATTGATAGGTGGTAGTAGTCCCAAGTTGAAATTGATAGTGACAGAAAGTGTTAGATATCTGATTGGAGGATTCAAGTCAATGTGGAGATTTGTTATCAATGCCTTAGAATCTAAGTCAGTGTAACCCTACGTGGTCCCCCTTTTTATTGAGATGCTTCAACAGATTTTTCCTACGAGAATCTCGTTGCCCAGACAGCGAACCTGTGGGGGTGGTCAATGGGGGATCCAGGAGGACCCTGAGGGGTGCAGTGGGGCGGAGCTCCCTGGGCGAAATTTTTTTAGGGGTATTCTATATGTGATTTGGAATTAATTTTTTAGGGATATTCTATCGTTCGTAAAAGGGAGTGCCTATATAAACTCCCTAAAGGTCCAAATAGAAAGTTATTTAACCTTATAATCCTCTTTTGTTTCTTCTATTTAATAAAGCTCTTCATCGTCTTAAATTTTTCAAATTTTCTTGTGATGCATAATTTCTCTCATGCAGAAATCTTAACGATCATTTAATGAAATGAACTGAAATTAGGTGATGATTTCACCTTCCGTTTTCAAAGACAATAGATCCTTAAATCAGTTGATTATTTGTAGCATTTATAATGTAAAGTATGTAAAGGGCAATGTGAGGAATAGAACGGTTTCAAGTAGTGGCAGCAAAAGTGGCAATAAAGTTTAAATCGCGGCGCATTGGATTCTCCCATGACCTCGATTCTCATCCCTTCGACATACTACCTCGAATATTGCAGAGAACATGCGCCGTTGCATCTGGTCCCAAAAAGGAGTCTTTTGTTCTCTTCTCTCTCGTGCAGTGAAGTCATATATTTTTTCTTATAATTTGTTTGTTGGAACACATCGACGCATCTGCAACTGCAATTGATATTATCATATCATAATATATATATATATATATAATATAGTTGATGTTTGGTGCCATGCATCAAATGATCTGTGACATGCCTCACGTGTCAATCATCATGTTGCGTAACAAAATATGTAAGTTTTTCTCGGTGATTGTGTAACAAATATATCAACCTGCCGACATAAACATTACCCATGCCCTATCTATGATGTTATTGTTGAAATTCATGAGCTAATTGTAAAAACTTAAATTATTGAGAAAATAACATAAAAATTCTTAATTTTGACTGATGCTAATGACAATTTTAATTTACTCCAATCCATCACATAGATAACAAATAAGGAAGAAAAACATCTTTTTAATAAGAGCTTAACTAAGTTGAAGTTAGTTAGAATTAATGTGCTAATCAATCTTCATAAAAAAAACTTAAGTCATTAGTAAGAGGAACATAATTGATTTTATTCTTAACAATATACCTGCCCGCTAATATAATAAGTATAACATAATTACTTGTTTGGATTCAATACCCTAGAATTAGTAGAAATATTTATCAGTGAGTTCGATCGATTTAATTATGAATGTGTAGTCAATTTGACTTGATTTAGCATTAAAAATAAACTTTTAAAAAATCAGGATGAATCGACTTGAATCAAACATAATCGGCTAAAATCGAAAAACTAATTCAATCTTTCTTAAAAAAATAGAAAAATGAAGATTATAAAATAAAGAAGGTAAGTTTAGGAAGAAGGAAGAATAGAAAATGATTGAAAATAGAAAATTCAGTAAATAATAGAGTATGAATTAGAAAAGAAAATAAATAATTATAAAGTAATTTGAAATTTGTGGAGAAAAAAATAGGAAGAAAATAGAAATATAATATAATATAATAGAAAAAACATGTTCAAAAAAATGTTAAACTGGAAAATCATGAAAAAATTAAAATAATTAGATACATATCTATTTTTAAAATACTTTATTAATGTTTATAAAGTTATATGATAAGTTTCGCATTGCTTGCAGAATTGAAGGACTTGCCATTTACACTGTAAACTGTAGATAGAAATTATAATACAATTTTGTGTTACAAATGTGTCAAGTATTTCAGAATGCAGTACAACATTTACAGATAGTATATTAACGTCATGCACAATGAAAACAGATAGAGCTCACTTGCACAATGAACTTCATGCAGAAATTACATATAATCATTTGGAAAATAGTTGTTAGCAGAAATATATTGGCCGGTGTTTGTAATCATAAGTGTATATGCTTTTGGTGGTCTAGGCATTGGCACGCCATGGCAAATGATAAAAGCAACGCACAAATGAGATCAGATGGTGAGCTTTGAATTAGCTTATATCTCCCTTTTCTGCCACGCCTGCCTTTCGGACTTTCAAGCTGCCTGCCTACTCTTCAGATCCACTACGAACTGCTGGACCAACAGTCACAACCTCATCGGACAGTAGTAGTTACATTTGCTTCTTGGTTGAAGTATCATATATATATATATATATATATATATATATATATATATCATAATATGCTGATTTAATCATAAGGTGCTCAACATATAGCATGTTTCAAAAAACAATGAAGTGATTAAAGAGATGCAGCTAGAACTGTTAAAATGGAGTCCAAAAATATACTGTTTGTTCAACAAATATCAAGCTTGCTCGAAGCTGCAGAAAACAAGATACAGAAACCAAAAGTTGGCCTACTCGCTAAATAAATTAAGGCCACGCATAGCGCACGAAAACGTTCGCACGATCACACCACACTCGAATCATCGCCTCAAGGGGGAAAAACACACAAGGATGATTCGATTTATACAAGCCATAATTGAGCTCCAAGAAAAAAAATGATAAAAAATAGAGCACACAAAACTACATGGACTAATAAACAAGCTGAGACGTGATCATGCATGCAGCGCGTACAGGAAGAAGAGGTCGATGTCAGGATGCTTGAAGAATGAGATCGCCCGTTTGTGCTGTCCGAAGCCATGCGCATTCGCCGGCCGCCTTCGTTTCATGGGCGCAGGAGGGCAGGAGAGTAGACTTGGTATCTCAAACTTCTTAGATTTCGGGGTCGAGTAGCCTACCAAATCTGATGAATGATCACTCGCGGTCGCATTCTTCATCTCCCATTCGAGCTTTTCACGGTCAGAGGCGGCATCAACTGCGCTACTTGAGTGGAGCACCTGTTCCACAGGTAGCTCTGACGGCCTATTCAGTACGACGAGGCGATGATTGCAGTAGCTCTTTCTTCTCCCTCCACAAGCTGGTCTCATTTTGAGCAGTCGCAAGGAAGCGTATCTAACTCTAACGGGGACTAGTAACAATACTGCAGAACTCTTGGGGCTATGAAGTGACCACACAAGAAGAATGCATGTTGTAAGGACAAAAGGATTTGAAAATAGAGAAAGACTAATTATAAACCTCGTAAGGTTATTACTAATTCAGGAACTTCTCAAAGGACCACTGCAGATACATCTGCAGGAAGCACTGTCAAACACCAGATCGCCATATTAATACAGTTGCAAACAGCTTGTCTCAACACAATTGTTTCGCCACAGGAGAATGACAACACATACACAGACAACTAGTGATCAGAAATGAGAGCCAGAGACAAAGACACGGCCATACTGAAGAAACATGTGCCACCTCACTGGCTGCAGGACAGACTTCTACAGTTATTGGGCTATCCAGCACTTAGAAAATCAAAACCCTAGCTATAGCCATTAGGAAAGGTCAGGACGAGAAGTAATTTCACTGATTGGGAAGGACGTATCCAATGCTGGCTGGCGGTGTAGCTCTGAAGTCGTAATGTTGCAGTTGACCAGTACTGGTGGTGAATATTAAATGGAGGAGGAGGGAAAGAAAATAGAGAGAGGTGGGCACCCACACAAACAAAGTGTCAGCTTACCTCTTGCTCTATTCTAAGTGCCCCCTTGCACTTTCTATCGTCACTTTTTGACTTCAACGTAGGCTTCTGCCATTACACAAGCCTTTTTTTTCTTTTTTATTTCCAGTACCCAAGAAGCGAGCAGAGGTAATTCAAAATTGAGTTTTGAATGTGTCTAACATCTCAATTATTTTTTTTTAAGTTTACAAGTGAGGACAACCCTGTAAGGCTTCATAATTTAAAAAGAAATTGTTAAACGTCCAATGAAATGTTAGCTAGGTTGAAGAGAAATTTAATACCCCGAAAAAAAATTACTAATTTAACTTTTAGACATCCAAATAATATTAGGTAATTTAGTCCTCCAACTTTAGATCAATACATATTTAATTATGAACTCTTTTTTTTATAGCATTAGTCCTCTAAAGCCGGCTTCATCCTTTAACTAACTTCAACTAGTTTCTCCTCTATAAATCATTAGTTATTATTTTTTTTCTACCTTCATCTTGGCTGGTCCGTGGGATGCTAAATTAGAAATGTGGAGAAGTATTATGGGCAGGAATAATGATGCTTGCCTTAGGATGCTTCCATATGCATTATTAGTTAGCATCTAACGCTCCACCTTTTTTTTTCTTTTTGCTTTGCTGATAAAACTTAAATTCACATTATCGTAGATGTCCATCTTTTTTTACGGACACAATCAGCCCCGCTAAAGATAAAATTGTAGTCACTTTCATTTTATACCATAACTTTCTCACTCCCTTAGGATTGTGACATTTGCTTCTACAACCTCTCCCACCCCACTGCAATTTGGAATATCGTATACTCAAATCCCTCACTTCGATGTTGTATGGGAGACTTGTTGTTGCTACTATTTTCACAGATCGGTCACAACTACTCTTCAATACCGAAGGCCATCAACATGCTGGAGCACTAAACGCACGATGATGAGAAAAAAGAAGCCAGCCATGTGATTTGAAGGTATGTTTTTTTTCCTTTTTTTTCATGTGCATGATTGTGAACCTAAAGTGTCATGTTCTTTTACGCAATTTGTATTAATTTTCTTTCGATTTTCTAAACCCAAGTGTCTTTGGATCAGTGAATCTAAGTGTCACTTCCCAACCTCTATCGACGCATCCTAGAAGATCCGTCAACATGTTAAACCTCTTCTATTGTTAGCAATAATACAATCTTTGACATGTTACCTTAGACAATGTTAGATTTCTTTTATTGTTAGCATCTTCGACATGTTACGTTAGACAATGTTATATCTCTTTTATTCTTACCATGTTGGACATGTTACCTTAGACAATGTTAGATATATGTTATTCTTACCACCTTCGACATGTTACCATCTCCGACAACATGGTTATTCTTGTATTATATTTTTTATTGACTAATGAGAGATATTTTATATTGTTTATTATATTGATTTTACTAGTGGTTTAGACTGATGGGAAAATCCGAGAACAAGAAGAGAAGATCGCAGAGAGATTGCAGAAAAATAAAGGAGACACACGAAATTACCCAGGTTCACCCTTGAGATGAGGGCTACGTCCTGCAAAGAGGTTCCACTATATCGTTTAGGTTTACAGCCGCCACACCAAATTACATCAGAAATTAGGCTATTAATAGCCTCTCCAAACCGGGTTTAAAACCCAAACAAATAGAGAAAAAACCTAATCCGAACCACACGGGCCGGCTAAACAAAAGCCCAAAACCCGTCTAGGTTTCGGGGGCGCTGCCCCCGAACCCCCGCCCGACCGCCGTCGGGGGGCGGGGCCCCCCGAACCCCCCCTTTTGTTTGTACGCCAGCAATACTGTTAATTGGGTAATACTCAGATTCCCCTAAGCTCACGTGGGCGAACCCGGTGTGAGAAACAAGGGGCCCTGAAGTATTCACCAACTCTAACATTCTCCCACTTGGTGGATACTTCACACCAATGAGAGCCTTGCCAGCAACATTCTTCTTCAATCCGACAGCAGTAGAGCACCACTCAAACTTTACACCTGTAACTGCTTTAGTCAGAAAATCAGAACTATTCTCTGTTGTATCAACCTTTTCAAGCTGAACCTCTTTCTTTTCCACCTTTTCCCGAATAAAGTGGTATTGGATGTCAATATGCTTTGTGCGTGAGTGAAATGCGGGATTCTTAGCTAACTGAATAGCACCTTGATTATCACATCTCACCTCTATAGCACCTTGCTCAAATCCGAGCTCCAAGCACAACCGTCGTAGCCATATGGCCTCTTTTGCAGCATGAGTAAGAGCCATATATTCTGCTTCTGTAGAAGAAAGTGCTACCACGCTTTGTCTCTTGCTCATCCAACTTAGTGCAGCCCCAAATAAAGTAAAAACATATCCGCTAGTGGACCGTCTACTATCAATGTCTCCACCCCAATCAGCATCTACATGGCCCACAATATCAAGCATCTTTCCTTTTCCCGCACCTTCAAAGCACAAAGCAAAATCTGAAGTTCCACGAAGGTACCTGAAAACTCTCTTGATAGCATTCCAATGTTCCCTGCCTGGGTTAGACATATACCGACTCAAGACTCCCACTGCTTGGGCTATATCTGGACGCGTGCAAACCATGGCGTACATCAAGCTGCCCACTGCACTTGCATATGGCACACGGTCCATCTCTTCGGCTTCTTCATCCGTCTTCGGGCATTGCTCTGCAGAAAGTTTGGTTCCTAGAGACATAGGAGTACCCACTGGCTTGCAGTCCGACATGTTAAATTTCTTCAACACTTCATTTATGTACTTCTCCTGTCCTAGCCACAACTTTCGCTTCTGACGATCCCTTCTAATCTGCATACCCAAAATAAAATTCGCTGGCCCTAAGTCTTTCATCTCAAACTTCTTGGCCAACAAACCCTTCACTGAATTCACCATCTTCATACTGTTTCCAATCAGCAACATGTCATCCACATACAATGTAAGAATGACAAACTGATCTCAAACTCTCTTCACATAAACACAATGATCTGAATCTGAACGTACAAACTTGAGTTCGAGCATGTACGTATCAAACTTCTGGTACCACATCCTTGGCGACTGCTTCAATCCATACAGAGACTTCTTCAATTTGCACACCAGCTTCTCTTTACCTTGAACCTCAAAGCCTTCTGGTTGTCTCATATATATCTCTTCCTCCAAGTCCCCATGAAGGAATGCCGTCTTCACATCCATCTGCTCTACCTCAAGATTATATGCTGCTGCCAGAGATAGAACAAATCTGATTGAAGTCATTTTCGCCACGGGAGAAAAAATCTCATCATAGTCGACTCCCTCAACCTGAGAGTACCCTTTAGCTACCAGCCTCGCCTTGTACTTCTCTACAGACCCATCCGGTTTCAGCTTTCGCTTGAACACCCATTTGCAACCAATTGCCTTTCTATCCTTAGGCAATTTACACAAACTCCATGTTTCATTCTTATCCAGTGACTGCATCTCATCTGCCATAGCAAGCTCCCACTGATTTGCATCATCCATAGACCTTGCATCTTTTACAGAACTAGGTTCTTCTCCGATGATGCTCAAAGCATGAAACGAACTCAGAGCACTAAGAGAGTATCTCAAAGGTGCTCTTCTTTCTCGTGTCGATCTCCTGAGAACTGGTATGGTAGTACCAATATCTGGGTCTTCATCTGAATCTGCATCTTCAACTTCATTAACCGAGTCCTCTTGATCCGGTTCTATAACAGACTCAACTGAAGTATCTTGTGCATCCACCTCTGAAGTTTCAGAATCAGAATCTTCTTCAAGCACTACCACTTTCTTAGGTTCATCACCTTTTTGAACTTCAACTTGGGAACGTGATTCACGAAAAACAACATCCCTACTGTAAACAATAGTCCTTGACTTTGGATTCCACAGTTTGTAGCCCTTGATCCCTTCCTTGTATCCGACAAATATGTTCTTTTCAGATTTACTATCAAGCTTACCCCGCTTTTCCTTGGGTATATGAACATATGCGTCACATCCGAACACCCGAACATGAGACAAATTTGGCTTCTTCCCAAACATTGCCTCATAAGGTGTCTGATCCTTCACTGATGAGGTCGGTGAGCGGTTCTTCAGGTAGTTTGCTGTGGCTACAGCTTCTGCCCAGAATTCTTGCCCCAATTCAGCCCAACTCAGCATACATCTGGCCTTCTCTATGAGTGACCGATTTAACCTTTCAGCTACTCCATTCTGCTCAGGTGTATATGGAGTTGTCTTCTGCCTAGCAATACCATTGTCCACGCAGAACTGCTCAAACTTATCTGAACAAAATTCACCTCCATTATCTGTACGAAGAACCTTGATCTTGCAGCTCAATTGATTTTCCACCAAAACTTTAAATTCTCGAAATTTATCGAATACATCTGATTTATTCTTGATAAAATAAATCCAACTGTATCTCAAAAAATCATCTATAAAAGAAACATAGTACCTGGACCCTCCAATAGATGGAGTCGGAGTTGGTCCAAAGACATCACTATGAATCAGTCCGAGAATCTTCGTTGCTCTTGAACCTGCGTGTTGAAAACTGACTCGGTTCTGTTTTCCATGGAGGCAATGTTCACAGAACCCGAAGCCCACAGAACAATCCGGAACTCCTTCTACCATCTGACTTGATGCTATAGTGGAGAGTCCTTTTTCACTGATATGGCCTAATCTCCGATGCCACAACATAGATTTGCTGTCTTCATCTTCTTTGGCCTCTTCAGAAATAAATCCGCAGCCCACAGATATTGTCTCTCCGAGCAACTTGTACAACGTGCCATAGCGAACCCCTCGTGCAATTACAATCGACCCTCTGATCATCTTGCACGAATCCTTGTCGCAACTGAATATAACACCCGAGTCAGCCATTGTACCAACAGATAATAAACTCCTACTCATAAGTGGTATATGCATCACATCTGGTAGAGTCTTCACCGTGCCATCATTCATCCTCAACTTCACCCTGCCACGTCCAACAATCTGAACTGCAGTGTCATCTCCGAGCATGACATCCCCACCATTATACTCCTCATATTCACAGAACCAGTGTTTATGAGGCGTCATGTGGTACGAAGCACCAGTGTCGATAAGCCATACATCTTTATCTGACTGTGCCGTACATGCAGAAGCCACATACATATCTCCTGCCTCAGCCTCCTTTTTGTCCGAGGTTGACTCAGCTTCTTTCTTATGAACCGGCTTGTTTTTGCAATCTCGCTTCAGATGGCCCCACTCTTGACATCTCCAGCATTGCACCTTCTTATCCTTACTCTTCGAACGCCCACGAGATTTGGATCTCCCTCTCTGATTTTGATTCCTTTCTGGTTGCCTTCCTCTGGCCGCCAGCGCCTCTTTACCAGAACTTGCTGATCCCTTTCTCCGTATTTCCTCTGATAACAAGGCAGCACATATACTTTCATACGAAAGTTCTTTATCCCCGCCACCAATCACAACAATCAGATTGTCCCATGAATCCGGCAGCGAACAGAGCAATGTTATTGCCTTATCATCATCTTGAAACTTAACACCGATTGATACAAGTTGACTGATCACCGTGTTAAAGTTATAAAGATGGGTAGAAAACGAGTCACCCTCCTGCATCCGAAGATTGTACAATTTCTTCCTCAGAAATAACTTGTTAACCAACGACTTACTTTGATATAGGGATTCCAACTTCCTCCACAGATCTCTGGCAGTAGGTTCGCCCATCACATTCGTAAGAATTGAATCCGCGAGACACAGCCGAATCAAACCCTTCGCCTTTCTATCAATCCGATCCCACTCTTCGATCGCCTTTGGATCTGCCTGACTGGAGGAGGCCTCGTCCGCGACCTTCGCCGCCTCCATGCCTGGTCTCTCCTTCTCGATTGCCGTCCAAAGATCTCGATCACAAAGGAGATCCTCCATCTTCATCTTCCAGAGATCAAATCGTGTTCCATCAAATTTTTCTATCTCGATTCGCGATCCTCCTGACATCTCGAATAAACCCTAATTCCTCGAACAACCTGTGCTCTGATACCAATTGATGGGAAAATCCGAGAACAAGAAGAGAAGATCGTAGAGAGATTGCAGAAAAATAAAGGAGACACACGAAATTACCCAGGTTCACCCTTGAGATGAGGGCTACGTCCTGCAAAGAGGTTCCACTATATCGTTTAGGTTTACAGCCGCCACACCAAATTACATCAGAAATTAGGCTATTAATAGCCTCTCCAAACCGGGTTTAAAACCCAAACAAATAGAGAAAAAACCTAATCCGAACCACACGGGCCGGCTAAACAAAAGCCCAAAACCCGTCTAGGTTTCGGGGGCGCTGCCCCCGAACCCCCGCCCGACCGCCGTCGGGGGGCGGGGCCCCCCGAACCCCCCCTTTTGTTTGTACGCCAGCAATACTGTTAATTGGGTAATACTCAGATTCCCCTAAGCTCACGTGGGCGAACCCGGTGTGAGAAACAAGGGGCCCTGAAGTATTCACCAACTCTAACATTCTCCCACTTGGTGGATACTTCACACCAATGAGAGCCTTGCCAGCAACATTCTTCTTCAATCCGACAGCAGTAGAGCACCACTCAAACTTTACACCTGTAACTGCTTTAGTCAGAAAATCAGAACTATTCTCTGTTGTATCAACCTTTTCAAGCTGAACCTCTTTCTTTTCCACCTTTTCCCGAATAAAGTGGTATTGGATGTCAATATGCTTTGTGCGTGAGTGAAATGCGGGATTCTTAGCTAACTGAATAGCACCTTGATTATCACATCTCACCTCTATAGCACCTTGCTCAAATCCGAGCTCCAAGCACAACCGTCGTAGCCATATGGCCTCTTTTGCAGCATGAGTAAGAGCCATATATTCTGCTTCTGTAGAAGAAAGTGCTACCACGCTTTGTCTCTTGCTCATCCAACTTAGTGCAGCCCCAAATAAAGTAAAAACATATCCGCTAGTGGACCGTCTACTATCAATGTCTCCACCCCAATCAGCATCTACATGGCCCACAATATCAAGCATCTTTCCTTTTCCCGCACCTTCAAAGCACAAAGCAAAATCTGAAGTTCCACGAAGGTACCTGAAAACTCTCTTGATAGCATTCCAATGTTCCCTGCCTGGGTTAGACATATACCGACTCAAGACTCCCACTGCTTGGGCTATATCTGGACGCGTGCAAACCATGGCGTACATCAAGCTGCCCACTGCACTTGCATATGGCACACGGTCCATCTCTTCGGCTTCTTCATCCGTCTTCGGGCATTGCTCTGCAGAAAGTTTGGTTCCTAGAGACATAGGAGTACCCACTGGCTTGCAGTCCGACATGTTAAATTTCTTCAACACTTCATTTATGTACTTCTCCTGTCCTAGCCACAACTTTCGCTTCTGACGATCCCTTCTAATCTGCATACCCAAAATAAAATTCGCTGGCCCTAAGTCTTTCATCTCAAACTTCTTGGCCAACAAACCCTTCACTGAATTCACCATCTTCATACTGTTTCCAATCAGCAACATGTCATCCACATACAATGTAAGAATGACAAACTGATCTCCAACTCTCTTCACATAAACACAATGATCTGAATCTGAACGTACAAACTTGAGTTCGAGCATGTACGTATCAAACTTCTGGTACCACATCCTTGGCGACTGCTTCAATCCATACAGAGACTTCTTCAATTTGCACACCAGCTTCTCTTTACCTTGAACCTCAAAGCCTTCTGGTTGTCTCATATATATCTCTTCCTCCAAGTCCCCATGAAGGAATGCCGTCTTCACATCCATCTGCTCTACCTCAAGATTATATGCTGCTGCCAGAGATAGAACAAATCTGATTGAAGTCATTTTCGCCACGGGAGAAAAAATCTCATCATAGTCGACTCCCTCAACCTGAGAGTACCCTTTAGCTACCAGCCTCGCCTTGTACTTCTCTACAGACCCATCCGGTTTCAGCTTTCGCTTGAACACCCATTTGCAACCAATTGCCTTTCTATCCTTAGGCAATTTACACAAACTCCATGTTTCATTCTTATCCAGTGACTGCATCTCATCTGCCACACGGGCCGGCTAAACAAACAGAGAAAAAACCTAATCCAAACCACACGGGCCGGCTAAACAAAAGCCCAAAACCCGTCTAGGTCCACGTGAGCGGGACCGCCGTCGGGGGGCGGGGCCCCCCGAACCCCCCCTTTCGTTTGTACGCCAACAATACTGTTAATTGGGTAATACTCAGATTCCCCTAAGCTCACGTGGGCGAACCCGGTGTGAGAAACAAGGGGCCCTGAAGTATTCACCAACTCTAACATAGACAGCATGCAACATTTATATGTCAATGAGGTATTTAATGATAGGACAACAACATATACATTTTTTTAGGTACAAAATTTGACTGACTAATAAAAACGTTGGACAAAGACTTTATGGCTGTAATAACTATGGGGTTAGTTTTTTTTAGGTACATATACATTTTTTATTTCATCTATTCAAATAAGATTTGACATAATTTGATAACTAAAATTTGTATTTTAACTTCTACAAGAAAGCAAGATCATGTAATTATTTTCGTTGATTGAAACTTGAAACAAAAAAGCAACAACATCCAAGAATGTTTCTGTTATATGTTTTTGTATTATTTTCAAATAAATTATCAGTTAGATGAACATTGTTCGTAGGGGTGTAAGTTTGATGCTTATTTGATTAAGCTCTTTGTTGAAATTGTATGTTGGATGTGTTATGGTTATTCATATGATTGCATTACCCTATCCTTCCTGCAAATCAATATTGTATAACTTTCTCAATAGAAATGGATACCAATCATTAGGTACTAGTATGCCAACATCCTTGACCAAACTAGTCAAATTTGATATCCAAACTCTTTGAAGACCAACGAAGTGAACCGAACTAATCTATATGAACCCTAAGAAGATCAGATGACTAGACTTCTTTATTCTAATGCTCAAAAGTTTGGAACCTAAAACTACTTTTTAACATAACAGATTGGATGATAGGCCATCAAGTCTAGACATCCGAAAGATTTTGAAAGCTAAGTCATATGTCTAATCAATAAAAATCGAACATTCGATTCTCAATTCGAATGTTAAAAAACCCTACCAGTATGAAATGTTCAAATGAATACAGTTGATCGGATGACCAACGTCCAAAAGATTGGATGTCTAATCCTAACTTTCGGATGCATGAAACACAGACAAAAGATATTTCAATTTAATTGATCCCTAATTCTCTTAAATGATTAGTACTACCAATATGGAGTCACCTTTGCTCATGCATCACTTGAATTATTGACAAACATCTAATAAAGAAAGGACATTATGTACTATTTCAAATAAATTGATCTTCATGTTTGATCATGTTATTGACTTACATTACCAATTGGAGTATCTCTTACTCCCTTATCATTTGATTACTCTAAATTCAAAATCCCTATAAATATGGACCCAAATCCCTCCCTCTTGGCTAATCTCTCTCCCTCTTGGCATTTTCATTGATGGTCTCCAATTGATGATGACATCATTGTAAGTATCGTGACTTGTGTCATGCATGATATCACATATAGCCATGCCCAATCATAAGTAGCCACAACTTGCATGGATTTCACCAAATCTTCCATTGCGCACACATGTTGTTACACCATGACAAGTCATCCAGTAGTTTGGCTAGGGTTTTTCCTTAGAGCCTTTTGTCCTTCTAAGTTTCTAATTGTACATTGAAATAAATCAGAGTTCAAAGATAATTAAATAGTTTAATTAGATAAAAGTCAAAAACTAAGACGTGCTAAGTGTATCAATCGTTATTATTGTTAATTGTCATGGGTGGAAAGACACTTTATGAATCAAAATGCACCTCTTGAGTTGAAAGACACTCATCTCTATTAAAAGATGATACTTATCTCCCTATAATGGTTATGGCTAGGATGTCACGACCCATGAAATTTAATGCATTAATGCATCAAAAATAAAATCTACTCCATTTGGCATAATAAGAAATTAATCAAATAGAGTAGATTATTTGCTTAGAGAAATTAATCAAATAAATTTTAAAAATGATGCGTGCTATCACTAAATTAAATTAAATTAAATTAAATGCAATCCTAATAATATGTTGGGACATGCATGTATCAACTCTCTAAAACTTAGATCTTTTCTTGTCCTCAAACAAGTTCAAATCTTCGAAGATGGTTGCATCATCATTTTCACACTATCAATCAACTACCGTTCTTAGAAATAGTTTTATGCCTTCTTTACCAAAGTATTTTCTTCTAGTTACTCAATCTTATAGAATTCTTTAATATCAAATATATTTTAACTCGTCCAAGCTTGACTCTAAGTAATAAGAAATAAACACTATCGAATAAATTCTCAAAATTAAATAGATAAGTGTAGGATGAACTTATACTTTATTTTGTAGTAGAAAAGTAAATATTTTAGTGAGCTCTAATTTTCAAAAGAAAGTCCATGTGGAGAACTTTTTACCGATGACTCTCAAACCAGATGGTATATCGGAGCACCCCCTCAAGTTAACTTGTCCGAAATTCTTAAGTTTTGAATGAAGATTTTGAAAACTCAATAGTGATCTGTATGCTCCTATACTTTTTCAATAGTGATTAGTTTTTCGATCGATAGATTTTAGAGTAGTTGCACTTAAGTCCACAGACAAAAAAATTGAAGGATTTAATCATCCCCACACCAAAATTTCATATAAGACAATTGCATACTCATCACTACTTTATTTTATTCATTTTTTCTCATTGTCTTCAACTTTTGCTCTCTTTTTTTTTCTTCTTTCTTTTTTCAACTATAAGCACAAACAACACATTGGTAATTGTACTTTTGACTTCACTCTTGATTTTCAAACAAGTTAAGCATGCACATTAATCAATAAATCAACTAAATAAGTGTATATAAAATGTTTTTAACATTGCAAATGTATATCTCCTAAGTCTTGCATATAGCTTTGTCTGCATCTCATTTTGCCTTTTTTTTCTCTTTTTGTCTTTTTTGTTTGTATACCTACACAAGAATTTTAGATAATTAATTATGCAATTATGAAAATAAATGAGATAACACTATATCTTTTCATTTCCCATATTGCTTTAATGCCCCTTCATTAACTTCTTTTTTATAGATAATAGTATTAATCATTGAAATGTGAAACAATTCAAAAAATAAATGAATAAATTATTTAAGTTAAATCATAATAATTATTATATTTAATAATTTAATTAATTATGAATCTCATTCAATTTCCACCAGCCTTCCTTACATGAACATCCATAAAATGAGGTTATCAAAACATTATCATTATTCCGATATCTTTCGTACTATACATACACACACACATATAACCCATCCAAATTTTCCTTAAAATAGATATTAAATTATGGACATATGTGATATATGAGCATAATGTTTCCTCTTATTCGTCATCAGGTTTATAACATTTGTTTTCTACTTATTTTCATAAACACTCTATATTATGTCTTCTTAAAAATATGAAAAAAAGTATACATGCTAATTTATTCCAACAAATTAACATGCCAAATAATTAATTTGCACATGGTTATTTATATCATTGATCAAAATGGAAAAAATTAACATGACTATTTCTAGAACCTATTTGGCTAAGCTTATAAGTCATTTCAATAAACGATTTTAAAATTTTCTCTCTATATTATAATTAAAGAAGAAACAAGTTTGGTTTTTCAGAGGAAAAAAGTTATTTTTCCCGTTTATAAACAAGAAAAAAAAGTTGAGGACCCTACCTTATTTTGTCAGAGAAAAAAAGTTAATTAATTTGATTAATGAATGTACTATTTTATTTTTAAAATATACATAACTTTTCTCCACAATTTTTTATATTATAGTATTAAGGACTTTTTTTATCATTTAGCTAAAATAATAATTGTAAACTTTTTTATTATGAAACACAGTAACTTTTTTTTTAAAAAATAATTTCAGCTTTTAAGCTGCTTATTAGTACCTCAATTTAGTAGCTATTTGGCATAAGTTAAGTTAACAAGCCCTTACTTGCTCTTAAAAATTTTCATTTAATTTAATTTCTTTGTAAAGATTCTGACTTTTCAACTTAAGCCATAAGTAAGATAAAAAAATAGTTATTTAATTTTACAAATGAAAATAATGATAAAAGTGAGTTTATTTTACTTTTACACTGTGTTTGGCTCCAGTCTCATTACGGGAGAAGTGAAGAAAATGAGAGGAAAGAAAAATTAAGGAAAGGGAAAGAAAATTTTACACCTTAGTTTGAAGTTGAAATAAAATAGCACAAATGAAGAGGAAGTGAGAAGAAAAAATGGAGATTCCTCTCCTTTAAAATTCTATCCAAGCAAGGGAAAAATTTTTTTTTCTCTTCCCCTCCCCCTCTTTACCCTCCTTTCATCTCAATTGAAACATAGTGTTAGTTCAGATTTAGAAACTATGTAAACTAATGAGAGGGAATGCAAAAGGTTGAAAGTTTATTCTTTTTCTTAAAGTCATAATTAAACGTCATTAATTATCTCATATTTTGTCACAAATATATGGAAAATGGGGAAAATATAATATTTATAAAAAAATATGAAAAAAAAGTGATGACAAAACTGGAAGGGGATAACTTTCCGAAATTAATTTAACATCTAAGAATTGCACGCGAATATTCATTAGTTTCTATACAAATGTCAGTGACCACCGACACTTTTCTTTATTTCCTTTTTCCTTCTCCCTTTTTCTCTCTCACTCAGCACAGGCGCTCATGCGTCAAGAGTCATTTTTTAGCACTTGAATCCTTTTGTCAAGACAAGGTCTTCTCAATAATGGAATTTTTGTGGAAAGTAGGGCAACCTAACTTAAGGCCCCCGTTGAGGTGTTAGTTTATGTGGTGTGCCAAGATAGTACCCAAGGCAAATGCAGATGAAAACACCAATAGTTGATTGAAATTTGATAGTTGCATTCAATGTGAGGAAAAATCTTACAAGGTGATAAGGCAAGTCAGAGTGTGGAGCTTTGCTGCCGACAATAAGCCAAAGGGTCATAACCCTTTGCAACTTGTGAGAAAACCAAACATTTTAGGGAGCTCTCTGGCCTTTCACATACATCTTTAGCTGACATTCAACAGAAAAAAAAAAGGAAACGGGGAGGGGAAACACAATAAATTGATGTCACGATGATAATAATATAGTAATCTAACTTGTAAATAAACAATTGTGAGCATGAGAATTAAGTCAGAGTGCTAGATTCTCATGTCAAACAATCAAGCACGGGTATAGAACGCGTCGTGGTTTCTTAACCCCTCAGCAGCAGGATAAAAACGAACCTGCCTACAGAATGATACTGTGATCATAGCTTTGTAACTGTACAGTATGAGGCCAAAGATGGCAAAAAATGCCCTGATTCTATCTGTTTTTCCTGATCAAATAACATAGTTAGCAGCAACAAATCATGCCTCGGATTCCAGTTCGGAATTTTTTGTGGATTTCCTATTGTGTAACTCGAGCAGTTGCTGCTTGAGATATCTTTGTGCAGTAGAAGTCACTATCTTTGCAAAGAAGTTCATTAGCATGAGCCAAATAAATGTATTCCACACCAAAGTGAAGGACAGCTTCCATGGCTTTGCCTGAAGAATAAAAGGGATCCAGAAAAATCTTATTTGAGAAGGAAATTGACATGTAACTTTAACATTGCCAAAAAAAGTCAAAAAGGAAATAAATGGTGGCGGAGAATTTTATGAAAACTGGCTTACTGTTCCATCAGAAAGATGTGGTGCAGGGGAATGAGGTGAAGCTGATAAATACTTCTTTTGAACCATGTGGAGTTTGGTGATTAAATCAGGAACCTTGGAAGAGAAACCAGGAATATGACCAAGCACCCAAATGAACTCATTCTCCACCCATTCGAGAAGTTGGTTGTTGCACAAAGAGATAATAAAAACTGTCTGCAATGCTGAAAACACTGGTTAGTACATTTTGGGCAGGCTGGAGATCTTTGTTCATTAAATGCTGAATACATAAGTTTGCTAGGTAATCTGATAAAAAGTTTAAGCCGTTTAAAGTTGGGAAGTTGCAACCCTGCTGCAGCAAAGTTTCGTACACTAGGCTAACTAAATCCATCAAACTATTGATAAAGTAAATCATATTTTACGACCATCAGAAAAACACAGAACAAGAACTGGTGTTAACATCAAAAGAATATCTGGTTTACTATAGTACATAAGGATGTACAAGTACAATGATATCGTTGAAAACCATACCTGTAAATAGGTCTTTATTATTGCTTTTCCAAATAAGGTTGGAAGGAAGAATTTCCAGAAGGGAATGCCAAATTGTCCACACATGATACCCGCAAGATCAAAAAGTGGGTTTGGCACCTAAAGTTCAGTATCCAATAAAATATTACTTAGAAAGGGTCTTGTTATAACAAAACAAAAGATTAATGATGTACTTAAGCATACTGGCTCTGATGCACAAAATCCAATTGCCATAAGGTATTTTTATGTCAGCTTGCATTTTACAATTAGAAAAAGAAGAAAACTAACCGATGCAAGGACCAATATAGTGCCAAAATTAAGATGCTGAGAATGAGAAAGGAACCAGAGCTTGATTTTCTTTAAATTCGCAGACATAAGCCCGTCATTTCTTGATGGAGCAGCATCCAAATCATCCATGGCATCCACTTTGGAACCAGACAAGGATGCTGCCAAACATGTTGTGTTAGTGCAGTTAGTACAAACTAATTGCTTCAGAATTAAACAGAATGCACAGTAGCAAAGGAAGACAGTAAAACATATTTATCAGGTACTAACAAAGCATGCGATCATGAAGTATACGTCAGGTTTAATAACCATCAAAGTGGACTCCATGCTAGCAGACATGAACACCAGTAGGTTTAGACCTAAAAGAAGTGTGAATTATATACTAAATGGCATTTTGCGAGGGTCTAGTAGATGGAACATGGATTCTGCATTCCGAAAATGATTTTAGAATGAGACCTACATCCAAAGCTAGGGTTTTAGAAAATCAACCTTAGCTCCAATTTTATAACACCGATGCAAAACCTGGACATCTGGAACAGAGTTATAATAGTCACAGTTCAACTATGTTGAACAAAATAATGAAACAAACACATTAAAGAAGTAAATATAGTACATGTGTGAATAGCAAAAATTCAATTTATGAAAGCTAGTGAGGGAGCAAACAAATTAAAAACATTGTGGAAAGCCCAAAGTTTTCATAATTTCATATGGAAAAGGATACAGAAGTCCAGAATAGAGGTAATACCTGCTCTTGAGATGAAATAAGGTGGAAGCTCACCGAGTGCAGTACCGAATCCCCAAAGAATGGCTTCAAGATAAACCTGAGGTATCACACTGCCGATAGGAACCCTAACTAAGGAACCAGGTGGTGATGAAAATAATGGGGGACCAAACTCAGAACAATCCTTTTCAAGCCATGATGGCCCACTTTCTAACTGTATGGTATCATATGGAGCTCTTTTCAGATCAATTCGACCACACTTCATTGCTTTGATGGTGAAAAATGCGATGTGTGGGCCTAAATATAACACAAAGGTGTGCAAGCCAGAACCTACACCAAAGAGCAATAAAAGAAACACATCATTTTGCAAGTAAACTCTATTCATATTTGATAAAAAGATTCAACATTATATGAGTTATAGAAAGCTAACTTGATACAACCATCGAAAAAAAAAACTTGATACAAACATCATACTGTGATATTCATCCAGATGGATGTGACCTCCTTATATCATCAAATAGTTGAATGATGCTAAGAACCAAAGATTTTGTCTGCTTTTTTGCCATTAGAAGTAAAAGTCCATCTCCAATGGAAGTTTAGCTGCAATCTTGGTTCGACTGAATCGTGTGATAAAAAGTTCTAAAAGATACAATAGTGCTATTATGTAATTGCAAAAACACTATAGCAGAATTCTCATAACAATGAGATTATAATTATACATTTTTGTTCTAGGAGGGGTAAAGGATGAGTAAAAATTTAGGCTAGTAATCAATGTGTTCTTGAGATTATACATATATACTGCATCCTTAAAAGCATGCCAGATCCAGACAACATGCACCACTTATTGAGTTGCATTTTACCGAATGAAGTAACAGGCATCTAAAACAAAAGCTTTCTGATCGCACTTGTTATAAGATGAGATGAAAGTTGAGATAGTCTTATTGAGTAGCTGATATTTCCAAATCAATGTCTACTGAAATGCATTTGCAACAAAGTTGAGATAGTCTTATTGAGTAGCTGATATTTCCAAATCAATGTCTACTGAAATGCATTTGCAACACTCGACAATTTACTCTGTCAGATTTCAGTGTTTCTAAAGATTACAAATACTTACCAAGACCAATGGAGGATGCCACTCCAAGTGCAACCCACCACAATACGAACCTAGTATAGCGAATGAACTCCTGAACATGCTGCAAACAAAAGATCAAAGAACGTTAACCACAATCAATAAGAATGGATTCTTTCAGATATCATGAGAGGCATGAAACTTATGATGAATGATGCAGCACATCATGCCAAAATACAAGAATTAATTATTACAATGAATATGAAATTAATCTAAAAGAATATTGCAGAAAGAATAGCAAAACTATCAATCACGATGCATCCAGTGACAATCTTTTATTATATTAATAAAATGAATAAAGAAAATGTGCAACTGTCCAACAAGGCAGCTTAAACTAAACCTGTCACCAGTAAAAAAGTTAAAAGAAAAATAACATATCACATACAAAAGGACTATTGCAGCAGCTAGAAGAAGTACCTTTTCATGTGGACCATCGATGTTTAAAACAACAAGTGCAAGAACCAGCATCAGCACTATCACGGTCATAAACCAACCACCTTTTGTCAAAACATACTGAATGGATTGTCTAGTATATTGCAAAATAGCAAAGCAGAAAAGCTGTAATGTCTTAAAGGGCTGAGTTGTCAATGTCAAATCTTCTAGTTCCCTTTTCTGCTTCTTCTGAAGATCTGAGGAAAAAAGAAGTGAAGAATAGGTTCTGCAGATAAATGTTTCATTGAAGTGCCTTAGAAGAAACAAGAATCTGTTGATTTCTTAAAGTAACTGTTAGAAGTAATGATATCAATCAGTTTTCTCTAATTGAAGTTAAAATCTAAGCTGATATCCAGATTAAAAGGACACCAAATATAAGTCTCTTTTTATTTTGCTGAATCAAGAAAATGAAACCTGGGGAAATGAAATTTGAAAATATTCTTTTTTTATGTTTGACTATGTATAGAAAAAGTTCAAAAATATAGATTAACAATTTTATTTTGCATGTGACCTGAAAGAGTGCAAGGGAGAACCTTTCTCTAATTCTGAGGGGAAGCATTCCTCACAATCTTATTTTTTTCCTGACCAAATACTCCCAATCTCTTTATTATTTTTGGGAGACTCAGAACTAATCCGTGTTTGGATGCTCAAACTGGGGTATTTCTGACACCAATTCCAATTCCAGCAAGTTCAGCCAAACACAAAAAAAAGTAATAATGACCATAAGTAATGTTCTAGTCAAAAGTCACGTGATGCCATTTTTAAGAACATATGTTCTTGCTGGACTTCTTGCTTCCAGCAAGAACTAACTAAGTCTTTGCTGGAAGCAAAGACCACTTTCTTTTACTTTTTTTTGCTATTTATTATATTATTATTTTCATTCACCTAATTTATCGGGAGTTTTGGCCAGTTGTCCAGGAGGACATCATGGCAGTTTTCCACAAGTTCACCAGTGGGAACCGAGGTTTCGAGCACCTCAACTGGTTCTTGCTCTTTATGCTGCCGAAGCGCGCCCCGATTGAGCGTATGGAGGACTTCATAGCGATTGCCATATCCAATGCTATATATCTCTTGGTGGCTAATCGTCTTTGAGAGGTGCTTCCATCTCATTCATCCAGGACAGTCAGCCTTCATCCATGGTCGTTCCATCACCGACAGCTATGGCATGGCCGCTGAGATCATTGCGCACTGGCGACGGACCTCCAATCGTACCTTTCTTTGGAAGGTCGACTTCTCCAAAGCTTATGACTCTGTTTCTTGGTCTTTTTTGTGGCACTCCCCGAGGTCAGAGGTTTCCCCACGACTTGGATTGAGTGGATGAAGCGATGCGTCACCACCGCTTCCTTCTCAAAACTGGTCAATGGCTCGTCTACTAGCTCTTGGATTCAGCCACAGAGAGGGGTAAGTCAGGCTGCCCCCTTGCACCTATGCTATTCGTCTTAGCGGTTGTTGCACTCGCCAGATGTACACAGGTTTCTTGCGCCGCCGGTCTTTTCAGAGGTTTCGTTGGCAGCCTTGTTCCACTTCTCCAGTATGCAGATGACACATTATTTTTCATTGAGGGCTCTACGCAGGAGGCTAGGCGGCTAGCTATCATGGTGGATCCTTTTGGAGCTGCATCCGGCCTCCGGATCAACCATGCCAAATCATCTTTCATCCCCTTTGGCATGGTCCCGGAGGAGGAGGACGCATGTGCATCCGAGCTGCGCACTCCGACTGACGCCTTGCCGATCACTTACTTGGGTCTTCCTTTATCTGACCATCACATCGGCTCTCGTATGTGGACACCGGTTATTGAGCAGATGGTGCACAGGTTGCAGGGTTGGAGTTCGAGGTTGCTATCACGTGGGGTCCGTCTGATCCTGCTCCATTCGGTCTTATCTTCCTTGCCGATTTATTATATGTCTGTTATTCGGATGCCTGGGCAGGTTCAAAGGAGGCTGCCATCCTCCATCAGCGGATCGCTCCTTTCCGTCCGGACACTTCCATGAGCGACGGCTGGTTATGGGTCTCTGAGACTTTTTCTGCTCGTAGCCTTTATCTCCGCTTCTTTCCGACCTATCAGTTCCCGGACAGCCTACAGGCAGACTTCAGATGCTTTTGGTGACTCAGGGTGCCGCTTAAAGTCAAGATTTTTGCTTGGCTTATGCAGCACGATCGGATTCTCACTAGGCGATATAGGGCTAGGTGGGCACCCCAGGCTGACACACATTGCGTTTTATGTGGTGACGGGGAGGACATTGCACATCTGTTCTTTAGTTGCACTGTAGCTCAGGAGGTATGGGTGCGGTTTGAGCTTATTTCGGGGTCCTACCTCTCTGGAGGAGCTATGCCACTCTCTTAAAGTTGAGGACGACATCAGGCCACTTTTTCGGCCAGTGCCTGAGCTATTTGGCTTCAGCGCAATCGGATCTCCTTCCTTCTTCGGGAGTGGGGATTTGGCCAGTGATTGTATTTTTTTCTCCTTTTGCTGCTCTCACTCACACTTGTACTTTTTCTTTCATACTGATATATATATACGGATGACAAACTAACTTGGTGCTCATCCTTTTTCCCCTAAAAAAAAACTTATCAAATATATATATTTAAATTTAATCATGAATACTTATTTATTATATTTTAATTAGTACAATAATACAAATATAATTAAATAATATTGTTATTAATTAAATGAACTAATGTAACTTTATGATTTTATTTAATGTATTTCATAATATTATATTTACATAAATTACCATAATATAATAATATATTACTAATTATGATTTATCATTAGAAAATTATACATAATCTGATTTGGATTATATTTGGATCTCATAAGATGTCACTTAATGTGAATATAGTATTAATTATATATGAAAGCAACTTTATATTAATTGTTAATATAATTATTACATTAAGTAAAGTTTATTAAATTGTCATAATAAATTTTACATTAAAGTTTATTAAGTTGTTGTAATAAGGGTAACTCGATATTATTTATTAAACTATTTTATTCAATCTTGATCAATATACTTTTAAGTATTAATCAGTTATAATAATTTGACTTCAGAAAATATTAAATTTATTTTACTTTTTATCCAAACACCAAATAAGAATTTGTTCATCTAATCAATTAATTATCAAAAACTACTGATAACTTAAATTCTACCATCCAAACAGTACTGGTATCCTTTTTTGCTGTCAAATGCTGGCACATGAGCAAATCCAAAAAAAATCAGCAGAAATCTCCGGACCAAAAGCATAAGTTAACAACTAGAACAATGGGCTCAATCAGCTACTTCATAAAGTAATATTTGTTGCATGACAATAAAACAATGAGTAGTTTGTATTCAAGGGTGAAGCTCGTTAGCACACTTACACATAAAAACCTCAATTGCCAAGTTGGTAATCTGAAACTAAAGATCTAATATTGGAAGAATAAAACTAAAACAATTTAATAATCTAAAACTAAAGCTCTAGTGTTGGGAAAAGAATAAAACTAAACAAAATAGGTTAAGAGTGTTCATAGATCGGATTGGATCTGACCCACCTCAAATCTGAACCAAATTGATCACATTTGGTCAGGTGGCGTTTGGAGAAAATGGACCAAGCTAGTAAACTCTCGAATGAAAAGGGTTAGGTCAGGAAAACAAATCAAATTGACATAAAATCTTAAAAATAACATAAATTCTTAGACTCGTCATAAATGTCATGAGTTTATATGAACCTATACAAGTCTACACGGCGGCTTTTTACTTGATATAATAACAAAATATTTTAAATATTTAGCTGTTACATTTTTTTAGGGGAAAAGGGATAACCTTCAAGGTTTGTGGTTGTCATCCTGGTAGTATATATAATTATGTAATGGGAATCATGTACAAAGTGTAGCTTCTTGAATAGAGAGCAACAAAATATGAAAAATTATAACAGCTAGCCAAAAACCCCACTTCCGAAGAAGAAAGATGTGTACAATACACTCAATCTGAACATCGCTCCCCACAAAAAATCACCAGGTTACACTGGAGCCAGGTAGCTCCTCTAACCTCAATATTTAACTGTTCTTACATTAGTTTAGTTGATAATGGTATACATATCAAGTAGTATTTTTCTTTTCATGAATAAGAAAATCTGAAAACGTATTGAGAAATTTTCTTTTCATACATATCAAATAGTGAATGCCACACGGCCTCCGAATGATGAGAAGGGGCCCGAAATGCTCGTCTGCTGCTAGACGCTCGGGATGTGGGGCAGTAAAAAAATAGATGAGTGATGCCCTCCTCCGCCTCACCACATAGTACGCAGGATGTGTACCATTTCCAGAAAGTTCGAATCCATGAGCCATGCCATTTTGAACTTACGATCCAGATAATGTTTCGAGCACCAAATGATGAGTGTACGGTCTGAGAAGGGGCATGAAGGCATAGAGGAAGTGGCCAGGTAGTATCTGACAGCCATCTCAGTGAAGCAGAGAAATCTGTCAAGCTGAGATTCCACATTTGGAGACAAAGAACTGTACCATGTAAAGCGGGCTGGGGAAATCAATCAGCCCAAACGGTTCAATAAAATCTTGGAATCTCACAGATGCACTATTTGTCGTATTTGAGGAGTCACAATGAAGCCTCCTCCAATAATTCATGGCATCGTAAGAAAGCAATCTCTGCTCTCCGCAAGCCCCTCACAAAAAACCGTGCGTTTTGGATCAGTGACAGGTTCATAGACACAGGTAACAAGAAAATGAAAGTCATCGACCTGGGAGACCAGGACAGCAGAAATACAATGATGAGCAGAGTTGTCTCCATGCTGAAGCGGTTGTCATTCAAGCCAACAATTGATCCACCTGATCTGCCATTTGAGCCAAGAGAAGCAAAACCACCCAGCCAAGATCTACCAATCTCCTTCCATTGTGCATGAAAAAAACCAGCAATCTTAGATTCATGCAAAAGATGATGAACGCCTTCCAATCTTGTATGTCGGCTCCCAAGGTGGGTGACCTACATCCCCAAGGCCCTAAACTTATTTTTCAAACTATTTATGGATTCTCCTAAAAACAAATATTTATGAAAAGCCCAACCGCATGAACCGACTCAACCAAACTTGGATGTTACATGAGGAAGGATCACGTTTAATTGTTTTGCTCAAACCTAACCTAACCAAATATTATTTTTTATTATTTTCTCAAACCCTGCCTGGCCCATTATTAACCTAAAATAGTTTTTGCATAATTTCTCAGCTGTCAAGCACCGACACATCAAAATATTCTCCTACAACTACAAGGTACATCTACAAAACTGTAATCGTATTAACAAGCGAATCAGGTGTGGCCATTACAACACCAATGAACTCTATCCACTATCCATTCCCCATCAAGTGTCTCGCCCAGGCATCTTACACAAAGAGATAGTCCGAATTAGTGTAGCCATGCAGGGTGGTATTTATTTAGTTTAAGAGCATCTTTTGAGAATGAAAAAACATCTTAGGTTGTTTCCTTAATCAACTTGTGAAAATAAGAGAAGCAAACACCTTAGATGACAAAAAAATGTGGCATTCATACTAGAAACGTTTGATGCTAGCCTAATTTGTTTCTCAAATAAATATTCATATGTAACACTTACACAAGTTTTTTTTTTCTGAGAAGAACACTTACACAAGTCGAGGTTGCTAAAACATCATTGGCAAGAAAAATAACTAAGCTCCTCACATAAGTAAAGAAAGATATTCTCATCAATGGTTCTTGTTAAAATCTAGTAAGAAAATCAGGAACAGAAAATTGGTCATCCATCTTTCTTGGCATACTCTTGGATTATATTCATGATATTACATTGTAACAAATGTTGGTAATCAAAACTAGTATTCAAAGAATTTCCACTTTCCAATATTTAGTAAATGTTAAATTCCACTGTTTAGTAGAGGCATAGGCAAGATAACTAGCAATTCAAATTACCACGTTGGGTACAACAAAAGAATTATCAGATAGTTACCTATCTTATGCTAATACACACCTAAAAAATATAATTTAACCAATCATATAATTTTGCAATGTCTACAGCATAAGAAGCCAAGGTCTGTCACCAGTTCACATGTTAACCAATGACAGTCCATACCAATGTTGTCAAACACATAAAATGGGATCGATACAGAGGGAGAGGAAAAACACAATCATGTACACATAATACAACATAGGCGGTTCTACCAGAAATATGTTTATATGAAATCTATAATTCCAATTTATTCTTTCAAATAAAAACAATAGGATCAATTGAACATATAAAACATTAAGAATAAGATTACTGCCTCAGCCCCTCAGAACTCATACGATCTAATACTGAAAAACCTAACTCCTCCATACTGTAACAATATAATCAAGCATTAACTATATTCCTCTACATGCTACTGGCAAACTTCAGACTTTAAAAAGAAAATTAAAAACCTCACTCAAACTAAGGAGCAACAAGAATCGTGGTAGCATACTAAAACTACCATGCTAAAAGGAAATTTCATTAGCATAGCAACAAAAAAATCACCAATCATAATAAGGAGACCGTGCTTTCTGAGGCATAAATCAAATGTTCAAAATATGATCCAAATTTTCAATTAACAGATGTACAAGTTCATTCTCTCAAAAAACAAGTACAAGTCATAAATATAAACAAAAAATTCAGTCCAAACTCCGAACCTAGAAATAATTATCTAAAACCAAGATATTCTTCATATGGAAAAAACTTCCTGGTTTCCAACAGAAAACTTGAGCCATATGTTTAATGCCTCAACCCTTTTCCCACGAAATCACATAAGAATCTACTTAATGCCAAAATTCCACAAGCAGAGGTATGCGTCGTGGAGGGAACTACAGAGTATTTGATCCATGCAGCAATATAACTCTTATATACTTATCCTCCTCAAAATGTTACTCATACAACAACAACAACAACAAAGCCTTATCCCACTAGGTGGGGTCGGCTACGCCATTCCGCTCTATTAGTAACCAAACCTTTTAGTATATTATTCACCAATAGATCTTGCTCTATTAGTTCGCCAAGTGTCCGCCTTGGCCTCCCTCTCCCTCTCCCTCTATTAGTTCGCAAAATGTTACTCATAAATTCAGAAAAATCCTTCTTTGTTACATTTTCATTTCCTTTTTTGAAATGCAAAATTGAACTAATTTGTTGAAACACGAAATCATATTTACCTTCACCCATGCATGACTTCCTCAAAGTGCCAAATATAAAAGAAATATAAAAGGCATCCAAAAACATCCTTTTCTCCAATTCTGATCCTTCATAAAACATTTTACACATTCTTATTTCTGTACATTGCGCATCACACCTTCCTATATGATTTCATTGTTCACCTAGAAGCCTTTTTTTCATTTGTTATTAGTTTTCCTTTTTATTTCAGCACATCAAACAGCAGCAATTTACTGTTGCACAATGTATACCTTAGTGCATTAAACACTATACCATCTCCATAAATCTTTCATGCCCTTTTTTTTAGATCGATACTGAATACCGAAAATGGAGTAATCTATATTTGCGACTTCAATTATCCCCAATGTCTTCTCAGATTTCTGTTGTGGACGTATGATCTATCATAATATTCGCCCTAATTACTCCACAAGATTGGCCAAAAGGGGAAAAAAAGAATTCCGCCATGAGAAAAAAAAACCTCGAAAACATGCTCCTTACCTTGCGTCGATGCATCCTTGGAAGGCTGTCCCGCCGTTGCCGCCTTCGGCGTCGGCTTCACCGCCTTTTTTTTGCCGGATCCCATTTTCCTCGCCGGGTTTCGGAATCTGAGGTGGATCGGCGCCGGGCTACTCTATCGAATCGACTAGGAACTTTTGCCGATCGAAATCGAAGAATAGATTTGGGGCGAAGAACTGCTCCGATCTTTTGGGGTTGTAAACTCGTAACTTGGACGCCAGCCGAAGGCAACGTATTCGTTCCTTCTCCGCAATTTAGGATGCGAAAAGTGGACGAGACAAGCGAACAGAAAAAAAGGGTTAAGAATCCGAGAGCATGAAGTAAAATATATATATTTCTATTGAATATAAATTCCTATTATTACCATAATAACTAAATGTGCAAAATTTAAAATGAGTATACTTGTTTAATAGTTAAAAGTTAATTATTCAATCGACATATAAATTTAATTATTTATTCAATCGACATGTAAATTAACACAGTTATAATGGACATTTGCTAAATATCGTTGTCTTGTATTTTACAATTTTTCGATGTCAAATTTATTAGAGAATAATGATTATAGAAGTATTTTGTGCTTGGCATCTATTTTTAGTGTGTCGAAATTTATAATTTTGAGTCCAAAATATTCAAATAAAAATATTTTTAAAAAAATCTGAATGTTGTCATAACTCATGTTGAGTCGTCGTATTTTTTTTTCATGACTACCATTGATATATATATATATATATATATATATATATCAATAGTAGATATAAATTTATGATAAGTTCTATCTTAAAGATGTTTATTAAGAATCACATTAATTTATAAATTAATAGTAGGTTCACACATGTGGACCATTTTGGATCCACATATTCCTTAAATCCTTCTATTATGACTTCTTCTACTTTTTTTATTTTTTTCCCTTTTCTGTTTTTTTTTCTCCCTATGTGCCATTGTAAACAACTAGGTAACATCCTCACGCTTCACGAATTTAAATAATTTTTTAAATATAAATTTAAATACAATATATAAGTACTACTTTTGTAACATACAATATATTCATAAATATATTACAATATGGATTAAGATAAATGTTAGTTAAATTTATATTTTAAAATATTTAATATGACTATAAAAAATATTATTCCTTTCATAACATAGGTATTATTTCAATTGAAAAGTTTTAAATATTATTTTAATATTATGCTTTCCGTTATTACAAAGAACATAATGGGATATAAGAGTCAATATGTAATTTGAGAAAAATTTAATCATGGTATTAAATTTTTAATAAACATAAAATACATTTATATGTTATTATATTTTAAGATTAAAAAATATAAAAAGCCAACTTACAATTTAAGAGAATTTAATCTTGAACTTAAATTTAATATATATTAATTAATAATGCATTTATATGTGATTATTTATTATAAATAATAAAAATAATGGAATTTAAATAGTTAATATATAATTATTAAATTATATAATTAATATGATATCTAATAATGAGAATACAAAGTGACAATGCAAAAAAATAAAATGATGTAATAGATTAATAACATATTAAATGATACAATTAATTAACATGATATTTAATTAATGAGAATACTAAAGAATTAAATAATGTAATAAATTAATATAATATTGAGATACTAAGTATAAAAATTATAAATTAAAAAAAATAAAAAAAATAGTGAAAAAAGAAGAGGAAGCTCGGTATTAAATGAACTCGGCATTTATCCATTCCCAAAGCATAAAGCTACATCCATCTTAGATGACTCAATGGATGAACTCTTCACCTTCAACTAATTAATAAATTTATCATAATAGCTGAAGACAAACTTGATGATAACTTTTAATACCTTACGTTAGAGTTGTATTAAACATTAAAATATTTTTATACATTCATGGGTGATCATGCGCAAAAATTTTATCACATAACATATGGATTTTAACACTGTGTTTGGATTGAGGTGAAAGAAGAGTAAAGAGGGAGAAGGAAAGGCAAATTTTTTTTTCTTTTATTTGAATAAAATCTTAATGAAGGTGTAACAATTTTCTTCCCTTCCTTCTTTTTATTTTTCCCCTTATTTTCTTTCCTTTGAGCTTTTATCCATAAGTCATGAATCAATAACTTTAATTAATGAATAAACAGATGCATTTAAAAGCATATTAAATTATATTAATTAAACGAAAAATATGCATCATTTTACGTGATGAGGACAAAAAAGGGTGGAATTAGAAAATGAAATTCAAGTGGACATTAAGCGAGAGAGTAGTGCATTAAGTGAAGAGATTGAGTGAATAGTGCAATGGTTAAGAGATCTTATAAAAAAAATCAAACATTAAACAATTAGAAAAAAGGCATAGAGAGTTGATTATGTGTATATATATATAATCAAATTAAAATTTAATTAACTAACATGGCATGATCTACACCTTATTATTATAACATGTTTTTTTATCAATATTATTCTTGTTCTAAAAGTGAGTGAGTGACTTTCAACCTTCACAATTTTTTTTCGATAAGACCTTCATAATTAATTTATTAATAAATGTAACGATCCGAGTTAGTAAAATACACCATCGGAGCCTCCGCTCTAGGGGTGTTCACCGAGTTGGGTCGACCCGGTGAACCCGACGATCCGACCCGATCCGACTCAATTTGGGTCGGGTCGGGTTGGTGGTCGGGTCAGGTACGGGTTGAAAAATTCCAACTCGAGTCACCCCAACCCGACCCGATGACCCAATTTATTTATTTATTTATTTTTTCTATTTTTTTATTTAAATCTAGACCTATATTTGCTTTAAATAATATTTAAAAATAAAATAAAATAAAATGTTTTAAATAGAGAAATAATATTTTAATAGTTATAAAACTTATTTTGTGCCGATTCGACTGATGCATGACATTTTATACATATTTATTTCATAACATTCAGTCTATTTTTCATAATTTTATTCTATTATATATAAACTTTTTCTCATTTTTAATTAAAACTTTCAAAAAATCAATTGATACCTAATTTGTTATTTTTATTTCCGCAGCAGCCAACACGGTCCGCGTTTGCCAGCAATACATCACATGTTTCCTTCAACACGGTCCATGTTAGCCAGCAATCATCATATCTTGAAAATCTGAAAGATTGGGAGGAAATCACTCTAACAATTTAAAATATTCCCTGCTATTAATAGCACGATTCGTGTTGTTAATTTCGCAAGATCTCCTCAACCAAATCATTATATTTTGATTCATGCGGCATTGATTCACATTGATTCTCAGGAGGCAGATGCATTTTCAACTATAAAAAGAGTTCCATATCACCTCACTTAGATATCCAAGTCTAGAATTCAAAAATCCATTGCAAAGGCAAGAAGAGAGAGCCTCTGGTCGTCTACTCGGTGGAGATTCTTCCAGAGGAGTTTAGATAATTTTGAAGAGATTATTTCTTCTTTTTTTCTATTTTTTAATCTATTATTTTTCTCTTTACTGTTTATTTATCTATGTAATATAGTTCTAATTAGGATCAATTTATGTTGGACTTTGTTAGATCGTTGAATAAGATTTACTACTCTGAATATTCTGAATATGTATGCTAATTTTAATGATATCTTCTGAGTACTCGATTTTAACTGGTTGGTATTATCGTGATTTGTTCTTTTAATCTCTCTCAGTTGATTGATCTTTCGATAAGCATTTCATATCCCATCTCTATTTACTCGGTTGAGATTTAGAGATTTGTGGATCATTAACTCACTCGATTGAGGTGTTTTTGAGATAGGATTGTATCGCTAAAGCATCTTATCAAAAGTTAATTGGAGATTGATTCGGTTGAACTTTCTCTTTCTAATATTGTGATAACATAGTTAGGTCATCTGGTTTGAGACCTTTACTTTTTGACATCATTTCCATCAGAAAATTCGGATTTGTTTTAGATCTTTTATTGAAAGATATTGTTACTCTCATCTTGACTGAACATTTTTTATTTATTTATTTTGAGACTTTAGGCTGGATCAATTTTAATCTTCTTTGTTTATTTATTTTGAACCAAATATTATCTCTTTTCCTCATCTGATTAAATTAAGATAAAAGAAAAAGATAGACTAGTCCTCGTGGGTTCGACACTCTTCTCACTCTTTATTACTTGATTCGACCTAATGCTCTTGCTAGTATTTGCACTATACAAAAATTTTCGCATCAAGTTTTTAGCGCCGTTGCCGGAGATTTTTCTTTCTTTTTCTTACTTCATTGGTTCTTAAATATTCTAATCTTTCTCTCTTTTTCGTATGCCTCATTGTGTTCTGCATCTAAAACTAGTTGCATCATTTTGACACAGTCCGTGCTTCTTTTATCATTTCTATTTTCCCCCTAAAATAGACTATTTTTGGAAGATGACCTGTGTCGAAACTTCTGAAATGGTTAGCGTTTTCCCCATGCTTTTGCGTTATGCTAAAATTATTACGGTTCGCGTTTACTGTACATGGCCCGTGTAGTTATCCCGCGCTTTCTTGGACATGATCCGTGTTCCCTTATACACGGCCCGCGTTTATCTTCTGTCTGCAATTTTTTTGGGGGCGACAAGTGTCGACTTTCTTAAAAATAAGATGCCCACGTGTTTGTTCAAAACAGTCCGCGTTCATTAGTACACCACTCATATTCGACCTTCTCTTTTCAACCTCCTCACAAAGATGGTGATTTGGAAAACGACTTGTGTCGACTTTTCTAAAACACTTCGTGTTTGTTCAAAACGATCTGCATTCTCTTTTCCCTATTCATTTTTTGGCTCTCTATTATTCAAGTTACATTCTTAAACCTTTGAGCAATACATTTTTTAAGGATCCACTTCTCTTTTATCTCGATATAGAAAAAAATTGTTCAATTTTCAACGACAAAAAAGAACAAATCTAATAAACAACCAATGTCATTTGGAAATATCAACAAAATAATTATCGAGAAAGAAACACAACTTGGAGACCCTTCAATATCAGAAATTATCTAAATTGGTGTTAATCTGCCTAACACAAGTTACAACAAGGATGTTCAACAATTTTCATCAGAAGATATTTCAACTGACTCATTATCCTTGCTTACACATATGACAGGCATGTTGATGAACAAATTTTCTATGCAGGAAGAGTATGTTCAGAATATGGAGAATCAGATCACTCAACTAACACAACACAACACAAAGATAGATGTTGCCATCAATTCATCAACTAAGTCAAGAATCAAATTAGAGGACATGTTTAAGCAATTCATATCTGCAATTGATAAGAGATTTTTTTTGCAGGACCAACTCATCCATAATTTGGAGATTCACTTGACACAGCTAAAAGATCAAACCAAGATTCACAATGAGAGTTCACCTTCATCGCATCCACCTAAGATTCAATAGAGGTTTGATGATATGCAGGCCAAATTTCAACTACTGAAGAAGGAAGTAGCAAATTTATTTTCTTATTTGGCCCAATATCAAAAGGCAAGCATTTTAGGTAGGCCGTCAATTTTCATGTGTCCTTGTCATCGTCGAGAACCATATCAACGACGATGGAAACCACAAAAATATTATCAACAAAAGACATGGACTACAGAGTGGAGGATTACAGAGACAAGTCCGTACATAATCGAAAATAGACAAGTCCGAAAGAGGAGCTCAACCTTAGAAGTACTATCTACCACCATCACCACATCATCAAATCCACCACCACAAAAGGAGGTGATCGCAATACCGGCATCATCATCAGCAAGAACAACATCACGAGCACCAATGTCATCGAAAGAATGGCGACCAAAAAGCCCAATAGTAGAAATTGCAAAATATCAAATCAAGAGTAAGGTAAAAATTACAGAGATGGCTTGCCAAAAATTGGCGACAGTTGGATGTGTGTTCACCCACACTCATTAATTCTCACCATTATAAACACATCATGATCACATAATTCGGGTGAGATTGTTCTTAATTGCAAAATTCGTTCATGATCATAAGGCTAATCCTTTTATTAAGGATTTTTTTCTATTTCAGGTCAATTTAGTTTTTCTTAAAATAATTTTAGTTATTAGATTTAGGCACTCATTTCATAGATCGAGAATTTTGAAAAAAAATGACCCAAGTGCATTTTGATATGGCTTGTGTTTTCAACATCGACTAACTACTCGGCCTATTTTTGCAGAAAGTTTTTTTTCAACACGATCCATGTGCTTCATGATTAAAAAAAATAAAAATAAAAATTTCAAAAATTTCACCAACAACCACATACCACATTTATGATATAGCTCGGGCAGTCATTATAACTGATCGTATTGCAGCAGACGACATTTTTCGTCGATCCAGAACCATCAACATTTGTGCTCCACCATTGATCAACGTTTTGTCGTCATCATTTTTTTAAAATAATAGATTGTGTCTCTCTGTTTCTTCTTTCTATATTTCTTAGGTCATTGTTCTGTTACAAACTTTACCCGACTAGGCTAGCATCGATGACAGTGCTTAGTTTAAGCTTGGGAGAGTTGCATTAATGCATTTCTCATGTTTACTGCATTCACATATTTTATTATTTAGTAGTTGTATTTTTTTTTGCTTTACATGCATATCATCTAAAATCCAAAAAAAAAATTTAAAATTTTTAATATTTGGCATCAATTTTAAAAGACATCTAATTGACTTATGAAATTCTACGCTGAAGTTTCTATCATCTCATTGCCATAGTATTGGGTTATTGGAAAAGTAGAATGATGTCAAATAGAAATATGATATCTGAACTACAATTCTTTATTTAGCTTGCTTTTATTTTAATTAGATTGGATTAGAGTAGTCTTTTATTGAATGCTTTAAGTACTTGATGAGCTTTTGAAAAAAAAAACCTTCCAAAGAAGTTGAATAAAATGAAATGTGTTATCTCTGGCACCTTAGTGTGTTCGGGCCATTAGATCCGTAGGGAATTCTTGCCTGACGACTTAAGGTCAACTGGTCTGGGATCCGTCGATCGAAAACTTGTTACATGAACCACTTCGAGTAAGATGGAGAAACACGCAAAAAAATAGAAAAAAAATGTGTGAAAAATGCAATGAATAAGTCATGAATGTTTCTCTGGAACCTTGGTGTGTTTGGGCAATTAGATCCGTAGGGGATTCTTGCCTGATGATCTAAGGCCAACTGGTCTGGAAACCATCGATCGAAAACCCGCTACATAGACCACCTTGCGCAATATAGAGAAACACATGAATGTTTGAATTGCTATAATAACAAGAAAACTAAGCTCAACTTGTACTTATATTTTCAATATTAAGACTATTACATGATAATCTATAGTTTTTTTGTCAAGCTAAATTTAGAAATGTTTAAATATGTTTAAGTGTCAGAAATTCTATGAGGCATGGTCAAATGGCAAGAGGAGAGATGCTTCGACAATGAACGTGCGAAATAGCATTATTAGAAAAGTATTAGTCATTAGATGAAGTTTATTGTGGAACCATTTTCACTCAGTTCTTACTTTGAAACTTGCTTGAGGACAAGCAATAGTTCAAGCTTGGGAGAATTTGATGCATGACATTTTATACATATTTATTTCATATCATTTAGTCTATTTTTCATAATTTTATTCTATTATATATAAACTTTTCCTCATTTTTAATTAAAACTTTCAAAGAATCAGTTGATACCTAATTTGTTATTTTTATTTTTACAGCAGCCAACACGGTCCGCGTTTGCCAGCAACACAACCCATGTTTCCTTCAACATGGTCCATGTTAGCCAGCAATCACCATATCTTCAAAATCTGAAAGATTGGGAGGAAATCACTCTAACAGTATAAAATATCCCCTGTTATTAATAGCACGATTCGTGTTGTTAATTTCGCAAGATCTCATCAACCAAATCATTATATTTTGATTCATGCGGCATTGATTCACGTTGATTCTCAGGAGGCAGATGCATTTCAACTATAAAAAGGGTTCTATATCATCTCACTTAGACATCCAAGTCTAGAATTCAAAAATCCATTGCAAAAGCAAGAATAGAGAGAGCCCCTGGTCGTCTACTCGGTGGAGATTCTTCCAGAGGAGTTTAGATAATTTTGAAGAGATTATTTCTCCTTTTTTTCTATCTTTTAATCTCTTGTTTTTCTCTCTACTGTTTCTTTATCTATGTAATAGAGTTCTAATTATGATCAATTTATGTTGGACTTTGTTAGATCGTTGAATAAGATTTACTACTCTGAATATTCTGAATATGTATGCTGATTTTAATGATATCTTCTGAGTACTCGATTTTAACTGGTTGGTATTATCGTGATTTGTTCTTTTAATCTCTCTCAGTTGATTGATCTTTTGATAAGCATTTCATATCCCATCTCTATTTACTCAGTTGAGATTTAGAGATTTGTGGATCATTAATTCACTCGGTTGAGGTGTTTTTGAGATAGGATTGTATCGCTAAAGCATCTTATCAAAAGTTAGTTAGAGATTGATTCGATTGAACCTTCTCTTTCTAATATTGTGATAACATAGTTAGGTCATCTGGTTTGAGACTTTTACTTTTTGGCATCCTTTCCATCAGAAAATTCGGATTTATTTTAAATCTTTTATTGAAAGATATTGTTACTCTCATCTTGACTGAACATTTCTGATTTATTTATTTTGAGACTTTAGGCTGGATCAATTTTAATCTTCTTTGTTTATTTATTTTGAACCAAATATTATCTATTTTCCTTATTTGATTAAATTAAGATAAAAGAAAAAGATAGACTAGTTCTCGTGGATTCGACACTCTTCTCACTCTTTATTACTTGATTCGACCTAATGCTCTTGCTAGTATTTGCGCTATACAAAAATTTTCGCATCACCGACCCGAACAGATTTGGTGCGGGTCGGGTTGGATCGGATTTGGCCCCCATGGGCAGCTTGACCCGACCCGACCTGACCAGATTTGGTCAGGTCGGGTCGAACCCGACCCGTGAACACCCCTACTCCGCTCCTTTTTCATGTACACGCACATGCCAATGCCCTCGCCGCCGAAGCTTTTGCATGTTGTTCAACCTTGCGGAGGCCAGCGAGGGAGAGCCTATTGATTGCGCCATGATGTCCACGATGAGGTGTTGCGGCAAGCGATTGAGGATGTTGGTACGGTTGGTCTTTTTTTTAGAGAGAGTATCCATACACACACATACATACATACATACATACATACATACATAGATACATATATATATACATACATATATATATATATATATATATATATATAGAGAGAGTTTAATATTTGTATTACTATTTTTTATGGGGTAGCATCGTCGTATCTCTATTAATCATCATCCAATTCATGATGGATGATGGCTTGATTAATTGGACAATTTTTTTATTCACCATCTATCATGAAATGGATGATGATTAATAGGGATATAATAATGTTACCCCTTAAAAGGGGTATCACAATCAATTTTTCCATATATATATATATATATATATATATATATATATATATATATATATACCCTTAAAAGGGGTATCACAATCAATTTTTCCATATATATATATACACCACCGGAGCCTCAGCTCCTTTTTCATGTACACGCACATGCCGACGGCCCTTGCCTGTCGAAGCTTCTACATGTTGTTCGAACCTTGCAGAGGTCAGCGAGGGAGAGCCTACTGATTGTGCCATGATGTCCACGATGAGGTGTTGCGGCAAGCAATCGAGGATGTTGTTACGGTTGGTCTTTTTTTTAGAGAGAGTATCCACATACATACATACGTATACATATATATATTTATTTTCAGAACTGGACTCATCACTGGGTCGCGGTTCGATCGGATTGAACCGAATTTTATTAAAATAATATTATTTATAATAATTATAAAGATATAGTATAAGTTATATGATATAGTATATGAATATTGTACTAATAACTTATTAAAAATATTAAAAAATAATATAACATATTTTTATTAATTAAAAGTTTTATAATGATAATATAAATAAATTATTAATAATTTAATATATATACTATTTAATGATGATAGATGTTATATTAATAAATTTTATCTTAAATTATTCTTATTTCTTTTTTTGTTTAACACTTTCTTTTTATTTCCTTTATTTTATGCCCTTTGATAAGTTTCTATTCTAATATTATTCAATTTCAAATACTTACATTTTTATTTCAATTTCCATTTAATTGTATCATATGATATTCCCTCCTCTTTAAATTTCCTTATATTTCTTTCCTTTTTTTCTCATTTAACTTTCCTATTTTTATCATTTTTAAATTTTTTTTTCAAAATATGCATTTCAACCAGCCTGGTTCAATCGGTTAGTTCAACCAGTTTTGCCCAGTTCAATGCCAAAACGATTTTAAATGCATAACCGGACCAGATCACTAGCCGGTTCGCGATTGAACCGATTGAACCGGCCGGTCCGATCCAATTTTAATAATATTAATATATATATATATATATAGAGAGAGAGAGTTTAATGTTTGCGTTACTTCTTTTTATGGATAGCACCATCATACCTCTATTAATCATTATCTAATTCATGATGGATGATGGTTTGATTAATTGGACAATTTTTTATTCACAATCTATCATGAAATGGATGGTGATTAATAGGGGTATGATAATGCTACCTCTTAAAAGGGGTATCACAATCAATTTTTTCATATATATATATATATATAGGTATATTAAGGTGCTACCACTACTCTTGGTCGATCAAGCCTTTTGTGGATCTGCGGTTATCATGCATGCGCCTTGAACCGGATAGAGTATTATGAAGTGAGTTGGTTATGCAGCGATCAACCGTCCATCCTCTCTAAATCTCTCACCCAAATGCCCTAAATCCCTAAACCTCTCAGTGGAAATCCTCCTCCTCGTGTGACGATGAGATTTGTCGACGACTGATGAGATGAGAATCGTCTATGCTCAGCGGTCGACTGACGAGATGAGATCCCTCCCCTCCCTCGACGAGACCCGGTGTTACTCCTCCCTCTTGTGCGACGATGAGATCTGCGATCGGCTGACGAGATGAGATGAGATCCATCGGTATGTCTTGATGTGCTACTCCTTCCTTCTTTTGACTTAGTCGATACTAGAGCTACTCCCCTCCATTGACAAGGTCCGATCGCTGCGGCGAGCAGAAGAGAACGTTAATCCTGTGCTCGATTTCGTTGAATATGCTTAGATTGGGTTTAGGGCATTCCTAGATTTATTCTTGTGGACATGAAATCAATTGAATCATATTTCCTCTCGATTCTGCATTGTAATCCTGCACAACCAGTTGCATTACTTGCCTCTCGATTCTGCATTACTAGCCTCTTAATTCTGCATTGTGATCATTTATAGTTAAATACATTGCAATTCAATGGAGAAATAATCTATTGTGTCCTTCAATTAAAGTTTCACCATTATTGCAGAAGTCATTTATTGTGTCTTGCCTACTGATATACATAGATAGTTCATGTCCATGTTCTCATTAGTCTATGTTTTAGTATTATGAGGAAGGTGAAATGTTCTACTATACCACTATGCAATTGTCACGAGGAAGCCGTTATCAAAACTTCATGGACAGAAGCAAATCCGGGTCGAAAATTTTTTGGATGCAAGTATTATGAAGTAAGATACTAATTGTGGAATTCAATAATATTTTGAGTTTAGATTACTTCTATATGTTTCTTATATTTCTCTTATTCACTAGCGAGATGGATGGTGTCGACACTTCCAATGGCTTGATCTAGAAGTTGAACCTCGATATCAACTCCTTCTTAATGGTTTGATGAGGAGAATGAAGCAAATGGACTCCGATGGTGAAGCTGAGAAGGAAAAATTCCAAGCAATGATCGAAGAAGAAAGAAAAGATCTCAAGAGATGTTGGAAGAAGAAAGGAAAAGATTCCAAACGATAATCGAAGAAGAAAAGAGAATATGTAGATTATTTAAGAAGATAATCATATGCTTGGTCATGATATTAATATATGTATTGAAATAAGTTGCCAAACTATATTTTTTGTTGGATGTAAGTGTGCACTTATGTAATATTTTATTGTTAGACATCTTATTTTACTACTCATTTGGAATATGTCTTATTGCATTGTTCCTTTATATTTGGAATCTGTCTTATTGCATTGTGTAATCTATTCATGGAATCTGTCTTGTTGCTTTGTGTAATCTATTCATGGAATCTGTCTTATTGCATGACCAGGGGATTCAATTGCTAAATTATTTATGGGAGTAGTTCATGACCAGTAGATTCAACTGCTAAATTATCCGAAGTGTAGAAGTTGAAGACCCAAAACAATCAATGATATAAGAATTCCAATCATATTATTCTTATATTGTGAAACATCCAAAGTAGCAACTCCATTGAATTGCTATTGAACTGCTATCGAACTATTATAGCTTGATGGAGTTCGAGTTGAATAGAGCTCTCTTGGGAGAGCTGATGCGTTTAGTGTTCTTTTAACAATGTGGCTTGTTTTTTTTTTGTGATAGAATGGTATCAGTCTGGGCGAAGATAACAAACTTGGAATGCAAAGCTCACAATTGGAGAATGATTCAACCTATTTTGCTTTCTGTATGAAGTATTCAATCACTGATACAAAGGAGACAGTAGAAGTGAACGAAGAAAAAAAATCCAATCTTTATGTGCATCGACATCCCAAAAGAAATTTACAATATAAAGAACAACCTGGGGTAATTTTGGCATCCGATATAATGAAAAATCTCAAATGTTCTGAGACCAAGAAAGGAAAAAGTACAAATCAGTTCATGAATAAGCTAGAAATATTTTGATTACATGCCAAAATATGCTGCAATGCAGTGTACTCATAGAAATTGAGAGCAAGGTCACCAATCGTGACTAAGTACAAAGGAGACCAATTCCTTTTCAAGTTGTATTTGAAATAGTTAACTCTGCATTGTAACTCTGCATTTGAATCACATGCTCATAAATAAGTGGATCAAATATCCCCAAGTAAAGCATGTCACACTAAGTGTGGATGAAAGTTTAACAATTAGAATATATGTGTGTTTATCTAATATAATCATGGATGATGTAAAGAATGAAAGCATGTCACCTTCTACATTCTTATTCATCGTCATAAAATGGCATGTCTTCATTTAGTGCTTCATCATTAACCTCCTCAATTGCTTTGCCTTTTCTCCTCTTTCTCCCTTCTTCTTCTCTTACCTAATGATTCAAAGAGCAACACATGAAATGAACTAGTGTAGTATTATGCACATCATTTTGTATTTTGGAAAAAAATTTAATTATGGAGTTAGTGGATAGTTGTGGTGATGTGGTGGTTATGGTTACAGGGTAATGTAACTAGTGTAGTAGTGTCTTAGTGGTGAGTGTGTGCGCGATCTCCCACATTTTTAGGCATGATCTCCATGTTGTTACCTTGCATATGAAGTTGTAAGCCTATATATAGGCCATTTTATTTTGAGTTTTAACATAGTAGAATATCATGTAATTATATTTTCCTTTTCTCTAAAAATTGTTCCTTGATTACTCGGTTATGTGCTGAATAATTTTTCTAGTTTATCCTTTAATTTCCAATAAGTTTGGTATCAGAGCAGGTTGCAAAATACTTGGGCAGGAGAAGACATCATTTTGCTGATTTGGAATTGCTAGCAAGTGCAATTAATCAGTGCTTCAATAAGCAAAAGTGTGGAGCAAATTATGGCTGCGAATGTGGTAGTGTAAGCTTCTCCCAACATTTGATTCCTATTTTCAAATGTGATAATTATGAGTTTTGGAATATCAAAATGAAGACATTGTTTATTTCACAAGACCTTTGGGTTTTGGTTGAGAATGGATATGCAGATCTAGATGAAGAAGAGAAATTAAAGGAAAACAAAAAGAAAGATGCAAAGACATTATTTCTTATTCAGCAAGCTGTGCATGAGACTATTTTTTTGCAGAATTACAGGTGTCGTTACCTCAAAGCAAGCATGGGGTATATTACAAAAAGAGTATCAAAGAACATCAAAGGTAATCACAATTAAATTGCAAACTCTTCGTCGAGATTTTAAGATGTTGTTTATGAAATCAAATGAGTCTGTTTAAGAATTTTTGTCAAGAGTAACTACTGTGATTAGTCAAATGAGATCTTACGGAGAAAAGATTGATGATAAAATTATTGTTGCTAAAGTTTTAAGGAGTTTGACATCAAAATTTGATTATGTAGTTGCTGCAATTGAAGAGTCTAAAGATTTATCTATGCTCTTTTTATGAACTAATGAGTTCTTTGCAAGAAAGCAAGAATGGGTAGATTTGTAGAAAAAGTTGAAGAAAAAACTTTTCAAACCAAAGTAGAAGCACGTCAATCTGATTGCAATAGAGGTCGTGGTCGTGGCGGATTTCATGGAAGAGTCCGAGAAAGAGGCCATGATAGAGGAAGATTTGATGGACAAAATGAGTACAAAAGCAAAGTTCAATACTACTACTGTAAGAAGCATGGGCATATTGAAGCAAATTATTGGACCAAGGTAAAAAAATTAGCAAATTTTGTTGAAGAGAAAGAAGAAGAAAGTAAGTTATTTATGGCATATTCTCATTCTATTGATATAAATAAAATGTGGTTTTTAGACATATTGTTCTAACCATATGAATGGAATGAGATCATTGTTTAAAGTGCTTGATGAGTCAAAGAAAAGACAACTCAGATTTGGAGATGATAAACCTGTGTAAGTTGAAGGAGAAGATACAATTGCTATTCGGCAGAATGATGATAAAAAAAAAATTCTCCATACTGTTTTTTATGTTTCTAGTTTGAAGAATAATCTTTTAAGCATTGGTCAGTTGATGAAAAGTGATTATTCTATTTTGTTTGATGATGATGTTTGCTTGGTCAAAGATAAGAAATGTGGGCAGATTATTACAAAAGTTGCTATGGCAAAAAAATTGATGTTTCGTATGGATTTTTCAGATTCTTGTGCATTTTCAATTCATCTAGTTTCTGAAGCTAAACTCTGGCATTTGAGATATGGTCATCTCAACATTAATGGACTAAAATTATTTGGTAGAATGAATATGATTGTTAGTCTTCCAGAAATTGATTCTCTTGATGAAGTTTGTGAAGAGTGCATTTTTGGAAAGCAATGCAAAAAGTCATTTTCCGTAGGAAAATCATATAGAGCAAAGTATCATATTAAAATTATTCATGCAGATTTATGTGGACCTATGCAAACAAAGTTTTCAGAGGTAGCCAATATTTTGCATTATTTATTAACGATTATTCTCGCATGAATTGAATATATTTTTTGAAGCAGAAATATGAGACATTTGATGTGTTAAAAAAATTCAAGACAATGGTGGAAAATGAAAGTTGTTATCACATAAAAATTCTGCGCACAGATATTGGTGGTGAATTTTTATCAAATGAATTTAACCATTTTTGTAAAGAATAAAAAATTTAAAGGCAGCTTACAACTCCATATATACCTCAGCAAAATGGTGTAGCCGAAAGGAAGAACTGAACAATTGTGGAAATGGCAAGAAGTTTGCTAAAGAATAAGAATGTTCCAAATATTTTTTGGGCTGAGGCAGTTGCAATTATAGTATATTTGCTGAATATTTCTCCAACAAAAAATAGTGCAAAATCAGACTCCCTATGAGGTATAAAAATGTTGCAAAACGAAAGTAAGTCATTTGAAAGTTTTTTGGTGCATTGCATATGCTTTGAACAATTCTGAAAATTGTCAAAAGCTTGATGACAAGTCAAAGAAATATATTTTTGTTGACCATTCTGTTCAATCCAAAGCTTATCAGTTATACAACCCTTCTACTAACAAAGTAATTATTAGTAGAAATGTTATCCTTTATTAAAGATGTAGTTGGACATGGGAGGAGACAAATAGAACTAATGTGGCTGATTTGCAAATTGAGTTTCCTACATAGGTGAAAAAAATATTGTTGCAACACCAACAAGAAATGAATGTATTCCAAGTGGTGGAAACAATTTCTCAGAAAATTCACCTAATTTTGCGTTAAGAAAATTTCATTCTTTGCAAAAAATATATGATTATTGTCACTTTGCTTTATTTGTCTCAGATTCGACATGCTTGGAAGAAACAATAGAAAGAAGAAATGATGTCTATTGAAAGAAATCATACATGAGAGTTAGTTGATTTGCTTGACAACAAAAATTTGATTGATTTAAAATGAGTGTTTAAAACTAAATATCATGCAGATGGAACCATTCAGAAGCACAAAGCAAGCCTTATAACAAAAGGCTATGCAGAAGAGTAAGGTAGAGATTTTGAAGATACTTTTTCTCTCGTTGCTCATCTTGAAATAGAAAGATTACTTCTAGCCTTAACTGCTCAATTGCAATGCCCTGTTTATCAACTTGATATAAAATCAACTTTTTTGAATGGTGATTTGAATGAAGATGTTTATGTCAGTTAACCAGAAGGTTTTGTTATCAATAGCAAGGAAGATAAAATCTACAAATTGAGAAATGATTTATATGACCTAAAGCAAGCTCCTCATGCATGGTTCAGTAAGATTGATTTATTTTTTATTAATAATGGTTTTCGCAGAAGTGAAATTGAGCCAACACTCTACTAGAAAGAAATAGAAGCTGAATTTATTATTAGTTTGTCTATATGTTGATGATATTCTATATATGAGTTCTTCTCAATTACTTGTGGCTGATTTCAAAACATGCATGATGGTAAATTTTGAAATGACAGATTTGGGGACAGATTTGGTGTTATTGAACTATTTTCTTGGTATAGAAGTGAAGTAAGGTACTGATGACATATTTATTTCTCAAAAAAATATGCTAATGATTTGTTGGACAGATTCGATATGCTCAATCATAAAGCTGATGTCATTCCTATAAATGTGAATGAAAAGCTCAAATTTGATGACGGTACAGATCATCAAAGAACATTTAGAAGTCTTGTATCCAGATTTATACATTCTCCAACAAAACATTATTTTGGAGTGTGGCCAAGCACATTTTGCGCTATATTGCTGGCACGATAGACTTTGGAATTTGGTATTATAAAGTTTTTAATTTCAGGTTGTTTGTCTTTATTGATCTGGGCAGGATATTTGAACAATAGAAAGAGCACTTCAGGAAGTGTTTTTAATCTTGGATCAATAGCATTTTCATGGTGTTCAAAGAAGCAAGCAGCTGTTGCCCTCTCATATTCTAATGCAGAGTATATTGCTGCTACATCTGCTGCATGTCAAGCAATATGGTTAAGAAGAATTTTGTTGAATCTCCATCAATTACAAAATGAAGCAACAATTATTTTTTGTGATAACAAATCAACAATAGCAATGATCAAGAATCCAGTTATGCATGGACGAACAAAGCACATTAAGATTCATCATCATTTTATTCGTGGCTTAGTGTAGAATGAAAAAATCAAATTAGAATTTTGTGGCACAAATTTATTCACCAAAACTCTTTTTAGTCGCAAGCATGAGTTTTTTCACAAAATTGCTTGTAGTATGTAGTTTTGAATCAAGGGAGAGTGTTGGAATGTGATTAAAAAAAAATTATCCACGTCATTTTGTATTTTGGAAAAAGAAAATTAATTATGAAGTTAGTGGATAGTTGTGGTGATGTGGTGGTTATGGTTACAGGGTAATGAAACTAGTGTAGTAGTGTGTTAGTGGTGAATGTGTACATGATCTCCCACATTTTTAGGCATGATCTTCATGTTGTTATCTTGCATATGAAGTTGTAAGCCTATATATAGGCCATTTTATTTTGAGTTTTAACATAGTAGAATATCATGCAATGATATTTTTCTTTTCTTAAAAAATTGTTCCTTGATTACTCGGTTATGTGCTGAATTATTTTTCTAGTTTATCCTTTAATTTCCAACAATAAAAACATGAAGTAAAAAGAAATTACCTTGGCCACTGGATAGGTACTCCTATAATGACCACGGTTTCCGTACTCGCCACATATCCTCCTTTTGACCTCGGGTTATGACATTGAAATTTCAACCTCCAATTTTATTCTTTGCATTTTCTTAGGTCTTCCTTTGGCTTTGACATTAGTTGGATCATTAATCATAACTTGTAATTCTGTATTCTATTGGACTTTCTTTTAGAGGTGTCAATGCCAAGACATTTTCATCCGAATCCACAATCTTAAAAGTTTCAAACTTTTGGAGCACTTCATTCACAATTGACAATCCAAAATCGAGATGATCATTTGAACGCAAACCAAAATTATTAAGCATCCAAATATTTCTTCTCCAAGGCCATTTTTTAATGGTACTAAGAGTTTGTTTCTCACATGTATGTTGATGGACTAATCGTGCTTTTAAATATCGAGCATCGATAGTCCAATGATGGAAAATATATTTCCCTGACAACCTTGTTATACCTTTCTTGTTGAGAATATGCAATACATGCACGCAAAGCACCCTCTCTTGTTCAAATTTTTGACACGAACATCTCACCAAAATATCCTCATGCTTACTAAACTCAACAATGTAACTTTGATCTTCAGTTTCCATCACCATGGAGTACACCACTTGATTGCTATCTTTGGAAATTTTTTGAACACGAAAGTCATTGATAACTTTGAATTCTTTCTGAAATAAAGCAAATATCCTTTGAGTATACACCTTCCCCGCGTGTGCTTCCAATAAATTTCTAGAGCTCAAAGCAGGTGTAGAATGTAAGTTCTTAAAATCATCCCATTTTTCTTCTCGACGGTATTGAAGAGCTCTATCATACTGTAACGGCCGCCAACAAAAAAAAAGATAAATAAATAAATTTGACCAATTCTTCTAACCACCCCCACGAAATCCTCTTCATATTAATATCCATAACCCTAGGCGCAATGGGATTATTCTCATCTTTGGATGCCGGCAGGAGAAGAAGGAAGTCAAGCGCCGAGGTCGAAGGAGAAGAGAGGCGTTGGACACTGAGACCACGTCTTTAAGGTACACAAAGATCATTAGGACCTATGACTGAATCTATCTCATTCCAACAGTATAACATCATGTCGACGAAATCTCAATTTTTTTAGAGAAGCTATGATCACTGTTAGTGTCCTATAAAATGCATCATGCGTGGTTTCCTATAAAATGCATTATGCGTGGTTTCCTATGTCTTGATTTCTTTGTCACGATCTGATGTGCTGGTTCAATAATCAGATGAAATGATTTGTTGGAATTAAAGTCTAATACATCTTTTGGGTTAAAGTGAAGGCACAATCTGTTGTTAAGGCATACATCTCTTCTCACTAATCACTCTATTTGCACTAAATTCACACACGTCACATCCGTGAACGGCGCATTGTTTATGTTATCTGCATTAGTATTGGTCATTAAATCTACTTACCTTATATGCATTCATTATGTCATCACGTCCACTACAATCTCCTACATAGCTACCTATGCCACTATGTGCGCTTCCATTTAAATGCACTTCACGTCTGCTAGAGTACCCATGTAGCACTGTAGCTACAGTATCCAGGGAAGGACGGGTGTTGCAGTACTCATCTTGTCCTAGGTGGCAAGTGCGTCATTGGTTATGCATCATTACTTGTATTTAGCGCCTTGAATCACCATACAACACCCGATAGCAATTTAACTTACCTTTGATCTCAGTGTTAAAACCACATGTTACATACTATTTGGCGCCTTAGAAATGTATCATACAGTAGCACATCATCCATGAATGGTACGATAATTGTATTGATAATTTATCTCTATTTCATGTTTTTTAATCGCACAGGTGTCGAATTCCTCCTCTCTATAATATTATTGATTTTTCTTATTATGTTATATTTCTACAACTACCATAGCACACAGATTAATGTTCATTTTTGTCTTACTAATAGCTTATTTATAATCTCTCAACCTCATCTTATAGTGATGTTCATCTTAAGACAAATCTTTCCTCAATTCTTTAATCCGTGATCTGTAATTATGGAATTAACCTCAAAGATAGTTATAGAATAAAAAGATAAAAGATGAAAAATGTTAAACGAAGAGCTCTTCTTATGTTATGTTGACGACGGTCAACCTGGAAAAAAAGGGAGTCGAAAGATACTCCATCGGCCCATATTACGCGTTGAGATTCTCCGCCCTGGCCAAAAGGGAGTCGAAAGATACTCCACCGGCCCTATTAAAGGGAGTCGAAAGATACTCCAAAATAAGTGTAACATAATGAAAATGTAAAGATGATAATGATTATGATGATGGTCAATGCCCAATGATATTATGATCTTTTAATGATGATTATACTACTCTTGTTACACTTATCATATTATCATATTTGTTATGCCATTCTATGTCACGTCTCTTGATCATGATGTTATCGCACCAATTATGGCTACATGACTCTATCATTTATGATTATATTTATGATGTCATTACTATTTATATGCCATATGACTATTATGTACTGGGCGTCAAAGCTCACAGGGAGGTTCACCTCCCCTGTGTATTCAATGTCACAGGTAATAATTTGTCCCAGTAAACAGATGATGGCGTAGGCGACAGATCGAGCTCGTGGTGATCTTTGCACATGAAATTGAGTCTCTTTAGCTTTCTTTCTATTTTCATCGAGTTGTAATTATCTTATGCAAACTCTTTTGTTTATATTATTCGAGACTCAGTTATGTTATCTTGTTAAGACTTCCGCACTCATTTTTTATTTTATTTTATCTCTTTTTTTAAAAATCAAATGATAACTATTTTCCTTTCGCAATTATGCCTTTATTATGTTGACCAGTCAAAGTCTTATTTTGGTCAAATTATTGTACACGTAAGCCAAGTCCCGTAACGTTCCCGGAGTGTATTCGGCCACGTGGCAGGGTGCATTTCGGGGGCGTTACAGTTAGGTATCAGAGCCTAAAGTCAGAACATTCTTATGTTCTGAAATGTCAAGTATGTAATCCATGTGCAAAGAGCCACGAGCAGTCGCCGCGCCAACCGATGCTAAATCAAGTAAGAAAGTTATGTTTTTATGATTTAAATGTTTTATTAAATGTTTCCATGATGTGCAATATTGTAGATGCCTCCACGATGCACTACCACTAGTAGAGGTCGTGGTCGACCTCGTCGTGATAGAGTAACCGATGTTGAACAAGAAGGGATGAATCAAAATGAGATTGAGTTTGGACAGCCTCCACCGGTGCAGCCCCCACCAGTTGAGCCTCCGCCGGCGCAGACACCACCAGTCCATCCGCCACCAGTGCAGACACCGCCAGTTGAGCCTCCAGCGGCGCAGGAGCCTCCACCGACGTAGACACCACCTGTCCAGCCCCCACCGGTGCAGACACCACCGGTCCAGCCTCCATCGGTGCAGCCTCCACCAGTCTATCCTCCACATATGCAGTTCTTGCCTATGCAGCCTCCACTAGGGCAGCATTGGCCGATGCAGCCTTGGCCAACGCAGCCTTGGCCGATGCAGCCTCCAATTGTGCAACTCATGCCAGCGCCACCGCAGGACACCTTACAAGAATTCTTGAGGTTGCATCCGCCACAATTCGACGGCACAGGTGATTTCGATAAGGCGGAAAGGTGGATCATAAGTATGACAGAAACTTTCCTCGCGATGCGTTGTGCTGAGGACAGAAAGGTCTTGTACGCCACTAATCGTCTGACTGGTGAAGCCCTTGATTGGTGGAGAAGTACTAAAGCAACTCAGTTTGGAGAGCATAACGTGATTCCCTGGAATAGCTTTTATGAGGTGTTTGAGGCACACTATTTCCCAGAGCATGATCGCATTCAAAAGCAGCGGGAATTTCTACAGCTTAGTCAGGGGAAGATGACTGTTGCTGAGTACCACTTCCAGTTCATAAAATTGGAAAAATATAATACCATGCGCATGAGTGAGAAGCAGAGGGCAGACCAATTTGCTCAAGGTTTAAACACCACTATCAGGTCCAAGACCTTATCCGGAAAATTGCAAAATCTGAAGGAGGCAGTCGAGCTAGCGACTACTATGGAGCGAGACCACTTAAGAGAATTGGAAGAACAAAAAGGGAAGGCCCCTATACAAACCCTTGAGCATGGTCGTCACAGGTGAAATGACAAGCGTTCAAACCGGAGGGACCACCGACGTGATAATCGTGTGAGGCCATATGAGCCTCGCAACATGCCACGCCAGCCACCACAACAGCAGCAACCTTATCGTCAGGTGAGAAGTAAAATAAATAGTTATAGGTATGCAATGATGATGACTAATGAATAAATGATTTCAGCCTCAACAGCGACAGGCACCGCAGCAGCCCCAGCAAAACAATAAAGCCTGCCAACATTGTGGGAGATTTCACCCAGGAGAATGCCGACGAAGAACAGGTGCTTGTATCCATTGTGGTCAGCAGGGACACTTTATTTGTGACTGTCCTAAGAAGGCAAGGGAGGAACAAGCTCAGCGTAGCACTGGAAGTGCTAATACCTTGGTGCAAGGCAGAGTTTATAATATGCAAACGGATACTACACCAGCTGACGTCGACGTCATCAGAGGTACTTTACCTATAGCAGGCATGCCTACTACAGTATTATTTGATTCTGGTGCATCACATTCATTCATCTCTCAAGATTGTACTATAGCTTTGAATTTGCCTCTGCATGATATGACATGTTCTATGAGTGTGGCAACCCCTATGGGTACTCTCTGCACTACGAAGTACATCCCAGAAGTACCAGTGACGATCGATGGCAAGAATTTCTCTGCAGATCTGATCATAATTCCCATGACAGATTATGATGTCATACTTGGTATGGACTGGCTGTCATACCATGATGCTATAGTAGTATGCAGACAAAAGAAGATTATCATTGGTACTCAAGGCAAGCCAAATGCTACTGTGAAGGGCACTATTGGCAAGGAAGGCAAGGTGATCATTTCTGCAATGAAGGCACAGAAGATGTTGCATAAAGGTTGTAGAGGTTATCTAGCTAGTGTCGTGAAAATAGATGCTCCAGTTCTAGACCCACGACAGATGAAAATAGTTAGAGACTTTCCGGACGTCTTTCCAGAAGACGTCACTGGATTGCCACCACGACGGGAGATCGATTTTTGCATCGACCTCCATCCGGGCACTGCTCCTATCTCCAAAGCTCCATATCGAATGGCTCCAGCTGAAATGCAAGAACTCAAGAAGCAAATCCAAAAACTTTTAGATAAGGGGTTTATCCGACCCAGTGTTTCACCATGGGGTGCACCAGTGCTCTTTGTGAAGAAGAAGGATGGCTCCCTCATATTATGTATAGATTACAGAATGCTAAATAAGGTCACAGTGAAGAATAAGTACCCGCTGCCACGTATTGATGATTTGTTTGATCAATTGTCCAAGGCCTCTGTGTTCTCCAAGATTGACTTGCGGAGTGGTTATCACCAACTACGAGTTGCAGAAGAAGACATTCCGAAGACTGCTTTTCGATCGAGATATGGGCATTATGAGTTCTTGGTTATGCCTTTTGGGTTGACGAATGCACCTGCAACATTCATGGATCTGATGAACATGGTGTTCAAGCCTTATTTGGATCAGTTCGTCATCGTCTTCGTTGATGACATATTGATCTATTCAGAGAACCCCGAACAACACAGAGAGCATCTGAGGATCGTATTGGAGACACTTAGGCAGCACAAACTCTATGCAAAGCTGTCGAAGTGTGAATTTTGGTTGGAAGAAATTATGTTCCTGGGACACATTGTCTCTAAGAAGGGTATTTCTGTTGATCCAGCGAAGGTAGAGGCAGTGACAAATTGGGCTCGACCGAAGAATGTGACCGAGATACACAGTTTTCTTGGATTGGCTGGATACTATAGGCGATTCATAAAGGACTTCTCGAAGATAGCCTCCTCAATGACGAAGCTGACAAAAAAGGGTGAGAAGTTTATCTGGTCACGATAGTGTGAAGATAGCTTTCAGGAGCTGAAGACTAGATTGACTACAGCACCGATACTCACCATCCCTTTTGGTAGTGGTGGGTATGTGGTGTATAGTGATGCCTGCGGTACAGGATTGGGATCCGTACTGATGCAACACGGTAAGGTGATTGCATATGCATCAAGACAGCTGAAGAAGCACGAGGTGAACTACCCGACACATGATTTAGAGTTAGCGGCAGTGGTCTTTGCTCTGAAAATCTGGAGACATTATTTGTATGGAGAGAAGTTCGAAGTGTTCACCGATCACAAGAGTCTAAAATACGTCTTCTCTCAGCGAGACTTAAACATGAGGCAACGCAGGTGGATGGAGTTTTTGAAAGACTATGAGTTTGCCATTAACTACCATCCAGGTAAGGCAAACACAGTTGCTGATGCATTGAGTCGTAAATGGGAAGGTTCATTAGCATTTATGAGGCTTCGAGTGTTTGAGATGACTGAAGAACTCAACATGTGGAATCCAAGGCCGGGCAGAAATGGAGCTATATTGATGATGCACCAGCTTCAGCTAAACTTGGTTGACAGAATCATCAAGGCACAACTAGAGGATGCAAAATATGTCAAGATGGTTAGTAGGTGTGAGAAAGAAACAGAGGACTTCAAGATATCAGCTGATGGCGGAGTCAGATATAGGAACCATTTGTGGGTCCCTAATGATGCTGAACTCAAGAGGGAAGTGATGGACGAATGTCATAAGTCAGAATTTGCCATCCATCCAGGCAGCACGAAAATGTACAAGGATGTACAACGAAGTTACTGGTGGCACGATATGAAGCGAGAGATCGCGGAATATGTCTCTACGTGTCTAGTATGCCAACAAGTGAAGATAGAGCATCAGAGGCCATATGGCAAGCTTAGCTCTTTAGGAATCCCGAGGTGGAAATGGGAAGACATTTCCATGGATTTCATATCATGTCTACCTCGCACACAAAAAGGACATGATGCTATTTGGGTAGTGGTCGACCGATTGACAAAATCTGCACACTTCATACCGATCAAATGGAGACAGTCAATTGAGAGGTTGATGGATATATATGTGCAGGAGGTTATCAGATTGCATGGTATTCAAGTTTCTATAGTGTCAGATCGAGATCCTCGCTTTACAGCTAGGTTTTGGAGGAGCCTGTAGAATGCTTTCGGGACAAGACTGAACTACAGTACGGCTTTTCATCCCCAGACAGATGGTCAATCAGAGAGGACCATCCAGATGGTAGAAGACATGCTGAGGACATGTGCCTTGGATTGGCATGGCAGTTGGGATGATCACTTGCCCCTGATCGAATTCGCCTATAATAATAGTTATCATTCCAGCATAGGCATGGCTCCATTCGAGGCCTTGTATGGAAGACCATGTCGATCACCAGCTTGTTGGAATGAGGTCGGCGAACGAAAGTTCCTGAGTGCTAAAGAATTAAAGGAGACTGAGGAATATGCCAAGAAGGTGGAGTTAATACAGCAGAGAATGAAAGCAGCACAGACACGTCAGAAGACCTATGCAGATAAAGGCCGACGTGAGCAGATCTTTCATGCAGGTGATCAGGTACTGCTAAAAGTCTCCCCGACGAAAGGAGTCATGAGATTTAGCAAGAAGGGAAAGCTCAGTCCGAGATATGTGGGTCCGTTCGAAGTACTGGAATTAGTCGGAGAGGCAGCATGCAGATTAGCACTACCCCATCATATGGACGAGTGCATAATGTTTTTCATGTATCTATGCTTCGAAAGTATAAGCATGATGAGACGAACATTATCAGATATGAGGAGCCAAATCTTAAAGAAGATCTGACATATGAAGAGCAGCCGCTGAGAATCTTAGAATCGAAAGTTCAGCGTCATAAGAATAGAGATGTACAACTGGTTAAAGTCGCATGGAGTCATCATCAGGGCGATGAAGCAACTTGGGAAATTGAGTCAGAAATGCGTCAACAATTTCCTAGATTATTTGGTAAGCCCTACATCGTACATAATTCGAGGACGAATTTTATTCTAAGGGGTTTATAATATAACGACCGCCAACAAAAAAAAGATAAATAAATAAATTTGACCAATTCTTCTAACCACCCCCACGAAATCCTCTTCATATTAATATCCATAACCCTAGGCGCAATGGGATTATTCTCATCTTTGGATGCCGGCAGGAGAAGAAGGAAGTCAAGCGCCGAGGTCGAAGGAGAAGAGAGGCGTTGGACACTGAGACCACGTCTTTAAGGTACACAAAGATCATTAGGACCTATGACTGAATCTATCTCATTCCAACAGTATAACATCATGTCGATGAAATCTCAATTTTTTTAGAGAAGCTATGATCACTGTTAGTGTCCTATAAAATGCATCATGCGTGGTTTCCTATAAAATACATTATGCGTGGTTTCCTATGTCTTGATTTCTTTGTCACGATCTGATGTGCTGGTTCAATAATCAGATGAAATGATTTGTTGGAATTAAAGTCTAATACATCTTTTGGGTTAAAGTGAAGGCACAATCTGTTGTTAAGGCATACATCTCTTCTCACTAATCACTCTATTTGCACTAAATTCACACACGTCACATCCGTGAACGGTGCATTATTTATGTTATCTACATTAGTATTGGTCATTAAATCTACTTACCTTATATGCATTCATTATGTCATCATGTCCACTACAATCTCCTACACAGCTACCTATGCCACTATGTGCGCTTCCATTTAAATGCACTTCACGTCTGCTAGAGTACCCATGTAGCACTGTAGCTACAGTATCCAGGGAAGGACGGGTGTTGCAGTACTCATCTTGTCCTAGGTGGCAAGTGCATCATTGGTTATGCATCATTACTTGTATTTAGCGCCTTGAATCACCATACAACACCCGATAGCAATTTAACTTACCTTTGATCTCAGTGTTAAAACCACATGTTACATACTATTTGGCGCCTTAGAAATGTATCATACAGTAGCACATCATCCATGAATGGTACGATAATTGTATTGATAATTTATCTCTATTTCATGTTTTTTAATCGCACGGGTGTCGAATTCCTCCTCTCTATAATATTATTGATTTTTCTTATTATGTTATATTTCTACAACTACCATAGCACACGGATTAATGTTCATTTTTGTCTTACTAATAGCTTATTTATAATCTCTCAACCTCATCTTATAGTGATGTTCATCTTAAGACAAATCTTTCCTCAATTCTTTAATCCGTGATCTGTAATTATGGAATTAACCTCAAAGATAGTTATAGAATAAAAAGATAAAAGATGAAAAATGTTAAACGAAGAGCTCTTCTTATGTTATGTTGACGACGGTCAACCTGGCCAAAAAGGGAGTCGAAAGATACTTCATCGGCCCATATTACGCGTTGAGATTCTCCGCCCTGGCCAAAAGGGAGTCGAAAGATACTCCACCGGCCCTATTAAAGGGAGTCGAAAGATACTCCAAAATAAGTGTAACATAATGAAAATGTAAAGATGATAATGATTATGATGATGGTCAATGCCCAATGATATTATGATCTTTTAATGATGATTATACTACTCTTGTTACACTTATCATATTATCATATTTGTTATGCCATTCTATGTCACGTCTCTTGATCATGATGTTATCGCACCAATTATGGCTACATGACTCTATCATTTATGATTATATTTATGATGTCATTACTATTTATATGCCATATGACTATTATGTACTGGGCGTCAAAGCTCACAGGGAGGTTCACCTCCCCTGTGTATTCAATGTCACAGGTAATAATCTGTCCCAGTAAACAGATGATGGCGCAGGCGACAGATCGAGCTCGTGGTGATCTTTGCACATGAAATTGAGTCTCTTTAGCTTTCTTTCTATTTTCATCGAGTTGTAATTATCTTATGCAAACTCTTTTGTTTATATTATTCGAGACTCAGTTATGTTATCGTGTTAAGACTTCCGCACTCATTTTTTATTTTATTTTATCTCTTTTTTTTAAAAATCAAATGATAACTATTTTCCTTTCGCAATTATGCCTTTATTATGTTGACCAGTCAAAGTCTTATTTTGGTCAAATTATTGTACACGTAAGCCAAGTCCCGTAACGTTCCCGGAGTGTATTCGGCCACGTGGCAGGGTGCATTTCGGGGGCGTTACACATACTGCACAACAAACTCTGTTAAAGAAGTCTGAGAGTTAACAAAACCATCAAAAAATGAATTAATACTTTCAGACCTATGTCATGATGACGTGCCCGCACAAAATACATCACTAAAGTAAATATGTACCAAAAAATGACATTTAGTGAACATTATTTATGTCCAATGTCCATTTGAAATGTTATAAGTTGCCTTCAAAGAAAGCCATTCCTCTTCGCATCGTCCAATGCTTCTTGATCCGTATATTCATTTTTTGAAATCCTTGAAATGACCTTTTCCATTGTCCAATTTGCGTGTATTGATGACTGCATTCTTCAAAATATGACAAATACAAAATGGATGTGTTTGGAAATACCTTATTGATAGCATTTTCCATGGCAATATCTTGGTCGGTGATAATGCATATGAGTTCTTTACCTCTCATGCAATATAACCATGTTTGGAACAACCAAATAAATATTTCTTCTGATTCATCAGCAAGCAAAGCACATCCAAATAAAAATAGACTGCATATGGTGATTCACACTTGTGAAGGGTGCAAATAGCATACAAAACTTATTAGTACGATAAATTGTGTCAAAAACTACAACATCTCCGAAAGTTGCATAATTGTCTTTAGATCTGTTATCTGCCCAAAATACATTTCTTGCAGTATTACTTTCATCCACAATCATTCAAAATAAAAGCCAACATCATTTTCCTTTTTCTGCTTGAAATAAGAAATAACACCTATGCATTCCTTGCCTACATTATTTTGTCTACTGACATTCAAGTGGTTTATGCACATTCTGTGTTGTAATAGATGGAGCTCTTGAAAAATTAAGAACTTTGGCAATATTAGAAGGATCCATTCCAACACAACGAAATTGTGTGATGAGGTCTTTAGAAGTGTCACACAAGTTACTATGTGATCGTAATTTTACAAATTTATGGGGGTCGCTAATAGTTGATTGTGTTCTTCTTGAAACCTTTTTACAATCCACTTATTGTCATTCCTTTCACCGATAAAAATATGAGACCCACATCCTGTTCTTTGTTCTCTCCTTCATTTCACATCATATCTATCATTCTGTTTGAGGTCTTTAAGACCTTCCTTAGAACAAACAAAAATTTTGCTCCCTTTTTTTCTTTTTATTCCATCTGGCTTATGGTAAGCAAATTTTCATATAGAAAAATTGGTTGTTCTAGCATATAAGTTGTATTAACTATACGCTTCATCATCTGAATAAAAAATCATTCCGACGGAGGGCTTGCCATCACCACAATGAAACTGTTCATTAATCTTATCTACATTTTCAATATTATGCTCTCTATACACAAATCAAAATAACAAGGTCATAGGAAGCAAAGTTAAGCAGTCACCTATTAGCAAAATAAGGTAGTTACCCTGTTAGTCGAGGGCTATTGTTCAATCCATGACTATCGATGGAATGCTCGCATGACAATGAAGATGCTGCCATCGAGATGAAGAAGTCGTCATGGTCCTTGACATTAGGAAATTCACTTGAACCCATCATATTTCTCGAGGACCTATAAGTATGCATTTCTATTAACATCTTCACCTTAAAATGAACAAGTATGACATTAAAATAAACAATCACATTCTCAACAAGATTTCTATTAACATCAAACTTTACATGGTCAGAAAACACAAACAATAAACATGTTCAAATTAATCCTTAATCCACGAATTAATAAAACATCTTCACATTAGCTGAGGGTGAGAGGATTAGCTTAATGAAACATGCAGCAGATTCATCGTCTCTTTGCCGAGGGGGAGGAGGATTAGCTGGGGGGTTAGTACCATCTCTCAATCGTGAGGTCGTTGGAGGAGGATCAGGGTGCTGGAGGATGCCCGAGCCACAAGTGGACGCAGTCGGGTCTCTATATAGCCGAGGGAGGGGAGGAGGACAAAGCTCGTCTGGTCCGTCGGGGGAGCATCGAATGCAGGCAGAAGAACCGATCTCGACCATCGCACGAGGAGGGGGGTGGGAGGAGCGTAGGAGAAGTAGGACTCTGAGCTCGTCTCGTCCATCGGAGGAGCGCCATACGAAGCAAGCAGAAGAACCGATCTCGTCCGTCACACGAGGGGATGAGGAGAACAGGAGAAGTAGGACGAAGAGCTTGTCTCGTCGTCGGCAGATCTCCTCTGAGTTTGTCTCGTATGTCGGAGGAGCGCCGAAAGCCAGCGGTGGAGCCGATCTCCTTCGTGATCTCCTTTGTCACAAGAAAACATGCGGAAAATGCCAAGAGGTTTAGCTAGGGCGAATGTCGGGAGAGGACGGACGGTTCATCGCTGCATAACCGACTCACTTCATAATACTCTATCCGGTTCAAGGCGCATGCATGACAATTGTAGATCCACAAAAGGCTTGATCGGATGCTCCGCAGTTGCTGGTCGCACCCTGCAACCAAGAGTAGTGGTAGCACCTTAATATACCTCATATATATATATATATATATATATATATATATATATATATATATATATGTATGCCCTTTACTTTTGCCCTTTTTCTCATGGAAACAATGCTAACTCATTTATTGTAATATTGTTATTGATTCATTTAGGATTTTTTCTTGTTTAAATGAATAACAATCTGGTTACGAATAATTTGAAATATATTTTGAATCATCATGACATAATTATGTCCATGGATACTTTTGCCCTTTTTCTCATGGAAATAATGCTAACTCATTTATTGTAATATTGTTATTGATTCTTTTAGGATTTTTCTTGTTTAAATGAATAACAACCTGGTTACGAATAATTTGAAATATATTTCAAGTCATCATGACATAATTATGTCCATGAAAAATATCATAAAAAAATCAAATGCGTTTTATTGGTAGAACTTACTTAGTGACAAATATTCTATTTAAAATAAAATCACCTTAACATCATAAAATTGATTGATATAGTAAAGACATTATTTAAATTTTATTACATATATATTTTGTACCAGACTTTGAACATATCATTCATTCATTTTTAAAATGACATCGTTATTAAAGATAGAGATGGCGCAGCCCATGGTGATGGCTCGGACGGCCATGAAGTTTTGCCCGCTCATTTACTTGGCATCGTTGCCGGCCAGGTACAACACCTCCTGGGCCAAGTCCTCCGCCTTGAGCGCCATGCCTTTGAGGGTTGCCATCTAGCTCACGACCGCCTCGATGAGGCTCCTGTCCGCGGTCTCCAGCTAGCTCAAGACCATGGGCGTCACCACCGTCATGGTGTGAGACACAATTCACCTGGATGCCAAACCCGCCGAGCTCCATAGCCGCATTCTTCATCAGCCCCACCACCGCGTTCTTCGTGCAGATGTATGCGTACGAGGTGGAGCCTCCCCACCACTCAGCCACGCTTGACATGGCGATGATGCTCCCCTTCCGCTTTGGGATCATGACGCGTGCCACATGCTTCATACCCAGGAACGACCCCACGGTGTTGACGGCCAACACCCGATCGAAGTCCAGCTTCATTGAGTCGAGGATGTTGTGGCAGGATGGGCCGGAGATGCCTGTCACAACATGTTTTGGCAGGATGTTATGGCGGCTTCATTCCAGAATCCGCCTGGAATGATTCTCACAATTATTCCATGACCCATCTTGATCTTTTGGGATCATCTTTGGTGTTAGGATCTTCTTCTCAAGATCCTCTTCCCCTGATTTCCTCAAGATCCTCCTCGATCTTCTCCTCAAAATCTTTGCTTACTCCTAATCATTTCCTCAAGATCACGGCTGGAATGATCCTCCTGATCATCCCCGATTTCCTAGAGTAGAGTTGATTGGCCAGAATCTTCCACGGATCCTCCTTGATCTTGGGCGAATATGATGCGCTCCATCATGTCCCTCTAGTTGCCATCTCCGTCCAACGAGTAACCACCAACGATTACTCATGGCCAGCTGTCCTGACACCTGCCATCATTTTGAACACTTTGGGACGGGTTGATTTGGCTTGGGACGAAATCGCCCCTCTACTGTCCAGGTGTGCACTGCACTGCCGCCACTGCCAAACTGAGCGTTCTGCCAAAGTGGGCAGAGAATGTGCCGCCTACACATTCCTGCGCTGCCAAAGTGGGTAGGGAATGTGCTGCCTACACATTCTTGCGCTGCCAAAATGGGCATCCCGCCAAAGTGTGCATTATGCCAAAGTGGACATTCTGCCAAAGTGGGCGCCGCTTGCGCCCCAGCTCAGCATGCCATAAGGTGGGGCATGACATCCTCCCCCACCAAAATGCATCGTCGTCCTCGGTGAAGTCCGACCTCCAAGTGTGGTTGTATGCTTTGACCACTTCTGCCTTCCACTCGGCTTGAAGGAATTACTCGGAGAAGTCCCTGCTCGAACACATCCTCATCGCGTCACCTTGCTGCCCAAGGTGCCAGGCTAGTCACCCATCACCATCAGTAGCTGTTCCATGAACCATGTGGAGCATCGCCTCCTTGCACATGCCCCAGGACAAGATTGGCATATCGAGTCCAAGCGCTCTTCTGCCTGGAATGTGGTCGACGTCTCGGCCTTCTGCAAACTACGCCGAACTGTGAAGTGCGTCCACCTCACCTTCCAACTAGGCTTCTTCATGTTCCAACTCGAACATGTTCTTTGGTGCATGACTTTTCCCTTCACGGTCTTGGGGCGAGGCCTCCTGCCATCGTCCAAAACCTCTTCGTAGACAACCCGTAGTGTGGATAGGGCTGCTCGTGCTCATCCATTAGGAAGTTTCGGCCCACTTCCCTTTGCCAACTTCAGTTGAAGACCATCCTCTCGACGTCTCCAAGCTTGGGGCAGTCGCTACTGGCTTCGGCCGCCCTACGTTCGATCCGGGCCTTAGGGAGACAGATCCCTCAACGGACCCTCCTAAGCCGGATGCGACCAGAGGAGTCCCTTCAGCTTGGCCACTTCATCGCTGGACCAAGGTCTAGAATCTCCCTACTTGGGTCTCTCGCTGGGGTCGTTCGGGCAATCCCATTTGAGACGGGGACCGCCGCACGCCCAAAACTTGAGTCCCTGTCGTAGGCGCTTCCATCATCTTCCATCTCGAGCATTGGTCTTCACGCCATGTGAGGCCGATGAGCTTGAAGATTCGCCATGCGAGGCCGACGAGCTTGCATCTTCAAGCTCGTCCCATACCATCCCACTCTTTTGGATGTACTCCTCGATGTGAGCACGCTTATGTGTGATCTCTTCCTCCATGAAGATGATCCGATCATTGAGTCTCTTTTCTGACCGCGCCACTTCTCTGGCCATCGCGCCTCTGAACTTCGCTTCACAGGAGTGAATGGTGGGAACCCATCTTTCGAGTCTCAATGCTCGAACGAATAAGTTATCCACATTCCTCCGGTACTCGCCAGGAACTCTCTCTTCGGCCTGCTCGGCCGCAGAGTCATGTCCACGACTCTCCTCCACCGAGATAGTCGCCAACATATGTGACTTGGGCATACCCTAGTCGTCGGTACTATGCTTGCCTCCCTGAAACACCAACCAAAGACCTCCACGGGTCAGCGTTACCTCCTCAAAGGTGTCAATGAAGTCCATGCCGGGAATGAAGCGATGATCTTCCAACTCGATGATCGTAAGGTTGAGAGTGCCCTTCCATGTTCCGATCCGCATTGGAACATCTTTGGCCACGCCGAGGATGGGCTGGGATGCAATGTTCACTATCTTCACAAGTCCTGGTTCCTTCACGTACGGAATGTCTATGCGCGCCACCTCTTGTGCCGCCAAGAAGTTATGTGTCACCATTGTATCAATCAGGGTAATCATGGTGGAGCTCTTCACCTCGACCTCTACGAATATTAGGCCCCTCGTGGCCTGCTTCTCATCCTTGGTGAGGATGGTTGCTGCTGTGGCCCTATAAGGCCATGATGGAACCCAAATGCGTGGTTCCTCCTCCTTCATCTGAAGTAGACGCCATGGCCGCTAGGCTCGCCTTTTTGTCGCACTCCCTCGTGAAGTGCGGACTCCGTAGATGTAGCACTGAACGATCTTCTTGGGGTCTCCTTTGGTTGAAGCCGCCACCTTCTTGTCGCCTCTCTTCCCATCGTTCTTTCTTTCGGCAGGGCGTCCCTTCTTGTCCGCCTTGTTTGTGGTTTTGGCCGCCGTGCCAAAATCACGATTGGCCGAGAACTCCACCAGCGCCTCGGCCGCGACCAGAGCTTCTTTCATGGTCGTGACTTTTTGCCTCTTCACCTTTTGAGCCGCCCAAGTCTTGAAGCTTCTCTAGAAAAAGTATAACCAGGTGCACTCCTCCATGGTCCCTGGCATTTTCAGCCTGATCGGCTCGATGTAGTCTTTTACGGAACTTGTTTGATGTAGCACCGTCAGCTTCATCATGACAACTTCTTGGACGTTACCAGGGTAAAACTGCTTCTTTAGTTCTCTAGTGAAATCCTCCCATAGGTCGATGACCACCGTGGACTTCGCGATCTCGCCCTCCATGCGCCTCCACCATAGAAGCACGTCGTCCTCCAAGTACCCGACAACCATGTCGATATGGTCCTTCTCGACCATGATCTTACTGGTCTTGAAGCCTTTCTCCAAGCACCAGAGGAAGTCATCGATGGTTGTCTCCTCACGAATGCTATCATATTTATGGGATTCGGGACCCGTAAACTTGGGATCGACGAGCGCATCGGCATTTCTCCTGCGTCAAGGAACTGTTGATTCATCAAGAGGATCTGCCTCCATCATCTTAACCTTCATTTCCATGGCTCGAAGTCGCGCCTCCATGCTGGCCCGCCGTCACTTCCAAGCCAAGGACCGCCGCGTCTGTGTCCTGGAGCCTTTGCCCCAATTTGTCAACTTGCCTTTCCAAGGAGCCCACTGGCTCTTTGGATCAACCGCGAGTCGAACGCCTGCCCCCCATAACTTGGCCGCCACCACCTATAGTTGTCGCGCCCCTGCCGTCTCCACCTGCAACATGGCCGCCACCGCCTGTGGCCGCCATGTCCGGACCGCCCTCATCGGTGGCTGCTCCGGCATTTGTGTTACGACTTCTTGTCGAAGGGTCTCCCTCTCCTTCTCTGGACATTGTCTCATGAATTTGGCTCAAAGATCACGATCTGAGTGCCGAGAATTCGCTCTAAATTATGGCAGGACGGGCCGAAGATGCTTGTCACAATTTCTTTATTATTATTATTATTAAATGGACTCTATGTTTTAAGCAATGCACGTGCACGTACTGACGTTGTTGAACATATATGTCAAGCTTGTCAAATTGGATGGCGTGGTCGGCCACTCGGCTGATGTCGTCTTCGCTGGTGATATCGCAATGGACGAAGGAGGCCACATAGCCGAGGTTGCAGCAGAGCGCGAAGAACCATCATAGGACTCAATAGCAGGAGATAGAGTTACGGTCTTGAGACTGCTCTGTTGCTGGAGCAGCTGGGGGAGCAAACAGAGCTGCTCCAGCGTGTGGGCAAAGAAGCACACACGGCGACGATAGGCTGTTCCATCCTTGCAAGGTTGGGTGCAGTAGCGCGCAGGGTGGAGCCAGTGTTCGAACACAACATGGGCACATTGGTTTTCATATCTTTGTCCTCTTTTATGATGGGGAGACGATAGCGACGGTGGCGGCAAAATCGGAGGAAGAGTTTGCAGCATCATCGGGGGTTGGGGGAAGCAACAGCATCATCGGGTGTGGGGGGAGGGGTTTGTGTCACGCCAGTGTCAGCGGGCACGGACATGATCCCACCCTTCTCCACCCTCCCCGCTCCCATGTGGGTTCATCCTCTCCTCCGACCCCAGCTCTTCACTCCGACGCCGACGATGATCACCCTCCCCCCATCGCGCACCGGCGAGCTTGCAAAGGGGGCATCAGCCCCCTCTTGAGTCTTCCTCGCGCACGGCGAGGAAGTAAAAGGGGATAAAAAAATAAGTTCATAATTCAGGGTTAGATATACAAAATCGTGATAGTTTATGGATGGTTTATGAAAATAACCCTAACATTATATAGAGGCCATGATTCTTAGTTATCTATCTCTGCAGATGTAATTCATGCTGATTTGAGGCTGGTCGTCTTACTCTTCTCATGTCATTGATATGTCTATGCTGGAACACTTATTCCTTGGATTGAAACCTAGTTGGTAACCCAAAATGACCCTGGATTTAAATTGGTCAAAATTTCTCACAACTACATTCCTTAAAAACCCAACTTGAGTTCCCCTAACTTGGCCCAGATTCATCCTAAGTTTAGGTTGTCTAAAAAATAGAATGAGACTTGATCTGCCATTCATGACAACCTCAATCTTAGCCTGAGTTAATACATTGAACAAAATCGACAAGTGTCAACTTTTAACTCGGCCCGTGGTCCTTATACAATAGACCCAAGTTTGTTTAATTCCATAAATAAATAATATATACAGTACAAAACCTCATCTAGGTTTCGACAACCAGTAACTCTCTTTCTCTGTTCCTAACTAGTTGATATTTATGATTGATTTTCATATCAAAATTATGATTTATTGCATAAAAGCTAATTTGAATTGTTATTTGTTAACCCTACTTATTTAACACCTTTTTGGAAGGTTGTGGGCGAGGAGGGATTCGAACCCCCAACACCGTGGTTCGTAGCCACGTGCTCTAATCCTCTGAGCTACATGCCCCATGATACAATATGTAACCTTAAGGGTCTGTTTGGCAAACAACTAATGGTGGGATGAGATGTGGTGGTGTGGTGAGTGATGAGGTGGGTGGCGTGGTGTGTCATTAGAAAGTCCATGTTTGGATAATAAATTATATAAGATGTGGAGTGGAGTAATGAAGATTTTATTTGTATAAAAATTATTTTTATCCTTCATTATATATTTAAAGTATTTATAATCATTAATTATGGGTGAGCATGAATCGGGACGACTAGTCGCCCTCGTCCGCACCGGTTCGGATTTTTCAAATTTTTTCGACCTGATAGATAATTGAGTCAGGACCGAGTCTCATTTCTTTGACACTCAACCAGTTCGGGTCGTGACCAAATCTGGGTTTTACGTCCTGACCCGATTGAATATATTATATTAATATTAAATTATTTTTAAATAATATATTTATGTTTATTTTGAATAAAATTTTATATTTACTAAAAAGTTTTATTTAATAAAAATTATAATAAATATGTATTCATATTAGAAAAAAATAATATATGTGTGTGAGATATATATATATATATATATATATGTGTGTGTGTGTGAGAGAGAGAGAGAGAAAGATGTGGTTTAATTTGGTAATAAGAGAAATAATTTAATTTGATAATAAAAAAGAGAAAGATGTTAATTTGGTCTAAAATAATCTATCCCTCCTCGTTCCACCAAATTGGTGGAATGAAAAATGTGGTGTTTGAAGGACTTAGTTATTCCACCCCACCCTCTTAAATAAAAAATGTAACTAAACATGGTGTAACTAATTTTATTCCCTCATATTTCATCCTATCCCTTCATAACCCTCAATCCAAACAGACCTTAAGGAGTCGTGGCAAAACCCATTAAGGCCCAATAAAAATTAACTAGAGAAGTAGGGGACTTTTTCATCATGTTTTTTTATATAGATTTTACTCAAGTGCACCCGGGAATAATGATTTGTTAGTTATATTATTTTAGGTAAAGATGTATAGTAAAAATTGTTACCACTAATTTAAAGATCATCTGATTAATGAGACACAATAATCTTATAGTATTTACAACTAATTACTTTGTAAAATACCGTATATTCACTTTTATTCATGTTAGAAAATAAAGGTAGATCATAACCTCATCATATTTTCTTAAAAGAATAAGTTTAGCAAGTCAATTTTAATATACGTAGTAATAATAAATTTACAACATAAAGTAATATATACAATGAAATATGCTAATATTTTTTCGGGTCAATTGAGTGGCCCATAAATTGATACATGCCCATGCATATATCTTTCTATTTATGCATGGTGAATATAAAACACATACCAAGTATGTGATTCACAAGGTATTCAACTTTAAAACGTGAACTCTCAAATTATTATGTATGTGTATGATTAATGTTTCTTAGACAATATATATAATATATAGTTATATTAGGGTGCATTTACATTATGTGATTGCATCGTGCAATCTCATAATTCTAGACCATCGAATTGATGCCATTTTAATTTGATAATCTAAAACATGAGCAATGTCAATGATTGGACCAAAATGATATCAATCTAACAGCCAGAATTATGAGATTGCACGGTAGATTGCACTCTAATATATATATATATATATATATATATATATATAAGGTATGCACACATTTGTATATGCACCCTCCAATCTCGCCATTTGAAATGAATGGTTGGATTAAACAAATATTGAGAAGCATGGTTTATATATTCCTGCATTGAGCTATAGAGGATCCGATCTGGCTTAGCTTTCTCGCCTTCTCCATCATCCCTAATCCAGTTTAGAGCCATTGGCAGCCCCGCCCTTTGCGGTCGGGGAGCTAGAGACTATGCGAAGAGATCTTTCAGCGTTCTCCTTTCTTCGCTCACCTCATTCTCTCCATTGCAACATCATGTTTCCCTCTCTTTGTGCACCATATTATGCTCCATCTGTTGGAGGCCCTCTATCTGTGCTCTCATGTAATCTCTCTTCCTCCCCACCCCTCCCTCCCTCCACTTTCTGTGAGTTTTGTTTGCATGATGGAACGCATATGTGGCTAGTGCAGATTCCATGTTGATATTCAGGCTGACAGTTAGAAAGGATATTATATATATACACAAGCAATGCAAAAGATAGCATTAACAAATCTGGCCTATATAATTTTCATGAAATTAGAACATTATACACTCCATCTGGAATTGGATCCACGGGCACACCAAAAATCATATTATATATTCCATTTGAAATTGGAACAAGCAAATGAGAGGTAGGCGTCTGGGAGTGGAGAGGAAAAAAATTCTAAGATCTAATTCCAATCCTTCTCAATGAACAAAAAAAGAGGTCGATTGGAGTATAACAAGATGACTGATCAATGAAAAAAGTCATTATAATCAAATTCGGAAAAAAAGCAATGGGGCGTGAGAAAATTCGTGAACCCCCACTTCCTCTTCGGTGTTTGCATCAGATCCACCGCTCTCGTCGATGAATTTAAGGTAGTAGTTTGCATTTGCGTCTCCATCTTCAACCATGTTGTGCTAAAAAACAAATAATAGAAGAATACATTAGAATGCCACATATATTTTTTGCCTAAGCTGAAAAAAAACAAATAGCCCTTGTTTTCTGGCAACAGAGGGGAGATTGTGGCAGTGCTTGAAGTGGAGAAAAGAAGATCATCGGGGAGAGGAGAAAGGAAGAACACGAGTAGAGAATGATGTCCTAACTGAACAGGCTTAAAGAGTAAATTCTTTTGGCTGAACCGGATCTCCACAACTCAAACCGATGTTGAACTGTGCTCCTCAACCCCACTTAATCTGAGTTGTTCATGTCAATCGGACGATTGTATTGGTGAGATTGTAGGATGCATACACAAATGTGTGTATACATCCTAATACACCTCATATATATATATATATATATATATATATATATTCTATTATTTTTGGGGTATTCATTCGGGACACATGAGCACTAGGACTCCAACAAACATTTGACTATCGAGCACCATCAATTCACAAAAAAATCTAAGCTAATCATATTTGCTCCACTTTTTCTCTCTACATTCATCGACATTAATTTGAATGGATTATTTTGACTTAGTTAACATCAATAATTCAGTACCCCAATAATCCCAATCAAACAAGAGAATCAAATTTAAATTTATACTTATATGAATATTGGAATATATAACACCCTCGAATTGAATATTACCATGTGAATATTAACTAAAACTTGACCTTGACTGATCATTTGATCAAAATTATTACCTTAACAATGCGAAAGTCTTGGAAAAAATAATAGGAACAACAATATATGTGAAGACCAATAAAAACCTTTAAAGAGAAAACTCAATCTCAATCACAAGAGTTATAGAATAAAAAGTCTTACACTTCTCATAACTTGATAAAGATAGAACAGAAGCAAATGATAGTAAAGAAAATGGATATCGTAGTGTGCAACAACATCATCATAATGAACAATGACAATCCCACACACTATCATTCTTTACTTTACAAGTTACCTGCTAGTACAATGTAGGGAAAGCAATTTTTTCCTGAACTCCGCGGCTTGTTAGTTGAATAATAACTCAACAAGATAATGGATATCAATAGATTATGCATGATATAAGAACAAATAATGAGAACTTACAAATATTTAATTAGCAATAGAGAAAAGAGCAATGATACTTGATCAACAGAAATGAGCAAATAATAATTTGATAAATCATTGTATGAAGATTTCATCTTGTAATGAGTATTAAATCGACATCACTAGATGAATTCATACAATACTTTGCTTACTTTATTTTACATTTCAATGATTTATTTCAATGCTCTCAGTCAATACTTGAATTTCATTACTTTGGTCGATATCGAAAAATATGTAGATTTATGTGTTTATCAAAATTAACAAAGTAGTTAATTGAAATATATTTAGTTTAATTTGTTAAGACATAAATAAAATATTTAAATTAAATTAAACTTAGATTAACTGGTAAAATTAACAAAATAACTCTAAATCCTATATTTAATTCATTAGCTTCTCGATTAGCTAAGGAATAATTAGATATCTTTATTATTAATATGAATTCAATTATTGTACCCCGGTACCCATGGGCTAGTTCTTGTATATACTAATTATGATAAAATCAACATATAATATTATAGGTAAATTAACTTAGATTGAAAATAATAATTGAATTTTTTTAATATAAGTTAAGTTATTTTTCACATATGCAAATTTTTGAGAAATGTCACATGAATTTTTTTACATATGCAAATAATATATGATGTATTGATGTTTACCCGTATGATATTCATGATGAAGGATATTATGTTATGTTATGCTTGATATGTAAAAGCTAATATTTTAGCTCATGTTATTCATGCATTTCCCTTTTTATAAGAGATTTGATGCATGCAAAATCTAATATATATTTGTATTGCATTTAATTTTATTTCGAATCATTTTCTAATATCATGTATCATTTTATGAGCTTATTTATATTAATCTTACAAAAATAAAATCATGCTCAAATTAGAGTTAAAATGGGGTCAGAAAGTGAAAAACAATCAAACTGTGAATGGATGGAATTGTGCTGCCGTGAAGGATTTGTCACAACCATGAAATAGGGCAGCAGTAATGGGGCATCAAATGTCACCGGAGGGCCGAGAAGAATTTGTCACAGCCGTGAAATAGGGCCGTGAAACAACAGTAACGGTCCATCAAAATGTATTTTTTTGCACCAAAAGCTGCAGGAGGAACGATCACGACCAGCTTATCATGGGCCGTGAAATCCACCATTTTTATGTGAATTAGACACTGTAAAAGGCCATGAAAAGCTAACAGATCGTGAAAAGCCATTGTTAATCTAATTCAGACTTAGGCCATAAAACACTCGTAATGAAATCCATATTCAAAATTTGGATGAACTTTTGGAAGAATTTTAAGTACACAGAGACTCTTACTCTTAGTATGATCCCAATATGATTTGGAAACATATTATGGATCAAATTTTGAAGTTTGATAAGGCCGAAATTTTAAAACTAATTATACTCCGAATTTTCTTGTTTTGGATAAAGAAAGGATTCCGTTTCTTTTCACATTACTTGGAAAACTGAATCCCTATAAATAGAACATTTTCTACCACTGGAAAGAGTATGCTAGGGTTTGCAATATATGCTTTGAAGGCAAAAATATGGGAGCAACTTGAAGAATAATCAAAAGGACTCTTTGTGCGGTGATCTTGGGCGAAGATTGTTCAACAGTTTTCGATTATGTTCTTGAGATTACTTCCAGTTTTATTTTATGTTGGGATGAACCAATTCATGCTTTAAAATTTTATCATTTTAATCTTTGTAATTTAGATTAGTTTCTATATTTTAGTTTTTAGTTCGCAGAAGTTTTATCGTTAAGACAATTTGTGAACTTTTCTTTAGTATAATGGTGAGCATTCCCGCTTGTCACGTGGGTGACCCGGGCACAAAAAATTTGATGCGAGAATCGATAATAATTAAAACTAGCAAATGCATTAGTCGCTTAAGTAATAAAATAGATAGTACAATGTTGAGTCACGATAAATTAACTTACTTAACTAAACTAATTTTAAAGACTAATAAGAAATAATATGTTTATGGTAAAAGATTGCAGAAAATAAAATAACAGAAAACTAAATACTAAAACTGAACTAAACTACTGATGTTTAGAGCTCTTAGGATGGGTTAAAATGATTTAGAACAAATTTGTTTCACTTCTATAGTAATTGATTTAATCAATGATAAATATAGCTATTAGATGGATTCAGAACACTCAAAGTATGATCTCCCTAGCCGGATAAATAAACTATTCTTAATCCTAATAAGATGAGAATACTCCACCCGGCTCTACTTTCAATTCTACTCAGACTAGAATGCTAGTATCCTATTTTAAGATCATAGCATAGATGGTTCTTTACATATTATAAATGAGAAATTTTGCACACTAAATTTAATTATGCATGTAAGCAAGACTAAGAATGAATGATGGCTTAACTTATAATGGCATTGTTGCACAATGTTTAAAAAGGAATATGAGTCTTATTATGAGTGCATTGTACTAGTGAAGTTAGAGATGTTCATACAACTTTATTATAAATTCTTTTATATTTTATGTCAATTTTAACTTAGTATTATATGACCTTTGAATTGTTATATCTTTCGCAGAAAGTTTTGGTTAAGCCATATTATTATGTTTACATGTGATGACAAATGACTAGATGTTAAATATTCATCGATTGGCAATTAAATAGTACATCAAAGGTGGAGCTTGATGTCACTGATTCGTCGATCTACTTCCATCTACTTGTTTAATTTAGCAGATTAGCCAATTTCTTTCATCTAGTCATCTCGACCTAGGGATGAACCTTGACTTGTCCCTCGTTTAGTCCATATCCAACAAACACAAGGTCATATCCTTACTCAGAGATGGTCAACTACCTAGCTCCCCCGCCATTGAGGGGGATTTGGTATCCGTAACCTTCTCGACATTCACCACTCTCTGGTGGCCAGATGTATACAAGATTTATTAAACAAACATTCTAGCCTATGGACCGATCTCATTCAAGAAAAATATGGACCTCTCATGCTTTGGGAGGATATGCCACGTACTCGCATTGTTGATTCCTAGAAAATAATCCTTAATTTTATTCCCGCCCTCAGATCAGGATTCATCAAAAGCATTGGATCCGGAAACTCAACATCCATCCTTCTCGATCCTTGGATATTTACCATGCCTCTAATCCGTACACCAACCTACAGTAACATGGAAATTTGCTTGGACAACCTCACGGTTAATCATTTCATCACTAATGGCTCTTGGAACTGCTCTCTTCTCTCTACCACCTTTGTCCCAGATTTATGTTCTCAGATTGAATGAATATATCTCTCTTCTGCTATCGATGTTGACACGTGGGTTTGGGTGAATGATACATATGGATGTGCAAATGTTAAGTCAGTTTATCGCCATGTTAGTCGCCGCCCTATGGCATCGAATTGCACTGGCGGGCTGCCGTGGCATATGGTTTGGAAGATTCCGACTCCACCCAAACTGCATATCTTCCTTTGGAAGCTCCTACACGCTAAACTGCCTAAACTTGATGTCATACTCTTATTTGATAACACCATTGACACTGCTTGCTCCCTCTATGACCTCCATTTGGAAACCATTGCGCACCTATTCTTCTAGTGCCCTATGGCACATCAGCTTTGGAACACCTTAGAAAGAAACTTAAACATTCCTTTTTCTCACTCTTTGCTCACTGCCTTTGGGAAAATTGAAATCTTTGACATGAGGTGCATTTTAGATCACGACGCAGAACCGTGGACTCGGCCTGGATAAGGGCTTTGGCCGGCTTTCATGACTATACTGGCGCCCATGCACCTGAGGTACCTAGCCTCCATGATCCGCACAGGCGGGTTCGGTGGGAGCCCCCACCCCAGCAATTGATCAATTAATAATTCTTAATTGATCAATTTCCAACTGGCCAAAACATTACAAGAAAATCGAACAATAGCGACACACTATTGCGACGCTACGGAGGCGCTATTACGTCTCCGTGATAAAGAGCATCTCATTGGCGTCTAGCGAGCGCCGCATAAATGCGACGCTAAAAATTGATGGCTACTGGCATCACAATAGAGTCAACAAAAATGAGACGCGACTAGCGCCACGTGTTGACGCTATCTTGACGTTATTAAGACGCGTGGTGTCCGGCTGGGCGCAGAAGAAATGCCTCGCTACTTCGACGCGTAGATGGCGCTACGTCTGAGGCGCTATCCCGACGCCCATGAGTCGCTGAGGCAAATATGATGGTATACGCGTCGCCAATGAGATGCGAATATGGCGCTAAGAATGATATATTTAACTCAGCGTCGACACCATATGTGACGCTATGGAGGCGCTACTTACAGATTTTTTTACCCATACCATCCTCATTTTTCTCCTTCCCGAACCATACAATTTATAATGCATATAAAAATGCATTGATATTCATCACAAGCAATATAAAAGCATCACAGACAATATAAAAGTATCACATGCATAATATGTAACATAAGAATACAAAAAGTAATAAACCAAACTAACAAACTATATGTATATCTAAGTCTATAAGTAAAAAAGCATAGTTTATTTTTTATCCTAGGTTTGGGAGTTATTGTTATCATTCCGGACGTTTGACCTAGACGTGCTCGGTCCATGACCTCGCGGGGATGGATTCTGCGTCGGGATCAATCCCTGAATCGCCTGCAATAGCGGAGCCAATTGCTGCAATAACTGCTGCGATGCGACATCTGTTGCGTTATCTGGACCGATAACTACTGCGATAGCTGCGTCATATCAGGTGCAGCGGATGAGCTCGGAGCAAATGCACCTCCTGCATATCCTCCGATCCTCTTACGTATCTGAGCGGCTGTGCCGAGGCCACGCAAGTATCCCCTCGTGTCGTGCCGACCACCTCCTCCCAAATAGCAGGGTCCTCTACGAAATAGAAAAAAATATACAATCATATAATATATAAATTATATATCAAGAAACATATAAATTAAAAACATGACAAAACCAACGAAGAAACATTACCTGATGGCTGAGTACTCAGATCATCTCCATACTTTTCAGCCATTTTCACATTATACTCATCCTAAAAAATTTAAACATTGTGTATTTCAAAAATAGTACACTAACATCAACAACCAAATGACCATGTCATGAGACTTACCAGAAGCCTACGAGCAGTGGACGTGACTAAGTCGTTTGTCTTTCGGCTCTTATGCGTGGCCTCATAGACGGGTAAATTACACCAAATGCCCTCTAATTTTAAGGTTTGCTCAGCGATACCCTCCAACTTCACTTTGTAACACAAATGCCCTTCATCTTTTAACGTATTTCACTCGATGCCCTCTTTACCTGAGACAGCCAATTTTCCGGTTCTTCATCGACGTGATATCCACGTGGTCATCTCCTCTCTCCTCCACACAAATAGTCGTCCGACGTGGCATTCTCCGACGTGGCATATAAAATTACAACAATGCCCTCCAACTTTAAAGTTTGCTCAGCAATACCCTCCAACTTCACTTTGTAACACAAATGCCCTTCATCTTTTAATACATTTCACCCAATGCCCTCTTTACCTGGCACAATCGGTTTTTTGATTTTTCGTCGACGTGGTGTCCACGTGGCCATCTCCTCTCTCCTCCATGAAAATAGTCGTCCAACGTGGCATGCTCCGACGTGGCACCACATATTAAACCATCTTACTTACCGTAAGTTAACCCACTCACTATTAAATTATTTCCTTATTTCCCTCTTTCTCATCGTTCGCGTGAAACCTCCTTCGCTGTTCGCACTCCTTCGTCGATCGCTCTCCTTCGTCGTTTGCCTCCTTCATCGTTCACCTTTCGTGTTCGTCGGGCGCCATCTTTGCCCAAATTGGTGTAATTTTATGTGCATTTGGTGAGCAAACTTTAAAGTTGGAAGACATTTGATGTAATTTTATGTGCCATGTAGGAGCATGCCACGTCGGACGACTATTTGCGTGGAGGAGAGATGAGATGGCCACATGGACGCCACATCGATAAAAAATTGAGAAATCGTCTGTCCCAGGTAAAGAGGGCATCAAGTGAAACATATTAAAAAATGAAGGGCATTTGTGTTACATAGTAAAGTTGGAGGGTATCGCTGAGCCAACCTTAAAGTTGAAGGGCATTGGTATAATTTTATATGCCACGTCGGAGCATGCCACGTCAGACAACTATTTACGTGGAGGAGAGAGGAGATGGCCACGTGGACGCCACGTGGACGAAAAAACTAGAAAATCGGCTATCCCAGATAAAGAGGGCATTGGGTGAAACGCGTTAAAAGATGAAGGGCATTTGTGTTACAAAATGAAGTTGGAGGGTATTGCTGAGCAAACCTTAAAGTTGGAGGGCATTTGGTGTAATTTACCCCCTCATAGACCATACGAAAGCTTACGGGACCGCCTTCTTTCTTCTCCTACAATAATTATCAATTCAATTCTATTAACAATTTGTCAATTTATCTATCAGACACAAAAGCCATAATTTATATCCATCAACCATAAAGGCACAATTCAATTTTCCATCAGCCATAAGGGCAAAATCTATAGTCTATCAACCACTAGGCAGAAATCAATTGTCCATCAGCCACTAGGGTGCAATTCAATTAACAATTCAATCTTTGGAGTTATGATCAACACTTTCGGGCGCAGTACGAGAGCTCTCTATTATTAGGGGACACCATGCCACTTCAATCAATAAGTTTGGATATGATTGGGGACGAAGGGCCACACCCAAAATAGTTAGCCTGAAGATCCTATCAACCCGAAGGTGCAAATAGCCTGAAGGTCCTATCAGTCAGAAGGCACAATGTTAGCCTGAATGCCGCAATATTAGCACGGAGGTCCTATCAACCTAAAGGCGTAATATTAGCCCGAAGGTCCAATCAGTCCCAGTGGCAATCAGTAGACATGGGTCCAATAAATTTTAAATTTTATCTCAATTACCTAAGATGTCTATATTTAACAATTATCTTAGATTAAACATGACTTAATAAGAAAATCACTATATTAATATATTAATCAATGGTATGATTAGATATAATGATGATCAATCAGATACGATAAAAATTTGATCAGAATCAATCAATAATAAGGTCAATGAATCAATACCATAATCAATATCATGATTGAGTGTAATGACAATAATAATCAATATGATGGCAATCTGATCAGTGTGATCATATTAAAATCAGAGATGTTAATCGAATGATCGACAATGATTAACAATCTTAACTATCTAATAAACTATAAATCAATTCATAAAAATATGGTTTCTATTACAGAATCCGATCCACATCGATCATTACCCATGTCGTGTTAAATGAAACCCGACCCGTGTCAGATAGAACCCGAACCAAATTCTATCATCGCCAGGAATTGTGTTTCCAACATAGTTTTCGACAATCCTATCGGTCATTCTATATTCAATTGATGCAAATAATATATAATATATTTATAATGGAGAAGAGTCCTAGGGTCCATGTCATGAAAAAATCGACGACATGGGATCCCCTACGCACCTAAAGTTGGTTGAAAAACCAACTGAAATTTCTCTGCTGAAAATCTGCACGAACGTTGTGACTTTGACCGATGATTCCTTCTTATTGACGTCCCAAAATCTTCGGCTCCCACTTGAATCTTATTCTTCTATGTCGGGTCTTCGAAATGATATATCACACGCGCTCTCACGTGCCTCATTTTTTGAGAAAACGAAAGAGAAAGATGAGACTCTCTTGCAGAAATTGTGTGGAGATAAATCATACTTTCTAGCCACCCTTTAGGTCTATTTATAGCTTTCAACTAAGATTTTTGACTCCTATTGGGCCTTGGGCTATTTCTCCATCAATCGACCATTCATCATTAATTATCATCCCTTAAATATTCTGATTTAATTAAATCCGAATTTCACTAATTATTTTATAACCATACTTATAAAAAATCAATCTCCAATCAAATTCATTTTTATCTCCTCCATAACTTCTCTCAATCAAACTCTATCTCCATCTTTTATCAATAACTTATTTTAACCAAACTATACCTTTATTTTATCTTTTTATTTCTTCATTTTCTCTAATTTTCGAAATTAAAATAATAATAAATATTATTTTAATGGCTGAAATATTTTTAAGTCATAAAAACTCTCAATCCTATCCTATGTGGGAGTCCTATATCCATTAATAAATCTTTTGGATATCAAATCAAATTAAAATCCCTAATATCAATCTAATTATAATTCCTACTCCCATTGGGGCTGTTTGGCAACTGGAACCAGGCGTCTGGTTCCGTCTGGTTCCAGTCGGTTCCGTCAAATGATGTGACGTTTGGCGGAACCCGAGCCAGAACCTAGTTCCAGAAAAAGGGGTCACGTGACCTCTTTTTCCTTGCCTTGGTTCCACCATTTTGGTGGAACCAGGCACTGTAGTCTTTTTTTTTTAACTTCACGTCGCCGCTTTTTTTTTTCAATTTCCTTTATTCTTTTTTTTCTTTCTTTTATTTTCTCTCTCATACATATATCTTATAAAATAAATTATTTATTAAATATAAATTATTTATTTTAATATATTAATATAATAATATTTCTTACTTATTATTTCATTAAAAAATTTAATATTTTACTACATATAATTATTTAAATGAGTTTTTTAATTTAAATAAATTAGTTTTTACGAAATTTTTTAAAACATAATTTTTTAATTTTTAATTTTATTTATATTTACTAACAAGATTATATTTTATATTTATAATATCAATTATTATTTCAAAACTCAACAAAAAATTAACCCATCACATCTACTTTTTCCTATCACATCAACTACCTTATTCTCATAATCAAATTTCACTTCATCCAAACGCAACTGGAACTACGGAAACTTGATGGAACGCTTGATTCCTGTTGCCAAATGGCCCCATTAGGATTTAACCTTCTTTCTTTTCCTTTTTTTTCTTTGATACTTTTAATCCTACTCTAATTCTAATTCCTTTTCCAAGTAGGAGTACTTTTTCCTTCTATTCATATTTCTTTTCCAATTATATTATTATTCCTTCTCAAATTCCCCTTTTGATAATCTTCAATTCATCAAGGATTATAATTAACTTATAAAATTACTATATTGCCCTTGATGAAATCTTGGGATGTTACTGTCCTTGTGATGGTTCTCTCTCTGCTGGGGTCGGGGGTATCGAATATTTAGCCCTCTCTCACGACAACTTTTTCATTTTTGCAGGTTCATCCTACACACCAGCATACTCGATTCTGGAAATCGAAGCATGTGCCATGCTCGCTAGCATCCGCGCATGCAGTGATGCTAATCTCTCCCACGTTCAAATTTATAGTCCTCGTCGGCATCATCAACCGCACACACTGTTGCCCTTTGCACCTGCAGGACATTATTGTTGACATTTGGTGGTCTCTTACAGCTCGTAGTCCCACTATTATTTCGCACCGCAATCGCGGGGCAAATTGCGCGACGGATTATCTTGCGCATTTTGGTCACCAACATCATAGCGATAATTTTTGGACGGGTAGACCACATCCTGGTCTTTCTGAATTTTTGTACTCAAACTCCATTGGAGCAGTTACTTAATATGAATACAATCACTTTTTTTTAAAAAAAAGAGATATCAAATTGAGACAAATTTTTATATTATCAATTCTATATGTGAAGTAAGATAATCAAATATATATTAATGTTTATTGCATAAAGTGTCTTTTATGATTAAGTCTGTTTCCCAACACTAATAACCCTAAACAATCAAGGTAATTAGATAATACTTAGTCTTTTCATAAAGAAAAAAATTATAATGCTTCTACTTAACATGCCCCAAAACTAAAAACTGGGAACAAAGCAAATTATAGTGTAACCTTTACTAATTTAATCAGCCTAATATCAATGATTATTTATTGAATCACATGAGTTAATTATGACAGTAAAAACTTTTAGTAAAAAGAGATCTTTCAATACTACTCTTCACATATCTACTTGGTAATTATGATGAAAGATGATTAAAAGAAAGAACAATTTTCAATAGCAAGCTTCACTTGTAACTATATATCTTGACAAAAGTTTACACTATTATTAATTACATTTCATATTCACATTCTTTAATATTTATATTTACAAGACAAGTAATAATAAATTTCAAAAAACAACTTCCATTACAAGAAACATTCATATTTTTTACGTCCTAAACCATCACAAATTGTAAAAAATTCGTCAAAAAACTAAGTATGCGACGAATTTTCCGATGGGAGAGACCCGTGATAAAATGACTTGCCGCAAATATTTTCCCACGATTAAGATAAAGTTATTGGAAGTACCTGCGGCTAGTGGTGGCCAATCGGGCCGCGGGTAGCCGGATCTATCTGCCCGCAGCCTGATCCGCACCGGGCGGCTGGGTCAGGCCATCTGGCGGCCGATCTGGTCGCCTGCGGAGATAGAGTGAGAGATATAAGAAGAGGGAGAGGGCGATCGGAGGCGAGAGAAAGGGAGAGGGAGAGAGAAAGAGAGGGAGGTCGGGGTAGCCATCGTCGGAGCGCGGGTCATCGGAGCAGAGCGAGAGAGATAGAGTGGGAGACAAGGAGAAAGTGAGAGGAAGTGGGAAAGAGAGGGAAAGAGAGGGTGAGAGAAAAAGCAAAGTTCCCACGGCTCGGTGGAAAGTTCCAACAGCTCGGCTCGTGGGAAAGTTTGCCATGGCTTGGCCTTGGGAAGTTCCTACGACCGGATTTATGGCAAGAGTTTCTCACGGCTCAAGTCGTAGTAAAAGTTTTATCCATTTGGACTATCAGAAATATTAATAATAATATATTCAACATATTACCTATTGTATCATATTTTATTTAATTATCAACGGTTAAGTCTGTCAGAAGTATCCATGGTACTTCTAACGGGCAGTTCCGACGGATATGATCGTCGGGAATTACGAAGGAGTAGTATCCGTCGAAAAATCCATCGAAAATTATGAAAAAATTTTATCCGTCGCAAAATTCATCAGAAAAGTGCGAAGAATTTATATCCGTAAAAAATTTTCCGTCGAAAATTGATGATTTTCTATTAGTGTTCTTATATCATCAATTGACTAATAATTGATTAAAAAATATGAATTTTACTAATCATCCTATTGTTTTTATGTATTTTAATGAAGGGAGGATTAAAATAAGTTAATCATTGTACTTTTATTATAATGGCATGGTATGTTTCACATGTAGAAGAATCATATGAAGGGCAATCGACAAGTCAAATATACTGTGCCTAAAAAGATAAGGTGGCCTCCCCTCCCCTGACATGGCAACTTGGTTTTTCAGGAAAATCAAGCTGTACTAATTGCTTTAGAAAGATCGGGAATGAGACATTTTCTTTTTCTTTCATTTTTTCTATTTGACGTTTTTTTATTTTACAAACTAATTTTTTCCTTTACCATTTTCTTTTTTTTAACTTCCTTTTATAAATTAATTAATTTATTAAATCTTAAATTAATATTACAAAGGGTTAATATAATATTATTTATTACTTGTTATTTCATTAAAAATTTTAATATTTTATTAATAGAAATTAAGAATGAGTAGGATTAGTGAGGATTCGATAGTGGATATTTACGATATTATGGTAAAATTGTCGTTTTTCAATGATTGACTTTTATCACGTGTCACTTTTGAAATTTTCTATTTTTATAACGTGTCGCGTTTATTTTGTGTTTGTCTTATTACGTTCCATATATATATATATATATATATATATTGTGTTTCTCGACTGACAATAGAATTTGGATTACTCTGGTGGCGAGCGAGGCGACCAGAAAGTGGTGAAGACCGAAAAAGGTGGCACGAGGAAGCCGGTGAAGTGTTTTGTCTGTGGAGGGCCGCACTACGCGAGGGAGTGCGACAAGAAGATGGGCCTAGCCGCTATGGCGTCTACCTCAGATGATGAACAAGGTGCGGCTCACATGGGCTTTGGCTATGACCGCTGCAGCGATTCCGACGAAGGATGTGAAGAAGGTCGAGAAGGGCCTGATGTTCATAGAAGTCGAGGTAGATGGACATACCACGACCGCTCTGGTGGACACTGGAGCTGCGCACAACTTCATGTCGAGACAGGAAGCAGCGCGACTTGGCATCGGGTTTGCCAAGGAACCAGGGCTCATCAAGACCGTGAACGCTGAGTCCCAACCAATCTTTGGCATGGCCAAAGACGTCCACGCGAAGGTGGGTGGCTGGGAAGGCACGCTTAACATCATCGTGGTCGACCTGGACGATCATAAACTCGTCCTGGGCATGGAGTTCGTGGACTTATTCCCAGAGGTGAGGATGGACCGAGGAGGGTTGCATCTAGGTGCTCCGGGGGCAGATCACGAAGTGCCCGTGAAGAGAGAGAGCATGCGTGCTAGGCGGCTCTCGGCCATGGTTGCGGAGGTGGATCGGGATGAGGATTCAGCCTCGAACATGGTGCAAGGAGAGGACTTCCGGCGGATCCAGAAGACTCTCGAAGAGCTGGAGGCTCGTGCCCCAAGGCGAGTAGGTCTTAAGGCAGCGTTGCGCTCCGCGGAAGCAAAGTTCAAGGTGGAACTTGCAAGGGAGGCAGTGCGAGTAGAGGAGGGGTTCCATGAAAGATCTCCGACCATGGAAGCCGAGGTGACTCTACTGCGTTCAACCATCGAGGAGTGTATCTCGAGGCAGGAGGTGCACAGCGACGGGTTGGATGAGGGGACAAACTCATCAAATCCTTTGACTTCCCGCTATTCGGAGGTCAGGGTGCAGGATGGCAGAACGAGGATGCGCAAGCGCAGGAAGCGCAAGTGCATCGGATGTGGCGGAGCACATCAGCGACGAGGCTGTCCAGAGAACATGAGCAGGTGGCTCGATCCTGGAGTAGCAGGATCTTTTCTGGACGAGGAGACGCGTAGGTCGAGGAGTGGAGCTCCTCGGGCTGACCCGGCGCCGGGTCATCCTTCCTGAAGGTCGCAAAGCAGAGCGGGACGACCAAGGCCAACAGTGGTCGTCTCGAAGGTCGGTGGCGCGAGGAAGCGGCCGTCGACGAGAGTTGGCGTCAGGATGTCGCGGGTGATATCCTGAGTGGTGGGGGGCAGCCCACCAAACCTCAAACTTTTGCGAGCAGGCCGGTGCGCGAAGGTACCGAAGTCCGAGGTAGGCATATGGCGAGGAGGTCATATCCTAGGGAAACGACGAGGAGGTCGCATCCCAACATCTCCAGTGGAGTGGAGATTACTGCACAGTGCGCCTTCGGACAGCAAGGACGCACAAGTAGGCGGTGAGGCCCTACTTTGGGAGGTGACGCGCATGTTACATCCCCGGGACAACAACAAGGTAGCTATGTCCCACAATCTTCAACGGATCGAAGATTGGCATCAGGGTGTCGCGGGTGATATCCTGAGTGGTGGTTGCAGTCCACAAAACCTCAGACTTTTGCGAGCAGGCCGGTGCGCGAAGGTACCGAAGTCCGAGGCGGGCATATGACGAGGAGGTCATATCCCAGGGAAACGACGAGGAGGTCGCATCCCAAAGTCTTCAGCGGAGTGAAGACTACTGCAGAGTGCGCCTTCGGACAGCAAGGATGCACAAGTAGGCAGGGAGGCCCTACTTCGGGAGGTGGCACGCAGGTCACGTCCCCGGGACAACAGCAAGGTAGCTACGTCCCACAATCTTCGACGGACCGAAGATTGACGCAGGGTGGAACCTTCGGATGGCAAGGTGACACCGAGGAGCGTATGGTCAAAATGACTCGAGGTAGAGTCATGACCAAGTTCAGAGACGCGGAGGTCTTCTGGACAATCTGAGTTCGGAGACGCGGAGGTCTTCCGAACGATGCAAGTTCGGGGACGCGGAGGTCTTTCAGACGATGCAATCCAGGAGGCAAGTCGAAGGCTTTCTTGGATGAAGTGTGTGGCAGCGAGAAAAGGCATTGCCAGAGACGGCAATGGCTTGAGTGGGGGAGGATGTCACGCCTCGCCTCTGCCACATCCCCGGGACGGGCGCTAGGACGAAGCGGCCGCAAGCTGGACGCGCAGGGACAGCGGGCGACGCAAGGTGCACCGAGGCGCGCGAGGCAATCCGGGGCATGGAGCCAAAGCAGAAGGCTTTGGAGTACGAGCGTCGATGTCCAAGAATGCGAGGAGATCGAGGAGGAGCCTCTGAGCATGCTTGGGACATGGCGGACGTGCGAAGAGCGCGGAGGCACGGCGCACTCCTACTCCTACTAGGAGTAGGACTCCTAGTCCAAGTAGGAGTTGGACTAGGGCAACGGAGTGCGGAAGGCTGAAGATAGCTGCCAAGGAATCCAAGTCCGAGGAGGGACCATGCAGGCTAGAAGGATGGACGCGAGGAGGCGGCCATGCCCGGGACAAGTCCTAGTGCGAGTAGGACTTGGACGGCCATGCGGTTCGAGTGGCAGGTGGAGTCTTTGGGCCGGAGCAGCTCCTAGATCTCGAAGGTCGACGAGGAGGGAGACTTCGAGAGATGCTTGGACGAGAAGTGCAGGGTCGGAAGGATTCCTACTCTTAGTAGGAATATGAGTCGGTCGATTTCTGATGTCGAGAAGGACATGGCGGATTCTTGGAGGGCCGAGCTTCCTTCTCGGACCGAGAGGCACTTGGAGTTGAAGTTCTACTCCTAGAAGGATGGAAGAACTCGTGGGGCCACAGTGGAGCAGACCGAGTGGGACTCGGACTGTCCATGCTGGCGCGCCCGGGGCGCGCCCAGCCATGGCGGGCGCCATGCATGGTGCCTGGCCACTTCGACTTCAAGACGGACTTTGAAGGGCTGACCGAATTCTCCAAGGACTTCAGGAAGTCAGATTTCTACTCCTACTCCAAGGAGGTTTTTCTAGAGAAGGGCTTGCATGCCTAGTAGGATTAGGTCCTTAAGTTAGAGTAGGAGTTGGTGCTCCTTGGCCCTATAAAAGGACATGTAATCAATGCTTATAAGACCATCCTGGACAATCTGAGATTGCTCAATAAATTCTCTAGTTTTCCTCTATCTTGTGAAGCCTCTCTTCTCTCCAACTGGGTGGGTGTTTCGTTGTGCATCCAGGACGCGTCCGGGACACGTCCGAACGGGGCTGATCGGCGATCGAGCAAGGTTTGGCCGTGTCACACGTCTGGTGTTTCGTATTCGAAGCGTAAGGGCATGACACATGGCTCGGTGAAAAGTTCCAAGAGCTCGGCTCGTGGGAAAGTTTGCCATGGCTTGGCCTTGGGAAGTTCCTACGACCGGATTTATGGCAAGAGTTTCTCACGCTTCAAGTCGTAGTAAAAGTTTTATCCATTTGGACTATCAGAAATATTAATAATAATATATTCAACATATTACCTATTGTATCATATTTTATTTAATTATCAACGGTTAAGTCTGTCAGAAGTATCCATGGTACTTCTAACGGGCAGTTCCGACGGATATGATCGTCGAGAATTACGAAGGAGTAGTATCCGTCGAAAAATCCATCGAAAATTATGAAAAAATTTTATCCGTCGCAAAATTCATCAGAAAAGTGCGAAGAATTTATATCCGTAAAAAATTTTCCGTCGAAAATTGATGATTTTCTATTAGTGTTCTTATATCATCAATTGACTAATAATTGATTAAAAAATATGAATTTTACTAATCATCCTATTGTTTTTATGTATTTTAATGAAGGGAGGATTAAAATAAGTTAATCATTGTACTTTTATTATAATGGCATGGTATGTTTCACATGTAGAAGAATCATATGAAGGGCAATCGACAAGTCAAATATACTGTGCCTAAAAAGATAAGGTGGCCTCCCCTCCCCTGACATGGCAACTTGGTTTTTCAGGAAAATCAAGCTGTACTAATTGCTTTAGAAAGATCTGGAATGAGACATTTTCTTTTTCTTTCATTTTTTCTATTTGACGTTTTTTTATTTTACAAACTAATTTTTTCCTTTACCATTTTCTTTTTTTTAACTTCCTTTTATAAATTAATTAATTTATTAAATCTAAAATTAATATTACAAAGGATTAATATAATATTATTTATTACTTATTATTTCATTAAAAAATTTAATATTTTATTAATAGAAATTAAGAATGAGTAGGATTAGTGAGGATTCGATAGTGGATATTTACGATATTATGGTAAAATTGTCGTGTTTCAATGATTGACTTTTATCACGTGTCACTTTTGAAATTTTCTATTTTTATAACGTGTCGCGTTTATTTTGTGTTTGTCTTATTACGTTCCATATATATATTTTGTGTTTCTCGACTGACAATAGAATTTGGATTACTCTAAGATCTTCCTCATGAATTATATTAAATGAATTATAGTACGGACTTTGATAGATCTATTGCGTAGTTCCTGTTCATCAGAAAATGCAATTTATATTATAGACTAATCGACGTATCATTTTATTTATAGCATATATATGAACATACAGTATAATTATTTTTTATACCTAAACGATTAAATAGTCGTAAGACCGTGAATTGATAAACAAGAAGAAACACAAAAATAAACTAATAGAAAAGTCGAAAGTAAAATTAAAGGGGCAAGTAATTATTTCATTCGGTGCAAGGGAAGTTTGAAATATTCGGAAATGACGAAACTAATTTTAAACTTCCAAGTTCTTTTTTCCCGATAAAACTAATACAAGGTACCAACCCTGATCTCTAAAAATGGACACACGTAATTATTTAACTCATCTCCTACACTTGCATTAATAATACGATTTTGATTGAACATAACGAATCAGTTGTGTTAGACTATGTTTGATTTTCATAATGTTGATGATTGAAATTAAAATTCCGATCAATATGTTAGGTGATCTCGTTTTCCTAAGTAAACTCAACGATTGTGTTGGCACGGGGATTTTGAGTTCTCATTAATTCTCAGGAACTAATCGATTTGATAGAAAAGTTTATGTTGGTGTTTGGATGAAAAATGTAATAATGAGAATTTAAAAAGTTGATTTAATAGATAAGTTTTAGTGGGTATTTGGATAAAAAATAAGAATTAAAAATATAATTTATTATTTTATGAGGTATATAATTATAGTAATAAAAATAGTATACATATTTATTTATTTAAAATAATAATTATTAGCACATAAAAAATAAGTTGTGTCGTAATATATTAATATTAATTTTGATTAAATATTTTATATATTATTAATATTATAATTTACATAAATATAAGATCTAAATATAATATAAATTTTTTCTAAAATAAATGAACATTTTAATTAATAAAATTATATAATATTAAATATAATATTATAAATAAGATTTTACATTAAATTTATTTAATTGAATAATTTAATTTATAAGTTTAATAATAATTTATTAATAAATAAATAATATGTATATTAAAAATAATTAAAAGTAAAAAAATAGAAAGAAGTAAAACGTAAAAAAGAGAGGAAGTTCTTGTTTCCAGCAAGAACTTTTCAAGTTGTTACTGGAAGCAAGAACTTTTTATTCTTAGTCACACAAAGTTATGATCAAATAGGGTATTTGAAGCACAAATCGGCGCCAGAGAAATTTTATTTCATCGCATTGAAGCAAATGCGGATGGAGGAGGGTTATTAAATGGATCCACTGGGTTTTCTCTCCGGACCGCACGTAGATTCACCGATTTTTTATCCTCATCCACAGTCGAACCGCGCAAATCTCCATCGCCATCCGATCATCATCGAATGCACTAACGCGTAGGCTGTCCAGCCTTAAGATGGAGGCTGAACGGCCATTTTATCCTATATATATATATATATATATATATATATATATATATATACTCAGAATATCATGATAATTTCCTTTTTTATAAATATATTACATTATTGCTGATTTTTATTGCTGTCCTTCCTTTCCTTCTTTTTTCACATATTGTTATACCAGTTCTGAAGAAGATTAAATTAAGTTTTACTGGTACCATCTTTACTAGTCTCAAGTTTAGTTTTGATCAATAATTCAACCTTTTTGTTTTGATTCTGAATTAGTAAAGAGGCAAGAGGTCTGTACACCCATGGACTGCTATAGTATTAAAAAAATAATTGCAACTATGGTTTTGGCTGATAGCTACACATTGCCAATACCTAGTGATGTCATTATTGGCTAGTGGGAAAATGATTTATCTTTTTAAGTTAAAATTGTTCCCTTGAACTCAACTTAACAAGTGGATCTTAAAAATGTGCAGACCTTTTTTATTGGCACGTTTATTATATGCTCATAATATGTCCAAAAGGATAGGCTTTCATAGGCAACAAAAAATTAAAGATTAGTAAAATTAAAGAATAAGGCAAAAAAAAAAAAGATTGAGACCAAAATTTCACATGATAAAACATTCATGAAGGAGAAATAAATATTCACGAAGAAAGAAGTTGAAAGAATCACTACTAACAAAAATATTTCATAGGCATTCACATTTATCTTTTTGTGATGTTTTAGTCTGTCACAATTTTGGGCATATATAATAATGCAATGGCCTACGTACGGGTGCCTACAAAAAACTTTCTGAGAATTGTGAGATTAACCAAAGTTTAAAATTTGATTAGGAGATGATAAATAATTGTTTAATTCGTGTCAATTTTTTACCTCTTGTGTATTCAATAGATATCATGTTAAAAGATGGTGACACTCTACCATTATTTTGGTTAATTAAGTTATGACGTTTTAAATTCTATGAGTGCGTTTGGATGGGAACATTTCGCGAGAACTTCGCGAAATGTTCCTAAACGCACTCCGTGACGGGAACATAAACACGTGACCTTGGACGAGAACATTCGTCCAATGTTCTCGCCGAAGGTGAGAACATTTGCCTTTTTTTTGTTCTCGAGCCGCAATCTTTTTTTTTTCAAATTTCATCTATTTTTTTAATTATTTTGGTTTATATGTATATATAATTTATAATATATTAATACATTATTAAGTATATTATAAAATTATTTATTAAATGTTATGAATTAAAAACTATAAAATAATTAGTTCTAATAATTAATAAATATTTTATTAATTAAACTATTCAATTATTTTTTTTAAAAAATAAATTATATTTAGATTTTAAAATGTACGTAAATTATAATGTTAATAATATTTAAAATGTTTAATCAAAATAAATAAAAATAATATTAATAATATAACAATTTACGTAAATTATAATATTAATAATATATTCTTATTTACTATAATTTTATACCTCATAAAATAATAAATTATATTCTTAGTTCTTACTTTTTATCCAAACACCCACTAAAACTTATCCATCACATCAACTTTTTAAATCTCCATCATTACACTTTTTCATCCAAACACCAACTTAAACTTTTCTATCACATCAATTAGTTCTCGAAAAAAAAATGAGTATGTTCGGCTCTCAAAATTTGAATCAGAAATTGCTTAAATTTTATAAAATTCTGTCAAACAAAACAAAACATATAATCAAGATCAGTAATTTTGTTCCGGTCAAAATGTGATGTGACTTGAACTTCCACGAGAACTTGAAAAGTTCTTGGCAAGGATACATTTTTTTTTTTGCTTTTTCCCTTTTTCTTTTTGCTTTCAATTATTTATTAGGATTTAATTAGTAAAATATCATTAATTAATATTTAATGTTAATGTTATTGATAAACTATTTTTTTATATTCAATATAAATATTTGTATTTAATTATTTATTATACTTCAATTATTATTATAATATAATAAAATATTATTAATTAATATTTATTGATAATATTATTCATTAAACTATTATTAAAAATAAATAAATATTTATTTATTTATTTATTATAATTTTATACTTCATAAAATAATAAATTATATTCTTAATTCTTATTTTTTATTCAAAATTTCACTAAAACTTATCTATTAATTCAATTTTTTAAATCACCGTCATTATATTTTTCATCCAAACATCAAATTTAAATTATTTGTATCTAAGAACATAAATTCTACCATCAAACACCTTATAATATAACTAAGAGAACTTGAAGTGACCGTCTTGTCAATGTCAAATTTTAATTCAAAAAATAATGGCATTTCTATAAATTGTAACTTGTATGTTTTTTCCCTTATCCAATCTGTCACAACCAATATGTATTGTCATGATTTGTACAATTAAGTATAATGTTGAGAATAATATTTTTTTTTTCTTAAACAGGCTACCAGTTCAATGCAAAAAATGGATTCAATAACAAGATTCTGATGAATTGGTTAAGTCTTAACAAGATTTGAATGAAAAGTAACTTTGTTAATAGTTTTCTTATTAACATCAATAATAAATGTTGCAATTTCAATTCAATTAGTATTAACATAAATAATAAAGATTGCAATTCAACATCAATCAATTATTCATTTTTATTCATCAACTATAAATGCTGCAATTATCTTTTTATCTCTAAGTTCAACCATAAAGACTTCTTCAACCACAAGAACTGCATTATACGCTTCAATCACGAGAGCTGCTTATTACTTATTATTATCTTTTAAGTTATCCTTCAACCACAAGGGTCGCTTCAACCATATATCTTTTATATGTTGTTTTAAAAGTTCTCCTAATTTTGGATATCTTACATCTTTTATCTTAATTAACTTATGACATCTATCTTTACTTTCATTTAAACTTTCTTTTCAATCTTAGATGCACAAAGCATAAATCAATATATCATAATCATAGGAACAATATCATCATATTAAGATCAATATCATAATAATATGATCAGATATAAATAATAACACAATCATCACAATTAAACATACTTTAAATACTTAAAAATCCCTTCTTCGAACTTTTGAACCTGAGCTGGTTCCTACATCGAATCATACCCATCTTTCTATAGAACCCTAGCCGGGTAGGGTGAATCTCGAGCCGGTTCATCCGATTTCATACAAGTTCCAATTCAATCAACTGAACCTGGGCCGGGTGGAACAAAAATTGGGCCGGATGGAACAAAACCTGGGCCGGATTGCCTTAGCTCAATACACAATTTCCATCTTCAGTAGAACCCGGGTCGGATCCTTTGAAATTCAAGCCGAGTTGATTTTATTTAATTCGATAACATCTTCACGGAACTCGGGTCGAACCATTCGAAACCTGGTCCGGATCCTATTAGCTTTTCGTTCATCCATTAGCATCAACGTAACCCAGGCCGAGCAAGTCGGAACCTGGTCTAGATTCTTTATAATCCCTTCATATTGCGCTCGATTTACAGAACCCGAGCCGTGTGCCCTTAAACTCGGACAGAGTTCTTGCGAACTCGGTCTAGACTATTTTGACTGCCACCCGGGTTACAAGAAACCTGGGCCGGATAGTGCAGGACCTAGGCCAAGTTTTGCCGTCGTTGAAAAGTTGTCTTTTCTGTGCAACTTTCAACCCTATTTTTTATGTGATTAACGATGTAATTCAATTCATAATTCATCCATACAAGGACAAGAGTCCTGAGGGTCTATACCGATGAAAATCGTCGATATAGGGATCTCCTATGTACCTTAAGTTGATTGAAAAATCAACTATATTCCTATTGTCTATGGACTGTACGAATGTCGCGATTTTGATTGACGATTCCTCCATATTGACGTTTAGAAACATTCGACTACCACTTGAATCTTATTCTCCTTCGTCGAAGTTTCAAAATGGTACATCTCCTGCGCTATCAAGTGCCTCGATTTGTGAGAAAACAAAGGAGAAAAAGAGACTCTCGTGCAGAAATTTTATGGAGGCTAACAATGATTTCTAGCCACCCTTAGGTCTTATTTATAGTTTTCAACTAGGGTTTTTTACTCCTATTGGGTCATGGACTATTTCTTCATCAATTATGACCATTTATCATTAGTTACATTATGTCAAATATTCAAATTTATTTAAATATGAATTTCACTAATTATTCCATAACCATACTTATAAAAAATCCATCTCTACTCAAATTTCTTTTTTATCTTTCATAACATCTTTTAATCAAACTATACTTTTACATTTTTCTTTTTCTCTAGATTTTGGAATTATTTGGTCATTCCATAATATTTTATCATCTAATTTTGATTAAAATAATAATAAATATTATTTTAAAAGCTGAAATATTTTTAAGCCATAAATCTCTTAATCCCATTCTATGTGGGAGTTCTATGTCCATTAAACATTATTTTGGATTTCGAATCAAATTGAAATCCCTAATATCAATCTAAATATTATTCCTATGTGAGAGTTCTATGTCCATTAAACATTATTTTGGATTTCGAATCAAATTGAAATTCCTAATATCAATCTAAATATTATTCCTATTCCCAATAGGACTTAATCTTCCTTCAATCCATCAAATACTCTAATTGAATTACAAAATTACTATATTACCCTTGGCAAAATCTTGGAGTGTTACATAATAATCTCCTTAAAAGTAAATTTGTCTACAAATTTAGGGAGGAGAGTTTGGTCAATTCAATTAGTAATTTCCTTAAAAGGACTATCAATAATCTTATCATCAATACGTCATCATGTAATAAGTCATTTCTTTTATTAATCCAATAACTATTTATCATTTATTGCATGACAATCCTTCTTATTCAATGAATTCATAAGTAATTTCTTATAAGTCATATGTACAACATGACTTTTGGACTATATCTATATCATGGTCATTAAGACATAATATTATGCATCTTTGCTGTTCTCATAGGTAGCATTCCTAACTAACCTAAAGATCAATTTTTCAATTTGAATCAATAATCTTTCCTAACCTTATGATTAGGAATCTTTTTTAATTCATCATAATGTCATGCTTTACTTGTTGTGTTGACCTCACTTTTATCTCAATATATGATGCCTTACAGATAACATCCTTCAATGTACAATTTTTCTATTTTATACTATGTGGGGATAACCTCTTTAGAGCTTTGGTTATTCTACCTTAGAATAACCTCCTTAGAATTTTGGTTATTTCTTTCGAAATAACCTCTTTAGAAATTGCCTTATACCATCATTGAAATCATTCTATTTTCATCGTTTAAGAATTTATGTCTTCCATCATTCTATCCATGACCTTGAAAGGCTCCATATTCTATATTGCATTTAATAGCTATATAAACTAATAATGGTTCAAAAAACTTACTTGACCCTTTGTTGATGGCATGATGGTTGCTCATGACGCGTGCGTATGGATTCTATTTTATTAGAGACAGCAAAAAAGTGTTAGGCTCTGATACCTTTGTAAGGTCCCAAGATTTTTTCCTTTGCCTTAAAAGGCTATCTCGACAATGCCATTCAATTATACGACTTAACTATGACCAGTCAACATGCCGATTTACAATAGAGAAAGATTAAAATACAATGATCTTTACAATGACGGAAGCATTCCATACAATATTTATGGATTTGTGGATTATGTATAGGCCTACAACTATCCAATAGGAGACCTTATCAATGTCCATATTCAATGTGCGTATCACCGGCTACCAATCGTCTCACCATCGTCATCACCATCAACCTATGCGAATCAAAGTACATGGGCAAAGTCCAATGAGATAAATTCAACACGTATGATCACTCATAATAATAAATAATATGAACGATGATGATACAATAATTATATGCATAATGATAAACAATATCAATATAATCATATCAATACAACCTCAATTGTCAATATACATTATCTATCAGACATAAGGATCAATTGGTTAGAATCAATAATTTTATCATCTCTTATCATCAACCATAAAAGCAATAATAATTCCATTAACAATAGCATCAATCATATGGGTTACAATCAATTATTTTAATAATCAATCAATCTTTACTTTACTTTATTTCAACAATATAGGTTTCAATTCAATAATGTTTTATCATATTTCAATCACGAAGGCTGCAATTTAATTATTCCTTTCAATAATACTTCAACCACAAATCACAAATGTTACAATTTTAATTTAATTGATATTAACATCAATCATAAAGATTGCAATTTAATATCAATCAATTATCCATTCTTATTCATCAACCATAAAGGCTGCAATTATCTTCTTATATTTGATGGCTGATGGATTAACAGAGGAGGATGAAGCCTCCAAAAACAACAAGAAAATAACTAAGTATATCAAGGAATCCACCAAGACACACGTAGTCAAAAGATAAGGACACAACCAAGTATATCAAGGAATCCACCAAGACACACATAGTCAAAAGATAAGAACTCAAAGTTCATAATTCAACAAAACATAACCTTCCATCATACCTTACATCCATCTCTATTTATACTAGTTCTAATTAAATAACATAATAAATAAGAGACTCTTCAACTCTCAAGATGTTCCTTCATTTCCCAAGATGATCTTTTGCTTCTCAAAATGATACTTCACTTTTCAAGATGACACTTCACTTCTTAAGATAATTCTTCACTTTCCAATATGATTATTCACTTTTCCAAGTTATCTTTTCGATTTCTTCAATATTCTTTAAGTTGCATGATGTTTCACCTCTCAATGTATCTTCTAAACTTCTGCATAATATTAAATGTTCTTTAAATACACGACTCTTTGAAATCTTAGCAACCCTTCATGGCATTTAATATCTTCTTTTTGAAATTCTAAAAGACCTCCATATCACCTCATCTTCACCCATTTAATCTCCATCATTCTCCCTCGGTTGGGAAAGACTTTCCCTCAAGTCGAATTTCTTCAATCTCTTCCACATAAGAGGATGAATCTGAGACATTAAAATATGAGACATTAAAATTTTTTTTGGGGAAGACAACATAATATTGATTCGATTCCAAGTGCTTCCATTCCAAATAAGACAGCTTATCAAATGAGTCTGAAGGTGCCCGAAGAACTGCAAAGACAAATTGATGAATTATTGCAAAAAGTTTTGATTCTTAAAAGCTTAAGCCCATGTGCAATATTTACTCTCCTTGTTCCAAACCAAGATGATTATTCACTTTCCCAAGTTGTCTTCTCGATTTCTTCAATATTCTTTAAGTTGCATGATGTTTCACCTCTCAATGTATCTTCTAAACTTCTGCATAATATTAAATGTTCTTTAAACACATGACTCTTTGAAATTTTAGCAACCCTTCAAGGCATTTAATATCTTCTTTTTGAAATTCTAAAAGACCTCCATATCACCTCATCTTCACCCATTTAATCTCCATCAATCTCTAACTTCAACCGTAAAGACTATTTCAACCATAAGAACTGCATTATACTTCAACCATAATGATTGCTTCAACCACAAGGGCTGCTTATTACTTATTATTATCTTTTGAGTTATTCTTCAATCACAAGGGCTGCTTCAACCATATATGCTTTGTGAGCTCTTTCAATTTTAGGCACCTTGCATCTTTTATCTTGATTAACTTATGATGCCTATTTTTGCTTTCATTTAAACTTTATTTTTAATCTTAAATTCACAAAGCATCAATCAATATATCATAATCGTAGGATCAATATCATCACAATGAGATCAATATTATAATAATATGATAGATATAAATAATAGCACAATCATCACAATTAAACATACTTTAAATACTTAAAAACCTCTTTTTCGAACTTCAAAACTCGGGCCGAGTGAGATAGAACCCGAGCCGGTTCCTACATCGAATCATACCCATCTTTCTATAGAATCCGGGACAATAGGGTGGAACCTGTCCGGTTCATCCGATTTCATATAGGTACCAATTCAATCAACTGAACCCGAATCGGGTGGGACGAAACCCGAGCCGGATTGCCTTAGTTCAATTTGCAATTTTCATCTTCAGTAGAACCCAGGACGGGTTCTCTGAAATTTGGGTTGAGCCGATTCTATTTAATCCGATAACATCTTCTTCACGGAATTCAAGTCAAACCATCCAAAACCTGGTACAAATCCTATTGACTTTTCGTTCATCCATTAACATAAACATAACCCAAGCCGAGCAAGTCGGAACTCGGCCCGGATTCTTCATAATCCCTTTGTATCACACTCGGCTTACAAAACCCAAGCCGCATGCCCTCAAACCCGGTTCGAGTTCTTGTGAACTCGGTTCGAACTATTTTCAATGCCACCGGAGTTCCAAGAAATTCGGGTCGGGCAATGCAGAACTCGCGTCGGGTTTTACCACCGTCTGGAAGTCGCCTTTTCGGTGCAACTTCCGATCCTATTTTCTATGTGATTAACGATGTAATTCAATTCACAATTCATTTATACAATAGTTAATACTTAGGACAAGGGTCTGGTCTATACCGATGAAAATCGTCGATATAGGGATCCTCCTATGTACCTTAAGTTGGTTGAAAAATCAACTATGCTCATATTGTTTGTGGACTACACGAACGTCGCGACTTTGGCTGATGATTCCTCCCTATTGACGTCCAGGAATTTTTTACTATCATTTGGATCTTGTTCTCCTCTATCGGAGCTTCAAAATGGTACATCCTCCACACTCTCAGGTGAGAAAATGAAGGAGAAAGAAGGGCTCTCGCGCAGAAATTCTATGAAAGCTAACAATGATTTCTAGCCACCCTTTAGGTCTTATTTATAGTTCTCAACTAGGATTTTTGACTCATATTGGGCTTTGCGTTATTTCTTCATAAATCATGACCATCCATTCATCTAATTTTTGGATTAAAATAATAATAAACATTATTTTAATGGCTGAAATATTTTTTAAGCCATAAATCCCTCAATCCTATTTTATGTAGGAGTTCTATGTCCATTAAACATGATTTTGGATCTCAAATCAAATTGAAATCCCTAATCTCAATCTAAATATAATTCCTACTTCCAATAGGACTTAATTTTCCTTCAATCCATCAAATACTCTAATTGAATTATAAAATTACTATATTACCCTTGGCAAAATCTTGGGGTGTTACACCATCTATGGATTCTCTACCAATAAATCTTTTTAGTGTTAATGTTGAAGAACAAATAAATGTAGAAGAACATGAATAACAACAACAAGGAGATGAAGATATTGAATCCAATAAAGAAGAAAATCAATTTACCCAATATTATGCATTGGAAAGGGATGAACAAGATGATGATACTTTCTTTCGAGATTTCATGCAAGAGGCAAATCATGGTCAAAGAAATGGTACTAAAGCACAAACAAAAAAAACTAAGCTAATAAAGGAAAGCTTAAATAATTGAAGCGCAAAAGAAGACAATCGGCACGGCAAACATCTGAATATATTGGTAAATTGGTATCTTCTATTGAAAAAGTTAATAATAGAGTAGTTTAGTGTGAACATGCAATCAACCGTGTCTAGATGTGATAGTGCAATGCAAATAATTAATCACATTCAAGCTATGGAAGATTTTGAAAATGACAGTCAACTATGGTGTTATGATGCATATTTAGTATCATCTGAAGGCACGAGAGATGTATTATTAAATATATAAGATGTACTTTGGATAAAATTTATGTTTAGTACGAATAATAAGTGAAATTTTCTCAAGATTCTATGCTTTAGTTTTTGTCGTGTATAGTTACTTTATTGTTGGATATCTTAATTTCTAATAATAAATTATGCAATAACATGTCTCTTGTTTATGTTGTATTTGTTCCTTTTTGTTATTATTTTTTAAATATTGCTTTGTGTTTAATAGGAAAATCATGGACGGTAGGAGGAAACAAATGCATAAAGGATAGCATGATTGGCTGGTTGGTTTGCTAGGCTTCGAGTTCTCGCAGAGTTCTTGAAACTTTGAAACTCAAACCCTAACCTAGAAAAGGATGCTACAATGTTCAAAATTCTCAACTTAACACACCCCCTGACTTTGCGACCTCTCACTACTTCATCTACCAAAATTTTGGGTAAGAAATATAGTGAAATCATCTTTTTACAACCCTCTTTTTTCGTTGACAATACTCCCTGCGAATGTTAGCAGAATGCTGAAGAGAGTATCGAGCCCCCTCAGTCACTACGAGCGCCCCCTCCCCCCCCCCCCCCCCCCCTCCCCCTAATGTCCGTGACCCCTAGATGCCGAAGGCGTCCATTTATGAAAAATGAGGATATGCTAGTTGATTTTTGGACTTAAGTTGACAATTTAACTATTGCTATTGTTACATACTATTACAAATACATTTATAAGGAACCATGCATGACATCATTTCACGTCAGGGAAATTTGAATCAAAGAAGTAATAATGGACATCATATTCGATGTGTAAATGCTTTTAGAATGGAATCAAATATTTTACTTAAGTTATGCTATGAATTATCATTGAGTTATGAGGTAAAATTAAGTAATAGAATGACATGTATGAAAAGAATTGGTATATTTTTATACACACGTACTCAAGGGTTTTCTAATAAAGTTGTTGGTGAATGTTTCAACATTCAAGTGAAACTATTAGTAAGGTATTTAATGAGATATTAGATGCAATATGTGTTAAAGAAAAAGATTTGGTGCAGGATATCATAAATTTTAAAGATTCACACTTCAAACTATACCATCTTACATAGCCAATGTTAAAAGATATATCATATTTAAGGTAACAATAATTTTTTATTTTATAAAAAATTACTTATTTATATAGTCTAATATGCTCCTTTTAGGATTGTATTGGATGCATTGATGATTGATGATACACACATCGCTGCTTGTATTCTTGAAGCAGATCAACTACGTTATATTGGAAGGAAATGTATCCCACATTTAATATGGTTGTATGCGATTTTGATATGTTTTACATTTGTATTAGATGGAAGGATCAACACATGACACACATATTTTTTTTACATGCAATTAATACTCTTGTTATGAATTTTTCGACGCCACCAATGGTAAATTATATTTATTTTTGGATTGACACAAATAAAAAAATCTTATTCATTTTATTGTTCATCAGGTAAACATTATTTAGTGGATAAAGGATATCCAGACTTGGTGGCATATTAAAAAATACGATACCATCAATCTCAATTTCAACGTGAATCACAAAAAATTGCTTAAGAAAAATTGAACCGTGCACATTCATCTCTTAAAAGTTGTGTTGGAAGATCTTTTGAAATCTTGAAGAGAAGATGAAAAACACTTCATCAAATGTCACAACTCAGTGTGACATCACAAATAAAGATTATAGTGGTCACATTTGCTTTATATAATTATATTCGAATTCATTAACCAGATGATCCAATTTTTATTGTGATTAATCAACATTCAGACTTTACATTCCTTGATGTCCTTCTTGATGTTGAAAGTGCTTCCTCAAACAATGAAAATAAAATAAGAAGATATGCGAGGATGAGTGAAATTCGTAACGATATTGCTAATTTGTTATGGAGCATGATAATTTGTTTTGTATTATTAACACATTTGAATTTTAAGTATGTTTATTGAATTATGCGATGTTATGTACTTAATTTTAAAACTTTTCTTATTATCATTGTCATTTTTCTCGAAACATATAATGCAGAATAAAAAAATTAAAATTTAACATCTTTTTATTTACATTTTTTACAGAAGTCATAAAAAATAAATTATTTAATCTGTTACAATTCAATAATAATGTATATAATACATATTATATATATCACAACAATGTCTAATTGTGTATTATGTATTTATAAGCTAATTTAATTCGTTACATGTAATAAACACTTTTATAAATTTAGTTATCAAATCTTCTACGTCGCTAATAATTAAACCACTAATAAATAGATATCCACTAAGATGTCAAAGACCATTATATAAATAATCATTAAATAAATAAATGTAGATCTTGCACATTATTTATATTTTTTTTTATTATCAAACATGTAACTAACTGTTTATTTTTTAAAATAAACTTTGACTATTAAATTTTTTTTTTCAATATTTCAACTTATCAATTATATTATATTTTAATATGAGTTAAAGCAAATAGGTCCTAAATTAATAGGCATAATTTGTCATAATCGAATCATTTGAGGCATTATTGCTGCAAATGCACGTGATGGAAATAATAAATAAATAAATGAAATAATGTGCCATGATTAAAATCTATAAATATGCATCAACACCCTTCGCTCCAACTCGCCAACTCATCTGGTCCTCGTCGCTCTCTGTTTCCCTTTCTCCCTCTCTCCTTCTTGCTGCTTTTTATTCATTCGTGCAGCAGCAGCAGCTGCTGCTGCAACGCCATTAAGAAAAGGTCACCATGTCGATCCTAGGCCATGTCGGCGACACGATAGGCTCCTTAATCGGCGGCCACAAAGGAACGCCGGTGAAGGGCACCGTGGTGCTCATGAGGAAGAACACCCTCGACTTCAACGACTACGGCGCCACCGTCATCGACAACCTCCTCGAGTTCGTCGGCCAGAGCATCTCCTTCGAGCTCATCAGCGCCAGTGTCGGCGACCGCAGTAAGTTAACCTTGCCAGGCCAAGCGTATGACATCATATGTATATTGTATATAATTAGCTAAAAATCATGTGTCCGTATATATATACGTGCGCGCGTGCAGACAACGGAAACAGGGGGGTCGTCGGCCCGCCGGCGTACTTGGAGAACTACGTGACCACCCTCCCGGGCCTGGCCGCGGGGGAGTCGGCCTTCACGGCGACGTTCTACTGGGAGGAGAAGAACGGGACGCCGGGGGCGGTCATAGTGAAGAACAAGCACGTCTCGGAGTTCTTCCTCAAGAGCCTGACCCTCGACAATTTCCTGGGGAAGGGCAGGATTCACTTCGCCTGCAGCTCCTGGGTCTACCCTACCCTCAGATACAGCTACGATCGCGTCTTCTTCGCGAATAAGGCAACGACTGTTCTTACTTGTCTTCTTTTTTTCATTACGACTGTTGAATAATTAAGGCAACGACGTGGACACGGTCTCATTCCTCAAATACATGATTTTATATATTCTTTAACATTCGACTTCAGTGGACAATAAAAAAGGAGATATATGTTGAAATTGATGTACTAAATACTTAAACGGTTAAGAAGAATAACATTAAATAATTTTATATTCTTAACATAAACTGAAGGACTTGTAATTCTGAATCGTTGCGTTATATGAGCGCGCAGTCGTATCTGCCCGGAGAGACTCCTTTGGCTCTGAAACCATACAGAGAAGAAGAGCTGACCCACCTGCGAGGCGACAACGTCACAAGGAAGCTTGAGGAATGGGACCGTGTCTACGGCTACGCATACTACAACGACCTCGGCAACCCTGACAGTCTCGACAAATCCTTGGTCCGCCCCGTCCTCGGAGGCTCTGCACAGTACCCCTACCCTCGGCGCGGCAAGACCAATCGCCCGCCCTCCCTGACAGGTTCATTAGTTCATGCATTTAGATCCATGCCATGCATGATCTGTACAGACACACATATTTAATTTTTTAATATATATATATATATATATATATGCAACTTTACTTGATTACAGATCCCAATGCTGAGAGCAGATTGCCGCTGCTCCTGAGCTTGGACATATATGTGCCACGAGACGAGCGATTCGGGCACCTGAAGATGTCTGATTTCCTGACATACGTAATCAAGGCTCTGGCCGAGTCCGTCGTCCCGGTGCTGAGAGCCATCTTCGACGTAACTCCGTTGGAGTTCGACACCTTCGAGGATGTACTGAAGCTGTACGAGGGCGGGCTGCCAGTGCCCGACATCCCCCTCTTAGACGAGCTCAGGGAGAAGATTCCCTTCGAGATGATCAAAGAGATGTTCCGCTTTGAGAAGAACCAGCAGTTCCTTAAGCTCCCCATGCCGCAAGTGATTCAAGGTACGGTTTCTTAGTTTCCTATTAATTGCAGTGATAATGGCTATATATATCAGAACTACAAATTAATCAAATGACCATTACTGATCTGAAACTAATTACCTTTGGCTGATTCGCATGCGTAGAGGACAAGTGGGCGTGGCGCACAGATGTCGAGTTCGCACGCGAAATGCTCGCGGGCGTCAACCCTGTCATCATCAAACGCCTCGACTGCTTCCCTCCGGTAAGCAATCTTGACCCGAGCAAGTATGGCAACCAGGACAGCACGATCACAGTAGCGCACATAGATGGCAAACTCGACGGGTTGTCGATACCCGAGGTAATTACAGCACAGAACAGCTTTTTATATAGATGCAGTTTATTATTCCCCATCAGGATTTTAACTTATCAATTCCATTGCATTGACTCGTTCGTTCAGGCAATATCCAACAAGAGGCTCTTTATCTTGGATCATCATGACGCCCTGATGCCGTACCTGAGTCGCATCAATTCAACTTCCAACAAGATATACGCCTCCAGGACGATCCTGTTTCTGAACGAAGATTCCACCCTGAAGCCGCTGGCGATAGAACTGAGCTTGCCGCATCCTGATGGGGAGCAGAAGGGAGCTATCAGTAAAGTGTACACGCCATCGGAATCGGGAGTCGAGGGCGCGATATGGCAGTTAGCAAAGGCCTACGTCTCAGTCAACGACTCCGGCTACCACCAGCTCATTAGCCATTGGTACGTGTACATCTTTAGATTCAGCTAGAACTTGTCGTCGCAGTTTTTCGGATCATATTAGTTAAAGACTTGGGTGGTGTTGCAGGCTTAATACGCATGCGACACTGGAGCCGTTCGTGATTGCGACGAACCGACACCTCAGTGCTCTTCACCCGATCAACAAGCTCCTGATTCCTCACTACCGTGACACCATGAACATAAACGCTCTCGCTCGCCAGACGCTCATAAATGCTGGCGGCATCCTGGAAACCGCAGTGTTCCCCGGAAAGTATGCAATGGAGATGTCTGCCGTCGTCTACAAGAGCTGGAATTTCGTCGAACAGAGCCTTCCTAATGACCTTCTCAAGAGGTAATTAATTAATAAAAAGTAAAAACCAACTTCTGAAGATGTTATAGGATCGATTCGAGTGTCACGGCCTATCAATTACTAACGTTTGGGCGGGTCGCGTGCAGAGGAGTCGCCGTAAAGGGTTCGGATAACAAGCTGGAGTTGCTGATCAAGGACTACCCGTACGCCGTCGACGGCCTCGAGATCTGGAACGCGATTCTGACGTGGGTGACGGACTACTGCTCCATTTACTATCCCGACGACAGCGTCGTCCAAGCTGACACTGAACTCCAAGCATGGTGGAAGGAGGTCCGAGAGGTCGGCCACGGCGACAAGAAGGACGAGCCATGGTGGCCTAAGATGCACACCGTGTCAGAGCTGATCGAGTCGTGCACCATCATCATCTGGATCTCCTCGGCACTGCATGCAGCCGTAAACTTTGGGCAGTACCCATTCGACGGGTACCACCCCAACCGGCCGACCCTCAGCCGGCGCTTCATGCCAGAGCCGGGCACCGAGGATTACGAGGAGCTGAAGAGCAACCCTGACAAGATTTTCCTGAGAACCCTGAACAACAAGCTGCAGACAATCCTGGAAGTATCCCTGATTGAGATACTGTCGACGCACTCGTCGGACGAGGTGTATCTCGGCCAGCGCGATGCCCCGGAGTGGACCCAGGATCAGAAGGCGCTTGAAGCGTTCGGGCGCTTCGGCGCGATGCTCACATCGATCGAGGATAATATACTGAAAAGGAACGGCGACGGTGGGCTCCAAAACCGGAATGGACCAGCAATGATGCCTTACATGCTGTTATCCCCAACAAGTAAACCAGGGGTCACGGCGAAGGGCATTCCCAACAGTATCTCCATATGAGCCAGAGGCTTACAGCCGGCAGCAGTGATGAAATAAAAGGCGTGCGTGTGCGTGCGTCCGGCCGGCCCCTGCAATAATGGCTTTGCTGTTTATGTTGTCAACCTAGTGTTAAGTTGGCGAGTTTATGATGCTTGGACAATAGAGGCACCATTCGGCTACATTGCTATTGTTGCCAACTGCAGTGTCCTCGTCTTGTCCGGCTGCACTACGTCTCCCGTAGTACGTCGAACTAGAAACCGGTGCTGTAACGTCTGGAAATTTTATCCTCTTATTTGATTTGAGGTTATCTACTATATCATCTCTAACTATTGGGCTTTCACACAATTCATAAAAAAATCACAAATCCTTGTCGATTAAGTTATATGCGACATTCAAACACAAAAAAATAGAATTTTCACGAGTATAAAATACTTTGTACATAATATAATATACACTACAAAAAAAATTAGCGATTAGCGACGACCAATAGCGTCTCCAAATATGTTGACGCTAAATAGACGACATTAGCGTCGTCATGGCGTCCCCGTTGAACCAAATATGAGATGCTACTTGCCTCTCAATAGCATTTCATTAGCGTGTTCTTAACGTTTCAGTAAATAGGCACTAAAGAAGGCGCCATAGAGACGCTAGGTAGACGCTATTATTGCGCGTCATCAAGCGAAAGTGCGCGGGAGAATCGAATGGTGGAGATGCTAACCTAGTGCGTTTATGATGCACGAGAACATACGCTAACCTCGCATTGCCAAACATGCGACGCTGTGGAGACGTTAGATGGCGTCACATATGAAACGACACTATGTAAACGCCAATATGATTACTTGGAAATAAATAACTATATATATAGGCTATCTATATTTATATCGCTATATGTTTTATATTTTGACGCAACCCTATATATTATCTATATTATACGTTAATCAATAAATAAATTAAATATTATATATGTATCTTCAACATATATATGTATTCCTACATGATTACCTATATTATATATATGTATTATGTATTTCTACATCATAGGAGTGTTCCTAAATATATAATTTGTTACCTATATTATATATGTCATTTATCCATACAATATATATCATATCTTAATTATACATATATTATTTTTATATTCTTAATCAAGAAATTATGATGGTTGAATTAAGAGACGTGATTTGCTGTAAATTATGCCATTTTAACGTCTCCGTAGAGGCTCAATAGTGCCTACCTAGCGTCACACTAGAGCCACCATTGATGTTGACGCTAGGGGGACACTAGTTGCGTCTTTATAGCATCACCTCTATGAGACGCTAAGTCACATTAGACGCGAGGTCGACGCTATTGGGTCGCTAAACAGATATATATATATATATATACATATGTATGTATATAGGTCGCTAAACAGATATATATATACATACATATATATATATATATATATATATATATATACACACAATTTTGTTATGGACACATATACATATAGATTTATAATTTTATATACATACATGAATAATTATATATGCATTCCAGCATTTTTAGATTGTGGGAAGAGAACAAAACAACTGAAACTGGGCATGTATTGACTCATAACTTGTGCACATATACATATTATTATCACGTATTCTCGCACATATAATGTTAAATTAGGAAGAAAATTCTAAATAGCTTCTCGACAGTCACGTAATAGCGTCTCAGTGTTGACTTCATAACTTCAAAATCACATGTTTTAAGTATACAAATTTATTGACATATGGCTTAATATTGTCCGTTACAGAAATGATAAAGTCAAATCATAGTTGGATTCGTCGTTAGAAGGATAAACGTGGCGTTATAACTGAAGAATATCAGGATGATGTTCATGAATTCATTAATGTTGTCCGTTATAGAAATGATGTTCATGAATTCATTAATGTTGTCCATGCCGGAAAGTGCAAATGTTATTAGTGAAAAGTAAGATATGATGTGCAGAAGAATTTATATTACAACGGTTTCTTACTGACATACACAAATTGGTTCTTTCATGGCGAAGAAAGATGGGCTAAAGAAATAACTAATATAAATACCGTTGTGGGCGACTCGAGCAATCCAACAGGGTCATGATACGAGATGCAATGTTAGGAGAAAATGTTGGCGAAACATTGATTGAAGAATACCCGAATCCTTCGACTTCTAAGTTTTATAATTTTCTCAAAAAAGCATATGAACTTTTATGGGATGGATGCATGAAGCAAACTACACTTTCTGCAGTGGCACAACTAATGAACTTGAAATCAAAATTTAATATGAGCGAAAGTTGTTTTGACCATATGCTTGCCATTATTAAGATTATGCTTCCAGCTTTAGAGGAATTACCAGGATATTTTTATAAGTGTAAACGATTGATGAGAGATTTAGGGTTGTAATATCAAAAGTTTGATGCATGTCGCAATGCATGTTGTACTACAAGGAAAACAACTCACTTTTGAGTTGTTCTATTTGTGCTGAGCTTAGATACAAGCCGAAAAAAAATTCCCAAAGTTCGAAAAAAATGTGGCAAATGTAATATTTAGAATCTTTCCCATTATTTCAAGATTACAACGAGTATTTCTTTATAAAAAAACTACATCATTTATGAGGTGGCACAGAGAAGGGGCACGTGATGATCAAAATTCAATTACACATCCTTCGGATGTAAAGGCATGGAAACGATTTGATGCACTTCATCCGGATTTTTCTGCAGAATTACGCAATGTTAGATTAGGAGTTTGCACCGATGGCTTCAACCCATTTGACTCATCAGGTACTGCATATTCATATTGGCCAGTTTTTGTGACACCTTATAATTTGTCTCCAAGTATTTGTATTAGACGAGAGAACATATTACTTACCTGTATGATCCCGGATCATCGATCTTCTGGGAAAAGTTTAGATGTTTATTAAGACCTTTGATTGATGAACACAAGATCCTATGAAAGAATGGCGTGGTTACCTATGATAAATCTAAAAAGCAAAATTTCACTATGAGAGTCGCATTAATGTGGACCATAAGAATTGTTGAGTGGTTGGAGCACAAAAGGTAAACTTGCTTGTCCCATATGTGGAAAGAATACAAAATCATTTTATTTGAAAAAAATATAGGAAAGTTTGCTGGTTTGATTGTCATAGGATGTTTTTGCCATTGGAGAATTCGATGCGTTATGATCGAAACTCATTTAAAAAGAATACATCCAAGAACACTTTGTCTCAAACTCATTTGACGGGACAATAATTGCTAGAGCAAGTAAACAAGCTTAGTGAAGTCTCATTCGGATTGAAGGCCGGTAGTTACAAGCAAATTGAGTTTGAAAGTGAACATAATTAGGAGAAAAAAATATTTTTTGGGAGTTGTCTTATTGGTCTTCAAACTTAGTACGTCATAACTTTGACGTCATGCATGTTGACAAGAACGTATTTGACAACATCTTCAACACTGTTATAGATGTTAAAGGAAGAACAAAAGATAGCATATATGCTCACGAAGAAATGAAATTAATATAAAAAAGACCAGAGTTAGAATCAAGGAAAAGCGCAACAAGTGTACTACACTAAGTATCCATCGAAAAGAACCAAGGATGAACGTTGGGCGTCATGCAAGGTGAGAAGTAGACTATTCTTAGCAGAAACAATGGTAGATGACAATGAAACATCATCCGTACACAACGATGTGCCCTGATAGTGAAATTGAGTGGTGTAGTGATAACTTGCTGATTTTGGGGTCAAATTTCAGATTTTTTAATTTTTGATTTAACTCCCTATTTCACTCTCTACTTCAAGTATACATGTCAATTATAGTCTACCCAAATGTCGTATCCATAGTGATTTGAAGCCTAAGACTCCCTAAATAATCTAGATTAGCCTTAACTAAAGTTAAAATTCCAAGAAATTGAAAGAAAGTGAAAATCGATTTATATAAATGGCTAAAATGATAACTGTTTTTGGATTTTTTAAAAGTTATAAAATCTGAATTATAAATGCTAAACTAGAGGCTAAAAGGGTCTATCTATCAATGAGGAATGTTCTCCTAGGAGTTGGGATTTATCTAATTTAATTATGGATGGAATGAAACAAGTTATTAATACATTGTCAATTTTAACTCAACATGAAAAATTTCTGTTTTCATAGCTCAATTAATCCATAACTAATTATCACATTCTCATATGATTGACTAGCTAAGTTGAATTAGAAAAGGCCTTCATTGAAATCAAGTTGACATTAAGCTCAAAATTTAGTTCCTTGCTGAATTTCAGTAATTTAGTGAAATCTGAAATGATAACATTCAATTACACTTTGAAAATGAGGGAAATGCTTCAATCAACTAAATAAGGATGAAATCTATCCAACATTAATGCAAATGCTTCTTGGTTTATCTCTAAACTACAAGAGTATTTTAAATCAGCCTCTCAGCTGCAAATTCAAATAAAATCCACATTTTCACTAAAGAGTTGGATAAAATCAGCACATAATTATATATGGGAACTCAGCACATGCAATTACTTCTTGGTCCATCTCTGAACAGCAAGAAAACCTTAAGTACACCTCTCAGTGATTAAATGAAATCAGGGGCTTAATAATAACAAGGCAGATTCCACATATTTCAGGAAATCAGCAATTAGAAAATTCAGAAATAAGCACCTAGCAAACATTGGAATTTAGCACATGTCACTCTTTGGAACTCAGACTTGCCATTGCTCTTTAGTTCATCTCTGAACAACAAAGTATCCCTAGGATTCACTTCTCAGTGATTTAATGAGATCAAGGGTTTACAACAGTAAAACAGAAGCCAAAGATTCAGGAAATCAGATTTTACAAATCAGAAATCAACAAGTGAAATGTTTGCAATAATTCAAGGGTTGAAACCTTAGAAACATCATTGCCTCTTGATTCATTTCTGAACAATGATGAAATCATAAGAAACCTCTCAGTTATCAATTTAATTAGGGCTCCACAATGATGAAAACAGAATTGAACAATTCAGAAATAAAAAAATCAAGAAAATCAGAATTAAGAATTCAGGAAATCAGATTTCTAGTTAGGATTGAATCTAGAAACTTGCCATTGATTCTTGATTCATTTCTGAACAAAGAATAGATCAAATAAAAACTTCTCAGTTGTAGATAAAATTAGGATCTTACAATGATAGAATCAGATTCATATAAACAAAGAAAATCAGAAATCAAAATTGAAATCAGTTCAGGAAAATCAGACTTGTCTATATCCATCTACAATTAATCTAGACTACTACCCTATTCTAAGAGACATGGGATTTAGTTCCTCATAATTACAGAATTAGATACACAATAGAATGAAGAATAGAATCAAATCATCTTGGCTTGAGGGCTGTTGACAGAAATCAGCTCTGCTTCAGCTCCTTCTAGCTCAAATCAGCTCCAATCCTTTGCAAACTTCCTGCCCAAAACCCTACAATGGCCAGCCCTCCTCTTCCTTCTGGTTTCTCAGCTTATATTTGACCTTCCTACACTCTTGGATGCAGATAAGAAGGTTCCCTTGTGCCTTGATCATGCCAAGTGTCCTGGTCCAGAAAATATCTCAGTGACAGCTTTTTGGACAGCCAAAAAGCAAGTGGTCCCCCCTCATTTTTCCTCTTTGTGCAGCCCTCTTTTCCCTGCTAGAAAGGCCAAAATAGCAAGCATCAAAGTCCTTGAATAGGATTCTAACAAATAAGGATTAGAACAACAATAATTATTAGACTTATCATCAAATGGGATTTGGTGTTGTGCAGGAATGAAATCCATAGTTGAAAATGATAACTTTTGAACCCGGAATAATAACTTTGCATATTTCATAAAAAATGTCCAAATATGAGTGATTCATAGCATTGAAGGCATCAAAGGGATTATGATGGCAAGTGAATGAGGTCAGAAATCAAATGTGGATAAAATTTCATAGGAATGATAACTTTGGTGCCAAAAACGATAACTTGATGCCACAAAAATGATAACTTGTCATAACTTTTATTGTGGTTGTCCAAATGTGATTAAATCAAAGCAGCAAGGAGTTAGGACAATAATATAATGATTGCCTAATGCTTTTATGCAGAATTGATAGCCTTGCACATCGAAATGATAGTTTTACCCTAAAACGATAACTTGACACTAAAAAATGATAACTTGTGAAATGGAATGATAACTTTGCATAAGTTGAAATATGGTCATCCAAATATGATTAATTCATGATGGCAGGGGATTTAGGGCAAGATAATAACTAGAAATCAGCTCAAGTAAAAAAATGATAACTTTGCACTTTGAAATGATAACTTGCCCAAAAAATGATAGCTTGACATAGAATTGTTATTTTTATGGATTTTAGCATTTTCAGAACCTCTATGCACATGGAATTAAGTATAAAATGAGAAAGATCAACTAGTTATCACAATCCATGCATTCCAAGCATATTTGGCCAAAAGTTAGGCAAAATAAGGGCTCGATATGGGTGAATTGAATAGAAAATGGAATAAAAACCTATTGTGATCAGCTAGTGATCATGCCCATGGATGATTACTATCAAGAAAATATAGTGAATGAGACGATTGATGTGACCGATGGAGTTGAGAATTTTTAATTGGTTGATGACGCTGAGCCAATGGAAGAGTTCAATTCAAATGACCTCTTGGAAGCGAACTTTGATAATTTCGTTGGCGATGACTCGAACCAAGATTATAGCGACGATGATGAAGATGATGAAAATGAATCAGAATACGAAACAAGTGAATGAATCCTGTAGTTATTCTAATGACACAAGTTTCTTACTTTTTTTAGTTATATATGGTTACCGATAATAAGAGAAGATTATTACTTTTTTCAGTCATGGTTACTAGAGGTCGATCATCTGAGTCATCTCGCTCTTCCAGGCGTTTATTTCAGATGAGTCAGCCATCACAACCACCAGGTAATATATTTATTGTCAGTTGCTTATTTATAGTTGATTATAATAATTAAATTCATTTTTTAATAATATCAGTTCCTCCACCGCCGACGGGGCACGTAGCCGGATCGTCACATAGTAGGCGATCCATTGGTGGGTCTGCTCAGCATATCACTCCAGGTACGTGTCACATTGTAGGTGATACACAGTAGGAGATATTGTTATTTAAATATTTTGCTTTTGTAGGTGATACACAGTACGGATCCGTTCTGTTCTTTTTCGTTCTTTCAACTCTTCTTTTCTGTTCTTTCAGTTCTGTTTTTTTCACTACATCTTTTACTTTAAATAATTCCTAGGATATCTATATGTGTTGTCCTAATGCGGGCTCGACTTCTTTTATTATGAACATTCATAACACTTCATGCAGGGTCAAGGGTCAAAACTAAAAGCAGGGCAATGATGGACCCAATAAAGAGGTGTGGGGGCATTTATTTACCCACGATAACGATTAAGGTGGTGGGACTATTAATACTCACCTTTACTTTTTCTATATGATTCGATTCAGTGACAATCCATTCCAAGAAGTCTCATCTTACATCTTTTGTCTATTGACCTAATTAATGTCCTTACTATTCTCTGTTAAGCATTATTAACACAAGAGTAAAATAATCATTGCACATCATAACAATTAAAAATAAAGTAATTTCTTCTCTGTATGAATCCGAGTCGGGTGCCATCAAACCCAGACTGGGTTGTGGCTAGACTCGATCCGCGCTTGCCGATACTCGGGTTGGATTCTCGGTGTTGCACTCTCCTCTTCTTCCTAGTAGAACTCGGGCTAGGTCCGAGGTAGCTCGGGCCGGGTTCGCTGACTTCATCGTCATGCAGAGTGACGGTCACCTACTCGGACAGGGTGTAATCCCAACACGGGTCAGATTATTCAATCATCATCGATTGAAAGGTCAAAATGCGTTGCGGCAAACCCAGACCAGGTTCATGTTGCACCGGTCGAGTTCTAACTATCGGAACTCTGGTGATGTTTTTTGAGACTTTAACATGTAATAACTTTCGGTACACTGCTTTGTTTGACATAAAAATTATATGAAACTATTTATGGAACATAAGAGAATACATACCAATCCTAACTCATCCATCATCTTATCTATTTCATTAAGAAATCGTATCCAAAAGCAAGTCTGAAATCTCACGTACCTTCACTGTGTCAAACTACCTGAAACCCAAGACTTTGGATGTGATTTTTGGCGAGATCCGGCGACGACTAACCACGAGGCCGACGTCTTTTGACAAAGGATAAATCTAAGATTGGATGGCCGATCGGGACCCCGCTCACGCGCAACGAGAAAGAAGAAAATGTAGCCCAAAGATAGAGGAAAAACTCAAATGGAGGATGTGAGAAGGATGTGTTTGAGGAGACCCTTTAGGGTCCTATGTGTAGGGTAGAGTCTCTAATTTCAAGTACTAATCTAATTAGAACTCCTATCCACACTTCTTATTTATAATTTATCTTTTATTTTTCATGAATTTTCGAATTTAAATAAATAAATAATAATACTATTTGTTAACTTTCGAAATTAAAATAATATTTTATTATTATTTTATTTCCTGAATATTTTTATCATTAAAACCTCTAATTTCAACCTCATTAGGAGTCCTAATTCAATCATTCAACAAAATTTATCCCTAATCCTCTTCTAACTATTTTTTCTTTATTTTATCTCTCCTAAACATAAGTATTCCTGAATTAAATAAATAAATATTATTCTTTTCTTTTAATTTTCGGAGTAAAATAATAAAATAATATTATTTTTCTTCTAAATATTTTTGAACATAAAACTCTTATCTTAACTCTCAATTGGACTCCTTTTATATCCAACTTCTAATAAGATTCAAATTAAATTTTGAATCCCTAATTTCATTATAACTTCAACTTCTAATCTAATTAGGAAATCATCTTTTCCTACCATTTATATAATTACACTTCTATTATCATTCAAATCTTTCTTATCTTATCTTTTCCTCTTCTTTTATCCTCCCTCTAACTATCTTTTATTTCCTTTCAATCTTATCTTTATTTAACAAAATCCTAAATTTTGGATTTATTTTAATTATGAAAATTAATTTTTAATTTTTTTAATTTGAAAAAAGTCGTGGTGTTACAGGTGCCGTGTAGTTAGTAGCATTGTTATTTTCTTGTACTGGTTTATGCTTCTTGTATCAGTTTAGTGTGAGTATAATAGTCGACTGTAGGTCATCAGTAATCATTGTCGGTTGTAATCCTTTGTCGCTTTGAATCAAACATGGTAGCTTTCCCCTTTTTCCTTCTCCTCTGTTTTATTTTCCCCTTTCTTGTCACTTTTGTCCTTCTCATCTTACGGCGACTTCTGTCCGGTGAGGAGCTTCAGCTCGTTTTCATCGTTGAAGGTACTATCGATCTCTTTTTTTTACCGTCTCTGCCGGAAGCCCTGTTGTCGTCCATCCGAGTTCATCGTCGTCAGGCCAATAGTTCTCATCGGCGATAATGGCACCTAAGAGCCCAGGCAACGTCAAGATCATGACCGATGATGCAGATCGAGGTCAAGCTCATTTGCTCTTCAACGGCATCAACATCGTGCTACGCAGCTTGATTGGAGCTTCATCACTTCGACCTTCACCGTTGATGATCGACGCGTCAGGTCATTCATACTCTCTTCCTCTACATTTCAGTAATCTTTTCCAGCTTTCCACTCCATTGATCAGAGGTTGTTTCCTTGATTTTCCTTCTTTCTAGTTTCCCTATTTTCCCGACGCATCGTCAGCTATGGGAGCTTTGATGTTCGTTCATTTTCCGAGCTTTGGCTCATTGATTTTACTGACATTGTCGTCAAATTTGTCTTGGAGCTTAACCTCTGTTTTAATTCGTGTCGCTATCGACGCTCCGATCTCTACAACCGTGAGGTGTTCTCCGACGTGTTTTTGTGATTTGGAGCTTACTCCCTATAGTTGTTATCGGCATCTTACCAGCGGTGTTGTCAATGTTCAGCATTCTTCTCCAACAACGATGGATCAAGTTGTTTGCGTTCCTCAGGTCGTCGATTCTTCGACTTGTTAAGGTCGGGAGTTTTGATCTCCGATCGTCGTTTGAATGTTCGACTTCATTCACTTTTCTTCTCCGACAATTATCTACTCGTTCGTGCTACAATGGTCATAATCTCTATGTGATTTGCGAATTGTGTCAGAGTCTTCGTTGTTTCTTATTCCTCTTCTCAGATGAAGTCAGTTACAACCGGCTCAGCGTTTACCATTTGATTTGTTTTCTCTACAATCTTCGTTGTCTTTGTCAACAACTACCTTGCTCCACTCGCGTCTCCCCATTTTTTCTTCTTCACTATTTTGGTAGATTGTCCTCTATCGCTGCCCCAATTGATATGTTGTTGCTATGAAGGCCGAATTCAAGTGGACATTTTTTATTCTTCCAAATGTCAACTTGAGGGGGTGCATGTGACATACTCAGCGATCTTCATCTTGCTTTTTCTCTGTTCTGGCTCATTGTACTTGCATCTCTCGCTCTCTCTCGATTTTGAACGCTTGCCAAGCGTTTGATCAGCAGGCAACGACGAGTTGCCGTGCATGTTCCTTCACGTATGTTTGACAATTGTGTTATGCATATTTTCTAATGGAACATAATTTCAACGTTTAAATTGTCAAAATATATTTTAGCCCAAAAAAATGAACAAAATATTTATGGATATATTTATTAATATGATATGATATGAAATAATATGTGTAAAAATAAAAAAGGTATATATACCAAAAGGTTAAAAGAGTATAAAGGTGTATAAAATTTAAAGGGTTTATATATATATATATATATATATATATAAGGAATATTAGGGTGCTACCACAATGCGCCCACACATCCATAGCCCTCATATCTGAAATGGATGCATCAGATGCGTGCGCACCGGTTCAGTTTCATTCGTCCGATTCGAGAGGCTCCGGTTTTGTCCCTGCGCGATTCCTCCATTCATTCCTTGCGCAGGGTTTGGCGATCTGTTGGGCCGGCCTCCTTCGTGCTTGCCTCCTCCAACCCCTCTGCATCTCCTCCCCTCTTCACGAGCAGGCGGCAGCAAAGGTCCAACAATCTGCAGTCTACTTCCCCATCTTTGTGCATCTAATCCACCCTTCTGCGTCTCCTCCCCTCTCTATCGTGCCGACGATTGCAAAAAAAAAAAAGGTGGGGGGGGGGGGGGGGTCAGCCCCCCTCCGTGAGCTCACTGGCGAGCTCGTGGAGGGGGCTGATGCCCCCCTTTTTCGCAGTCGCCGCCGCAGATCCCTCCTTCGTCGACGCTGGAGAAGATGCACAGATCCGATGCACAGACTTCTCCCTCCATCCGCTTCCCTCCAACCGTTCCTCTCGCAAATCTGGAAGGCGATCGTAGGTTCATCTCTCTCGGTCGACATCAGAGAGGGCAGAGGTCATCTCTCTCGCCCGACATGGAAGGTCATCACGCATGGAGTGTCATCTCTCTCGCGCATGGAGGGCGATCGTGCGTAGGGCGATCGGCGTTCGCACATGAAGGGAGATCGAGCATCATCTCTCTCAGCTGACATCTAATCGACGTTCGCGCATGGACAGCTCCAACGTGTCTCCTCCCCCCTTTCTCTCCCATGTCTCCTCCCCCTTTCCCCTCTCACGCATCCCCCTCCGCAATCTCTCTCTGCACGATCTCTACTGAGTTCATCTCTCTCGGTTGCCCCCAATTTCTCCTCGACGCCAAAAATCCGTCCATCGCTGCCCTCGTTCGCCCTCTCTCTCCTCTATGCGACTGAACCACTCCTCCAACCGACTGAACCGGCATGAACTGCTTCAACTTCCCATCTGAACCGGTGCGCACACATCGGGATCGTCCATCTCAGATCAGACGGTCCTGGATGTGTGGGCGCAGGGTGCAAACTTGGTGTAACCCCTTGTGCTTGCTATAATCATGGTCCCCAAAATACATTACAACTTGGTGAAATTTATTTGGTTAAAACTTTTCTTTTGCATTCTCTATCCATGCAAAGAAGAATCAATTTTTATGGTGTCGTTTTGAAAGTCCATTGCATCAAGTGATCGTCAATATGAGAAGTTGATAGATAATTTATTCGTGATCAAAAGATAGTGATGGACGACTATAAGTTTTCACATTTAATTTATTAAGTTTGTCTATTATGTTTTTTTCAATTCGTATGAACATATGCTTTTGATTGTCTTTTGTTCTTTGGTATGACATTCATGATATTTTTTTTGATAGAATTAAATACATTCAGGCAAGAACATCATTTGCTAAATCCAAGTTGATTCATGCATTTTGAGTTATTTAGTTTTATATTAAAAGTATCACACTTTTAATATTAAGTGAATGGATAATGATAAGTAGATCCAAATTATCATTAAGTTTTTCATGTACAAGATTAGAATGTTCATTCTTATCTTTATGCATTTGGTATGTTCATTATTTTCTTTCTTGAAGATGTATTTGGTGAATTCTTATATTATTTATTGTTTGATATGGATGGATATTTTTTCCGTTAACACATTTTGCACAATATGCATGAATATAATAATTGTCCAAGTATGAATAATTATTAGTTGAGAGTCTATTTGTGATTTATCACTATCTTATCGTAATAAAAGGTGAAGAATAAGTATTGGACAATTAAATATATTTTGGAAAAAATATTATTTCACAATATGTTATCAAAGTAGTCTCTTTTATATAATTTAATTTAGTTCAAAATATAAGTAATTATTTACATGTTATTAATTAAATATTGGATATCCTAAAGGATGCCTAATATTTGAATTGGTGACATATAGTATCGTGGAAACAATTTGTGATAATTATTTGATATTACATGTGAGTTATAAATTGGTCCAAAAGAAAATTTATTATTCGATATGTTATTTTATTATCAGTTTGCTATCATGAGAAGATATCACTCGTATGAAGATAACACTTACGAGTTAGTATTTTTGTCTAAAGATTAAATACTAATGTTGTGTTGATGTCTTGCGATGGGTTTGTCCATACTTATATTTTATTATTGTATCATGACAATAATTTGTGATAATTATTTGGTATTACATGTGAGTAATAAATTGATCTGAAGGAAAATTTATTATTTAATATGTTAGTTTTATCAATTTGTTACCATAAGAAGATATCACTTACAAATTAGTATTTCTGTCCAAATACTAGATACTAATGGTGTGTAGATGTCTTGTGATGGGGTTTGTTGATACATATATTTTGCTATTGTACTGTGGCAACAATTAGTGGTAATTATTTGGTATTGCATATGAATAATAAATTGGTCCTAAGGAAAATTTATTATTCGATATGTTATTTTATTATCAAATTGTTAATATTAGAAGATGTCATTTACAAGTTAGTATTTTTGTCTAAATATTGAATACTAATGTTGTATTGATGTTTCCACACTTAAAATTTGTTATGGATTAATTTGGTATTTATGATTTATTCTTTGTTAATTTCTATATTTGCTAGTAATATCAATATGAGCATCAATTTCATTCTCATGTTTGATGACATAAATTTTAAGGCATAGATATTAATATCACTCTAGAAGTCATGATTTTGAACTATGCTTCAAGGATTACCAAACCCACTGAATTACTAATAAGATTATATCTAATAAAATGAGGGAGATGAAAAGTGGAAGCAATCCAACAACATAAGTAATTAAGAGTGTTATTCCAAAAGTATTTAGATGTACTATACCTAAAAGTTGTGGCTACAAATAAGTTTTTTTTTTTGAAATCTTTGAAATATGACCGATAAGGGTGCTAAGTTTTTCGAGATGTTGAATTTGAGGGAGGAGATAATATTAGGAACATTATCTTTAAGGATGAATTAATTAAGATTCTAACAGATATGATTAACATTGATTAGAAATTTATTTCTGATATTAAGAATGTGAATTATGATTAAGATAATATTGAAGATCCTTCTAGAGGAACAAATTTTACAACCTCAATAACATTTTCCATTAAGAAGATCTACTAGAGAGAGAGGAGAAGTGCAGTCTCATATGACTACACTATATATCTCTAAGAATATTAAGTTGATATTGATATAATAGAGGATTATCCAATCAACTTCCACCATGTTATGAAAAGTTTTAATTCTCAAAAGTAGATGGATGACAATAATGTTTAGGATTTTGTTTCATTGCCCAAAAGTGTTTATTGAGCTTTATAAAGAAATAATGCATTGATTTTCTCTTGTGTCATGATGCGAGAATTGGTAACAATATATGCTAGCAAGTGCACTAATCACTCAAGTAATAAAGTGTAATAAGTAGAGTGTCGAACCCACGAGTAATTAACTTACTTAACTAAACTAATTTCGGTGGCTAATAGGAGACAACATGAATTTGGGTAAAAAGATGTGTAGAAAATAAAATTACAGAACAGTAAAGATTAAAACTAAATCAATCTAATCTAATTTGATGCGTAGGACTTAGGATAATAAAAAAATTGTAGACAAACTGAAGTGACCAAATATTACAAGTTAGTTTCTAAAGATGGATTAGAGTGTAATAAAATTATTGATTTCCATTTAGGATCAATCAACCTATCTTAATTCAAATTAGATTAAGACTACTCCATCAAGGATCATAATTTAATCAAACTTGATATTAAAATGCATTAAAATGTAGTCTTGAAACTATTATCACTCATAATATGGTAATGATTAATAGACCGCACAACTAATATTCCTTCAAGGATCTTACGAGTTGTGACATGCAATACTTGAACTTAAAAGTCAAGAATCAATTTCACAGAAATCATGCAATCAAAAGTAACTGTTGGGAATTTAATCTCTCTTCTTATATGTGAATTAAATAATATAAGCCAAGCATGATGCACAAGAAAATAATATTAGGCAAAAGAGACACCAAATTTATGTGAAAAAACCCTCCAATGAGAAGGGAAAAAACCACAGGGCAATCACAGAGCAATATCACTAATCCAAGCATAGAGTACAATGTCTTTCGGATTTTTGCCCAAACTCAAATAATAATTTATTGGGATAAATAATTCTTCTCTAAAAAATATTGAAATAACAGTCGAAATAATATCACCTGATTACTACAATTCTCTGTGATTGTAGTATCGATAAAACTTCAAAGATCCTCCCAATCTGGCTTTGTTCTTGATTCTTTGCTATTCAAGAAGAAATCTTCTGTCTTTTTTTTTCAGCCCATAACTTTTCCTCTCTGACTCTTTTTTTCTTTATCCGTTGACCAAAGAAAAATCTCTTTTTTTTTTCAATCAACTCTAAACACAAGAAATAAAAAAAAACATTTTCTTTTCTTTTCAAGAGCTCTCGACGGCTGGTGTAGGGAGAAGAAGAAAATTCCCTTTCTTCACATGGCGGCACCCAATTAATGAGAGAGAAGAAGACCTTTTAAGTTTATTAGGTTTAATTGACTTAAATATGTTTACCTTCTTAATGGACTGGATTAGTTCCAAAAGCCCAACAATAACTACTCCTACAAAAATGATAGCTAACTAAAGAAGACAATTAATTTTTGAAAAAGCATTAATAATAGTATGCATATTCAAAAGAAAACTAAACTTTAATCGGTAATGAAATAAGGTTTAACAGATTGCCTTATCGATTAAAACTATTACACAAGTCTTAAACAAAAAGAAAACTAAATTTTCCGGATTACAAAAGATAGAAAGATGTATCAACTAATGTATCAACTAAGCACAAAAATCATCCAATATGAAATAGAACAGAGAATACTCTCAGGAACATCGATGAATTGTTGCCCGGTCCTCGTCTAGAGTCAATTGTGCAGAAATCTTCTCGGTGAGCCTTCTAAATTCTCTCACATTCTTGGCTTTAAAACTCTTGTTACAGGCCCTATCATGCTCTCTTCTGGCCGTAGAAAGCCTCTATTTATAGGGGTTCAAATTTCCATGTGATTGGAGAAGAAACGGAAATCTTTTCTATGTAAAATAAGGTAAATTCGGATCTGAATTAATTCTGAAATTTTAGTCTTGTCAAACTCCAAACTTTGAGCCATAATATGTTTCCAATTGATCTCTGGGACATATGGTAAGAGTTGGAGTTTTTGTGCATTGAGAAATCTTCCGAAAATACGTTTCTATGTTAATTTCATTGTCTATCACGCCCCTTGAGTATGATCTAACAGTCGAATCAGAGTGGAATTGGGATGCTTTGTAGCCTTCACGGGGCTTGATAGTGGCTTCACGGCCGTGATTCGGGCAATTTCCTATCGAATTGCGCAACTTATATGCTTTCACGGCCCGTAACAAATTGTTAACGACCCGTGAACCTTGAACTTGAAGCGTCGGATCATTCTGTAATATCCGTGAAGGAGTTGTGGCGTCCCGTTAAAAATAAATCTTGAAGTTCCTTCAGCGTGTAATGGCCCATGAAGGGTAGCTCACGGTCCGTTGGTTGATGATTATTGATTCCACACCTTCTGGGATGTTCATAAAAATAGTGTAACGGCCGGTGATGATAATCGTTGGGGAGCGTAACGGCCGTTACCATTTTCTCATGGACTGTTAGATAAATGATTATTCTTGCATGCTTCTCGCAGAGCCATGAAGATGGACGATTGAGCATTAAACTATATATCACAGCCCGTTAAATTTTCTTCATGGCCCGTGACAACAATTTCGGCACTTGACAGCTTCGTTATTTTCCACTTTCTGACTCCGTTTGAACTTCAATTTGAGCACGATTTTTCTAGTTTCATAATTCAATTTTCTTTCTTCCTTCACAATAAAATACAATATTTGGGTATATTTCTATTTTTGTAAAATTAATGTAAATAAGTTGCATGCTATTAGAAAATGATTTGAAATGAGATTAAATGCATTACTAAATATATATTGTATTTTGCATGCATCGTGCCATTTAATAATTTTTTCAAGATTGTAATGGCTTTTGGTACTACATTTTGATTTTGAGCCACATTAGATGGATATTGATATCACAAGTTTAATGAAGTTATTATCTCATTTGGTTTTGAGATGAATTCAACACATGATTGTGTATATCATGAGTTTAGTTGGAGTTAGCACATTCAAAAAATTATGAAATTTTTTATAAGGCATTTTGAGATAAAAAAAATCTTGGAGATATATCTTTTGTGTTGTAAATTCAGATATGACATTGTGCTTACAAATCAAGAAGTACTCCTACATTTAAAGGAGACAAATTTAGTCTCAACTAGTGTAAATGACTTTAAGAGAATGAGAATTCAAAAGATTTCTTACACATTAGTAATAGGAAGTCTTATTATGTTCAAATTTGTACGCATTTGGATATTGCATATATTACTGCGATATTAGGTAAATATTTAAGTAATCCAAAAAATGGATTGAGAGAAAGTAGTCAAATGGATCCTATGATATTTTATCGAGGATAAAATGGCAATATGTTGATATATTAGAGGACATATCAGGATGAGATCGTTGGATATTCAGACTCCGATTTGTGAGTTGTCAAAAATAGTATGAAATCTTCATTAGACTACATTTATTTGTAGTATGTGTTATATTATGGAAGAGTGTCAAATAATTAATTGTTACCCTCTTTAGAAATAGAATTCATTGTGTGTGAGGAATCTAATTATGAAATTTAACTGTGAAAATTTTGTCACGGGACTAAAAATAGCTAATAGTGTTAAAAGGCCATTAAAACTATTTTTTTGTGACAATAAGATGACAATTATATATTACAATAATAATTGGAGCATGACAAAATTGAGGTACAATAAAGTGAAGCTCTTTATTGTTAAAAAAAGAGTGAGGAAAAGATTAATGAATATTGAACATATTGAGACAAACTCTATTATTGTGCATCCACTTATAAAGAAAATGCCATTCAAAGTGTTTCTTGAGTACATCATAATATGGATGTCATTTCACTTCAGGATATTCATTTTTAGTAGGAGTTTGTAATTATAAATGCTCATATTATAGACATTTTATTTTATGATTTAGCTTATGTATTAATGTTAAGATTTGCAGATCTACAATTCAATTTCACTTTTTATTAAAATCTTGATAAAGTGGGCCACTTGGGAATAGACATGTTATGATCACATTGCATGTAACTTTCATGCTACACATTCATATCAAAATCTTATTATTGACTATATTGATATATGTGATCATTGTTGAGTTGAGTTGCGACGAATGTGACAAAGAATACTTTGATCTTTTATTAGTATCATTGACAAATGAGATTGCTTTAAGGCATTATGATTTTGACAACAAAGTTGAGCTCATTTTGATATGTATAATTATAAAGTTTCATATATAACTCAAGTAAGAGATTGTTGGACATAATTTTAACATTTGGTTTAATATGATATATAATTAAGGATTGTCAAAATATATTAATGTCCAAATAAAGTGATCAAAATATTTATGGGCATATTTATTAATATGATATGCTATGGAATAATATGTGTAGAGATCAAAAGGTGTATATATCAAAAGGTTAAAGGGTGTATATATATACCAAAAGATGTATAAAGTTTAAAGGGCTATATAAATATATATATATATATATATGTATATATACATATATATATATATATATATATATATGTGTGTGTGTGTATGTATATACCAAAAGGTGTATAAAGTATAATAATGCATATGTGTTCATATACTAAAAAAATATATGATGATGAAATGATATATACAAAATGATAAAAAGGTGCATCGTTTTCTTCATCATCCACTACATCTATACAACATCTGCATCTCCATCTTGGAGCTTCTGCATTTTTGTATCTCCATTAACAACAACGACCGCAGTGTGGATGTCTTTGTCTCTAGTACTACAAAGACATGATAAGAGAGTTGCAAGTTGATCTTCCAATAATTTCACCAACGATAGCTTGAGATCTGCAAGTTGATGCGGTTTGATTTCTTCCCACCGCCAACTTGAGGGGGCATGTTGGCAACTGTAGTGTCGTCGTCTTGTCCAGTTGCACTACGCTCGATAGTACGTCAAACTAGAAACTGGCATTGTGAAGTGATTACTGAGTTGTCTCCTTCTATTCTTGTAGTTAGTAGCATTGTTATTTTCATGTACCAGTTTATGCTTCTTGTATCAATTTAGTGTGAATATAAGAGTCGATTGTAGGTCATTAGTAAACCTTGTCTGCTGTAATTCTTTTTCACTTTGAACCAAATGTTGCAGCTTTCCTTTTTCCTTCTCCTCTATTTTCTTTACCCCTTTCTTCTCGATTCTTTCTTTCTCATTCTACGGCGACTTTCGTTCGATGAGGAGCTTCAGCTCATTCTTAACAATTGTTTTTTCTTGTCATTCTTTGTATGGATAGATGGATGAGTTTATTTATTGCCTTCCGTCTTTGCTGAAGTTATGAAACATCACGATAACAACGCCTCCACGCGAACAAATCTATTTTTGGCACATGCACAATGCAGTCTTTCGAAAGTCACATTAACATATAATTGACATAATGAATATAAAGATAACCCTGACAATTGACATACGATACCCAAAAATCAAATTTTAATTCAATAGATGTCAACACCTTCATTTAAAAATCAGCAAACAACAAGTAAGCCTCAGAATATTAACTTAACAATATAAATTATTTCATAAACTATTAGATAATCAAGTTTATGTATCACTTGGTTCATACATTAAGCTCTTATTACATGAATTAAAATAAAGATATACTAAGCCACTTGGAACTTATTTGTCAATCAACCTCCTTGGTTACATAGAAAATCCTATGCGTAGGAATTAAAATATATGAGATGACCACATGTAAAACATGGCCTAAACACCAATACATAAGCATCTTTGGTGGATAAGAATTAAGCATCAGATTATAACATGTTGTCATAAATTTCTTGACATGTCATAAGAATATAAATCCTTAATTTTCAATATTATTACATTTCATACTTTTCATTTATTCAAGAATTCAATTAACTAATAAGTCCTGCATGTCGTTGGCATAGTCATTATTCTCTTTATAAAATGTCTTTCATTTTTTCCTTAAATAACTTTGGCATCAGAAGATATAATTTAGACAATTTTTTCGATAGTAACCCACCAATATCCAAGAATATTAGCTAGCACTCGGCATGGATAAATCCTAACCAAAGTGATGTATCTGAGAATCGAATATGAGACTACTAGAATTTGACGACCCCAATACATAATCCTGTTATCCAATTGTGTCAATCATCCTTAGCTAATTATACCATTCTTTTCATAAGCTCATGTCTGAACTATTTACCACAACCCCTGCAAGATACTTAGGGACCATTTGGTTAAAGGATAAATAATAGAATAAAGGGATATTCCAAATATAGTAAAAAGATGTTGAATAAGGTTAATTTGGTCAAAGTTCATTTTCCTAAAAAAACACCTAAAAATTTTAAAACCACCTATTTTAACCTTATATGAAGAATATTTATATTCTTCCAAAATAACAGAATACTTGTATTCTTACTCTTTACCATTTTTTCACCTATTTTTATTATTTAACTACATATTATTATATTATTATTTTATTATGCTTAAGATATTGAACATTAACTATTTATTACTCACATTAACTATTTATAACAGAATGCACCATCGTTTAATCATATTGGGAGCCTATACCAGGGAGCCATGGTTGCTCGATTGATATATGAGCTAAGACTATAATTCAAATAGTCGTTCAACTTATAATGAGAGCTTATATCATCTTTGTTATAGCCATGACTTACACATTTTCTCTTGTGAATTGAATTGTGACGTACACAATCGTTCAAGCCTTGTGTATTCATTTATGTCTCAGATTTATCTTGTTGTATTATCTAGATACTTCGTGCCTAACACCATAGTAATAAACTTTGTATGCAAAAATATCCATTCTACACAAAGAAATAGTTGATCAATTGCATGCAAAATTCACATGCAGCAGATCTTAATAAATCTTTATGTTGTACTTATATTTTTTAGTTTAGATTGACCGCTTTTCTAGACATGATTCGCTCACTTTTGTCTTTCAAGTCTCATTCTAAAGTAGTAGTACCAATAGTTACTTTCAAATATAACCAAAATTCTAGAGGCAACATTTAGACTCACCCACATGTCATCATTTCTCAAAGTCGACTTAGCATACTTGGTGCGTAACACAAGTATTACGATAGAAACTCACACTAAGAAAACGTATCTCTAACTCAAAAAAGAGGAAATCTAATAATTACAACAAAGCAAAATTATATATGCTAATTATTATATTTGTAATAATATTACATGCAAATATTATTTATTATTATGAAAACTATATACTTTGAAAAGTATCTTGAACTATGAAAAATGGTAGGATATATTTAAAGAATTTTATATGAGATGAGGTTATGTAAGTCATTTCATGAAAACACTTTAAGAGAACCATGCTTGTGATGTTTAAACAAATGTTATTTGATATATGATTATGTCATGTATTTTGGTGTATTATAAAACTCGATGTGTTCAATTGTCATGCTAATTTAAAAATATCTTTGGGTTTGCATTCGATAGAAATGATGCCTTTGGGAGTTTATAATAGACTTTGTCCTTTGCATGCTACTTTATGTGCATGTAGTGACCTATGATTATTACTCTACAACACTTATTAATCTATATTTATGCTTTGCATAGTTGTATCAGTCAATGATTGTGAAGTTCTACTTAACTGTATGATATATGGTCATAATGTTTTACAACATGGTATTGGCCAATGTTTGCTCTCCCATATTAGAGTATATGATGTCATATGTGTAGAGTTTAATTTTGAATATTATGATATTTTGAGTTATCTATACTTACATGAAAAAACTTTTATTATATTTTGTACTTTATTTACTTGCATGTAAGATGTGTTTACATAGACGTTATGTGGACTCATATTGTTCTCATATAATGCGCTTTTATTTTATTCACTAAGCAAGTGATTGTACCTCATTTATCTTTTTGAAAATTTTCATATATTTTATAAATTCTTGGGTTGAGTTGATATGGAGTCTACTTTTGTTGTATATAGAAGATATCGATCTATTGGAGCACTTTTATCCCCTTTTATTTTCTTTTTGATAGACATTGACTGAAGTAGAGTATAAAAGGATTTTTTTGTAAAGTTGTATAACACTGAATCATATGGAGTGGTATATGCTGGATAATGCGTAGAAAAAAATGATAACTATATGTAAATATTTGTGTTTTATGTTTTTTGATAAAACTTTGGCGAATATATTTGTACATTTTTTCATCAAGATAAGTATGGAAAGAGGCTTTGCCAATTTATTTTGACATTACTAAATATATTAAGAGTTATCGTAATTAAGATTATAACTTTGGAGTCGGGTGTGACAAGCTTTCACAGCTTGTGAATAATTGTGTTTGTTTTACTTGTGAAATCGACACTTAACGATTGTGAAGAGCATCTTCATGGTCGTGAATTCTCTTCTCAGTCCACACTTCCATTTGATCGTTCATGACCATGACAGAGGCATCAAACATGTGATTTTGGGCTTCATAACTCCAAAATCATATGTTTCAAATATGACATATGGCTTAATGTTGTCCATTACAGAAATGACAAAGCCATGTCGTAGTTGGATTCGTCGTTGGAAGGATAAACATGGCATTATAACAGAAGAATATAAGGATGGTGTTGATGAATTTATTAATATAGCATATCAAAAGGAAGGTGTTGCTTCTTCATATGGTGAAATCTTATGTCCATGCCGGAAGTGCAAATGTTATCAGACTATTAGTGGAGAATAAGATATGATGTGTAGAAGGATTTATATTACAACGGTTTCTTACCGACATACACAAATTGGTTTTATCATGACGAAGAAAGATGGGCTAAAGAGACAATAGTTGATGCTAATGTAGATACCAATGTGGAAGAGTCGAGTAGTTTGTACATGGACATGATACAAGATGCAATGTTAGAAGAAAATATTGACGAAACATTAATTGAAAAAGACCCGAATCCTTCAGCTTCTAATTTTTATAATCTTGTCGAAGAAGTAGACAAACCTTTATGGCATGGATGCGTGAAGCAAACTACACTTTCCGCAATGGCACAATTAATGAACTTGAACTTAGAATTTAATATGAGCGAAAGTTATTTTGACCGGATGATTTCCATTATTAAGAGTATGCTTCCAGCTTTAGAGAAATTATTGAAAATTTTTTACAAGTGCAAAAGATTGATGAGAGATTTATGGCTGGAATATTGATGCATGTCGCAATCATTGTATGTTGTATTACAAGGAAAATAACTCACTTATGAGTTGTTCTATTTGGTGCGAGCATAGATACAAGCCGTGAAACAATATGATGCAAAGTTGTCTTGAGAGACAGAGATCTCACCGCCCTTGATAACTATGTCCTTGCAAATTGTAGCGAAGTGAAGCCGTATCTCGATTAAGACTATTTTAATATGTTATATAATTTAAAATTAATTATTGCTATGTGATTTTATTAATTGAGAATTATGAATTCAGGAAATTTGAAGAATTACAGCAAGAAATCAATCTGTTAATTTCAGACGATGAATTATTGAAACTGCGAGACGAATATTTTACCGATTGGTTGAGATATGAAGTGAGAATTCTTTTCGATTATTCGTAATTATTAATATCATTTATAACTTTTAATGACCTTTTACTTATTTTCTTGTAGCTTATTAATGACTCAGTCACAGATTTAAAATTTTGATATTTGGGTCATGGACCAAAGAAACAAGTTTTTAGCTACTATGGCGCCATTAATGGATATAGATTCCATACAAAAGAATATAGTCGACAACGTTCAATTGTTAACAGCGGCATATGTGTTCTAGGAAGCATGTACGGGGACAACGATTTTGATTACTACAGTGTTATAGAAGACATCATAGAATTGTCTTATTTGGGAAAATCGAACAAAATCGTAGTGCTAAAATATCGTTGGTTCAATTCAGAGAAAGGAGTTTGGATCATCAAAAGTTTAAATCGGTGGATCTAACCGTCGATCGAGACTTCAGTCATACGATCCATTCGTATTGGCGGAACAAGCGCAACAAGTGTACTATACTAAGTATTCATTGAAAAGAACAAACGATGAATGGTGTGCGTCATGCAAAGTGAGAAGTCGACTATTCTTAGCAGAAATAATGGTATCTGATCATGAAACATCATCCATATACAATAATGTGCCCGTAAATGATTACTATCAAGAAGATCGAGTGAATGAGACGATTGATGTAGCCGATAAAGTTAAGAATATTCAATTAGTCGATGACGCTAAGCCAATGGAAGATTTTAATTTAAATGACCTCTTAGAAGTGAAATTTGACAATTTCATTGACAATGACTCCAAACAAGATTATAGCGACAATGACGAAGATAATGAAAATGAATCAGAATACGAAACAAGCGAATGAATCCCTTAGTTCTTCTAATGACACAAACTGTTACCTTTTTCAGTTATATATGGTTACTAATAATAACAAAAGTTCATTACTTTTTTTAGTAATGATTACTAGAGGTCGAGCTTCTATGTCATCTCACTCTTATGGGCATTCACTATAGATGAGTGAGCCATCGACCACCAGATGATATATTTATTGTCAGTTACTTATTTATAGTTGCTTATAATAATTACGTTCATTTTTTAATAATGTCAGTTGCTCCGCTGTCGATGGGGCACGTAGTCGAATCGTCACATAGTAGGCGATATATTGGTGAGTTGTCTCCACGTATCCTCTAGGTTATTTCTTATGCATTTAATATATCTTATACATGCAATCGTTCTAATTATCTTGTTATTGTGACAATTGCTCTAGCATCGGGACACATAGTCAGGACGTCTTGATCGCAAGACAACGATCAACATGTCACACCAGGTTATTTTTTGTATATTCCATAAATTTAAATACATGCAAGTATTTTTTATGATGACAGTTTCTACGCCACCGTCGAGATTACTGAACGCTTCATCACATTCCAGCGTTGGCGAGCAGCATCTTGCCCTAGGTGATATACTTATTATTATTAAAATTATATTTCTCATTTAATTACATTTATTATTTTTTTAATAATGTCAATTGCTATATCGCCGATAGCATAAGCATACATGCAAGTATTTTAGGTATTTTTTATGATGATAATTTCTACGCCACCGTCGAGATTACTGAATGCTTCATCACATTCCAACGTTGGCGAGCGGCATCTTACCCTAGGTGATATATTTATTATTATTAAAATTATATTTCTCATTTAATTACATTTACTATTTTTTAATAATGTCAGTTGATATATCGTCGATAGCATACGCGGCTTGTCACATTCTGACGAGCGGACTGCCACGGATCATGCAGCAATGGACATCATTTGAGGTGAGAACTTTACTGTAAATATATCAATTATCACTAGTTTAATTTGGTATGACACTAATGATTTATTTTGTACTAGGGCCCGAGGATGATGTCGGACCTTCTCAGTCTATACCCTAGCCGTCGCGGGTGATGATTCTTCTTCGACAGATGAAGAGGAATTATACGATAATGGGGTGGTCACCATGAATAATATTGCTCGACCGTAAGTTAAATAAGTTATAAAAAAGTTATTATAGGACCACTTGCATATCCGCTAGAACCATGCTGGATGTCAGTTCACTTGTTCTTTGCCATTTTTCGGAAGGGACGGGATCGTGAAAAGATGTCCCAATTTTTGTGCGGGATGACATCTTTCTGACCTTTATGGTACGATCTTCTGGGTTACATAATTTATTTTATATTATTTTTAAATTACTAAATTTTATAGTATTATTTAGGAGGCGAATCAGTTTCATCCGGATCTTAGTTTAGAGATGATCAGAAGAGCTTTTGAATAGGTGACTGCGAAATGCCTCCGAAATTGATTATATAAGTTTTGCAAGGTCGTCACGTCTACCGGCCTCACTTTGGAGCAGGGCATACAAAGATGTTCAAGGCATATTAGGTGCTTGATTTGTGAGTCGTTTATGTAGGAAGTGGTAAGTATGTTTACATTTAAATTATTTTTAATAAATTTATAATTTTTCAAAGTTTAAGTAATTTGATGTTCATACAGGATGGATGAACAATGACAAAGAAAGTTGGAAAAGACAAGAGTTAACTGATTTTCAAAGTCTGAGGCCCACATCCACACAAGTGAGTCGATGTGATTTGACGATCATCAACGGCGCATAGTAATTTTCATACAAAATTGAATAATCAAGCTTTTATCTTATACTTATTTTATAAAATTTGAAACTTTATTGTAAGAGGAGAAACAAAGCGGTCATGTGGACTTTTGCGTGGTCTACGAGGCCACGCATAAGAGTCGAAAGACCAACGACTTAGTCACGCCCACTACTTGTAGATTTTTTGCAAGTCTCATCACATGTTCACTTGGTTGGTGACGTTAGTGAAAACGATTTTTTAAATGTGCAATGTTTAAATTTTTTATAATGACTATAATGAGAAGATGGCTGAAAAGTACGGAGATAATCCTAGTACCCAGCCACCAGGTAACGTTTCTCGAAAGCGATTCACATTTTTAATTTGTGTTTTTTGAAGTTATATAATTTATATAATCTATAATATTAATATGATTGTATAATTTTTCTATTTCGAAGAGGACCCTGCTATTTGGGAGGACGTGACTGGCACGACACGAGGAGGATACCTGCGTTGCCTACTCCCAGCCGCTCAGGTACCTAGAAGGAGTGGAGGATATGCAGGCGGCCCATTTGCTCTGAACTCATCCGCTACACTTGATTTGACGCAGCTATCGCAGCAGGTGTCGCAGTAGTTGGCTCCTTTATTGCAAGTAATTCAGGAATGAATCCCATCAATTAATCCCCGCGAGGCCAAGGACCGAGCACGTTGGGCTCGAACATCCGGAATGACAACAACAACTTTCAAACTTAGAATAGAAACTTTTGCATGATATTAACTATACTTTTGTTACTTATACACTTGTTATTAGATATACGTGTGGTAGTTATACTTTTGTTAATTCAGTTTATTACTTTTCATATTCTTATCTTTGATATGGTGCCTGTGATGAATGATGAATGCATTTATATGCATCATATTATTGTATGGTGTGGGAAGAGAAGAAAATATGACTGTAATGGGGCAAAAATATCTGACATTAACACCTCCGTAACATCACAACAATGTCACAAGAATGATAGATGCTAAATTAAATATATCGTCCTTTGCGTCACCTAAGCGTCTCAATAGCATCGACCTACGGAACCTTTGCATCACCTTGGCAACCCCACAAACATGGTGCTAACCTCACAGTAGTGCCGAACTAGCATCAACAAAGACATAAACTTAGCGTCCCATGAGCGTCGTAATAGCGTCTCGTACTTTTGCGCCACTTTCATGTCGCGTTAGCAATGCAAATCGATTGCTCGCAATGACACATTACACATCATCTTAACATGGAGGTAGCGTCGACTGTGACACTATTAGCCACCGATTGCAGGCATCTCATATTGTCGGCGCTACGTAGACGCGAATGAAATGCCATATTTTCTAGAGATGCAATAGTGTCACAATAGTTGTGTCATTATTCATCGATTTTCTTGTAGCGAAGATTGAAAAGATGCAATTGATAGTAAGGAAATGGACATCATAAGGTGCAACAACATCAAGATGATGAACAATGACAATCCCATGCACTATCATTCTTTACTTTACAAGTTACCTGCAAGTGGAGAACAATTTCTTCTAGAACTACACGCCGGAGAATAATAACCCAATAAATAATGACTATCAATAGATTATGCACGATATAAGAATGGGCATCACTATTGTCACTCCAAAACACATTATTGTCACTCTATCATGTGAGTGCTAAAAGTGTCGAACACTTTTACCCCTATGAGATAAAATAGAGTGGCAATAGTGTATTTTAGAGTGGCAATAGTGATGTTCTATAAGAATATATAATGATGTCTTGTAAATATTTAATTAATAATGACATAATGAACAATGTATTTCGATAAATAGAAATGAGCAAATAATAATTTGATAATCATTTTTATAAAGATTTCATCTTGTAATGAGTATTAAATCGACATCACTAGATGAATTTATACAATACTCTACTTACTTTATTTTGCATTTCAATGCTCTCAATTAATGCTCGAAGTTCATTACTTTGGTCAATATTGAAAAATATGCATATTTATGTGTTTATCAAAGTTAACAAAGTAATTAGATGAAATATATTTAGTTTAATTTGCTAAGACATAAATACAATATTTAAATTAAATTAACCTTAGATTAAATGGAACAATTAACAAAATATTTATAAATCCTAGAGACATCTCATTAGCCTCTCGATTACCCATATCATTTGGATATCTTTATTATCAATGAATGTGAATTTAATTATTGTGCCTCAGTAACCATGGGCTAGTTCCTATATATGTTAATTATGATAAAATTAATATATAATATTATAATTAAATTAACTTAGATAGAAAATAATAATTACATTTTCAATTATTAGTTAAGTTAATTTTCACATATGCAAATTTTTTAGAAGTGTCACGTGCATTTTTTTTTACTTTTGTTTTTCTTGGTCTATTTAATATCTTTTGGTCTTGATAGATTGAATTGAGTCATGTAGGAGGAAGGGAAGCTCCAAATGAGTATTGTAATTCATTCGATCGAGTTTGAGATCAAAAGAAAATTGGTTTGGTTTGATTTGGATAAAAAAAAATCAAAAGTGCATATTCATTTTTTTTAATCCAAACAATTAGTATCAAAGCTGAAAACTATAACACCAATAATAAATTCTAAGCGTGCTTAGAATTCACTAAGATATATTGTGTTTTATGAAGCATGTGAAAACATTCATAAGTATCATTTTCAACAAATCATTGGAGAAGATTACTATAAAACTTAACAAATAGATTTTTATACGCACTACCAAACTTTTTCTTTTAAAATGAACCTAGTCTAATTTTAACCTTAAAATATGCTATCATCATTAATAATAAAAAAAATATTCATGATTAGATCCCATTAATCACATTTTTAAGGTTCTTTTTCATTCTTTGAGTTACTCACTACAAGGAAAAATGGTTTTAGAGACCAAAAGGATTGGTCCCGAAAACTAAAATCTTGGTCACTATTACTTTCCATGACCAAAATGGATTTGGTCACATGGGGTCGCCGGAAGGCGGCCGTTGAATCTACATGACGATCTATTTTCTGCTTTGGTCACAAAATGACCTCTTTTTAAAGACCAAAACTTTGGTCTCTATATATCAATTATTGGTCATTAATACCCAGCATTTGGTCGCCCTTTTCTACATTTTTTGCTTCCAAACGAAGTACAATTTGTGTCCAACTAATTGGTCACTAAATGTATACTATTGACATTTGTAGTATATGCTATTAGTTTCGTGATGGTGTAAGAAATCATATATTTTGATCACAAAAAACAACATATACTATATGATATGCTAAATAATTCATATAGAAACAGTACATATCAAAACTTAACAATTTTTACTATATGAATAAACTACCATATCGTGTACCAAGCACTTGAACACATATTTGTTCATCATTCAATGTAGACTCTCCTTTTGTTGTTTCCTCCATTTGAAGAGCAACCATTTTCTCTTGTAATATCAAATATAAAATCAATTTCATCAATATTTAACAAGACATAAATTCTAAACGGAACTGCATTGTATGCTCATTCACATAGTTTGCTCTGGCATCTTCATGTACCCAACCATTGTCTCCATAATATGAGTGCTTGTAAAGTTCAATGCGATCACATTTCTATGATCACAAAACAAATAAGAAACTATGTTAATAAACATGTTTTAAAAGATAGAATCATAAAAATTATATTTATCAAATACCAATTGTTCTTGTACGGCCACAAATGTTTGGCTACCTCTCGTGTGAATTAATTTTAGTTTCTTTCTATTTTCAGTACCTACCTTCATTCGTACCTGAAATTATCAATTATGATATGAGTGTACAATATCATAATATACTTAAAGTATAAAGTTATTCTCAATAAATGTGATATCTTCTATTGCTTCTCTCTCACATACCTCTAGTGGACAATCATGAAGCAGAGGGCCATTCTATTCTCTTGCTCTTCCTAAAGGACCTTGCTAAGTTTCACATTGAAAGGGAGTTTCAAGATCAACACTTGACAACTTAGGCTTTGTTTTTCTTTCCTTTCTTTGATCTTGATATTGCTTACGTTCAAGGACAGATTTTTCTTCTAGCAAAACATTTTAATAATTTTGCACCAAAGATCTTGCAAACTACTAAGATGATGACTAATAAGAACAATGCATGATCTTAATAATGTACTAGAACAGAATACTAGAAGCTCATTAGAAAAAGAACATGATAATTAATAAGGTATTGGAAGCTCAAACAAAAACTTTTCAGGGGGAGAGAGAAGCATTAATTTCATTACAAATTAACTTTCTTAGCACAAAGCATGGAGGTGAGGAGCTCATTAATAATTGGGAACAGACATTTGACAAAATATGGAGAAGAAAGGAGAGAGAAGGATATCCTTTTGCATGCAATTAAAGGCCTGCCAATTAATTGCAAAGAAACGATGTTGACAAAAGTATAAAGTTATTAAGTTCACTTACTCAAAAATTTTCGCTAACAAAGTAGTCACATAACCAATTCCAATCATCCATACGATGTTTTAGTTCTTTCAGTGGTTTTATTCGTGTTACTTCTCTTTGTTTAAATATTTTATGTAGCCGATGTCGATTATCCTTGTAGCGATCTTGTGCCATTTCATCAACACTCTTCATAACTTGGGACAAATCCCATTGCAAGTCAAGCTTTTCCTGAGAAAAAAATTGACATGTATGATAAACTTAATAATACTAGAAGGAATAACACAATAATGTAAGTGCTATGTATACCTTCACCCGATCAAATATTATGATTTTATCATCATTACTTATTTCTTTCCACCCTTTGACATTTAGGGGTGCAAATTGTCTAACAATAATACCAATTTCTCTAGTCAGATTTTCACAATTTAAACCAACTGGCCTATTTATGCTTTTAGGTATATTGATTTTCAACTTGCCCAATCGAAGATACTGCTTGTTCAAATGAAGTCCACGATTCTGTCCCCGAACATTCTTGGACGGCAATGAACATGCTACAAGTTGAAATTAATTAGATTCAATACAATGACAAATTGTAGCATACATCATATTGTTAATTTATGGCTGCAACTCCTAATGATTTTGAAAAAAATTACCCATAATGTGAACAAGAAATTCCTAATGTAATATAAATTATCCATACTATGAACAAGAAATTCATAATACGATAGAAAATTACCCATACATGATTTTGAAAAAAAAATTGTAATATAAATTACCAGTACGTACATGAACCTTCAGTAGAGATGCTAGGAGTAGCAAGTTCGGGCATAGACAAAGATGAAGACGGATATGTCACACGTGATCTTCCGAGAACCATCCTAATGTGAGCAATCACAATAATGTAGAATACCATTAATATCACTAATAAGATCAGTAAAAATATCTATGAAAATAAAATTGTCAAAATTAATTAATACTTGCTTAAGTTTATACAAGTCATCTTCATTGTCTCTTAGCTATTTAGATATCATCTTCATTATCCAATAACTCAATATCAACGTCAAATTCATCTTCTTCGTTAGGTGAATCATCTTTTTCAGAATCACAAGTAAGGTCATTGACGGAATGACGTTGCACATCATTTGGTTTATCAAGCACCTCATGATCAATATCTTGACGGCTCAAAATCTCAAACTCACAATTATCTACTTGTACACTCACATTTGTACATTCATCCTCTTAGCATGGGTGGGATATTTTCTTGCTAGTTTTCATTATCTTCATGAAACGAATGCAAGAATGCAACATCATATAAATGTCGATGATGCACTTTTTGCACAACCCTCCAATCTCCTTTTAGTTTTGTGTCCTGGACATAGAAAACCTTTTCACCTTGAATAGCAAGTATATATGGGTCATTCTCATACCAATGCTTACTAATATTGCTTTTAAACTCTTCATCAATTTAAACAAGTTTATAGCGCTTCAGGTCATACCATTGCCATTTAAATAAAATTGCTCGACAATCCTTAAGATATGCTAACTCGATTATTTCTGTCAACACACCATAAAATTCAACTTCTTTGCCCTTATGTTCTCCTTCAACACAAACTCCATTATCTTGAGCACTCTTAGGGCTATTTTAAGTTCTTATTCCTAATTATGTGTTATAAGACTCACAACCCACAGTAATAAGGAAGTAAGAATCCACGACTGGAAAATGAAAAGTGTGAAAGTGGAAGGCAGTGAAAAAATATATAAAAAATGAAAACAAAAATAAGATAAATTGAAGTGTACTATTTACTCTAATTCATGAAAGATGAAAGAATTTATAAGCTTTCATGAGTTAGATATGTAAAAAGAAGGAAAAAAAAAGTAAACTCGACTTTGATGTTTTCATTCGGGTGTTAACGTGCAAAACACGAAAATAAGGGTGTAGGACAGTGATGCACACCATCACTCGAAGATAAAATATCACGAATTCGAATTTCATCAATAAATCATATTTATTCCTTTATCTTTAATCTTCTTATATTAGATTTATGAATCTTCCCTATGTACAAAAAAACGTGCGAAATGCTGAAACGTGTATATGTTTGCAAATAACCACATCGTTTATCTCTCTCTCTCTCTGACATAGATGATGTTATGATGGAGAGGACCTCAATAATTGCGAGTTCCTATCAGGGAAGAGAGAGAAAGAAGTGGCGTCGTGCTGGATTCAGCAGGAACACGAACATATTGGTAATAAACATGTACCATTTGTTGCCAATGACAAGCCTCACAAAATTTACTTAATTAACCAACTCTTGCTAAGATCTCAAGTCCTTACGAACCTAGAATATTTATATTGAAATTTTCATTTGTCATTATCATATACGTTATTCAGAGATCGAAGAAAATCTAATCAGATCAGAAAATTTAATCAAAGAATGATGATGGTCCGATTTTTAACTATTAGATAGTGCACTTTTTAGCATCGCGTGAGTTAAATCGTCAGCACCATTTTTTAACACCGAAGATTGGAAAAAAAAATTTACTTAATTAATTAATTTCCATTGTTACCGCGGAGATAAAACAAAATAAAACATTTAAGGACATCGATTCAATAGTAAGGAAATTAAAAGGCATATTTATATATAAATATGTATATATTTAATAAAGAAAATAACAAATCAGAAATATGTTAAGTGTATATTAAATTAATACGTACATGTCTAGCGCTAATCTAGTGACTTGATTCATTTATTAATGTTAATTTAATTCTGCCTAATTGTACATCGCTTTAATGATGTGGGAACAGGGATCATAAGTTCGTATTTCTTCCAGAGCTCTTGTAGTATTTTTTTTTTCTAACTCCTTTTTTTATTTATTTCTCTACATATATATATATATAGCCTAAAATATTTGAGTTATCAGCTAAGACAATATTGTACTTATTTTACTGGGGCACTAAATTAATTTTCACTTTTTTGGTGACCACTACAAAAAATGCAAACGTCCTCACATATTTGGGACCTTTGGTGATGCGTAATAAATGTCACGGGCACAACCCCAGTTAGTGACGTGTAATCATTTACCACCGGATGAAAAACTTGAAAACTTATTCTAACCATTTAATCATATCTAAACTAAGGAACACCTAGATCAATTTATAAATATTTTATAAAAACTAATTTATATATTTTTTATTTAAAGAATATTAAATTATTTTAAAATATTAAATTCTTTTATAATAAAATACTTTTATAATAAAATTTTAGGATATATATATATATATAAAGAGAACGACAAAGGAAAAGAAAAAAGATAAAGTAGAGGAAGAAAGAGAAAATAACAACAAGAAATCAATTATGTACGCAAAAGAAATTCAAATCCCTCTCTTTCCCCTCGATGAATTTCTTATATTAGATTGAGAGAAATAAGAATTCTTATTTTTTATTAGAGATATTGTAGTTTACTAAAAATTTTAAAGAAAATCCCTATATTGTATGAAACTCATGGATTTCAAATTTTAAAGTTATGCATGTAAGATATGTTTGGTGGAAAAGTCTTAAATTATAATGATGTTATGTTTTACATATTTTTAGTCATGTCAATATAATTATTATATGCTATAAATTATCATAGAATGGTTCTTAATGATATGTATATTTTCCTTAAGATTGACATAAAATATTTGTAAATTTTCATCTAAAAAATCGGACCAAAATTCGTGTTGATGGGTGATTGAATGAGTGGGAAAATGACAAAAAATAACTCTTTGTCACGCTCGTGAAAGGCTGGTCACGAGGGGTGATGTTCATGTCAAGACTATGATAGAGTAAAACGAAAATACGATCTCTATTACACCCGCAAAACTAAGTTTCATCACAATGACATGAGTATGATGATTTTAATGGTTATTTTAGGGAAAATCTTTGATGTCACCACCCTGACCAATAATTTCGGGTGGGGGGGGGGGATAGGGGGGGCTATCTTTGATGTCAAGGGGTAACCTTGATATCACCACTGTAATTTTGATGCTATTACTCATAACTTCAATCTCAGCACTTAACTTTGATGTCACCACCTATAACTTTGATGTCATTATTTGTAACTTTTTGTCACCACCATAATAGGAATGTTAGGGTTGTGACAAATGGAAATGGTTTTATATGCTATTAAAATTATGTTTTTCGTAAGTATATGTATTATGTGTTGATGATTGTTGGTTGTTGGTTGTATTGCAAGATAAAATTTTATGCATGCTCAGCCGTAATTAGGTTAAAATTTGAATATTGTAATATATAAATAATTGTTATTTGTAAAGTATAATTAACTAGTTGAAGAATAAGTTTGTTGTCACCCATCAAAATGAAGTTGAGAAATAAAATTTCTTACACCTCGTATGTATGTATTTCTGGAGAATAAAGTTTTTCATACCCACAATGATATGTGTATTCTTAAGATGTCCACGGACAATGGAGAATAACATCTCCTACGCCTAACTAGCTTAAGTGATTCTTCAATTAAATTAAGATCAAAGATGTCATAAGTTAAATATTACTTAAATTTAAATAAAAATATTTCAAAGTGTCTTATGACAAAGGAAGAAAGGATGTATAGGATGACAAAGAAAGTAATATCCAAAATGTTATAAACTAATGATAAGGAAAAAGCAAAGTACAAAAATGCAAGGAAAATGATAAGCATAATATTATTTTTTATGCTCCATATGTATGATGTATTGATGTTTACCCATATGATATTCATGATGAAGGATATTATGTTATGCGTAATATGTAAAGGTTAATGCTTTAGCTCATGTTATTCATACATTTTCTTTCTTATGAGAGAAGTATCCTATTTTATGATTGTCGCATGCATGATTCTTTGCATACTTTAAATGAGAAATCATGCACACTAAATTTAGTTATGTATGTAACCAAGATTAGAGTTTTAACACTAGCTACAATGAATGATGGCTTAATGGCATGGATAAGAGTTTTATTTATACAAGCTATAATGAGTCCATTGGACTGATGAAGTTAGATATGTTCATACAACTTTATTATAAATGCATTTATATTTTACGTCAATTTTTACTTAGTATTATATGACCTTTGAACTATTAGTCTTAAATTCTTTGTCAAATATTCTGCTAAATGTTTTGGTAAAGCCATATTATTATGTTTGATGGCAAATGAAGTAACATAGCGAGATGTTACATATTCCTTGATCAGCAATTAGTTTGTACATCACGGGTGGTGTCGTTGATCAGTCGATCTACTTCAATCAATTCCTCGATTAGTTTTTACAAACTTGTTTAATTTAGCCGATTAATAAATTTCTTCGTACCCTATCTACTGACACACAAAGGTCTATATCCTTACTCACATATATGAGATAATTTGTTTATATTCTCGATGCTATATGTAAAGTAAGATAATGAAATATTAATATCAACTTTATTACATAAAGTATTTTTTATGATTAAGTCCATTTTCCAACACTAATAACCCTAAACAATCAAGGTAATTAGATAAGATATAAAAAAAACTAGAATGCTTCTACTTAACATGCTCGAAAACTAAAAAAGTGGGAGCAAAGCAAATAATAGTGAAACTTTTACTAATTTAATAAGCCAAATATCATTGATTAATTATTGAATCAGATGAGTTAAGCATATATGACACTAAAAGCTTTAGTTTAGTCAAAAGAGATCTTTCAATGCTCCCTCTTCGCATTTCTAGTTGGTAATCATGACCAAAGATGATTAAAAGAAAGAATATTTTTCAATAGCATGCTTCACTTGTAACCATCTTGAACAAAAGTTTACATAATTGCTAACATTTCATATTAATATTTAGAAGCCGAGAAATAAGAAATTTCAAAAATTAACTTCTTATATCAATGGACTAGTAATTGGGAAAAATATGAGTTTTACTAATCATCCTATTGTTTTTTATGTATATTTTTAATGAAAATTATTTAAGTAAGTTATCATTGTATTCAATGGCATGGTATGTTTCACATGTAGAAGAATCATATAAACGACAGCAGACGCAGGTCAATTATAGAGGTGCCTAAAAAGATAAGTTGTCTTCCTCTATACATAGAAAAAATAACATATCCTTCTGGCTTGGACCCCCTCTTTGTCACTCATTTCTCTTTCTCTTTCCTCTTTAATTGTATCTTCAATGATTTTACTTTTGTCGGAAGTGTAATTATACTTTTATATTTTGTGTTTGTACATTATATGTATATATATCCTCGACTGACAACAGAATTAAATTATTTTCAGATCTTCTTAATATTTGTTTGGATTTAGGAAACCTATAAATCCACACATGTAGACTTTGATTCATAGTACTTTTAAAAAGAATTATAATGAATTTAAAACTATCGTTGATTTATATGGACATATTTTGGATCCACATAATCTCAATCTTTTTTTTTATACCTAAACGATTAAATAGTTGTAAGACTGTGAATTGATACACAAGAAGAAATACAAAAATAAACTAACAGAAAAATCGAAAGTAAAATTAAAGGGGCAAGTAATTATTTCACTTAGTTGCATTGAAATATTTAGAAATGATAAAACTAAATTTAAATGTCCAATTTTTTTTTTTTTTGTCCTGATAAAACTAACTGGTCGAGTCAATAATTGTTATGGCGATATAATCATATAAGAATAAGGTTGAAAAAGACTCAAAGATCCACCAATTGAAAAAGACGTCTGTAATAGACATGAATCCAAACCTCATAAATTTATAGAATTATGAGGTTTTAAAACATAAGATCCACATATAATTATTCAACTCATCTCCTACACTTGGCATTAAGAATATGATTGAACATGAAGACTCAGTTGTCTGAAAATATAAAGAAAGAGACGGCCTTAGGATATTCTTTTTTTTTTCCTTCATATATAATCTCATGTCCCGCGCAAGAGAATAATAATTCTTTTAAATATCTTACTTTGTCTTGAACCGATTAAATACAATATCTTATATATATATATATCATACTTTCCTTTTTTCCAAATTTATTATATTATTTTTATTTTATTCGAACATGTTACAATCCATAGGAAAAAAATTCACCCAATATTCTCCAGCGCTACTTTTTAACTTTACTTTGTAACAAGATTCACTTGTTTCACCAAATGCCACATCAATAAATTACTTGCATGGAAAAGAGAGAACATCATCACGTGGGCGTCACGCTGACAGCATGACCGAGAAATGACAAATCATTGATGAAAAAGATATTTGGTGAAACAAGTTAAAAGATTAAGGACAATTTTATTGCAAAGAAAAGTTTGAAAATAACACTAAAAAATCTCCAAAGTTTAAAAATATTTAGTGAAATTTATCCCAATCTCATAAAATCAAACTTTTTTTATTTCTAAATATTTATTGTGGTCCTTCATTTTATTTCTTTTTCGTATATTTTAAGTTTAGATTTAATGTTGGTGTTTCCTATCTCATCTTATTTCCTATTTTTTACACTATAATTGAATCTCTCAAATAGTTTATGATAGTTGAATGAAGATATGATGATAAAGAGATATGAAACAAGACCTTCATTTTATCCTAATTTAGTGTTGGGTGTTCCTTATCTTATCTTATTCTTTATCTTTTACACCATTAGATCTTTGATTAAATTTCTTAAATACTTTATCATGTTGGATAGGATCTAATAATGAAAAAATAAAAAATAACATAGAACACCTTCATTTTATCCGAGCTTTTTCCTATCTTTTATTGGTATCATCTTTACTAGTCGTTCAATCTTTTTTTATTATTTTGATTCTGAATTAGTAAAGAGGTAATATATAGGGCAGTACACCTCGGGCTGCTATAGTGTTAAAATATGATTGCAACTATGGTTTTGGTTAACCAACTACACATTTATCAATATCCAATTGACGTTATTATTGGCAAGTGGATCTAACAATATGAAGCCTTTTTTTTTATATTGACACGTTTATTATGTGCTTATAATATGTCCAAAAGGATATGCTTTTATGAGATATTTTTTCACACGCACGCTGAAAATCTTGAATCAATATTATATATTTTTTATTAGATAATATACAACAAAAAATTATACAATCAATATTTTATCCAATAAATATGAATCATTAGATAATGATTACATGATTAAGATTAAATTTAATATTTTAATATTAAATTCGATTGAATCTCAACCATACGATCTTAATTTATTGATTACATATCGATTATACAAAAATTGGTTAAATGCTACTTAATCTATTTTTTATTAGATAATATGGTTTCTGTCCAAAATATATACTAAACAAATTATATGGTCTCTGTCCATGCAATCATATAAAATTAAGTTATCCTGCAGCTATATCGAATCAATAATTCAGGCCACGTGATTCTCACCCATATAATATTATATAATATTCATAGTATATAATTTATTTATTAATAAGATGAACAAATTGCTTTAGATCTGCCATCCCGTTGGATCTCAATTAATGATGGAGCCTATATTTGAGGACCACCACTTACGTACATTTACTTGCAGTGAAGCATATATTTTTGTCTATCAATAACACCCATTAATCACGGTAAACTATGCAAGTAAATCAGCACTGTTAATTACGAAGCAAAAATATTTGGTTAAAGGTAGCATTAAGTATAAGAACGAGAAAATGATTAGTATAATTAAAGAATAACAAAACGAAGATTTGAAATTTGATTAGGAGGTGATAAATAATTGTTTAGTTAGTGTCACTTTTTTACCTCTTGTATTCAACAGATATCATGTTAAAAGATGGTGGCACTTTACCATTATTATTGTGGTTAACTAATAAAGTTATGACGTTTTAAACTCTATAATAATAGAACGAAGAGGACTTGAAGTCAACGTCAAAATTTAAATTCGGAAAAAAAATAATGTCACCTTCTATAGATTGTGACTTTTATGTTTTTTTTTTGCCCTTATCCGATCAGTCACAACCAATATGTATCTCTATGATTTGTACATTTAAATATAATATTTAGAATAATATATATTTTTCTTAAATAGGCTATCAGTTCAATGTAAAGAAACTGAAGCTTTATTCAATCACAAAATTATAGATGGATTGGATAAGGAATTGTTTAGGTAAGCTTATTAGACATATAAATACCTTTAAAAGTTGAATTTATAAGTTTATTTTATCTATTTATAAGTCAGAAAATATAAGTTAGGAATCTCAATTAGAAAAAAAAGTTTGATTAATATATTTTTTTCTTAAACTATATATAAAATTTTCAAATACTTTTTTATTATAATATTAAGAACTTTTTAATTAGTTAATTAAAATAATAGCTTCTAAATTTTTTATTATCAAATATGTAACTATTTATTTTTAAAATAAACTTAAGTTATTAAACTACTGTATTATTACTCTAATTTATCAATTATTTTATATCAACTAAGCTAAATGAAATAGACGCTCAAATTAGTCGTAATCTAAAAATGATCAATTATACTTTCCAAATTGAACTTGGATGGAAGACTTGATGCAATGACAACCACGCCCCATCAAAATCGAAGAAAGATATTGCAACACATCATTCATCATCTCTCCACCTCATATCATTTGAGGCATTATTGCCGCAAATCCACGTGATGGCAACAAATAAATAAATAAATGAATGAAATAATGTGCCTTGCCTTGATTTGAATCTATAAATATGCAGTAACACCCTTCGCTCCAATCCAACTCATCTGGTCGATCCATTCCTCCTCTCTCTCTCTCTCTCTCTCACAGCTGCTTTTTAGTCATTCGTGCTGCAGCAGCAGCAGCTGCAACGCCATTAAGAAAAGGTCACCATGTCGATCCTAGGCCATGTGGGCGACACGATAGGCTCCTTAATCGGCGGCCACAAGGGAACGCCGGTGAAGGGCACCGTAGTGCTCATGAGGAAGAACACCCTCGACTTCAACGACTACGGCGCCACCGTCATCGACAACCTCCTCGAGTTCGTCGGCCAGAGCATCTCCTTCGAGCTCGTCAGCGCCAGTGTTGGCGACCCCAGTAAGTTAACCTCGCCAGGCCAAGCGCATAACGTTATATACACTGTATACAATTAACTAAAAATCGCGTGTCCCCGCATACGTATGCGACGCGTGCGTGCGAGCGGTGCAGACAACGGAAACAGGGGGGTCGTCGGCGCGCCGGCGTACTTGGAGAACTACGTGACCACCCTCCCGGGCCTGGCCGCGGGAGAGTCGGTCTTCAAGGTGACGTTCTACTGGGAGGAGAAGAACGGGACACCGGGGGCGGTCATAGTGAAGAACAAGCACGCCTCGGAGTTCTTCCTCAAGAGCCTGACCCTCGACAATTTCCTGGGGAAGGGCAGAATTCACTTCGCCTGCAGCTCCTGGGTGTACCCTACGCTCAGATACAGCTACGATCGCGTCTTCTTCGCGAATAAGGCAGCGACTGTTCATAATTATTTTTCTTTTATTATTACTTCAAGTAAACTAACTAAAGGTGACGACTCGTAATTCTGAATCGTTGCGTTATATGATCGCGCAGTCGTATCTGCCCGGAGAGACGCCGTTGCCTCTGAAACCATACAGAGAAGAAGAGCTGACCCACCTGCGAGGCGACAACGTCACAAGGAAGCTTGAGGAATGGGACCGTGTCTACGGCTACGCATACTACAACGACCTCGGCAACCCGGACAGTCTCGACAAATCCTTGGTCCGCCCCGTCCTCGGAGGCTCTGCAGAGTACCCCTACCCTCGGCGCGGCAAGACCAATCGCTCGCACACCCTCACAGGTTCATTAGTTCATTCATTAGATCCATGCATGATCTGTACAGACACACATTTGCTAAGAATAATTAATATATATGCAACTTTACTTGATTACAGATCGCAATTCTGAGAGCAGATTGCCGCTGCTCCTGAGCTTGGACATATATGTGCCACGAGACGAACGATTCGGGCACTTGAAGATGTCTGATTTCCTGACATACGCAATCAAGGCTCTGGCCCAGTCCGTCGTCCCGGTGCTGAGAGCCATCTTTGACGTAACTCCGTTGGAGTTCGACTCCTTCGAGGATGTGCTGAAGCTGTACGAGGGCGGGCTGCCAGTGCCCCACGTCCCCCTCTTAGATGAGCTCAGGGAGAAGATTCCCTTCGAGATGATCAAAGAGTTGTTCCGCTTTGAGAATAACCAGCAGTTCCTTAAGCTCCCCATGCCGCAAGTGATCGAAGGTACGGTTTCCTAATTTCCTATTATTTGCAGTGATAATCGCTAAATGTATTCACAAATCAGAACCTCTAATTAATTAAATGGTCATTTCTGATCTGAAACTAATCACCTTTGGCGTGATCGATGGCTGCGCAGAGGACAAGTGGGCGTGGCGCACAGATGGCGAGTTCGCACGCGAAATGCTCGCGGGCGTCAACCCTGTCATCATCAAACGCCTCGACTTATTCCCTCCGGTAAGCAATCTTGACCCGAGCAAGTATGGCAATCAGAACAGCACAATCACAGAAGCGCACATAGATGGCAAACTCGACGGGTTGTCGATACCAGAGGTAATCACACAGAACGGCTTTTTATATAGATGCAGTTTAATTTGCTGTATGAGCATACAACAATTCCATTGCATTGACTCGTTCGTTCAGGCAATATACAACAAGAGGCTGTTTATCTTGGACCATCACGACGCGCTGATGCCGTACCTGAGCCGCATCAATTCAACTTCCAACAAGATATACGCCTCCAGAACGATCCTGTTTCTGAATGAAGATTCCACCCTGAAGCCTCTGGCCATAGAACTGAGCTTGCCGCATCCTGATGGGGAGCAGAAGGGAGCTATCAGTAAAGTGTACACGCCATCGGAATCGGGAGTCGAGGGCGCAATATGGCAATTGGCCAAGGCCTACGTCGCCGTCAACGACTCCGGCTACCACCAGCTCATTAGCCATTGGTACGTGTACTTTTTTTTAGATTCAGCTAGAACTTGTCGTTGCAGTCGTTCGGATCATATTAGTTAAAGACTGGGTGGTGTTTCCGCGCACATGCAGGCTTAATACGCATGCGACACTGGAGCCATTCGTGATTGCGACGAACCGACACCTCAGTGCGCTTCACCCGATCAACAAGCTCCTGCTTCCCCACTATCGTGACACCATGAACATAAACGCCCTCGCACGCCAGACACTCATAAATGCTGGCGGCATCCTGGAGACTACAGTGTTCCCCGGAAAGTATGCAATGGAGATGTCTGCCGTCGTCTACAAGAGCTGGAATTTCGTCGATCAGAGCCTTCCTAATGACCTTCTCAAGAGGTAATTAATTAATAAAAACCAACTTCTCAAGATGTGATAGGATCGACTCGAGTGTCACGGCCTATCAATTACTAACGTTTGGGCGGGTCGCGTGCAGAGGAGTTGCCGTAAAGGGTCCGGATAACAAGCTGGAGCTGCTGATCAATGACTACCCGTACGCCGTCGACGGCCTCGAGATCTGGAACGCGATTCTGACGTGGGTGACGGACTACTGCTCCATTTACTACCCCGATGACAGCGTTGTCCAAGCCGACACTGAACTCCAAGCATGGTGGAAGGAGGTCCGAGAGGTCGGCCACGGCGACAAGAAGGACGAGACATGGTGGCCTAAGATGCACACCGTGTCGGAGCTGATCGAGTCGTGCACCACCATCATCTGGATCGCCTCGGCACTGCACGCCGCCGTAAACTTCGGGCAGTACCCTTTCGCCGGGTACCTCCCTAACAGGCCGACCGTCAGCCGGCGCTTCATGCCAGAGCCGGGCACCAAGGAGTACGAGGAGCTAAAGAGCAACCCTGACAAGGTTTTCCTGAGGACCGTGACCAGCCAGCTGCAGACGCTCCTGGGCGTGTCCCTGATCGAGATACTGTCGACGCACTCGTCGGACGAGGTGTATCTCGGCCAGCGCGACACCCCGGAGTGGACCCAGGACCAGAAGGCGCTTGAAGCGTTCGGGCGCTTTGGCGCGACGCTCACATCGATCGAGGACAATATACTGAAAAGGAACGGCGACGATGGGCTCAAAAACCGGAATGGACCGGCAAAGATGCCTTACAACCTGTTGTTCCCGACCAGTGATCCAGGGGTCACGGCGAAGGGCATCCCCAACAGTATCTCCATCTGAGCCAGAGGCTTCGAGCCGGCAGCAGTGATGAAATAAAAGGCGTGCATGTGCGTGTGTACTCCGGCCAGCCCCTACAATAATGGCTTTGCTATTTATGCCCACGCAGTGTTAAGTTGGCGAGTTTATGATGCTTGGACGATAATTAATGGCACCATTCGGTTACATTAATGCTATCTTTTTCTTGCCGTTCTTTTTATGGATCGATGGACGAGTTTATTGCCTTATATCAGGTGGTGTTTATCAGGTGGTGTTTATTCGATGTCCGACTCTATATGATAATAGATAAGTCCATTCTAGCCCGGTCTGAATTCGTTCAATAATAAGTTATCGGGCTTGGACAGATAATAAGTCAAACGTTACACTACAAGAAAAAAGCTAATTACAGACGAAAACCGTCGGAAATTCGATTTTCGACGAGTTTTTTGACGAAACCGATCCGTCGAAAAAATGAACATCGCAAATGATTTTCGACGGTTGGAAAAAATTCGTCGGAAGTTTTGACGGTTGTAACCGTCCCAAAAGTCTGGCAGCCCCATCCGTCGAAAGTTCCGACAGTCACAACCGTCGACACTTTCGGCGGTCGTTGCAATCGTCGAAACTTTATGCGGTTGAAATCGTCAAAACTTTCGACGGTCGTCGCAATCGTCCAAACTTTTGGTGGCCACAACTGTCGAAAAAATCCGACGATCGCAACTGTCAAAAGTTTCGACGGTTGGAACTATCGCAAAGAATTTTTAAAATATAAGAAAAATTAGCCGACCACCAGCAGTCGATCCGGCCGCCCACGGCAAGATCCGGTCGTCTGGCGCTGATCACGCCGCCGCCGGCCAGATCAGGCCGCCTGGTCGACCAGATCAGGCCGGCTGCTGACGGATTGGCCGCAAAGCGACCGGATAAGGTTATGTGGCGGCCGATCAGGCCACATCCAGCCAGATCTGACCGCCGCCAGCAGATCAGGCCGCAGCCGGCCAGATCTTACGGCCGCCGGCAAATCAGGCCATGGCCGACCAGATCTGACCGCTCGATCGCGGCCCAAACGATCGCCAGGCGGCCAGATCTGCACGGTCACGATAATCATAAAATAATATTTTTATGTTACCGACGGTTCGGACCGTCAGAACTTTCGACGGTCCGAACTGTCGATAATTATAATAATAAAATATTAATTAATTAATTTGATATATAAGATTATAATATTTAATTACTTTTTACGTTACCGTCGGAACGTCTTACAAATGGGTTAGACCGTCGAAACTTGCGACAGAAATAATAACATAATAAATGTCATAATTTATTTTTTACATTTTCGACAAATTAGGATCGTTAGAAATTTCAACAGATTTATATCCTTCTCAAATACCATCGCAATTTGCGACGAATTTCATGTCGTCGAAAATTGTCCGTCAGAAAATCTCACTTTTCTTGTAGTGTTATATTTCAGCCATTTGGCCGATATCCGATAGTCCGGTATGTGTCCGATACATGTTCATTAATTAACAAATTATCTAATAGACCGACCCATTAATAATATTAAGTATTTAAACAGAACTAATTATTCCTTATTTAGTGCCTAGCATAGCTAGTATGCTTGTATAATGATATTTACCTAATAAGAGAATATAAGTAGTCATTGTTAATTTGATTTGTTCTATTATCAATGAACAAAAATAAAATAAACAAATGAGTACAAAAATAAAATATTAAAAAATTATGAGAAGACCGAAGAAAAACTAATGATAACTTATTTATTATATTAATACATCAAGAAAAGAATATAAGAAAATTTAGAAAAAAGAAATATCAAATTTAAAAATAAATTAAAAGAATAAATTATTTTTTAAACAATTAACGATCCGCTAATCGTTCTATCCGTTAAGACCTATTATTTTATAACGAGACAGACAAGTTAGAAAGTCTATTAGGTGATCCGATAATAATCCGTTAAATTAACAAAATTATCCGACCAGTCCGATATTCCATGAAAACTCAATTCACCGAAACTTTGGGATCCGTTAAACACCACTATACTTCTATCTTTGCTCAAATTGTGAAACATTTGATGTAACGTCACCATAACGACACCTCCGGACGTCACATTAAGATATAATAATTGACATAATTATTAAGCCGTGCGAGAGGTAATCCAGGAGAATTTTATTAGATGAAAAATAGAAAAAAAATTATAAATTAATTTATTTTTTATTCCGATCACGAGAGTTTATATAAGTATTTTCTTATATATATTCTAGAAATTATAAATTGATTGTAACTTTAAATTAATTCCTAACACTTATTTAGTGATAACAAAATAAATTAATTCCAAAATCCAAAATAGAATTCACCGATGACAACTTTTATTTGCAGCATTAAAATATCAAGATAACCATGACAGCTGACATATGATACCCAAAAAAATCCAAATTTTCATTCAAGCGACGTCAATAGCTTTATTTAAAAATCGACGAACAATTTATCAATTTATAAGTTAATCTTCTGAGACTTACATAAATTGATTGTAGCTAATAGTCTCAGAAGATTAACTTAACAACATAAATTGTTTCATAAAACTATTAGCTAATCAAGTTTGTGTATCACACTTGGTTCATACATTAAGCTCTTTTCACATAAAGATATCTACTAAGCATTGCAATAATTTATTTGTCATTCAACCTCCTTGGTTACATACAAAATCCTATGCGTAAAGATTAATTTATATACGAGTTGACCACATGTTAAACACTAATACATAAGCATCTTTGGTGGATAAGAATTAAGCATCATATCATAATATTATCATTTACACGCATGCTGACATGAATGTAATTTTAAATATTAGCTCATTTCATATCTTTTATTTATTCCATGAATTCAGTTAATTAGCTAATAAGAAGTCATGCATGCCCTTAACATAGTCTTTATAAAATGTCTTTCATTTCTTCTTTTCCGTATGGCATGGGGTTAAGGGCCGAGTTAATTTGGCAAGTTGACCTCACGTGTAATAATCACACGAACAAAAAGAAAATGAAGTCAGCGTGTTCAATATTATTATTTCGTCAAGATTAGAATTTCATTGCAGCTTCCAAACCAGTCTTAAGAATCGGACTTGACATCGATTAAAAAAAAATCTACATTTCAAATAGAATCGATTAGACCCGTTCATCGGATCGAATAAGAATAAAATATTATAATTATAAAAAGTATGTTAAATCAAATCACATATTATCCATGATCATATAAAATGACATCATAAGTTAAACTTTAAAAAATAATATATATTAATTTAGTAGCCACTAAATTTATATTATTATTTAATAAATTTTTAATGTAAAAAATTTCATATAAAAAATAAAGTCATGATTACCAATCTGTTGAAGTAAAATATATGTATGATATATTAAGTTTCTTAAAAAAAGAATAAAAAGAAAAAAAAACACATAGATAAAATAGTTTAGTATTCAAATAAAAAGTAAGAAAAAAATAATGAATAAAAAATTGTACAAATAAGTAATCTCACATTAGTATCAAAAGAGCAAAGACAAAGTTAATTATTAAACGAGGAAAACAAATAAAGAAGATAATCCCACATATATGGGCAAATAAAGAGGATACCAAGAAAGTGAGGACAAGACAACTAATATATATGGGCTTAAGTGGTAATTTTGGGCCAAAGTAATTAGATTGGTGAAAAAGGTAAAAATTTTATTTTGTCGGTTCGTCCAAACCATTTGGCCGGTTCATCCCAATTTTGCCTTGTTCTCACTGATTTTGGAAGTGATTCAAAGCGGTCCAATGTCACTCCCGATTTTAGAGTGCGTTGGAGGCCATAATAATGCCAGATCGACAGTCCAATCGGGTCCGATCATGACAATAATGATCCAACGAATGGCACCACCGTCGATTGTTTAAATAGCTTTTGCACATGTTGCCAAATTCTTCTTAAATTGTGAAGAGTTTTTTACTATCGGAAATGTGCTCTATTGTCATTAACATTTGCATCTAAAGAATGGGTGATCAACACACGACTGTGTTTATATCTTTGATTTCTTCATCAATACACAACCCTCTCTCTCTCTCCTGTGGTCGGCGACTCCCTTTCTTGATCAACGCACGATCCAGACGCGCGGTGATGCGGTATATTTGTAACAATAAAATTTGCTAGCAAGTGCACTAGTCGCTCAAGTAATATAGTAAAAAGTAGTAAGAGTGTCGAACCCACGAGGAATATTATTAATTCAATATCTGAATTTATAAATTAATAAGAGAGGAAAAACATGGATTTTTGGAAAGAGGTTTTATGAAAATAAAATAAATAAAATAAGATAAAGATAAGATAGTGGTGTTGAAATAGGCCTTAGGATGAAAATAGATCAGGATAAATATTTGAACCATAAAAGATAAATTTAATCTTTAAAGATGGATTAGAGTCTCCCTAAAGTAATCTACCATGATTAACTTGTGGTCTCCACGACTGGCATCCCTCAATTTAATCATATAGAACTATCTTAATTTAATAAGAATTGAAGTCTCCACGACTGGTACCCCCAAAATCGTATTAAAATTAAGATGCATTAAATTTGATTCTCTAGACTATTAATCACTCCACAAACTGGTATAGATTAATAGACCACACAAACTTAATTCTCCACACACTAGTTATCAAATTTATGTCAATTATTAATTCCAAATAAAATCAATTATAATTAGTATAATAAATTCTGAAATTAAACACTCCACAAACTGGTATAGCCTAATTCGGAAATTTAATTAACTAATATAAAAGCATTAAACACAATTAATAATTGATCAGAAAAGATTAAAACAAATAAAGTAGGATCCAAACATTTCCCTTCAATTAATAATCTCCTAAAATAATAATCTTAAAAACATGGAGTTCATCCTAGAAATTCTGGAGAGATAATAACAAAATAACAATAATAATCAAAAGAATTACACCCAAAATAGAAGTAGAGCTCTCGAATTGGGCAGACAGTCGGGCAACCTCTCGAACTTGATCAGGGTCGCGATCAACTTCCAGCCGTCGCACCTCTCTCCTCTTGGTCGTAGCCTGCAGAGCTCACGACTCGCCGTGGAAGAAACCTGAACTTCTGAGCACGAATTGAAACGATGGATTCTTCACGTATTTATAGGGTGCGGACGGCCTTCAATTTGATCTCGGCCGTAACATCGTACGGTTAACTTTAAATTTATAAGATAAACTCGGCCAAAAATAAATCCTTTTATCATTACGCCCAAAGATAAATTCTTTTTATCTTTACTCCCTTAGAGTCTCGGCCGTAAAGAAAATATTTTATCTTTACTCCTTTCCATTACTCCCAAAAGATAAAAATCCTTTTATCTTTACGCCCAAACAATTTTATCTTTACACCTTCATATATCGGCCAAAACGGATGATTTCAATTGCCATTACCCCCTCCAAATCTCGGCCGTAAGGAATGAACTTATCTTGTTACGCCCAAAGATAAACTCGATTGATTGTTACACCCTTCATCTTCATGCCATTACGCCCTCCAAATTTCGGCCGTAACATCTTTATCTTCATGCCATTACGCCCAAAAGATAAAATCATTTATCTTTACTCCTTCAAATCTTAGCCGTAACAAAGAATTAAATCTTGTTACTCCTTTTGAATCTCGGCCGTAACGACTTGGGTGTAAAGCCAAATCTCGGCCGTAAGAAATAATTTCTTTGAATTTCGGCCGAGATTCGAATTTTCCTGCAAATAATTATCAAAATATAGTTAATCCATCCACAATTAAAATATTCAGCGATTTTAATAATTAAAATTGATAAATCCGGAATTATGATTAAAAGTGACTAAAAATGATGCATGTCATGATCAAATTATAGAAAATTTAATTAAAATAATAATCTAAAATATGTTATATTTTGCATGCATCAAACTCCCCCAAGCTTAAAGTCTTGCTTGTCCTCAAGCAAAAATTCAAAGCAAAGCTCAAGAAAGTTCCATCGTAGTCTCCACATTGTCAACTGACTAATTTTCTCACACAGTTCTTCTGCACACCTACTACTCAGTATCTTATCATTTTCCATGTAGTTAGCTTCATAGAGGTTCTGAATGCTACACAAATTTAAACAATCTCAAATTCAGCCTTGCAGAAAAATAAATTGTCTGTCAAATAATAGCATTAATATTGAACACATAAGTACTAATTGAGCTTAAAACTTTTTCTTTTTTCTTTTCATTTTTCAACTTTATTTTTAATCATTTAAAATGTTCTAATCTTCAAGCAGGATTGCACAAGGAAGTCCATGTAGCGGGCTTTGGACTGATGACTCCCAGACCAGATGGCCTTAGGGCACCAGGTGACAAAGCACCCTTCGAGTTTACTTGCCCGAACAACCAAGGTTCTGAATGAAGAGTTCGAACTTAGCCATGGTTCAGTACTCTTGTGCTTCTCCATATTTCACAAGATGGTCCATGTAGCAGGTTTTCGATCGACGGTTCCCAGAGCAGTTGCCCTTAGGTCGCCAGGCATGAACCCCTACGGATCTAATTACCTGAACACACCTTGGTTCCGGATAACACTTTTGTACCTACACATAACTTTATTCATTTTTTTTATTTAACATAATTATTTGTTGGGGTTTAACTAACCCTTCTTTTTTATAAGCTCAAAAAGTACTTGATATGGTCAATAAGAAGGCTACTACTATCAAGACTTAAAAGAAATAAAAAGGCATGAATATGATTTTGTCGTCTAGTCATTCATAATTCTACTTAGCATAGGCACATAGTCCATAAGTTTGATACTAAAATAGCAAGTGATAAGAAAGAAAAGTATTCAAATTTCATCAATTAACGACGTGTCTTTGAACTTCTACTAAAAAGATAATTAAAATAATAAGACAAGAGTTTGTTAAATGGTAGCAAAAATAAATGCATGCAATGGTATTTTTTAGAAAATTTTAAATTTTTCAATTTTTTGGATTTTTTTTAGATGCAAACATAAGCAAATAAAAAGAAAGAAACATGCAATGCATGAAATGCAAACTCCCCCAAGCTTGAACTAGACACTGTCCTCAGTGTTAAGCCAGCAAAGGAAAGTGAAAAGATAATATAGAAAAGCTAAAGAAATAAAAATAAAAATAAATAAAAAAAGAAAAGATACAACCGGATTTATTTTCGGTGGAGAGATGCTCGGCATGATGAAGGTGTCGGCCGCAAATGGTGTCGGTGAGAGGAGATCTCGGCCGTAAAAGCTTGGCCGCAAAATTCTGTTGATGAAGATCTCAGCCGTGCAATCTCGGCCGTAAGAAACTGGTCGTAATGGTGAAACTTCGGCCGTAAGGAGTTCAGGTGGCATGGAACTTTGGGCGTAAGGATCGGCGGTTGGCGTTGAGACTTCGGCTGTAAGGAACAGAGGCTCGGCCGTAATGGCTTTTCGTTCGTCCGTAAGTCGATGAAGAACCTCGGCCGTAAGAAGTAAAGCTCGGCCGAAGATTTAGATCTGCAAAGATGTGGAAGGGGTCAAAATTTATAAGTGAAACTTCGGGCGTAAACTTACCTTTCCAACATGAAGGGTTATGTCGTAAGAGCTTGGCCGATTGTCCGAGGTCTCTCCTTCCGCAGATGACTCAACAAAATAAAACTATTACCACAAAATCTGAAATAAATAAAAAGGATAAAAATAGTTCTGATTTATAATCGTCAGCTTGACTTAGTTCTGATGAAAATTTCACACATCATAAAGAGTGATCATAGAAAGGTTATGATAATAAGTGCCACCATGATAAAGTTTCAATCTATGTCCATTCACTTTGAGTCTTTGTTTTTTGTCTAATGATTCAATATCAAAAGTTCCATAGGGTGAACAATTAATTATAACATAAGATCCGGTCCATCTTGATTTAAGTTTTCCAGGAAATAATCTGAGTTTGCTATTATAAAGAAGTACTTGTTGACCAGGTAAAAATTCTTTATGTTTGATATGCAGGTCATGTAAATTTTTTGTGCGTTCTTTATATAGCTTACTGTTTTCGTATGCATATTGTCTAAATTCATCAAGCTCATTTAATTGTAATAATCTTTCAGATTGTGATGATTTTAGATTCATATTTAAAAATTTTATTGCCCAATAAGCCCTGTGTTCTAGTTCTACAGGAAGGTGACATGCTTTTCCAAAAACTAATTTATAAGGAGAAGTACCTATGGGTGTTTTAAAAGCAGTCCTATATGCCCAGAGTGCATCATCTAATTTCAAAGACCAGTCTTTCCTAGATGAATTTACAGTTTTTTTCTAGAATCCTTTTTATCTCTCTATTTGAAATTTTCACTTGTCCACAAGATTGGGCATGATATGGTGTACTCAAAAAATGTTTGACTCCAAATCTATTAAGAAGAGTTGACATTATTTTATTGCAGAAATGTGTTCCATTGTCACTTATGATAGTCCTAGGTGTTCCAAATCGAGTAAAAATATTTTTTCTTAGAAAGTTGGCAACTACCTTGGCCTCATTTGTTGGTGTGGCTACAGCTTCTACCCATTTGGAAACATAATCAACCGCCACTAAGATGTATTGGTTGTTAAAGGATTTAGGGAATGGTCCCATAAAGTCAATGTCCCAAACATAAAAAATATCGCATTGTAAAATATTTGTGAGAGGCATTTCATCTCGACGAGAAATATTACCTGTCCTTTGACATTTGTCACAATACTTACAGTAGTTTCTTGCATCTCTATAAATGGTTGGCCAATATAGTCCACATTCAAGTACTTTAGCTGCTGTTCGATTGGGTCCAAAGTGACCTCCAGCTTGTCCATCATGGCAATGACTTAGGATATTATCAATCTCATCTTCGTGAACACATCTTCGAACTATTTGATCTGCACATAATCGAAAAAGGTAAGGATCTTCCCAGTGATAATTCTTAACATCAGATAAGAATTTCCTTTTTTGATGAGTGGTCATGCCCTTTGGAATGTAATGTCCTGCAAGGTAATTAGCAAAATCAGCGAACCATGGTGTAGTGTCAGAAATTTGAAAAATTGTAGAGATAGAAAAAAGTTTCTCGTCTGGGAATTCTTCAAGTATGTCTGTGACTTCTCTTGGAGATGGCTTCAACCGAGATAGGTGATCAACTAATAAGTTCTCAATCCCTTTTTTGTCTTTTACTTCCACATCGAACTCTTGCAAAAGTAGTATCCATCGGATCAGTCTAGGTTTGGCATCTTGTTTGCTCATCAAGTGCTTGATGGCTGCATGATCTGTGTATACAATAATTTTTGAACAAATTAGATATGATCTAAACTTGTCAAAAGCAAAAATAATAGCAAGAAACTCCTTCTCTGTTGTTGCATAATTTAGTTGGGCAGCATTCAATGTTCGGCTTGCATAATATATGACATGAAATGTTTTATCCTTTCTTTGCCCCAACACAGCTCCAATAGCACCATCACTTGCGTCACACATCATCTCGAATGGTAGAGACTAGTCTGGTGCAACAACAACAACAGGTGCAGAAATTAGCATTTCCTTTAATAAATTAAAGGCAGCAAGATAATCTGAATTAAAATCAAATTTTGTGTCCTTAGCAAGAAGATTAGTTAAGGGTTTAGCCATTTTTGAAAAATCTTTTATAAAACGTCGATAAAATCTTGCGTGCCTAAGGAAGCTTCGAATGCCCTTCACATTAGTTGGAGGGGGCAGATTTGCAATAACATCTATCTTGGCCTTATCCACTTCAATTCCAATTGCTGAGATTTTGTGGCCAAGCACTATACCCTCCTTAACCATGAAGTGACATTTTTCCCAGTTAAGGACCAAATTCGTTTCTTCACATCGCTGCAAAACTAGAGATAAGTTATCCAAACAATTATTAAAAGAGCTACCAAATAATGTAAAATCATCCATGAAGACTTCGAGTATCTTCTCATTCATGTCTGCAAAGATGGACATCATGCATCTCTGAAATGTTGCTGGAGCGTTGCATAGGCCAAATGGCATCCTTCTATAGGCAAACGTTCCATATGGACATGTGAACGTTGTCTTTTCTTGATCCTCAGGTGCTACTGCTATTTGATTGTATCTAGAATAGCCATCTAGAAAACAATAATAGCTATGACCTGCAACACGCTCCAACATTTGGTCAATAAAAGGTAATGGAAAATGATCCTTGCGGGTAGCATCATTAAGCTTCCTATAGTCTATACAGACTCTCCAACCTGTAACTGTTCTTTGAGGCACCAATTCATTATTTTTATTACTTACCACAGTGATTCCTCCTTTCTTAGGGACTACCTGCACAGGACTTATCCATGAACTATCAGAAATGGCATATATAATACCTGCATCAAGGAGTTTGATGACCTCCTTTTTCACAACTTCCCTTAAAGTTGGGTTGAGCCTTCTTTGATATTGAGCAATTGGCTTGACATTGTCCTCCATCAAGATCTTGTGCATGCAAATGGTAGGAGAGATGCCCCTGATATCTGAGATCGACCAGGCAATTGCTCTTTTGTGTTGCCTCAATACTTCTAAAAGTTGGTTTTCCATATCACCTGTCAAATCAGCAGATATGATAACTGGGTAAGTGTCATTTTCAAGAAAAGCATATCTTAAATGAGGTGAAAGTTCTTTAAGTTCAAATTTTGGAGAATAATCCAATTTATCGTTTTCCGCCTCAAGTGTCTCTATTGTTATTGGCGCATTATCGTCTTCCACAATTTCTCTAGATTCCTCTATCATTTCCAAAGCTTTCTTAGCATATGGATCTGAGATAAAATCTACAACAATATCATCAAAAACATCAATCGTGTCATTTTCTAAAGAATCAATGGCATAACAAGATGAGTAATCAAAAGGTTGTTTGAGAGAATTTTTTATATTGAAAGTGATGTCTTCATTGTTGACACGAAGTTTGAGCATCCCCTGTTGAACATCAATAAGTGCATTTCCTGTGGCTAGAAATGGTCTCCCGAGGATGATAGGGGTTTTTTCATCTGCCTTCATATCCAGAACAATAAAATCTGCAGGAAAAATAAATTTATCAACTTTTACCAAAACATCTCTTAATATTCCTTGGGGTCTTTTGCATGAAGAATCTGCAAATTGAAGAGTAATACTTGTTTCTTCTAGTTCTCCATAACCTAGCTGCACAAATATAGAGCAAGGCATTAAACTTATACTAGCACCAAGATCACATAAAGCTTGTGCACAAAAGAATTTTCCTATAGTGCAAGGTATGGTGAAGGTTCCCGGATCCTTCATTTTTTTAGGTATATCTCGATCATAAATGGCACTACACTCCGATGTCAACATTACTCTCCCAGTGTTTTCAAACTTTCTTTTTGAGGATAATATATCCTTCATGAATTTAGCATAGCTCGGCATCATCTGTAAAGCTTCATGAAAAGGAATATTAATAGATAATTGCTTCAGAATATCAAGAAAGCGAGAAAATTGCTTATCTAGTTGTTCTTTGCGAAATTTCTGTGGATAGGGCAGATCCTTTATGTTGGTATTTTTTGAATTGTCAGTTTCTCTTTTCTTCAGATTGATATCTACAGTAGTCTGATCTTGTGTCTTTGATGCTTCAGTTTCTTCTTTGTGATCAATTACTCTTGGCGGGGAATCTGATCTCAGACTTCTCAATTGTTTCCCACTTCTAAGAGTCACAGCTTTGGTATCTTCTTTAGGATTTTTCTCTGTATTGCTTGGAAGAGTCCCTGGTGCACGACCTGCCATCATATTGGCCATTTGCCCTATTTGCATTTCTAAATTCCTGATTGTAGCATCTTGATTGTTTGCCCTTGTTTCCATTGTCTTCTGCATGATTTGCATAGTGTCAATAACTCTTGCCATCATCTCTTTCACATGATTAGTCGATTGTTGGACAGGAGCTTCTTGTTGCTTTCTCAAAAGTGTAAAATTTTGTGGATGAGCTTGATTCTGAAATTTCTCAAAAACTTGCCCTTGATTTGACCTGTAAGGAAACTTCTGATTGTTCCTCCAACCATAGTCATTATTCCTGAAAAATGGATTGGAGACAAAGTTAGCATTTTCAATATGATCAGGATTAGAAATGTTACCTTGAGGACAATAATTGCTCGCATGTCCTCCTCCATAGTTGTTGCACACCATTAATGACATCATCTGCTCAAATTTTTGATTAAGTGACTCCAGCTGAGTCACTACTTCAGAAGAATTTTTACTTTCTGTAGCATGCACATCATGAGTTTGGCGAGATGGTCTCCTTTCTTGGCTCGACTTGAGGGCTACAGCTTCAATTATATCTTGTATCTCACTAGGACGTTTAGATCCCAGTACTGTCCCTCCTGCTGATTGATCGAGCTTATCTTGATCTGCAGGTCGTAATCCATGGTAGAAATCTTCCATCACTTGCCACTTTGAAATTCTATTATCAGGAACTCTGGCCAGCAGTTCCTTATATCGTTCCCAGACTTCATATAACGTCTCGTTATCGTCTTGAACAAATGCCCTCAATTCTCTTCGATATTTGCCTGCTTTTTGTGGTGGACAATATTTTTCAACAAACTTTTCTACCAGCTCCAACCAAGAGTGAATCGATCCTGCAGGCAAAGTTTTAAACCAAGTGGAAGCTTTGTCACGTAAAGATTGAGGGAATAATAATAAACGAATAACTTCAGAAGAAACATTATTATTTCTAAAGGTGCTCAGAGTGGCAAGAAATTTATCAAGGTGATCGTGAGGGTCTTCATGAAATCCTCCTTCAAATTGGGATGCTTGTATCATCCTCACGATTGCGGGATTTATCTCAAAATTATTTGTGTTAATATCAGGCAGCACGATGCATGATTCTCGGTCACTGTATCTGGCCGAGACATATTCTCTCATAGAAAGTTCTGCTTCATCTTCTCGCCGATTATTATATGGTGGAACCAGTTCATTCTGTTGCTCCAGTCTCTGATTGTCGCGTGCTTGTTCCGCCATTTTTCTTATATTTCTTCGTAATTGACGATAGGTTCTTTCAATTTCAGGATCAAATTCCAACAGTGGATTTGAACTCCTAGTGCGCTTATCAGAAGATTCCAGGATTGGTTGTGATTTAATTTTCAATTAGTACCTGCAACAACCAATTTTCAGTAAGATAAAAGAATAAAATAAAATATATACAAGAAGAAAGAAATTTAGATAATAGGTCACGAAAAATGAGTTTTTTTTTTACTAATAAAGTCTTTCGGCACGATAGAATTTGAAAAATCGTCATTAAAATTAATTTTCGAGAGGAACTTTTCAGAAATTCTACGAATACCAAAAATTAATATCGAAAGAATTTATGATGATGTAAGAAATCACACAAAATAAATCCGAACTAATTTGCGGTCATAGAGTTAATAATCAGACATAATCAAAAATTATTTTCAGAGAAGAAATAAGATTGATCGGCCGTAATACAGAAATAGATTTACGGCCGAAATTAGATTAGTAATTCGAAGCTCGTTCGACCGTAAAAATATTGAAACAGTGTCAAAAGGATTCAACGTGAAGGCGTAAAAATTAGCATGGTGATGAATTATCTCGGCCGAAAAAAATTGAATGAAATGTTGCCAAATGAATCATTACGGCCGACAAAGAATATAGTTCATATCGGCCGTAAAACAATGAGAGGTAAAACATCAACACATATAAATCGGCCGAAAAGGAGTAAAATCCATGTCGGATGATCCATTACGGTCGAGACAAACTAAATCGCTTCGGCCAAAACAAAGTCAAATCAAAAGTTCAAACTATTATAATGTTACGGCCGAGAATGAAAAAATCACAAATAAGTTGGGGTCGTAAGATGGCGTAAAAAACAAATGTTCAGAAATTTTACGGTCGTAAAAAGAAAACATGAGATCAATTCTCGGCCGTAAAAAAGATTAAATTGTCAATTAAGATGAGGTCACATCGGCCGAGATAACACGAGGCCGTAAAGAAAAATAGGGTTTCGGCCAAAATAAAAATTGAATCATTACAGCCGAAAGTGAATTAAGTCAATTCCTTACGGTCGTAAAACAACGAAATCAGATCAAATCCATATGAAAAGTTCAAACAAAAATGTTACGGCCGAGAATGAAAACTGATTCGAATAGGGCGTAAAAAATTTAAACCATCGATAAACCGGGCGTAACAAGGTCAAATCAATATCCATTACTCATGGCGTAAAACAACGTTCGGATAAAAAAAAATATTACGGCCGTAAAGATTGAAAGTTTAGAATTCAGAAATCATTCATTGTGAGGCCGTAAAATTAATAAAGCCGACACATCAAATTAAAGTCGTAAATCCATAAGTCGACAGTGTAATTTGGAAAAATCCAATCGACGTCGGATTTTACACCGAAAGTAGACAAATAAAAAAAAATTTATCGTGACCTTTATCTGCAAAAGAAAAAATGTCAGTTTATTCACAAAAATAATTAAAAAAATTAATACATATGCACAGAGAATTATTTACAATTTATTTACATCTCCTAATAATTCATAAAAATCAGAAATTAATTAATAAAATATTCCCCGGCAACGGCGCCAAAAACTTGATGCGGTATATTTGTAACAATAAAATTTGCTAGCAAGTGCACTAGTCGCTCAAGTAATATAGTAAAAAGGAGTAAGAGTGTCGAACCCACGAGGAATATTATTAATTCAATATCTGAATTTATAAATTAATAAGAGAGGAAAAACATGGATTTTTGGAAAGATGTTTTATGAAAATAAAATAAATAAAATAAGATAAAGATAAGATAGTGGTGTTGAAGTTAGGCCTTAGGATGAAAATAGATCAGGATAAATATTTGAACCATAAAAGATAAATTTAATCTTTAAAGATGGATTAGAGTCTCCCTAAAGTAATCTATCATGATTAACTTGTGGTCTCCACGACTGGCATCCCTCAATTTAATCATATAGAACTATCTTAATTTAATAAGAATTGAAGTCTCCACGACTGGTACCCCCAAAATCGTATTAAAATTAAGATGCATTAAATTTGATTCTCTAGACTATTAATCACTCCACAAACTGGTATAGATTAATAGACCACACAAACTTGATTCTCCACACACTAGTTATCAAATTTATGTCAATTATTAATTCCAAATAAAATCAATTATAATTAGTATAATAAATTCTGAAATTAAACACTCCACAAATTGGTATAGCCTAATTCGGAAATTTAATTAACTAATATAAAAGCATTAAACACAATTAATAATTGATCAGAAAAGATTAAAACAAATAAAGTAGGATCCAAACATTTCCCTTCAATTAATAATCTCCTAAAATAATAATCTTAAAAACATGGAGTTCATCCTAGAAATTCTGGAGAGATAATAACAAAATAACAATAATAATCAAAAGAATTACACCCAAAATAGAAGTAGAGCTCTCGAATTGGGCAGACAGTCGGGCAGCCTCTCGAACTTGATCAGGGTCGCGATCAACTTCCAGCCGTCGCACCTCTCTCCTCTTGGTCGTAGCCTGCAGAGCTCACGACTCGCCGTGGAAGAAACCTGAACTTCCGAGCACGAATTGAAACGATGGATTCTTCACGTATTTATAGGGTGCGGACGGCCTTCAATTTGATCTCGGCCGTAACATCGTACGGTTAACTTTAAATTTATAAGATAAACTCGGCCAAAAATAAATCCTTTTATCATTACGCCCAAAGATAAATTCTTTTTATCTTTACTCCCTTAGAGTCTCGGCCGTAAGGAAAATATTTTATCTTTACTCCTTTCCATTACTCCCAAAAGATAAAAATCCTTTTATCTTTACGCCCAAACAATTTTATCTTTACACCTTCATATATCGGCCAAAACGGATGATTTCAATTGCCATTACCCCCTCCAAATCTCGGCCGTAAGGAATGAACTTATCTTGTTACGCCCAAAGATAAACTCGATTGATTGTTACACCCTTCATCTTCATGCCATTACGCCCTCCAAATTTCGGTCGTAACATCTTTATCTTCATGCCATTACGCCCAAAAGATAAAATCATTTATCTTTACTCCTTCAAATCTTAGCCGTAACAAAGAATTAAATCTTGTTACTCCTTTTGAATCTCGGCCGTAACGACTTGGGTGTAAAGTCAAATCTCGGCCGTAAGAAATAATTTCTTTGAATTTCGGCCGAGATTCGAATTTTCCTGCAAATAATTATCAAAATATAGTTAATCCATCCACAATTAAAATATTCAGCGATTTTAATAATTAAAATTGATAAATCCGGAATTATGATTAAAAGTGACTAAAAATGATGCATGCCATGATCAAATTATAGAAAATTTGATCGGCCGTGTTGCGACGGATCGAGCGTTGGCGGCCTGATCCGGCCGTGCGCAGCCTGGGATGGCCTCCTTTGGGCAGATTGGCTGCCTGGCGGCCTGACCAACCGCGTGCAGCCTGCGACGGCCTCCTCAGGGCGGATTGGCCGCCTGGCGGCCTAATCCGATCGCATGCAGCCTGGGACGGCTGCCTCGCGATGGATCGGCTGCCTGGCGGCCTAGAACGGCTGCCTCGCAAGCGGATTAGTCATGTGCGGCTTGGAATGGCCGCCTTGCGTCTTGGAACGGCTGCCTTGCGGCCTGATCCAGCCGCCTCATGGGCGGATCGATCGTGCGTGGCTTGGAATAGCCGCCTGGCAGCCTGGAATGACCCTCTTCGATGACGAGGGTGGCCCGGACGAACCTCTCCGACGACGAGTGCAGCCCAGACAACGACGATGGGATGACCCGCCCGACGACCCCCTTTCTCTCTCTCTCTCGCCGGTGATCGGAATAGTCGTGGCGGCCTAGAACGGCTGCCTCATGGCCAATTTTTTTATTACTTTATACCTTATTTCTGACGACTTGGGTCGTCAAAAAAAAGACAATCGTGAGAACTTTTGACGGTCGCTACTGTCGAAATCTTTCGACGAGTTCAACCGTCAGAACTTCCAACGGTCTAGGCCATCGGAATCTTCCAACGTCTTCCAATGGTCTAGGCCGTCAGAATCTTCTGATGGGTAGAGCCGTTAGAACTTCCGACGGCCATAGCCATCAAAAGTTCCGACGGATACGACCGTCGAAAGTTCCGACGTTTGCGGCCGTCGAAATTTTTGACTGATTTTTCTTGCCCGTCAAAAATAATTTGTGACGAGCATTCTTCCGACGGATCATATTTGTCAGAAAAATTGTAGTGTGTGTTATGTCAATCCCTCCAACAGCCATCCCATAGTTGTTCAAAACAATAATACATCAATTCATATCTGGATCATTACATTTGTATCATAAATATAATACAATAAGACTTTGTTTATAGAAGAAACTTAGGGAACAACATATAATATAATGGAATATTTCCATATAGTGATTTGCAAACATTTAAACATATAAAGAACATATATCAATGTAACACCCTTGGACTTGTATATGATATTGTCCGCTTTGAGCATCGATCCATACGATTTTATCAAAATGCATCCTAGAAAGTCAAGGTCATGTTCCATATATACCCAGTATATCTTCCATGACTTGTGTATGTGAGACTAATTCAAAGCACACCTTATGCATTCTTACTCCCTTAGGGGACGTCCTCATTGAGTGATCGCACCCCACCATGAATAAAGGTCCATGTGGAGTGGCTCTGATATCATTTATAACATCATTGCACTCGCGTAGGATATTGTCCGCTTTGGACCTTGACCTGCACGATTTTACCAAAACGCATCCTACCATATCAAGATCATGTTCCCATATATACCCAACATCTCTCCTGTAACTTGTGGTGGGACTAATTCAAGACATGCATCATGCATCCTTACCCCTTTAGAGGATTCACTACAACAATATTGCAATTTTGCAACGGATAAAGCCGTCGCAAAACCTTCGAAATTCGACGAATTTTCTGACGGATAGGGATTATTTGGAAATTTTGTCGTCGCAAAAATTTTTTGACGATCCTCAAACATCCCTTCGAAGATTTTGACGGACGTTTGTGACAAAAAAATGACTTTCAAATTTTTTGAAGGCTACAATCCATCGGAAGTTCCGAAGGGAAGATCGTTCTTCGGAACTTCCGACGGATTCCACCATCGGAAGGTCCTAATCTGGTTGTCGGTGCCGGCCGAGGCCGGAGGAAGAAGTGATAGTCCCTTCGCAAGTTTCGATAGATTTTGACGAGGGAAACCGTGGATAATTCCGACGGACGAATACCTGTCGAAACCTTCGACGGGCGGGTGCCACCCGTCGAACGCTTCGGCGGCATTCTCCTGTCGAAGGCTTCGGCGGTCGTTCTTCCGTCGCAGCACCGACAAAATGCTGACGGATACATCCATCGAAAAGTTTTAAAAAAATTAAAAAAAATATGCTGCATGATGTCGGATCGGCGCTGGTAGGCGGCCGGATTCGAGACAGAAAGAGCTAGCCGTCCGCGCGCCAGATTCGGCCGCCCAAGCCGCCGGATCCACACCCAAGCCGTCGGATCCGGCCGCCTAAGTGCCGGACCCGGCTGCCCGCGTGCCGGATCCGACCGCCTGCGCGCCGGGTCCGCGCCCAAGCGTCAGATCCGGCCGTCCGCGTGCCGAATTCCTGCCCAAGCGTCAGATTCGGCCGCCCGAGCGTTGGATCTGGCTACCCGCGACCATATCCGGCCGCTCGAGATAAGATCGACAGCCAACGCATGGGCTGCCAATCCGACCGCAGGCGGCCGATCTAGGTCTACGAGCTGGATCCGATGCCTGCGACCGGATCCGGCAGCTTGTGCGCCGGATTCAAAACCTGCGGCCGGATCTGGCAGCCTATGCGCCGGATTCGACTGCAATGGTTGTCGGAGTCAAGAGAGAGGGACAGGGAGATGGAGTGGAGGAGAGCGGCCGGAATCGTCCCGGGAGTTGCCGCTGTCGTCTCCTGTCGCCACCTTGGTAGAGAGAGGGAGAGGAGGAGAGAGAGAGGGAGGAGGATTAGGAGGAGGGTGGGAAATATAGGGAGAGAGAGGACACGGGAAGGAGAAGGTGGAGGGGGGAAAATTAGGCGGGAAAATATTTGAGTTAGCGACGGGTACATCTTTCGAAATTAGTGAAGAATTTGACATCCGTCGATAATTCTGAAGGTAATATCCGTCGGTAATAATATATCATTATTTATATAAGAAAAGTTTTTATTAAACATTATAATAATATATATACGGCTAAAAACATATTAATATATCTAATTAGAAACATTAATAATATCATATTATATTGATAATAAGTGATACTAATTATATCTATGGATATATTGATAATAAATGATACCATTTTAATTACCGACGGGCATTTCCTTCGAAATTACCGACGGATGTTCATCCTTCGGTAATTTCGAAGGCATTATCCTTCGATAATTATCGACGAGTAATGTCCTTCAAAATTATCGACGGATACTAAAACCTTCGTTAATTGCGCCGGCACTATCCTTCGATAAATAAAATAATATGTTATTAATGTCTTTAATTACCGAAGGAAAGCTATTTCGAAATTATCGAAGGATTTAATATCAGTCGGTAATTTTGAAAGAAAATATCCGTCAGTAATTAAAATAGTATCATATTAAAATCTTATATTAACATTAATAATATTATATGAATTAATATATATATATATGAATATAAACATGAACAAGATCATATTATATTTATGAATATTTTAATTAAATGGAAGAGATATGTATTATATTATAAACATTATTAATAAATTATTATTTTAATTACTGAAGGAAAGCTCCTTCGGAATTACCAAAGGATTTAATATCCATCAGTAATTTCAAAGAAAATACCCGTCGGTAATTAAAATAATATTATTCATTGTCACTTTTTATAATACATATCTATCTTTTTATATATATTATAAATTAATTTATAATATGAAATTGATAAATTTTAATATGCACTAAAATTTTAATTTATTTTTAATATTAATCACAATATGACTCTTTAAAAATATATTACATATATATTATTACTAAAATTAATTACCGACGGTTGTTGCCTTCGAAATTATCGACGGATCAATATCCTTCGATAATTTTGAAGGTTAACACGTTAGTAATTTTAGTCATAAAATATTAAATATATACTTATATTATATCACATATATATTTTTATAAACATATTCACCGACGAGTCTGACCTTAGGAATTACTGATGGATTTAAATCTCTCAGTAATTCCGAAGGATATTCCGGTCGGTAACGTACCGACGAGTATTTTCCATCTATAGTAGCGAAGGATTCCTGTCCGTCGAAAATGTTCTGTCGCAAATTGACAATTTTCTTATAATGGTTTAATGTCCTCATTGAGTGATTACACCCCATGATGTACAAAGGTTCACGCGAAGTGACTCTGATACCATATGTAACATCTTTCCACTTGCATAGGATATTGTCCGCTTTGGGCCTTGACCCACATAGTTTTAACAAATTGCGTCCTACTAATTTATAATAATATTATTCATTGTCACTTTTTATAATACATATCTATCTTTTTATATATATTATAAATTAATTTATAATATGAAATTGATAAATTTTAATATGCACTAAAATTTTAATTTATTTTTAATATTAATCACAATATGACTCTTTAAAAATATATTACATATATATTATTACTAAAATTAATTACCGACGGTTGTTGCCTTCGAAATTATCGACGGATCAATATCCTTCGATAATTTTGAAGGTTAACACGTTAGTAATTTTAGTCATAAAATATTAAATATATACTTATATTATATCACATATATATTTTTATAAACATATTCACCGACGAGTCTGACCTTAGGAATTACTGATGGATTTAAATCTCTCAGTAATTCCGAAGGATATTCCGGTCGGTAACGTACTGACGAGTATTTTCCATCTATAGTAGCGAAGGATTCCTGTCCGTTGAAAATGTTCTTCGCAAATTGACAATTTTCTTATAATGGTTTAATGTCCTCATTGAGTGATTACACCCCATGATGTACAAAGGTTCACGCGAAGTGACTCTGATACCATATGTAACATCTTTCCACTTGCATAGGATATTGTCCGCTTTGGGCCTTGGCCCACACAGTTTTAACAAATTGCGTCCTACTAAATCATGATCATGTTCTCATATATACCCAGTATTTCTTTCGTAATTTATGCATGTGAGACTAATATAAGACATGCTCAATGCACCCTTCCCTCTTAGGGGATTCAACGTCCTCGTTGAGTGATCGCACCCCACCATGCATAGAGGCTCACGCAAAGTGGCTTTGAAACCATATCTGTCACGATCCCAATTTAAACCGTGATTTAACTTGTGGACCGCAACCTATTACCAATAATCATGTATGATTTGCGGAAGCGTGGTATAATTCATTTAGAAGATACAATAATTAAGGTATCCATATCACACCATATAATATTATATCATTCAGAGTAAGTAAACATTAGACACTATATACTTATACAAAAGTAGTATCACATGTTACAGATAAACTTCTCTCTTTTGTTCTAATACTGCACATACAAAATATTTCTCTACTCTCAAAGGGACTTAACAAACCTAAGACTCATATACTTCTCTTACCAAAAGTGCTTCCAATCATGATAGAGGATCGTCAAGCACTGCCACATACTGATCTAGTGATTAAAAAATATTAAGAGTAACAATATGAGCAGCCAATAGCTCAATAAATAAAAAATCTCATAACACGTGTTATCACATATTCCATTTGAATAAAATAAGATTAAATATTTTTTCTTCATATTTAAAAATTATTTGCTATTTTATTTCAGCATATATTTGTATAACAATAAATTATAAGTAATTCAAACTTTCATCATATCATATGAAAAACATCTATACACTTATGTGACATGTCAAAATTGCAATAATCATATCATACATAAGAATGAGACCTCGATGCACCAAACATGAATGCATGGATGCATGAATCTTGTATGCCTTACATGTCATATCACCATTTGTCCAGAGGCATCCCATTTGGGGATATCTATCTTGCGGGGATGCTGATGGATTCTAGAGGTGACCCATGTAAATTCAATGGTGGATGTGATTCCACAATTCAGTTCACATGACACTTAGCTCTAAATAATATAAAATTCCTTTCGGGATATCTGTTGGCTCTATAAGGTTTTTCAACCTAATAGAGGTAAGTTGTCAGCCTTACAAAGTTGTTCAACTATGCAAGAGTAAATTGTCGACCTTGCAAGTCTTTCAACTATACAAAGATAAACTGTCACCTGACAGGAGTAATGCAAATCCATGACTCAATCATATCATGTCATGTTCTATCTTATTATATTATATCATATCATATCATATCATCTTTTTTACATATTTTGTCGCATCATATCATATCATGTCATATCATATCATTTCTTGTAACAGATAATTGCACAAATAGCAATTAAATGATTTTATAAGTGCGCATAACACCTATTTATATACCGTACAATTGCGTATCATATCATGTAACATGTACAACAACAACAACAACAAAGCCTTATCCCACTAGGTGGGGTCGGCTACATGGATCATACGACGCCATTCCGCTCTATTAGTAATCAAACCTTTCGGTATATTATTCACCAATAGATCTTGCTCTATTAGTTCGCCAAGTGTCCGCCTTGGCCTCCCTCTCCCTCTTTTAATCGGACTCCAGATTATTTGATCTACTCTTCTTACTGGCGCATCTAATGGTCTTCTCTGAACATGACCAAACAATCTCAAACGATTCTCTACCATTTTCTCACTAATAGGAGCCACTCCGACTCGTTCACGTATATGGTCATTCCTAATCTTATCTAATCTTGTATGACCACACATCCATCTCAACATCTTCATTTCGGCTACCCCCACTTTACGTTCATGTTGTCCCTTCATAGCCCAACATTCACTACCATATAACACTGCTGGCCTTATAGCAGTACGATAGAATTTTCCTTTAACTTTATTGGGTACTTTTCTATCACAAAGAACTCCAGTGGCTTTCCTCCACTTACACCAACCAGCTTGAATTCTATGATTAACATCGTCATCAATCTCACCATCTTGTCTTACAATTGATCCTAAATATTTAAACTTTGTCACTTGAGGAATTATATCCTCCCCTAACCTAACTTTCAAATCGTCTCTAAGTTGTTTATTTGTGAAATTGCTATGCATATATTCTGTTTTATTCCTACTTAAACGAAAACCCTTTGACTCCAACGTATTTCTCCATATTTCCAATTTTGTATTAATCTTTTCTCTTGAATCCGCTAAAAGTACTATATCATCCGCAAATAGCATGCACTTAGGTACCTCCTCTGTGATACTCTCGGTTATAGCATCGATAACTAAGTTAAATAGATACGGGCTTAAAGCTGATCCTTGATGTAGGCCAATTCCTATAGGAAATTCATTTGTCTCACCTCCGGGTGTCCTAACCCTAGTCAATGCCCCATCGTACATATCTTGTATTACCTTAATGTAGGCAACATTCACCCTCTTCTTTTGCAAGGCTTTCCAAAGTACATCCCTTGGTACCCGATCATACGCCTTCTCTAAGTCAATGAAAGCCATATGTAAGTCTCTTCTCCTACTTCGATACTTCTCCATCATCCCCCTTAGTAAATAAATCGCCTCTGTAGTGGATCTTCCTGGCATGAACCCAAATTGTCTCTCAGAAATACTAGTCTCCATTCTCAATCTATGCTCAATCACTTTTTCCCATAATTTCATAGTGTGACTCATAAGTTTAATCCCTCTATAATTTGCACAATTCTGAATATCCCCTTTATTTTTGTAAATAGGAACTAATGTACTTAATCTCCAATCATCAGGCATCTTTTTCGACCGTAAAATCTCATTAAATAGTTTACATAACCACAACACACCTTTTTCTCCTAAACATTTCCAAACTTCAATCGGTATACCATCCGGTCCAACGGCTTTACCATTCTCCATTTTCTTAAGAGCTTCGCTAACCTCCGAGACTCTAATTCTACGATAAAATGACCTATTAAGCTCACATTCGCTAACTGTCAAGTCCTCCAAATCACAACGCGAACCTTCACATCCATCATTAAATAGCTTATAGAAATACATATCATGTAACATGTAATCACAAAAAAACTATTAATCAACTACATAGTATACACATAGCATTTCTAAATTCACATAGCCTATGTTCTTATAAGCAGAAAGATTTTGTTCTCATTTTGCATTTAATAAACTACATAGTATACAATATAAAATACATAAGAATTAGTGCATAACTTCTATTCACTTGAAATAAATTTTAAGTGATAGAAGATTTAATCAAGTGTAATCGGCATAAAGTTCATAATTCCATTCATTATAAAATGACCTCAAAAAATTATAGAATTAAACTGTATTCTAATTCACTTTGGAACCCTGACAGACTGTACAAAGCATAGTATAAAATTTATAAGTTCTCAATTATAAATCCTATCTTAGGGAACTAAATTTCTACTAAATCTGCACTTCCAGAGCTTGAAGACTTATCAATTTTATAATTTTTATCCATCAATATTGATATAGTAAAATTCTTAAAGTTAGAGGTGTTATGAACATGTTAACTACTTTCTACCCTCAAATTTATAATTCTTAGTACACATACTATTTTCATAAAATATTACAGATATATATATATTTCTACCCCTCAAATTATAAATATATTTCTACCCCTCAAATTTACAATTCCTCCAAAAATATTACAGATATATATATTTCTACCCCTCAAATTTCAATAAAAAAACTCTAAGTTGAAATTTATGACCGAATTATCATTTCTGCCTAACTACTTTCTAGAACAGCCTGAGTGACTCCTAGGGTTTAATGCGTAACTTTTTATGTAGGTATCCAATTAATTCAATTCCAAAGACTGTGAACAGTAGACTTCCATAAGTAGTTACAAATTTAATTTTATAATTTTTGAAGGTATAGAAAGTATGAGAATATAATTTAGAAGTCTCGACTTTCAATTCAGCACTAGTTGCTCATATTTGCTCTTCATCTTAAAAGTTTCTCTTTCATAATCATATGAAATAAAGAATTGGAAAAAGCTATCAGAGATAGGGGTGACTTGTTTTAGTCCAAATTCATATGGATAATTTGAGCTTTCAACTTTCCTATGTCTTTATTGTTGAATCCCCTTTCTTTGTCCTTTCCTTCTCCTTCTTCCCTTGTTGTCTTCTTGAGTTAGAACGGGGTGGCATGTTATGTGAAGAGGTGATAAGGAAATAAGATTCGAGAGTTTATATATGATACTAACCGACCTTAAGTTGGTTGGAGGTGAAAGCTAAGCTCTCCTTATTTACATGAATATCATTTAAGTAAATTATTTGTCACTTTTTCTATTATTTATTTTATTTATTCATTTAATTAAACATGTAAATACGAAACTACCCCCCGCATTTGAATTCAAATAAAAAAATTAGAAAACTAAATTCCAAAGGAATCGAAATTCGATTTTTTGACTGAAGAACAAAATTAATCATTTTTCTGAATTTTTAATTTTGCGTTATCATTTAACCTAACCAGAACTTAACCTAAAAAATATTAAAAATAATATTTAGGATATATTAACATAGGAGAATAATTATCGGGACTTTAATTTTCTTAATTCTAATATTTTTGGACCTTTCACTTTGACACACACACATATCATAATGCTAAAAACATCACAAATATAATATTAACACCTTTAATCCTACATGCATAATATTACATTCTACCCTCCTCTAAAGAATTTCATTTTCGAAATTTGATATACCTTATGAACAAGTTATTGGCTTCTGAGATATTATCTTATTACAATAACACCTCATAGAACAGGTTCACATTTCCTTACCATAGGCACATAGATTGCATCATGTGTGCTTCCCACATAATGCCTTCCCACATAATGCAGGGTCAAACAACAAGATTAATCTAGTTAGGAACACATCTTATTGCTTCATCTTAGTATACATTTGCTAACCCTAATATTAGTTGTAATAATTAACTCTCTATTTAATATGTTTGATATTTCATTCAAATTTGTGGAATGATATAAAATATAACTAAGTGATGTAAACTTCAAATCATATATTGGGTATCTCTAGTCATAAACTTCTACTTGGCTACATATATTTTAAAGTATGCTTCTACTATATTCTAAATTGAAATTATTTATTTTTCTTCATTTTCTACTTGGTTACAATCAAGACTTAAGGCATATTAATCATGATAAAGTAACATAATGCCACTAATCATATATCAAGGCTTAAGATCATATAACTGTTTATAGAAAGATTACAAAAGGTTATTGATAAAAAAACCACAATGCCACCAATTTTAAATTTGGTATATTATAAATTAGCTTATGATCATAATTTAATTTAATTTCTTATTTTTTACTTACTCTCGTTTTTATTTCATTAATTAATTTTTTTCCTAAGTTCCAAACATGATATTACACGTTTATGATCTTTAACCCCTAATTTGAGAATAAGTGGCATATTCCTAGAATTTATAACCAAAATGACGGGTTTTAATGAATGTGGGTCTTTAAATTATTTTTCTAATAGCGGTTTCTTCTTGCATAAAATGATGTGACAATTTCATATTTATTTTTCTGTTATCAGCATGTGTCAAAATTGTATAGATCTCAGAATTTAAATATACTTGCATAAAATGATTGTTTTTTGTAGTCGTGATTTTATATACTTGTTTTCATGGTTTTATTTTTTCCCATTTCCTAGTGTGCATCATGTGAAACAAATAAATAACAATGGAATTAGTAAAAGCACTTTCCGGGTGAAACGTTTTCTCATCCTTATTTTTCTCATAAGTAAACTATTTTTTTGAATACATATTATAAAATTAATTATTATGTTCATTGATCTGTGATTTGACAAACAATATAACTAATGTTGGGAAACTCTTTTTGCTTCAATAAATATTTCATTTTTTCATTTCTAAAGAATTTCTGGCTGACAACTGTTAATAAAAAGGCATTTTTCAATTTTTGAATTTTATAAAAGGTTTGTTCATCCTTTCTCTCTCGGAATATAATATTTTATTCAATGATATCGTTAAATTATTAAAATACATACTTTGTTCAAAATTTTCCAATTCGCTCCGTCAATAATTTAGTTAACTTTGACTTGTTTATCCAATTACATTTTTAATCATTGTTTTAATTTAAATAAAATAATCAAAATTAATGGAAAATTATGTTTTTATCTATTATTATAGTTTTGTTATCTCAAATATGGTTGTATTATTTTGTTTCTAATATTATAAATGGTACATTAATGGTTATGTAAATAATAGAAAAATAAAAAGTAACAGAAAACAGTGAGAGTGGAGTCAAGGCTATGTTTGATAATTTAATATAGGAAGGTGAGTTAGGGTGTTGGAGTAAGGGTTGGTGAGATTAAGTGTGATGACTATTTAATATATATTTGGGTATGAATTTATGAGATATGTTGAATAAATTTAATCTGTTTTTTGTCCGGATAGAAAAGATTAAGTTAAGTAAATATTTTTATTATTCTTTAAAAAATATTCTTTATTTTATTAAGAAGAAATAAATGGTTGAATGGGAAAAATTAATTTTAATACCTCTAAAGTATTCAATTTGACGAGTTTAATTTTAAGTCACATAATAGCTTTTTTAGCATCAACCTAACCTAAGTTAATTTTTTAAAAAAATAGTATTAAAAAAGATATAAAAAATTTTAAACACACCCACCCCAAATAAATCTACCTCATTCCTATTAAACTTTTCATCCAAAAAAATCCTAAAGAAAAAAATTGGAATACTTGGGAGGCGGAACATGAATATTTTTATAGGTTGGATAAAGTGAAAATAATTTTTAGGAGAGTAAAATAGAAATGCACTTTTATTTATACAATAAAACACCAAAAAGAAAAAAACGCGTAGGCCATGTTAGGCTATGTACGCATGCACAAACGTGTAGGCCCAATCATATGCAGTGAAAGTGTAGCCCATTATGAATTTTGGGCGTTGGAGTGGCCATGTTAGGCTATGTATGTGGACCCTTGCAATTAGCCCAGCCCAACAAATAAGACTAGGTCTTGCCAAAGGAATGACTTTGACTTGACTCAGTTTTTTTAAAATAAATTATACTATTGGAGCTTATTTTAAGATGTTAATTTGAATAAATCAGTTGATAGTAAAAGTAAGTTATATAATGTTTTATAATAAAATAGTTGTTAATTTACTTTTATAATCAAAAGACTCGAATGTCATTCAAAATAATAAATAGAAAAATTAGTTTAATCATAATATATAAATATTTAAAAAATTGAGGGCTATAACAATAAATTAGCCAATTTGTAAAAATATTTTGTAAGTCAAGAATATATAAAATAGGTTCATGCTTATTTTTGTACTTATAAATTGATAAATAAAGATGTATTATTAAATATTTGGCTAATTATGAGAATTATCACAAAATTAATTGCTAATTTGTCACGAATAAAATGAAAAAATGGAATAATAACTACATTAATCAATAATTATAATTTGTCTCGATAAACGTTTTTACATATACCATTTACATTATTAAGTGAAATCTATGGAGCCTAATATATATAAATAAAAAAATGAAGTCAAATTAAATATGTTTCGATATGATAATTATTTCTGGGCAAAGAAAAGTTATTTTCTCTATCGAAGTAGGAACCTATTTATATATACACATCGTCACTTCCAAGGTTGTCAAGATTACTTTTCGAGGTAGGATCGTAAGGGCTTCCGAGGATCGAGGATCGTAGGATCGAATCGAGGATCGTAGGATCGGATCGAGGATCGTAAGATCCTACCCTTGAATAAAAAAATATTATTTTTTAGGGTAAAAAAATTAAGAGTGATGCTCATAAGTGTGACAAATATTAAAAATAATAGGGATATATAATATTATAAAAAATAATATTACTTCACATTTTATCAAAGTTTCAGATGGAGGCAATGTCAAGAAAATAAGACTAGGTATCAGAGGATTACTTTCAAAGTATTTATTAAAAAAAATGGAAAAAGAAGATGCAACATTTAACACCTCAGTTGTCAAGAACCTCTTCCATCCATCATCTAGAGTCCGATCTTATTGTAATGAAAGCAGAGACAATGTTCCACTTCTAACCGGCTGCAAAAAAAATCTGAAATAAACACTGAAAGAATAAGTGATAATCATGAAGGAGATCATTTAATTGAGAAACAAAAAATACAGGATCTACTAGCAAGAATTGCTTGAGAAGAATCTTGAAGCTCCAAAGTTCATTTCAGGCATGGACTCAAGAGGTCATAATGCCCCTAGAGCTATGAGAGCATTAAACAAGTCTGTATCTTTTCTAGTGAGTAATAATTCAGGTAGGAGAAATGCATGGTCATCAAAGCATAAGGAGAAATTCAGGTAGGAGAAATGCATGGTCATCAAAGCTCCAAAAACACATACATTCCAATCATATTTGGCCAAAAGTCACAAAGACAACACTAGAGAAAATATTGGTATTTCTATGTACAAGGATAATCCATGTCAAGATCTATAAATATGACTCATTCTCTTACAAGACCATATGATCACATTATCACATAAGCACTTCACAGTGATTAAAAAATGCAAGCCCACACGAAAAGAGTTAAGGACGCAATACAATACTATGCATAATATCAACTAGTCACAAGGATTACTAGATAAACTGATAAAGTATGTCTATATAGTTAAACTTAAATAAGTTTTAGAAGCTAAAAATCTAATTTAAATAACAAAAGTCAACAAGGATTAGAAGTTAAAGACTATGCATCATGCCATCCAATTCCAAATCATATTGAAGGTCATCATCATTGTCTTCAAAGTCTTCATCATCATTAAGATGATGAAAGTCAGTTTCTTCGGGGAGCTCCAAATTGTCAACTGATGCAATTACATTCTCCACATTTTCATCACCAGCAACATCAATTTCATTATCATCATCATTAGCATCTCTATCACGCAGGACACTTAAGTTTATGTTATCTCCTTCGGTTTCTTCTTCCACAAGCCATTCATCATCGGAAGAGACATCATCAACTTCTAGATCAACTTGTTTTCTATTTTTCTTATCTTTCAACTTCAAATCATACATCACAAAAACTAAATCATTCATCTTCTTTTGATGTAGGCGATTTCTCCTTTTTGTGTGTACCTAAAAAAATTATTTAAATATTTAAGTAAATTGAAGTGCTCAACTAACATTTATAAAGAAAAAAAGCACAAGAAACAAACCATCTCAAAAGCACTCCAATTACGTTCGCATCCCGAATAACTGCAAGTTAAGCTCAATATTCTCACAGCAAATTGTTGCAATTCTGGAGTATCAGCACCATAAGATATCCACCAATCAGCTGGGGTCTTCTCTAGTCTCATAGATTTAGCAACCGAGAATCCAAATAACCCCCTTGCGTGCTTGAATTCCTCGAGTTGAAGATCAATCTTATCCCGCTCATCATTATCTAGCATTCTCTCCATAACCTTGTAGAGTCCACGAATGGCTTCTCGATCAGCCTTAAAGTCAGGTGAGTAGTGAAATTGTGGATTCAAATAATAACCAGCAGCATGCAAAGGCCTATGAAGTTGGACTTCCCATCTTTCATCTATAACCTTCCAAACAGGTTCATAACTAAAAGGTGAAAAAAGCATTAAATATGTCATTACAATTTGAATAAAAGAATTCAAAAAAATGATTATAAGAAATAAGCATACCTTTTTCATACATATTCTTAAAGTTGACTTTAATTTTCTCTTTAGCCCTATCCATCTCATTAAAAATGAAGCCCATCGCTGGTTTTTGATCTGAATCTACTAGTTGAAGCACCTTAATAAGAGGATATACAGCTTTCAAACAATTACTAACATTAAACCAAAATCTACTATCCATTACAATATGTTCCACATTTTTTCCTTCTTTTAAGGATGCAAATCGACTGCCTTTCCATTGATTGGATGCAAACATAGTCCTCAATGCATTTTTATTATCAAATAAGCAACCTAAGGTCAAATAGAAAGTGGCAAAACGACTGGCCTAATCAATTCTTTCCCTTTAGTGAAATGCCTCAGGATAGTGATGAGAAGTGTTCTTGCATAAATAAAACTTGTTATCTTCTTACCCTTTCGTATTGTTACCTCATGTAACTTAATTTTCTTTTCAAAATCTTCAAGCATTAGATCTATACAATGAGTTGCACAAGGAGTCCAAAATAACTTCTTTCTTTTTTGCATTAACATCTCCTCAGTTGACTTGGAAGCAGCAACATTATCTATGATAATTTGCACAACATTCTCCTCTCTAACTTGTTCTACTATGTCATCCAACATATCAAACACTTTATCTGCAGTTTTTGATATATCTGATGTATCAAGTGAAGTTAAAAAAATAGTGCCTTTAGAGCTATTCACAAGAAAATTACATATGGTCCTTCTTTTCATGATAGAGCATCCTAATTTCTTCCATTCATCTTTATGCTCCTCAAGTAAAGACATAGTATTATCAACTTCTTTTTTCAAGTATTTTTGTCTAAGATCATGATAAGATGGTGGTTTCAAGCCCTGTCCAAACTTACCAATCAGTTGACACATCTTCATGAATTCAGGGTTCTTTATGCAATTAAATGGAATTGCATTTGTATAAAAAAACGAGCAATCTGCATGCACACTTCTTCCCTTAACTCTTTTTTGACAGCTTGATTAATTGTTTGTTGTTTACTTGGTATGTTTCCAACTCATTTTTTAAGTCCCCCCACCACTTCATTTCCTTTTCTCTTTGCACTTGATTATGAACTTGCAGCTTCCATAGTAGTATCTACATCATCATTTTCCAATTGACAACTATTCATTTGATTTTTCTTCATTGCAGCTTCTTCTAAATTTATCAAAATAGCCAATATTTGTTTCTTCACATCATCTAGAGCAGCAACACAAGGCACAACATTTATCTTTGTATAAGCTAAATGATGCTTAAATCTGTATACTCCTCTAGTAAAAATCTTCTCACAATATTTGCATTTAATTTTCCTTGCATCACGTGGAACTTCAAAATCATGTGACCATCCTATATCAGTTCTATTCCCTAATGAATTTTCTTTGGATTTAAGTCCACTAATTCCTGCTGACACACTTCCAGTGCCACTGCCATTAGATGCACCAGACTACCACTCCCAGAAGCCATCAACTCATAACTAATTAAAATTGTAACTAATTATTCTCTTATGTTAATATATCCTAAATATGATTTTTAATATTTTTAAGTAAGTCCTAGATAGGTTAAATGATAGCGCAAAATCAGAAAAATGATTGATTTTGTTCTTTAGACAAAAATTCAGATTTTGATTCCTTTGGAATTTATTATTTGAATCCAAATTGGAGTAGTTTCTCATTTACATGTAATGTCTTAATTAAATTAATAAGTAAAATAAATAATAGGAAAAGTGACAAAGCATTTACTTAAATGATATTCATGTAAAGAGCTGCAAGAGCATTTTAGGGCTTTCACCTCCAACCGACTTAAGGCTGGTTAGTATCATATATAAATCCTCAAACCTTATCACCTCTTCACATAACCTGCCACCCCATTCCAACTCAAGAAGACATCAAGTGAAGAAGGAGAAAGGAAAGGTCAAAGAAAAGGGATTCAACAATAAATCCATGGAGTTTCACGTAGGTAAATTGAAAGCTCCTCTCTTATGAATTATCCATATGAAAAATTGAACTAAAACAACTCATCCCTGATCTTTGATAGCTTTTCCCATCCTTTATTTCATATGATCATGAAAGAGAAACTTTTAAGATGAAGAACAAATCCCAACTTGTGTTAGCAATTAAATCTAAGACTTCTAAATTATGTTTTCATACTTTTTGTGTTGGAGCAAAATTTTAATGTCATATAAAATTATATTTTGATGATACAAATATCGAAAGATTAAAGTGAAATGGTGAAAAGTTTAAAGAAAAAGGGATAACTTTATGCACTAAACTTTGATTAAATAATTGACTATGATCTTAACATATTATCAACGAATGATGAATATCAAAGTTGTAGAGAATCCTGATAGCTATCCATAGAATTCAAAATCATCTAATTTGGATAACTGTGCAAAAAGTTATACTCAAAATAGTACAGAAAAATGAACCTGCCGGTCGAAATAAAGAAGGTCAGTTGAGACAATACCGGTCGACCGAATAGGAGATGTCAGTCGACCGATGTATACTGAACCTGCCCCGATTAACATCGAGACGATACCGGTCGATGTACCAGTCGACGGTCTGGTCGATCTATCAAGCACAGAAGCTGAAGAAATCGTGCAACGGTTACATAGACTGGTCGACCGGTCCATATGTGCGGTCGACTGTCCTCCGAGTCAAATGAACAGTAACGGTCAATTTTGAAGGAGAAAATTGTGGAATAATTTTTGGATGACTTTCTCACTTACTGGAGTTATAAAAGGAGTGTCAACGCCAGAAGCAAAGGCACCCATCCAAACATTGAAGCAAAACTTCAAGAAATCAAAAGAAGACCTTTCTCCTTGAAGTAATCATTTTTAAGTTCTTTTTTCTTTCTCTCTTCTCTTGTTGTGAGCATTCTATTGTAAAAGAGAGAAATTATTTTCAGAAAGATTGTGGAAACTCCTGTGTGGAAGAGGTTCTAAACCTTACCTCTTGAACAAGAGAAAAAATTAACTTTGTAGGAGGAAAGGTTGCATTGCCTCTCGAAGCGGAGAAAATGTAATTGATATAAAGGACATTCTTCTTTGCCCATTTGAAATTAAGAAGGAGTTTAATGGAATTAAGGGCGTTCTTCTTTGCCACAAGGGCGCCAGTGGATGTACGTGCACCTGTCACGAGATCATTCTTGGACACTAGACCACGTGCGGCGACTAGACGAAAAGGCACCTAGCCAAGCCTATTTTGAATGGCAGCAAAAGTTTTATGATCGAGACGACTATGCCGAGAGTCGCTCTTATAGGCATTCAATCACGAACATGACTAGAGTGTTGGACTACTCGTCATAGGTCCGTGACATTAGAGCGTTGCGGTGCTAATGCAGGCGCTTGGGTGCTTAAAGTCCGAAGGGGCGATGAAGGGACCACGGGATGCCACGAAGGGACACCGATGTGGGTTGCCACTCCACGCTCAAGGCCATGACACTAGAATTAAAGAAAAGCGTACTTGTATTAAATATGATGAAACATAATATACAATTGGGCATCGGAAGACACTAGTGAACTCCTCCCAGTGTACCGTAGGTATATGAGTCTTATTACATATTGCAAAAGACGTACCCTACGGGAACGTCACCTACTTGGCCATTCATAAGGACGGCCTTACAAGATAAATACCCTAAGGGTGGATAACTTGGTACTCCGCAATCTTACGCAGTGCGGGGCGGCTGTATGTGTTCCATGGTTTCGACGCTGAGTGGCCGAGAGGTATAAGTTGAGCGGCACTGGTGCCGCGAGGCTTCACGCTTTGTGTCACGAAAAAATGCCCCGTGACATTCTCCCCCACCAAAGTCGGCGACACCCCCGACGCCGTTGTCTGGGCTTCCTTGGGGTCTTCGTCTTCGTCTTCAGTCTTAACTTCGCTTGTCTCGTTCAATTCTGTCTTGTTTGCCTTGACTTCTATTTCACCAGCATCACGCAACGCCAGGAATGCCCGCTCCTTGGGGTCTCGCTGAGGACTCCTCCATCAGGCCTGCTTCGCTTACTGATCATTCGTTCAATCCGGAGTCATCACTTGTGCAGCGCCAGTGAAGTCCGCCATGTGCGGTCTGACTTTATCAAGCAACTATCCATCCATCAAGTATATGTTGGCTTCACTTCTCTTCGACTTGCGCAGCATCAACTTGTGTGGTTTGGCTTCTTTGGGGTGAAACAACTCTTGTATGCCTTCAGGATTATCTCGGTGAAAGAGTTGCTCTAGGGTCGTGCAGAACACGGTGATGAGTCTCGTCATTCGACCTGCATGACTTGACTCGATGCCTTCATGTTACGGATGGCCGCAACATAAGGTCTTCCTTTCGTCGAATGCGAAGTCTGGTACCATCTCACCCTCGATGATCGTTCTTGAGTTTCGACAGCTTGAAACAGCACAAGCTCTTTGATGTCGACGCTTGCAGATTGTCTGCTTCGGGTGCCTTGGGTCGCTATGATGAGCGATAAGAGTCTTCCCACGGATGCTTTGGGACACTTCAGTCTCTTTGTGGGCTTGACTCAACATCTCTATGTTGCAAATGGTTGCAACGTAGAGTCTTCCATACCTCTGCCGAACGAAAAGCGCAAGACCACCTCCTCCTTGGTGATCACCTGATGTTTCGACAGTTTTGAGGGGGACAAGGTTCTTTGATATAGCAATACATACCTTGCCCATCCCGAGTCACCATAGTGGGCGATGAGAGTCTCCCCACATTCCCTTGTGGTTCAACTCGCTATTTCCAAGTTGCAGATGGCTATAACGTTGAGTCCTTCGTCCGTCGAGTGTTGAGAGCGGGGCCACCTTACCCTTGGTGGTCATCTGATATTTCGACGGTTTGAGGTGGAGCAAGATTTTTTGGATATGACACTTTCTACCTTGTCCACTTCCAGTCGCTATAGTGAGCGACGATGGGAGTCTCCCCACATGTGCCTGTGGTCCGACTCGATTCTCCTGCTCCGATGGGCTATCCTTGTCTTTGGCATGAGCAGCTTCCTCCTTGCGACTTGAGCTTCTCTCCTCCACCATTACCCTTGCTCAAGGGCTACTGGTGATATGGCACTTATCCCGATTGACTTGGCAGCGACGACTAGTGAGCGGAGATTGGACGATCCTGTCGTTCAAACTCCTTCCTAGTCCAAAGCTTCTAACCCCTCTGCTTGAAGAGCACCAATATTGGGTCTTCATCCTCCTGGGAACACTGTAGGTGGAGCTCGGTGATTCCTTTCACTTCCTCCTTCAACATGCCCATTTGGCCGATGCTGAACAAAGCGGTCTTGACCTCCAATCCCAACTTGTTGGGGCTTGCATAATTGATGAACTGTCACTTCCTCTGTCCCATGTCTCAATGGGATGCATGTTTGCCACATTCCACATTGTCGCGATGGCAATGCCGTCCTGAGTTTGCCACATCTTGCAGGGTTCTTGGGATATGTCTTCTTCTGATCCTGGGACCTCCTTTGAAGCTTAGGCAACCCTTTTGGATTATGAACAGAGAGATACCAATGTGCTCGTTCATGAGAGGATACACCTTTGGTACTCGTCCATCCACAATTCCGATGAAGCAATGTCATTGCGCTTGTCGACAGGGATCATGCGCCTTTGACATACTTGTCCACCGGGCGGCTTGACCCTCATGAAAGAGTAGTCGTTCCGGGCCTTCATCGATCCATGGGATGCTCGTGAAGACGCTCCGCTTGGATAAGCGGATTGCGATTGGTAAACTCCTGGCACGAGGCCCCAACTTCACCTCCATCTTCGTTCGAAGGGACGATACCGCCACAGTGTGTCCTTTGAAATCTTCGCATTGCGATCCTTGGAGGCCGCTTCGATTACTTGAGGCATTGATCGAAAAGAAAGGGCACTCCTTCCTTCGGCTGGCGGCGAAACGCTCGACAGCAGCATGTCGAGGTTCACCAAATGCTGGACGCTCAGACCATTTGCCGAATTTGTCATCAAGTTGAGGTGTCAATTTGTGTTGGCATGTAGCACGTTCGTCCCAATCCTCGATGGTTGACATCGCACCGCTTGCGGGGTGACACTTGACGAGGTAGGCAAGGTTGACAGCTCGTCTCCAAGTGTTTGCAAGTAATCAACGATTTGCTCCATCTATGAAAGTCATCTTGGCGCGGCAGGCGATGCTGGCGGCACGACAAGACGCTTGTGAATGATACTCCATAGCCGAAAGGATGATGTTCCTTAGCCAAAAGGGACCGTGAACCTTGATGCTTAATCTTTAGTCAACTTCTCCCGTGAAGCGGTTGTGTACTTCACGTTGCATGACTGGGCATGCGATGCGACGTCATGAAATACCGAGCGGCGCCAGATTGTCATGATAGTGCATGACCGACAGTCCTTGAATGTGACACGGGTCCTCCGAGTTACACAACGTTTGTGTAAGCAACCTCTTGGTATGGGTAGCACAAGACCATCATGCGGAACATATGATCACTCTTGACGCAGCACGATGCTTCAAGATTTCCTGACTGTACATCTGGGGTGATTGATTTGCTCGAGTGAGCGACGCATGACCGTCCTGGTTAGGCGGGGCGATCATTCCGCCATCATCGTGCATGACGGACGTTCCTTGACACGACGCAGGTGTATGAGGAACTTACTGCGAGGCACGACTGGGCCTGCGGCGAGGAAGCTTGCCACGCATTCCTCGTTGGCGTCCATGATCGAAGACCATGGTACCGGTGCGCCTGGGCGTGATGGAGTTTTTGAGCGAAAGCACATTTTCTACGCCAGGGCACATTGCGACGACACAAGCGAGTCATCATCGCTGGGTAATCCGAGCAGAAAGAATTGCTCTGATACCACTTGTCACGGGGTCATTCTCGGACACTAGATCACGTGCGGTGACTAGGCGGAAAGGAACCTAGTCAAGCCTATTTTGAATGACAGCGGAAGTTTTATGATCAAGACGACTATGCCGAGAGTCGCTCTTATAGGCATTCAATCACGAACATGACTAGAGTGTTTGACTACTCATCATAGGTCCGTGACATTAGCGCGTTGCGGCGCTAATGCAGGTGCTTTGGCGCTTAAAGTCCGAAGGGGCGACGAAAGGACTACGGGACGTCGCGAAGGGACACCGATGTGGGTTGCCACCCTACGCTCAAGGCTATGACACTAGAATTAAATGAAAGCTTACTTATATTAAATATGATGAAACATAACATACAATTGGGCTTCGGAAGACACTAGTGAACTCCTCCCAGTGTACCATAGGTATATGAGTCTTATTACATATTGAAGATGCAAAAGACGTACCCTACGGGAACATCACATACTTGGCCATTCATAAGGACGATTTTACAAGATAAATGCCCTAAGGGCGGATAACTTGGTGCTCCGTAATATTACGCAGTGCGGGACGGCTGCATGTGTTTCATGGTTTCGGCGCTGAGCGATCGAGAGCTATAAGTTGAGCAACACTGGTGCCGCGAGGCTTCACGCTTCGTATCATGGGAAAACGCCCCGTGACACACCCACCCACTAGATAATTATAGTTAATGTGAGTATGTTGACACAATTTCCTCTTTGCTCAACTGGACAACCTTGTCCATTACTTCTTTTAGGCTGCGTTTGGTTTGGGAACATTTCGCGGAACATCGCGAAATGTTCCCAAACAGGTTACGTGACGGGAACAAAAACACGTGACCTCGGACGAGAATATTTTGGCAAATGTTCTCGTCCAATGTTCTTGCCCGGCAAGAACATTTGCTTTTTTTTCAATGTTTGACCTTTTTTTTTATTTCGTCTATTTTTTTAATTATTTTATAATGTATGTATATATAATTTATAATATATTAATAAATTATTAAGGATATTATAAAATAATTTATTAAATGTTATTAATTAAAAACTATGAAACAATTAGTTCTAATAATTAATAAATATTTTATTAATTAAACTATTCAATTAATTTTTTTAAAAATAAATTATATTTGGATTTTAAAATGTACGTAAATTGTAATATTAATAATATTTAAAATGTTTATTCAAAATAAATAAAAAATAATATTAACAATATAACAATTTACGTAAATTATAATATTAATAATATATTCTTATTTACTATAATTTTATACCTCATAAAATAATAAATTATATTCTTAGTTCTTACTTTTCATCCAAACACCCACTAAAACTTATCCATCACATCAACTTTTTAAATCCCCATCATTACACTTTTTCATCCAAACACCAACCTAAATTTTTCTATCACATCAATTAGTTTTCGAGAACAAAAGTTCTCTCAATATTTTCGTACCAAACACAGCCTTATGGCGCAAGTCACGGGTTTGAAACTAAGAGACAATCGTATTTTCTTTTATTTTCCACGTTACTATTACTTTTATCTTAATTAACATATAATAAATATTTTTCATCTCACACGTCTATCAGTGATAAAAGCATTATTTCATTTCATAGATTGAACCAAATGTTTATATACTTTTTTTCTTCATTTATTTTATTTTATTTTTAATCCTATGTAAAGATTTTTTTTTTAATTGCACTTAATTATACATATGATAGAATACTACATTTTCATTGATTGTTTTATTCCATATTCAAATTATTTTTGTGAGTTTAATTTTTCCAATCTACTATTTTAACTTATCTTTGTGAAAATGTTGAATTTTATATCATCTTAATATAAATCATTTATATGTTAGATTATACATTCGGTAGTTATTATTTTATCTCATAATTACAAATATTTATTCGCTACAAATATTTTTAATATAATTAGCAATAATTTAAAATAATATTGTGAAATATAATCTTCATTCGGATAATATATTTACAATTGAATTTATGATTTTTGACACTAATCCATACTTGAAATGTCTATGAACATTTTTAATTATATATATAATGAAGGCTAAAATTTAAAAATAAATTAATGACAACTTCATATTTTATAATAATAATCATTTTAAAAAAATATGATTATTTGTGAACCCACTAATTAAAATGTCTAGCTCCGCCATTGGCTTTAAGTTAGAGCCTCATCTTAGTCGTTGTCTATCGATGCACACGATTTCCCACTACAAGAAAATTGACAATTAGCGACTCACTGTCGGAGACGCTAGGGAGGCGCTATTACGTCTCTGTTGTCAAGAGCGTCTCCTTCGCGTCTAACTAGCGCCGCAAAATTGAGATGCTGGAACTCGGTGGCTAGTGGCGTCGCACTAGAGTCAAAGATGATGAGACGCAACTAGCGCCACATATTGACGCTATATCGACGGTATTAAGATGCGATGTTTGGGGCTGCGTGAAGCAGGACCGCGTCGCTAAGTCGACGCGCAGGGGGCGGTAAACGTGAGACGCTCTTCCGGCGCCCACGTGTGGCTAACATAGGCGCTAGTAAGGCGCTAGATTGACGCAAATATAATCATGCATTTGTCGCCAATGAGACGCTAAGATGGCGCTAAGTGCGATATATCTAAATTAGCGTCGACATGCGTTTAGACGCCAATGAGACGCTATGGTGTCACTACATGCACATTTTTTTTACCCGCCCCAGCCTCATTTTTTCCCTTCCCACGCCATATAATTTATAATGCATCTCAAAATGCATTGATATTCATCACAGGTAATATAAAAGCATCACAGGTAATATAAAATCATCACAGGCAATATAAAACTATCACAGACAATATAAAATCATCACAGGCATAATATATAACATAAGAATACGAAAACTATTAAACCGAACTAACAAACTATATGTATGTTTAAGTCTATAAGTAACAAATGCATAGTTCATTTTCTATCCTAGGTTTGGGAGTTATTGTTATCATTCCGGATGTTCGACCCAGACCTGCTCGGTCCATGGCCTCGCAGGGATGGATTCTGCATCGGGATCAATCCCTGAATCGCCTGCAATACAGGACCCAACTGCTACGACACCTGCTGCGATATCTGCTCCGATAATTGCTGCGATAGCTGCGTCAGATCAGGTGCAGCGGATGAGCTCGGAGCAGATGCACCTCCTACATATCCTCCGATCCTCCTAGGCATCTGAGCGGCTGTGCCGAGGCCATGCAAGTATCCCCTCGTGTCGTGCCGGCCACCTCTTCCCAAACAGTAGGGTCCTCTACGAAATAGAAAAATTATAAAATCATATAATATATAAATTATATAACAAGAATCACGTAAATTAAAAACATGACTAAACCAATGAAGAAACATTACCTGGTGGCTGAGTACTCGGATCATCTCCATACTTTTCAGCCATTTTTGCATTATACTCATCCTAAAAAATTTAAACGTTGTGTATTTCAAAAATATTGCACTAACGGCAACAACCAAATGACCATATCATGAGACTTACCAGAAGCCTACGAGCAATGGGCGTGACTAAGTCGTTTGTCTTTCGGCTCTTATGCGTGGCCTCATAGACCACACGAAAGTCTACGGGACCGCCTTCTTTCTCCTCCTACAATAAAGTTTCAAATTTGATAACATAAGTATAAGTCAAAAGTTTGATTAATGGAATTTATATGTAAATTACCATGCGCCATCGATGCTCGTCAAATCGCATCGATCCCCCTGTGTGGATGTGGGCCTCGGGCTTCGAAAGACGGTTAACTCTTGCCTTTTCCGACTTCCTTTGTCATCGTTCATCCGTCCTTTGTGAACATCAAATAGTTACACTTTCAAAAAACTATAATTTTCATAAAAATAATGTAAAAGTATACATACTTACCACTTCCTACAGAGGGACTCCCAAACCGAGCGCCTAATATGTCTTGGGCATCTTTGTATGCCCTGCTCCAAAGCGAGGCCGGCGGACGTGACGACCTTGCGAAACTTGTATAATCGATTTCGGAGGCATTTCGCAGCGACCTCCTCAAAAGCTCTCCGGATCATCCCTAAACTAAGATCCGGATGAAACTAATTTGCCTCCTACAAATAGAACGTTAAAACTTAGTAATTTTAAAATAAATATAAATAGAATTATGTAACCCAAATAGAAGATCGTACCGTAAAGGCTCGAAAGATGTCATCTCGCACTTGAATTGGGACATCTTTCCAGGATCCTGCCCCTTCCGGTAAGTGGGAAAGAACGAGAGCACTGACATCCCACACGGTACGGATTGCTCGATTCGCCCATAACGGTATCTACATTACTTGTTTCTTTAGCCCATCTTTCTTCGCCATGAAAGAACCAATTGGTGTATGTAAGTAAGAAACCGTTGTAATATAAATCCTTCTGCACATCATATCTTACTTTCCACTGATAACATTTGCACACCTTCATTTGATATGCCACATTAATGAATTCATCAACACCATCCTTATATTCTTCAGTTATGACGTCATGTTTATCCTTCCAATGACGAATCCAATTACGATGTGGCTTTATCATTTCTGTAACGGAGAACATTAAACCAAGTAAGAAATTTCTTGTACTTGAAACGTGTGATTTTGAACTTACGAATTAAGTTCAAAATCACATGTTTCAAGTAATACTTAACTTAAGTACTACTTAACTTAATTCATAATATGAATAAGTAATACTTAACTTAAGTACATGAATTACTTCATAAGTTAACTTAACAATTAACATAAGTTAACTTAACTTAAGTAATACTTAACTTAATTCCTAAGAGATGATAATTAATATTATACTTAATAAGTAATACTAACTTGATCCAAAGAAATGATAATTCACTTAAGTACTACTTAATTTAACATGATAATAACATGAATAAGTAATACTTAACTTAAGTACATGAATTACTTCATAAGTTAACTTAACAATTAACATAAGTTAACTTAACTTAAGTAATACTTAACTTAATTCCTAAGAGATGATACTTAATATTATACTTAATAAGTAATACTAACTTGATCCAAAGAAATGATAATTCACTTAAGTACTACTTAATTTAACATGATAATAACATGAATAAGTAATACTTAACTTAAGTACATGAATTACTTCATAAGTTAACTTAACAATTAACATAAGTTAACTTAACTTAAGTAATACTTAACTTAATTCCTAAGAGATGATACTTAATATTATACTTAATAACTAATACTAACTTGATCCAAAGAGATGATAATTCACTTAAGTACTACTTAATTTAACATGATAATAACATGAATAAATAATACTTAACTTAACATGAATAATTAACTTAATTTAACTTCATGCATTAATAATTAACTTAATTTACATGGTGGCGGGCTAGTACCTTCGGCGAAGGGCGGAGGGCGGCCGAGACGGCAGTGGAGGCGGTGGGCAGTGGCGGCGGAGGAGGACGTCGGCGGCGATGGAGGACGTCGGCGGCGCTGGAGGGAGGATGTGGCGGAGGGCGGACGAGGTGACGGTGGACGCGACGGGCGGAAGTGGAGGGACGACGCGGCGGAGGGCGAACGAGGCGGCGGTGGACGCGACGGGCAGCGGTGGAGGCGGAGGGCGGCGGAGGACGCGATGGACGACGGTGGAGGAGGAGGCGGCGAACCGTCGAGGAGGGCGGACCGCGGCGGAGGCGAACCGTCGGGGAGGGTGGAGGAGGAGGCGGCGGCGAAGGGCGACGGCGAATGCAGAGGGCGGCGGTGGAGGGCGGTCGAATGCAGAGGGCGGCGGAGGCGAAGGGCGGCGGCGGCGGTGGAGGGCGGTCGTCGGGCATCGGATGTCGGGCGAAGGCCAGAGGCGGCAGCGGAGGGCGTCGGAGGTTGAGCGTCGGGCGACGAGCGCCGGAGGTTGGGCGTTGGGGCGCGTCGGAGGTCGAGCGTCGGGGTGCGTCAGGCGTCGGGGTGTGTCGGGCATCGGGCGATGGTAAATGTTAAACAGTAAAAGTGTAAACGAAGAAGAGGGGTTAGGGATTTAAGTAATTTTTAGCGTCACAAAATAAAGAGACGCTACGTAGATTCTATGTAGGCGCCGAAACTGTCACAATTTGGCTAGCGCGGCGCTATAGAGAAGCTAATGTGTCGCTAAGACAACGTAGCGACACCATCGCGTCGTCGGGGCGTCGCAATTGTGTAGCGTCTCAATATCGCGACGCCAATTGTGTAGCGTAAGCAAATTTTTTTAGTATGTATGTAATTTTATTTATCAATGTAACGTCTCATCACATTATGCTCCGTTCCAATTGTTTTATTTTCTTCCGATAATCTATCATGTATGTATACAAAATTATAAATATGTATGTATATGTGTATATAACACAATTGTGTGTGTATATATATACATATGTCATATATGCGTACGTATATATATGTCTACGTGTGAGAGATTAAGTTACAACAATGTGTTTCGTCTATATGTATTATAAATATATATGTGTATGTATATGTCTACACATGTGCGAGTCATATATATATAGATAACATGTATATGTATACGTATTCGAAGTGAATATATATATGTATTTGTTTATATGCGTCAGCGTAGGTTATAATAATATGTATATATGCACTTATTATATATAGGTATCAGCATATACGCGTATTTATATGTCTATATGTGCCCGATTGAGCGAGGGGTAAAAAGTCGGCTTAGGAGGCGCAATACAGACGCCATTGAGTCGCTAGATTCATTTAGCGACTCCGTAGAGCCGAACTAGCGTCTAAAACAATATGACATCTCAAACATGCGACGCTAGAGAGACGCCCATGGTGTCATCATAGCGTTGACAATAGCTTCGGCGCTCGTTAAACGCTAGGTGGACGCTATTGTGTGTCTACTGTGATGCTAACATATCACTCACTTAATCAACCATCGTAATCCCATGATTAAGTATATAATAATAATATATGCATAATTAAGATATTATATATATTATATGTATACATAACATAAATAATATAGGTAAAAAATTATATATTTAGGAACACTCTTGTCATGTAAAAATACATATATATATATATATATATATAATCGTGTAATTAATACATATACATGTTGATATTATGCTATTGATAATATGTTTATAATCGTGTACTTAATGCTAATATAATATTTAATGAATTTATTGATTGACATATAGTATATATAATATAGTGTTTAAATATATACTGTAGCGTCTCATTAGCTTCTCCTTTGTTTGAGACGCCATATAGCGTCGCTTCACAATCTTCAAACATGAGACGCTAGTGTCGCGTCTAAAGTGGTCGACGACAAAACGACGCTACCGCGCATTAAGAATATTGGCGCGAAATAATAGCGTCTACGTATAGCGTCTCGATTGCAGCGCTAGAGAGTTAACATCAACCCGCTGAATAGCTAAGAAGACGTATAATTAAGATATATGCATAATAAAGATATTATATGTATTATATGTATAGATAACATAGATAATATAGGAAAAAAATTATATATTTAGGAACACTCTTATCATATAAAAATACATATATATATATATATAATCGTGTAATTAATACATCTATATGTTGATATTATGCTATTGATAATATGTTGATAATCGTGTAATTAATACTAATATAATATTTAATGAATTTATTGATTGACATATATTATATATAATGTAGTGTTTAAATAAATACTGTAGCGTCTCATTAACATCTCTTTCGATTGAGACGCCATGTAGCGTCGCTTTAGAGTCTTCATACATGCGACGCTAGTTTCACGTCTAACGTTGTCGACGCCATAACAGCGCTAGGTACTGCCGCGCATTTGGGATTCCTGGCAGCAAATAATAACGTCTACGTAGCGTCTCGATTGCGCTACTTTTAACGTCAACTCTCTGAGCAGCTAGGAAGACGCTAATGAGATGCTATTGAGAGGCAAATGACGTCTGATTCGGGTGACGCTAAAGAAGCGCAATGGAGGCGCTAGTGGCGTCTTTATAGCGTCACACAATTTTGAGGCGCTACATGGCATCGCTAATCGCCAATTTTCTTTAGTGTTCCTTCTCCATGTACAATATCAGATTCCTTCTCACTCAATAGCCATCGGCACCTGCCACCCGCCACATATCTCTCTTTCGTTTACTTAAAATATTTATAATATAGTATTATAATACTAATGTTTATAATCATATATATTAATGCATATAACTAATATCAATACACACTAGTATTAATGTTTAATAATAATTATTATTATATATATAAATAAATATTGATATTAAATGATAATATTTTAGTTACCGACGGATAGTTCCTTCGAAATTATCGACGAATGCTAAATTCTTTGATAATTTTGAAGGCATTATCCTTCGGTAAATAAAATAATAATATATTATTAATGTGTATAATATAATACATATCCCTCTTCTATTTACTTAAATTATTTATAATATAATATTATATTACCTATGTTTATAATCATATATATTAATAATATTTATATTTTATAAATATGATACTTTATATATATATATATATATTTAAGTGTGAGTAAGTTATAAGTTATTTTAAAAATTATAAACTAAATCGCTCGTTATCTTCCTAGTTATATTCGGATTGACAATTAATGTCCTTATATATTTTCGTCATCCCCCTCCATCATTTTTTTTTAATTATTCCTTCGACTACAACAGGCCGCAGACATGCAAACATCCATGGCGAACTTTACTCAGGTGCGGGTGGGGTGGGGGGGGGGGGAGGGGGGGACGACGTTGCACCTCCGAGCCAACATAATGCGTCCCGTACCGGAGCCATACGAGGAGAGCGAATTCCTACTGATCCCTCTCCATCTCAACCTCCTCCTCCCTGTCTCCGCACTCTAATGGCAGCACGATGCCACAGAGCCACGGGCACGCCGAGGATGTGCCCGACGTCCGCCGCCTCATCACTGGATGCGTCAATTCCTTGATGTCGCTCCCGGTCTCTTGGCAGCGAGAAGTCAGCAGCATGCTCGGCCTCATGGGCCGTCTGCAACTGGGGGACCTCCCGTACTGGTCCCATGAGATCTGCACGCTCACGCAGGCGGTAGCCCAAGCCACAAGCGGCGATCTCCCCTACAGAATCCTTATCGAGGGACACTTTCAAATACACACCAGCGCTGCTTCGAGCTCACCGTCGGTCGACCTTGTCACCGAGGAGGAGGATGAGTTTGAGGAGGTACTTGAGGAGGAGGTACTTGAGGAGTCGTTTGAGGAGGACGAGGTACTTGAGGAGTTTGAGGAGGACGAGGTACTTGAGGAGGCGTTTGAGGAGGACGAGGTACTTGATGAAGCGTTTGAGGAGGACGAGGTACTTGAGGAGTTTGAGGAGGACGAGGTACTTGAGGAAGCGTTTGAGGAGGACGAGGTACTTGAGGAAGCGTTTGAGGAGGATGACGTACTTGAGGGGGCGTTTGAAGAGGACGAGGTACTTGAGGAAGCGTTTGAAGAGGAGGAGGTACTTGAGGAGTTTAAGGAGGAGGTACTCGAGGTACTTGATGAGTACCTCCTCGAGGAGTTTGAGGAGGAGGGGACGAATGGTGCTGCAGTGTCTTCTCTAGTAGCTTCCGAGATTCGTGAGGATGGCCTCACGCAGTCGCATGTACAGTCCGACGACGACGGTCTTGATAATGGAGTAGGTCGAGTGGATTCTTCCAACATACTGTTAGCGGTATCTGCATCCTCTGCCTCTCCGGTGAGCTGCTACGTCGAATTGGAAGCTGATGGAAGCTGATCGTTATATTGTAGGCGCTTATCGGATGTAACACCGGATAATACGGTTTAATTCCTTGGCATGTCATTTTCTAATTAATATAAATAGTGGTGTGTTGTCGTGTGAGATGTATTCCTTTTTTCTATATTTTTTAATAGAAGATTACTTTTAGGTGTCTTCTCTTTCTTCCTTCCCTCTGCACTTTTTCCTCTTCTTCTTCTACTGGTTCTCTTCCGCTTCAACTTATCTCTCTCCGATCTACCTCCGGCAGGCGAGAGTTGGTGCTTGAGCTCAGTTTTGACATGGTATCAGAGCACAGACATTCCCGGTCCAGCTGAGCTCCTTTCCGATCATTGAGCTTCACCATAGCACTGCCGGAAAGCAGATCGGAGCTACTCTTTCGCGATTGCCGAGTGAAGCACCGTCCACAACCTATGGCTCCTGAAAGTCCAGGTTTCTCCATTGTCTCGCTCCTTTGTTTCCGATGATCTTCGATCTCTGATCTTCGATCTCTGATCTTCGATCTCTGATCTTCTTCTATTCTTCCTTGTGATTGTGTCGCCGATCGAGTTTCTTTTGCTTCTCTGCGCATCCTCTTGTTCTTGTTCTTGTGCCGTCTGCAAATCTGTTTGAAGCTGCAGGCGATGTGTTCGACGAATTGTTCTACTCCTACAAATCTGTTTGAGACCTCTCTATTTTCTTCGAGTCAATTTCGATGTTTTCTCTATTTTCTTAGTTTGTTCTCTATTTTTTGTCTTCACTGTCCGTTTTTTCTTCTCCGATCGTCACATATTGCCAATCGAGCCATTTCTCGTTGGATTTCATTGTTGTGGAGCTCGGCTCCTATTTTCGACTTCGTTGTCGATTTTCTTTGGGCATTGTCGCCATTGTTCCGGAGCATCAAAGCTCGGATTCGGAGGAGTTTCATCTCCTATTTCACGGTGGCAGTCACCAATCGTCGAATTTTTGTTCGGAGCTTTCTCTCCGGTTGCTTAGCTACCTTTGCTGATTTGGAGCTTCATCTCCCTGATTGTCGTTATCGACATTTTACCGACATTTTTTGTCAGATGTCTTTGATTGGAGCTTGTTCACCATTTATTCACGTCATTGTCAACGTTGTTCTTGGTCGACGTTCATTCTTGGCGTTCGACAATTATTTCCGAAGCTTAACCTCCGTGATTTTTCGGCGACCGTTATCGGTGCTTAGTTTCTTCGATTAGAGCTTCGTCTCCATTATGATTGGCGTCGTTATCGACGTTCGAGTGTTCTTAGATTTGTCGTTCCTATCTACGACAGGCCTCTTTGTTCGCCGATGCTTCCTTCTTTGTTATTCATCCTCCTTCCTTCTTCGCTTTCTTGGTCGTTTCATCCATTTTCTTCTCATTTCTTCTCTACAAGAGTTTCTGATGCTACCAACGGATGCCCTGGGGCGAGTATTGATGTGTTCGACAAATTGAGTCTGTGATTTTCTTTTGCAATCTCGACGATTCCCGCTACCGTCGTGTGATTTTGGCGCCATGTGTTCTTCAAGTCGTCTCCTCTCCGCGAGGGTGCGTCGATGTTCTCTGGCTTCTGCTGCAATCGACAACGTTCAGGGAATTTGTTCTTTGTCTCTTCTTCTTAGTGAATCTCTGATCATGGTTCTCGGGTGTTTGATGAATGAGCTGCTGCCGAGAGGCTTCTATAGTTCTATTCATGCACTGATAGTTGTCTCCAGCTGCTGTGCGCATCTTCATGGCATTCATGGAGTTTGCATGGAGTTATGCTCTTGCTGCTGAAGTGTTACTTGCTGCCAATCCAATCCTGCATTTGTGATGTTACAAAGATGTTCAGCAAGAGTGTTTTACATTTGAAGCTCTCGTCATTTTCGCTGCTGTCCGCAGATTGATTTCAAGTGATATACAGATCTGATTTCCAACTTATCAACAGTGTTTCCAGCTGTCCTTCACGCCTCTCTTTGCCAGTTGCAGAGTTTTTTTACAGGACATGATCTGCAAACCAAACCATGAGGAGGATGCTCTCTAAGATATGGAGGAGTCCAAGTAGACGTGGCACATAGCAGGGCCTTGCTTCACGGCAGTCTTTCACTCCTCCAAGGATTCTCTTATGGGGTCATTTGTGCATGACGCCGACTAGGCAGCCCAAAGGTGTGTCAGACGTGGCAGGCAGATTCTGCATTTGGTTCATACCACAGCTGTGCCCTCTGGTTCTCTCTCCTTAGCAACTTGTTGCTGCAAAGTTGATACCACATTTGGTCGACGACGAGTTACTGATGCATGCAAAATACAATATATTTTAGTTAATTATTTTAATTAAATTTTCTATAATTTGATCATGGCATGCATCATTTTTAGTCACTTTTAATCATAATTCCGGATTTATCAATTTTAATTATTAAAATCGCTGAATATTTTAATTGTGGATGGATTAACTATATTTTGATAATTATTTGCATGAAAATTCGAATCTCGGCCGAAATTCAAAGAAATTATTTCTTACGGCCGAGATTTGGCTTTACACCCAAGTCGTTACGGCCGAGATTCAAAAGGAGTAACAAGATTTAATTCTTTGTTACGGCTAAGATTTGAAGGAGTAAAGATAAATGATTTTATCTTTTGGGCGTAATGGCATGAAGATAAAGATGTTACGGCCGAAATTTGGAGGGCGTAATGGCATGAAGATGAAGGGTGTAACAATCAATCGAGTTTATCTTTGGGCGTAACAAGATAAAAATGAGTTTATCTTTGGGCGTAAAGATAAAATGATTTTTATCTTTTGGGAGTAATGGAAAGGAGTAAAGATAAAATATTTTCCTTACGGCCGAGACTCTAAGGGAGTAAAGATAAAAAGGGTTTATCTTTGGGCGTAATGATAAAATGATTTATCTTTGGCCGAGTTTATCTTATAAATTTAAAGTTAACCGTACGATGTTACGGCCGAGATCAAATTGAAGTCCGTCCGCACCCTATAAATACGTGAAGAATCCATCGTTTCAATTGGTGCTCTGAAGTTCAGGTTTCTTCCACGGCGAGTCGTGAGCTCTGCAGGCTACGACCAAGAGGAGAGAGGTGCGACGGCTGGAAGTTGATCGCGACCTTGATCAAGTCCGAGAGGCTGCCCGACTGTCTGCCCGTGATCCGAAGCTTCGACTTTTGTCTATTTGGGTGTAATTCTTCCAATTATTATTACTTTGTTATTATCTCTCCAGAATTTCTAGGATGAACTCCATGTTTTTAAGATTATTATTTTAGGAGATTATTAATTGAAGGGAAATGTTTGGATCCTACTTTATTTGTTTTAATCTTTTCTGATCAATTATTAATTGTGCTTAATGCTTTTATATTAGTTAATTAAATTTCCGAATTAGGCTATACCAGTTTGTGGAGTGTTTAATTTCAGAATTTATTATACTAATTATAATTGATTTTATTTGGAATTAATAATTAACATAAATTTGATAACTAGTGGGTGGAGAATCAAGTTTGTGTGGTCTATTAATCTATACCAGTTTGTGGAGTGATTAATAGTCTAGAGAATTCAATTTAATGCATCTTAATTTTAATACGATTTTGGGGGTACCAGTCGTGGAGACTTCAATTCTTATTAAATTAAGATAGTTCTATATGATTAAATTGAGGGATGCCAGTCGTGGAGACCACAAGTTAATCATGGTAGATTACTTTAGGGAGACTCTAATCCATTTTTAAAGATTAAATTTATCTTTTATGGTTCAAATATTTATCCTGATCTATTTTCATCCTAAGGCCTAACTTCAACACCACTATCTTATCTTTATCTTATTTTATTTATTTTATTTTCATAAAACCTCTTTCCAAAAATCCATGTTTTTCCTCTCTTATTAATTTATAAATTCAGATATTGAATTAATAATATTCCTCGTGGGTTCGACACTCTTACTCCTTTTTACTATATTACTTGAGCGACTAGTGCACTTGCTAGCAAATTTTATTGTTACAATTACAATGCATCAAGTTTTTGGCGCCGTTGCCGGGGAATATTTTATTAATTAATTTCTGATTTTTATGAATTATTAGGAGATGTAAATAAATTGTAAATAATTCTTTATAAATATGTATTAATTGTTTTAATTATTTTTGTGAATAAACTAACATTTTTTTTTGCAGATAAAGGTCACGATAATTTTTTAAAAATTTGTCTACGTTCGGTTTAAAATCCGACGCCGATTGAATTTTCTGAATTACACTGTCAACTTATGAATTTACGACCGAGATTTAATGTGTCGACTTTATTAATTTTACGGCCTCGCAATGAATGATTTCTGAGTTCTAAACTTTCAATCTTTTCGGCCGTAAAAAAATTTTATCCGAACGTTGTTTTACGCCATGAGTAATGGATATTGATTTGACCTTATTACGCCCGGTTTTTCGATGGTTTAAAATTTTTTTTACGCCCTATTCGAATCAGTTTCAACTTTCATTCTCGGCCGTAACATTTTAATTGTTTGAACTTTTCATATGGATTTGATCTGTTGTTTTACGACCGTAAGGAATCGACTTAATTCATTTTTTGCCGTAATGATTCAATTTTCGACATTTGAGTGGAGTAATATTCTCAAGTTTCATTCGAAATTATTTCGGCCGAAACCCTATTTTTTTTTACGGCCTCGTGTTGACATCATCTCGGCCGATGTGACCTCGTCTTAATTGACAATTTAATCTTTTTTACGGCCGAGAATGATCTCATATTTTCTTTTTACGGTCGAGAATTGATCTCATGGTTTTACGGCCGTAAAATTTCTGAACATTTATTTTTACGCCATATTACGACCTTTTCGGCCAATTTATTTGTGATTTTTCTTTCTCGACCATCAACGATCACGTTCGACTTAATTCTCATTGTTTTACGGTCGATATGACTTATCCTCTTCCTCGGCCGTAATTTTTTCGACGTTTCGTTCGATTTTTATTTCGGCCGAAACCCTATTCTGTTTTACGCCTAGGATTTTATATGTGCGGAGTTGATTGCCGAAATGATTCATCGCTGTGTTATTTTTTACGACATTGTTTCGACCATAAGCCAACGAGTTTTACGCCTTCATGTTGAACCCCTATCAACACTGTTTCAATATTTTTACGGCCGAACGAGCTTCGAATTACTAATCTAATTTCGGCCGTAAATCTATTTCTGTATTACGGTCGATCAATCTTATTTCTTCTCTGAAAATAATTTTTGATTATTTCTGATTATTAACTTTACGGCCGCAAATTAGTTCGGACTTATTTTGTGCAGTTTGTTACATCATCATAAATTCTTTCGGTCGATATTAATTTTTGGTATTCGTATTGGTTTGAAGAATTTCTGAAAAGTTCCTCTCGAAAATTAATTTTAATGACGAATTTTCAAATTCTATCATGCCGAAAGACTTTATTTGTTAAAAACTCATTTTTCGTAACCTATTATCCGAATTTCTTTTTTCTTGTATATATTTTTATTTATTCTTTTATCTCTCCTACTGAAAATTAGTTGTTGCAGGACTTGAGTGAAAATCTAATCACAACTAAGTTAATCCTTTGGATAAATTTATATATGTCACACATTCTGATCAGATGTTAATTTTTTTTTAATTTTTTTTTCTGACACTTGGTTGTTGCAGTGACGAATTGAATATTTAATCACAACCAAAGATTTTACTAATTTACATTTTTTTTAATTAAGTTAATTTTTTTATTATTTTTTATTTAATTAGTTAGTTGATTGGCATTTTAATTAATAGTTTAAGGAGTCATCTAATCGATATTTCTTTTTGTACACGGAGAGGAACTCGACTAATCATTTCTTCGGATACGTGGACCGAGCGATACATGAATTAACACGTCGGGTTCACCTCGGACATGACAAGGCGAAAGGAAAAATCACCTTGGAATCGGCCGATCGCTGCGCTGCTTGAATTTGATGTGACCCTTCACTGCGCATCATGAGGGAAAGGTAAGTTTACGCCCGTAATTGTATCTATAAATTCTTACACCTCGTGTTTGTGCAGACCAAAAGCACCGCGCCAGTTCCTTACGGCCGAAGTTCCAAAGCTCTTACTCTTACGGCTGATCTTCATCTCTTACGGCCGAAGTTCCGAGTCTCACCGCCGATCCTTACGCCCCTGTGCATTACGGCCGAACCTCTGTTCCATTCTGTTTCTTACGGCCGAAGTCTTCATGACTAAAAGCCCTTACGGCCGAAGTCTCAACACCGCGCACCGCCGCTCCCTTACGCCCTGTGCGTTACGGCCAAACTCCGGGCAAGTTTTTCTCTTTACGGCCGAAATCACACCGCCACTCCTTACGGCCGAGCCTTTACGGTCGAACATCAGCGCCACATCGCCATTCCTTACGGCCGAAATCTACAAAATCATCACCTCGGCCGAGGTTCCTCATCCTCTCACCATTACGGCCAGTTTCTTACGGCCGAGATTGCACGGCTGAGATCTTCATCAACAAAATTTTGCGGCCAAGCTTTTACGATCGAGACTCTCAATTATCGGCCGAGATCTCCTCTCACCGACACCTTTTGCGGCCGACACCTTCATCGATATATATATTGAGGCCGAGCATCTCTCCACCGACAATAAATCCGGTTGTATATTTTCCCTTTCCTTTATTTTCATTTCTTTAGCTTTTCTATATTATCTTTTCACTTTCACTTATTGGCTTAACACTGAGGACAGTGTCTAGTTCAAGCTTGGGGGAGTTTGCATTTCACGCATTGCATGTTTCTGTCTATTTATTTGTTTATAGTTGCATCTATTTATAAAAAAATCCAAAAAAAATTGAAAAATTTGAAAATACCATTGCATGCATTTATTTTTGCTACCATCTAACAAACTCTTGTCTTATTGTTTTAATTATCTTTTAGTAGAAGTTCAAAGACATGTCGTTAATTGATGAAATTTGAATACTTTTTCTCTTATCACTTGCTATTTTAGTATCAAATTTATGGACTATGTGCCTATGCTAAGTAGAATTATGAATGACTAGACGACAAAATCATATTCATGCCTTTTTATTTCTTTTAAGTCTTGATAATAGTAGCCTTCTTATTGACCATATCAAGTACTTTTTGAGCTTATAAAAAAGAAGGGTTAATTAAACCCCAACAAATAATAATAATAATATAAAAAAATGAATAAAGTTATGTGTAGGTACAAAAGTGTTATCCGGAACCAAGGTGTGTTCGGGTAATTAGATCCATAGGGGTTCATGCCTGGCGACCTAAGGGCAACTGCTCTGGGATCCGTCGATCGAAAACCTGCTACATGGACCATCTTGTGGAATATGGAGAAGCACATGAGTACTGAATCATGGCTAAGTTCGAACTCTTCATTCAGAACCTTGGTTGTTCGGGCAAGTAAACTCGAGGGGTGCTTTGTCACCTGTTGCCCTAAGACCATCTGGTCAGGGAGTCATCAGTCCAAAGCCTGCTACATGGACTTCATTGTGCAATCCTGCTTGAAGATTAGAACTTTTAAATGATTAAAAATAAAGTTGAAAAATGAAAAGAAAAAGAAAAAGTTTTAAGCTCAATTAGTACTTATGTGTTCAATATTAATGCTATTATTTGATAGACAATTTATTTTTTTACAAGGCTAAATTTGAGTTTGTTTAAATTTGTGTAGCATTCAGAACCTCTATGAAGCTAAGTACATGGAAAATGATAAGATGCTGAGTAGTAGGTGTGCAGAAGCACTGTGTGAGAAAATTAGTCAGTTGACAATGTGGAGGCAATGATGGAACTTTCTTAAGCCTTGCTTTGAATTTTTGCTTGAGGACAAGCAAGACTTTAAGCTTGGGGGAGTTTGATGCATGCAAAATATAACATATTTTAGTTAATTATTTTAATTAAATTTTTTATAATTTGATCATGGCATGCATCATTTTTAGTCACTTTTAATCATAATTCCGGATTTATCAATTTTAATTATTAAAATCGTTGAATATTTTAATTGTGGATGGATTAACTATATTTTGATAATTATTTGTAGGAAAATTCGAATCTCGGCCGAAATTCAAAGAAATTATTTCTTACGACCGAGATTTGGCTTTACACCCAAGTCGTTACGGCCGAGATTCAAAAGGAGTAACAAGATTTAATTCTTTGTTATGGCTAAGATTTGAAGGAGTAAAGATAAATGATTTTATCTTTTGGGCGTAATGGCATGAAGATAAAGATGTTACGGCCGAAATTTGGAGGGCGTAATGGCATGAAGATGAAGGGTGTAACAATCAATCGAGTTTATCTTTGGGCGTAACAAGATAAAAATGAGTTTATCTTTGGGCGTAAAGATAAAATGATTTTTATCTTTTGGGAGTAATGGAAAGGAGTAAAGATAAAATATTTTCCTTACGGCCGAGACTCTAAGGGAGTAAAGATAAAAAGGGTTTATCTTTGGGCGTAATGATAAAATGATTTATCTTTGGCCGAGTTTATCTTATAAATTTAAAGTTAACCGTACGATGTTACGGCCGAGATCAAATTGAAGTCCGTCCGCACCCTATAAATACGTGAAGAATCCATCGTTTCAATTGGTGCTCTGAAGTTCAGGTTTCTTCCACGGCGAGTCGTGAGCTCTGCAGGCTACGACCAAGAGGAGAGAGGTGCGACGGCTGGAAGTTGATCGCGACCTTGATCAAGTCCGAGAGGCTGCCCGACTGTCTGCCCGTGATCCGAAGCTTCGACTTTTGTCTATTTGGGTGTAATTCTTCCAATTATTATTACTTTGTTATTATCTCTCCAGAATTTCTAGGATGAACTCCATGTTTTTAAGATTATTATTTTAGGAGATTATTAATTAAAGGGAAATGTTTGGATCCTACTTTATTTGTTTTAATCTTTTCTGATCAATTATTAATTGTGCTTAATGCTTTTATATTAGTTAATTAAATTTTCGAATTAGGCTATACCAGTTTGTGGAGTGTTTAATTTCAGAATTTATTATACTAATTATAATTGATTTTATTTGGAATTAATAATTGACATAAATTTAATAACTAGTGTGTGGAGAATCAAGTTTGTGTGGTCTATTAATCTATACCAGTTTGTGGAGTGATTAATAGTCTAGAGAATCCAATTTAATGCATCTTAATTTTAATACGATTTTGGGGGTACCAGTCGTGGAGACTTCAATTCTTATTAAATTAAGATAGTTATATATGATTAAATTGAGGGATGCCAGTCGTGGAGACCACAAGTTAATCATGGTAGATTACTTTAGGGAGACTCTAATCCATCTTTAAAGATTAAATTTATCTTTTATGGTTCAAATATTTATCCTGATCTATTTTCATCCTAAGGCCTAACTTCAACACCACTATCTTATCTTTATCTTATTTTATTTATTTTATTTTCATAAAACCTCTTTCCAAAAATCCATGTTTTTCCTCTCTTATTAATTTATAAATTCAGATATTGAATTAATAATATTCCTCGTGGGTTCTACACTCTTCCTTTTTACTATATTACTTGAGCGACTAGTGCACTTGCTAGCAAATTTTATTGTTACAATTACAATGCATCAGTTACATTTTCAAGTTGCTGCTGTTCAAACTCCTTCTCTGCATCTTCTACTAAACAGGCGACGTTCGAGTTCGAAGTAGAGTTTCTTTCTGGTTCTCGTGGTTCTCGTGCATTTCTGATTTTATGGCTTCCAAGTGTTCGATGGATTAGTTCAAAGCATCACCGAATTCAAGCCGAGTTCAAGTTGACGTTGTATGGTTTCTCCCCAGCGTCAACTTGCGGGGGCGTATTAGCGGTATTGGCATCCTCTGCCTCTCCGGTGAGCTGCTACGTTGAATTGGAAGCTGCTGGAAGCTGATCGTTGTATTGTAGCGCTTATCGGATGTAACACCGGATAATACGGTTTAATTCCTTGGCATGTCATTTTCTGATTAGTATAAATAGTGGTGTGTTGTCGTGTGAGATGTATTCCTTTTTTCTATATTTTTGAATAGAAGATTACTTTTAGGTGTCTTCTCTTTCTTCCTTCCCTCTGCACTTTTTCCTCTTCTTCTACTGGTTCTCTTCTGCTTCAACTTCTCTCTCTCCGATCTACCTCCGGCAGGCAAGAGTTGGTGCTTGAGCTCAGTTTTGACACATACCCGTGGTTGCAGCCTCAGTGGAGGAGGATAACTTATACGTCAACGTGTTGACAACTTCGCCGATGTTGTCGATCCATGACTATTTTGGACGAGCCATCAATAACATGACGGATGACGACGACGAACTTATCCTGTTCATGGAAGACACGTATCTGATGGAATTTCAAAGCGGCAGGCCGGCACCGGCGCCAATGTCAGCGTCGTCCATCCAAGAAGCGCTGAGTGCGGTGACGTATGACAGCGGAAAGAGGACGTATGACAGCGGAAAGAGATCCCAAATTCGAACGACAGGATGCGCCGTGTGCTTCGAGAACTTCGATGAGGGGGCGGAGCTGAGCGTGATGCCATGCTCCCATGCCTTCCACTGAGGCTGCCTACTTCCATGGCTCGCGAGGAACCCCTTGTGCCCCCTGTGCAGATGTACACTTTGGCAGTAAAAAAAAATAATTAATTTCTATGGCTTGATGCACTGTAATATTTCTTTTTCCCTTCCAATATAAGAATTACGTGTATACGATTTTCTTTGTAACTAATTCCAAATTTCAATAAGACCAGAAAGACTCTTTTCATTAAGATTCTTACCATCTTTCTTTTTTCCACTTGAATTATAATAACACGAAATTTAACCTAAGGCAAAGTGTCAACTAGGGAAGCTCATTCATCATAACATTATATGAGGAAATTAGTATGCAGTAGCAAAATACTTATAAATAAAAAAAGGAGCAAGCTAGGTTAAAAGAAAATGGTTAAGTTTAACATAACATTTTCATAAGTACTGAGTATGATAATTTAAAATTGGCAGTATTCTCAAAATAAAATAATATTGAACTCGATCAATGTCCTTATTACTACTCATAGATGATTATCCATCCTAGCATGTCCACTACTATTGTCATGCATGAGTTGAGCTTGTGATGACCACTTCTCCTATTAACCTGCATACAATGATATAAACATACTACTACATCTCATAATATAAGAAAGGATTCATGCCATATCATACTTCATAGTCCTTACATGTTGAACCCTTAAACATGCATACATTTATCATAACATAATAACTCCATCAACATGTAAAAGGAACATAATATCATCATTCTGTCATAATACACATGTACATGGTCATGCTTTCTTTTCTACTTTACAACTTTGATGTGAAAATTAGTAACAGTTAAATACTAACAAGCACGCTAGTTGCATAAAGTGATAAAGTGTAATGATTATTGTCGATCTAATGAGAAAATAATTTACTAATTATCTTATTTCACCACAAGAATTTTTATGATTTTCGATGGACACGTACAATCCGTTAGTAAATACAGTTTTCGACGGATTTTTCGATGGAATGTGGTCGGTCAGAAAATCTCTCGTCGCTAAAATTTTCCGACGAACAAAGAAATCTGTCAGTAATTCTGAAGGTTCAGTTGTTAGAAACCTTCGAAAACTACCACGGGCCCTCCCCTTTGCATGTTGAGGTACTCCCATTCGCAGTTTCTGATAGTTCTGACAGGAGCTCTCCCGGTTTAACCCGTCGAAGCCTTCGACGAGTGGCGCCCGTCGGAGCCTTCGACGGGTGCCTTCGACGGGTGCCACCCTGTCGAAGGTTCCAATGGGAGTGGTCCTCGGAGTTTTCGATGGGGAACATCCCGTCGCAGGCTACAGCGGGTTCTTCGCATTGAAACGTTCGACGAGAACATAAGCTTGTGACGGATAAATTCGTCGGAAAGTCTTTTAAAAATATTAAAAAAAATAAGCCGCCTGCTGCCGGATGGTCGGAATCGAAATAGAGAGAGAGTGTGGGGGGGATGGGGAGGGCGGCCCAAGCAAGGATCGCGATAGCTAAGCTCCAGATAGCGGCTGAAAGTGTTTGATAGCGGCCGCCAGGCACCCAAATGTGACCGTAGGCAAGTGCAGACGGTCGATCCGATGCCTAGAGGCCACGGTCCGACGATTCGCGGCCAAATCAGCCGCCAGGTGCCCAGATCCGACCGCCACAGCCACGAACGACCATCGAACATCCGGCCGTCACAACCGTGAACAGATGGTAGGTGCCCCGATCCGGTCGACACGGACGCGAACGGCCGTCAAACATCCAGATTCGGCTGCCGCCTAGGCGATCGACCGCCATGTAGGCGATCGGCCGCCAGGCACCCAGATTCGACTGCGACAACCACTATCGATCGCCAGGCGCCCAGATCCGATCGCAATCGGAGCTAGGCGGCCAGATCGGGCCCGTCGGGCAGCAAGATCTGGCCGCCACGACCACGATGGGCCAGCAAGATCTGGCCGAGTTCGACTGCGAGGCGGCTAGATCTGACATTCGGAGCTTGGCGGCCAGACCGACGCCTCTCGATTGCGATCCGGTGGCCAGCGCCGATCTAGCCGGAGCCAAGAGAGAGGGAGAGGGGGTGGGCGGCAGGAGTCGTGAGAGAGGGAGAAGGCGGCCGAAGTCGTGGAAAGTCGTTGAAGCCATGGGAGTTCTCACCGTGGGAGAGAGAGATATCGGAAGAGAGATGGGGGAGGAATGGGAGAGATATAAGGAGAGAGAGGAGAGAGGAGAAAAAATAGGCGACAAACAAAGATGGGAAAAAATTAAACTTTCCGAAGTGTAAATCCGTAGTACTGAAGGCTAGACTCGTCGGTAATAGCAATATTATATTATTAATCCTAATAATCATATATTTTATCTTATATTATATATAATATTAAAATATTAGTTACAGACAGGTTTACCCTTCGGATTGAAACTTTGATAAATATAATAATAAAATAATAATCATATATTTCATCTTATATTATATATATAATATTAAAATATAAGTTACCAATGGATTTACCCTACGGTAGTACCGATGGGCGGCTATCTATCGATACTACCGAAGGGTAGACCTATCGGTAAAAATAATAATAAAATATTAATTATATATTCTATATATTATATATAATATTAAAATAAACATATTAATATTATATATATAATATTAATAATAAACATCTAAAGAATGTTATATTATTGATATTAATCGTATGTATAAATATATATATCATTATAAATGTTAATAATATAATATTATATTATAAATAAATAAATGTAGAAAGAGAAATATTATATTATAAACATTAATACAACAACAACAACAAATGGATCATACGACGCCATTCCGCTCTATTAGTAACCAAACCTTTCGGTATATTATTCACCAATAGATCTTGCTCTATTAGTTCGCCAAGTGTCCGCCTTGGCCTCCCTCTCCCTCTTTTAATCGGACTCCAGATTATTTGATCTACCCTTCTTACTGGCGCATCTAATGGTCTTCTCTGAACATGACCAAACCATCTCAAACGATTCTCTACCATTTTCTCACTAATAGGAGCCACTCCGACTCGTTCACGTATATGGTCATTCCTAATCTTATCTAATCTTGTATGACCACACATCCATCTCAACATTCTCATTTCGGCTACCCCCACTTTACGTTCATGTTGTCCCTTCATAGCCCAACATTCACTACCATATAACACTGCTGGCCTTATAGTAGTACGATAGAATTTTCCTTTAACTTTATTGGGTACTTTTCTATCACAAAGAACTCCAGTGACTTTCCTCCACTTACACAAACTAGCTTGAATTCTATGATTAACATCGTCATCAATCTCACCATCTTGTCTTACAGTTGATCCTAAATATTTAAACTTTGTCACTTGAGGAATTATATTCTCCCCTAGCCTAACTTTCAAATCGTCTCTAAGTTGTTTATTTGTGAAATTGCTATGCATATATTCTGTTTTATTCCTACTTAAACGAAAACCCTTTGACTCCAACGTATTTCTCCATATTTCCAATTTTGTATTAATCTCTTCTCTTGAATCCGCTAAAAGTATTATATCATCCGCAAATAGCATGCACTTAGGTACCTCCTCTGTGATACTCTCGGTTATAGCATCGATAACTAAGTTAAATAGATACGGGCTTAAAGCTGATCTTTGATGTAGGTCAATTCCTATAGGAAATTCATTTGTCTCACCTCCGGGTGTCCTAACCTTAGTCAATGCCCCATCGTACATATCTTGTATTACCTTAATGTAGGCAACATTCACCCTCTTCTTTTGCAAGGCTTTCCAAAGAGGGCAACATTAATAAGATATTAAATTTAATTATCGACAGATTTTGCCCTTCGAAATTACTGGTTATGTCTATAATATGTTCTATATAATCTATATTCTATATAATTGTATTTTATAATCTATATTCTATATCTATAATATATTGAAGGAAATGAGTAAGATGATAAAATATTAAAGACAATTATGAGAAAATGAAAAATAATGATAATTTATTTAACGTATTATTTTATTAATGCATCAAGAAAAGAAATATACATTATATGATATTATAAACATTAATACTAAATTGTTGTTTTAATTACTGACGGTCCTAGTCTTCGCAATTACCGACAGATCTAAATCCGTTGATAATTTCGGCGGCTAAGCCCATTGGTAATTGAAATATTAAAATATTAAGCATATATTTTTATATTATATTACATACATATTATTATAAAATTAAATCCATCGATAATTTTGATGGCTAAGACCATCGGTAATTAAAATAATAAAATATTAAGCATATATTTATATTATATTATATACATATTATTATAAAAAATTACCGACGTAATTAGCCTTCAGAATAATCCATCGGTACTTTCGAAGGCTAGTCCCGTCGATAATTTACTGACAAAAATTTACCGTCAGTAGTAGCGAATGATTTTTTGACCTTCGATAGTTCAGAAGGTTTTTCAATCCGTAGCAAAAAGCCATAAAAAAATACGAAGAATTTCTTTCCGTCGAAATTGTCCATCACAAATAGGTGATTTTCTTGTAATGTTTCAATGGCTAATAGAAGACAATATGATTTTGAATAAAAATATTTCAAGCAATGTTGTAAGACCCGGCCCGGCCCGGCCGGTCGGACCGGTGTCCGGGCATTAAAATGGCTCGTGGGTCAATTAAAACCCGGCCAAGCAATTGACCCACTTTGACCCGGTCAAACCCCGTCAAAACCCGGGTTCAACCGCTCGACCCGGCGGGTTTGACCGACCCGGACGGGTCAAAGTTGTAAAATACATAAAAAAAATAAAACATATAAAAATTATTAAAACTTTTTTAAAAAAATATTATTTATATATATCTTTATTTGAAATTTATGTTTAACATTCTTCTTTATTATATATATAATATTTCATCAATATTTTTATTTTTTATAATTACCTCATGAGATTTTTTAGAAAATATTCGATTGATGATTAAATTAATGCTTACTTTATTATATTATTTGATCTAAATATTTTATTATATTATATTTTGTATTTTTTGCTAAATAAGATATTACATATTAATAATTTACAATGATCACCTTAATTTATTTTATTATTTTATTAATTTGTATTATCCGGTCCAACCATTCGGTTCGACCCGGTCCGACCTGACCCGTTAAGCAATCCGGGTCGATGCCCTGGTCGGGTCTTACAACATTGATTTCAAGAAACAAAATTACAAAATGTAAAGATTTAAGCTAGAGAAATTCAATGATGCATAGGTCCTTAAGATGAATTGAAGACAAGATTAAAAACAAACTTATTTAGCTTATGCAATGATTGACTTAATTAAAGATAAACATATTCAATTTTTAGATGGATTAGTAATACTATAATTTTTCTTATCAGCTAAGTCAATTATCTGTAACTTATGATAAATTGAAATACTCCTTACTGTTGTAGATTATGATGCCATTGTTGTAATTTCTAAATGGCCAAACCATCCTTACCACTTGGCAAATCACACAATCTGGTGCTTCTTAACAGTTTTATTAGATTAATATATGCATTATTTTAACTTAAAAGATAACAATAAGTTATTATAGAGAATTACAACTAAGAATTGATCAACCTATGCAATTCATAATTCAATCAAAACTAAAGAAAAACATTATACATAGCAATCTTTTTCGTAAAAGTTAGAAATTTAATAACAAAAGTTTTGCAAGTTGTTCTTGACAATAAACGATTAAAAAATTAAATTAAAAGATAAACATAATGCTAGATCAATCAGATCATAAATATCAAACAAATCAGACTTTACAGCATAAAGATTCATCTCAATTCATAGATTAGTTTGGCTCGATGGTGGGCCAGCCTTCAATATGTTGACAGTGCTCTATTTAGTATTATGAAAATAAATTAAATAACATTAATGTATTTATTATTGGTGTCCATGTTTTGAACTATGGAAACTGAGTCCTCTATATTTTTATTTATAAAATACAAAAATATATAGATCAAATTTCATAAATGAAAATAAATTAGACAGCATTCATAGATTTTTTTAAAAAAAAATGGGAGACACAGTGTCCCTCTTTTAAAAGATGGGCCAACTAAAAAAATTGGAGACACAGTTTTCCTCCTTTTAAAAAAATTATAAATTTAATTTATTTTCATTTATGCTTTTAATTTGATCTATATATTTTTTTATTTTATAAATAAAAAATATAGAGGACTCAGTGTTCATAGTTCAAAACATGGACACCAGACTAAATACATGTGTAAATGTTATATTATGTGATTGGTATATATGTATGTTAAAGTATAAGATTCAATTGTAATGATTGGATCATATAAAGTGGCAAAATTTTACCTAAGTCACATATGCTAAAGTATGCTAAATATAATTTTTAATAGTTTTTTATGAAAAAAATAGTTAGGTTGTGCAAAATCATAAATTTAGTAAAATTATCAATTTTATTCTTCCGACAAACATTCATATTCAATTTATTTGAATTTTAATTTTTTAAATATTTTATTTTCGGAACGTATATTTATAATTCACATGTAAAGTTTTTAATAAATAAATAAATAAAATAAATAATATGAAAAATGTCAAATCAATTTTCTTTCAACTCATGACTTTGGGATCGGCTCCTACAGTGGATAAGACTTCTTTATTTAACCTTTTTATCACTTGTTAGTACAACCTTACGTCCTCATATGAGGTGAAGAAGACAACTAACAAAAGGGAAAAACAAACAAAATTCACAACAAGTTGAAAGCAAATATTTAGGACTCAGTTTGTTATTTACATTGCATACCACAGTTTGTTATATCCAAAATGAAACAAAGTCTTTGTGCATATATGCTATATCAATTTATAAGTTGATTAATGGTTATTCATGTAATGTTACATGATATAATATCCAATTACAAGTTATATGAATATGTGCTATGTGAAATTAGAAAGTGATTTAATTGCTATGGGTGCAATTATTTGTTACATAATATGATATGCAATTACATATTACATAAAATTATATGAATATTGAAGGGTCATGCATTTTTAATTTGTATTTCATTTATCATGACATCAAGGAGACCAAGAATCAATCTCTCGACTGCACATAAAATTGAGGTCCACATCACACTAGTTAATTGGATTCATGATGCATATTATCACATAAGGGAATCTAACAAATCAACTTCTTGATTCATATCTGAATTTCAAGAAGGACTACAATTCGACCCCACACTTGCTGATTAAATCATGACTCCACAATGGTAAAGCAAATTTCAAAGAAAATCATAAAATCAGATTCATATATCAGATTTGAAATAAAAAAAATGTCATTGTATCTTGATTCATTTCTGAACAAGATTGAAGTCATAAATCAACCTTTCAGTTGCTAATACAATTAGGGTTTCATAATGACAAACATATTCCAGTAAACAATTCAGGAAATCAGCTTTCAGAAATCATAACAGTGTCAATATCAGAAAAGGGAAATCAGTACTGTTCAGTCCATCCATACATGTATTAGACTACTACCCTATCCTATGAGAGCTGGAATTTAGCTCATTATAGTTACAAGGTTTGATGCAAAATAGGAAGAAATAACAAGGCAAATCATTCTGAAATCAGAGGGAGCAAGATCTGTCGACAGAAATCAATAGAAGTCTTCCTCTTCAGTTCCTTCCTTCCTTCCTTGGTCCAGAAACCCTGCAATGGAGACTCTCTCCTTTCCTTCTCCAGGTTTCCACCTTTTATATCACCCTTCCTCACCCTTGGATGCAGATTAGAATGTTCCATAGCATCTGATTTAGACCACCTATCCTGTGGTCCTAATATTTCAGCAGATTTCAGACTATTTTTTGGACAGCTAGCAGTGGTCCCCTCCTCCTTTTCCAGCTTGTGCAGCCTTGTTGCAGGCTTGTAGTACCTGCTAAAAGAGCCAAAATTGCCAGCATCAAAGTCCTCAAATAAGATTTAAACAAATAAGGATGAGTACAGCAACTAATATCAGCTCTATTGTCAAATGAAATTTGGTGTTGTGCAGGAATGAAATCCTTATTTAGAAATGATAATTTTATGCCCAGAATGATAACTTTGCACCATATCATCATAATTGTCTAAATATGAGTGATTCAGAGCAGTGAAGACATCAAAGGGATTAGGATAGCAAGTAAATGAGGTCAATTATCAAGTGTGGATAATATTTCATAAGAATGATAACTTGAGCCCCGGAATGATAACTTTGTGCATTGGAGTGATAACTTGTTGTAAATTTAATTATGATTACCCAAATGTGATCAAATCAGACCAGCAAGGAGTTAGGACAGCAATTTAATAATTTCCCAATGTTGTTATTCAGAAATGATAATCTTGCACATCAAAATGACAATTTTGCCTCCAAAACGATAACTTGACACCAAGAATGATAACTTATGTATCGGGGTGATAACTTTGCACAAATCAAATCATGACTACTCAAATATGATTAATTCATAATAACAGGGGATTTAGGGCAAGATAACAACTAGAAATCAGCTCAATTAGCAAAATGATAACTTCATGACTTGGAATGATAACTTGCCCAAAAAATGATAACTTGACATAGAATTGATAATTTTATAGATTTTAACAATTCAGAACCTCTATACACATGGAATTAAGTATAGAATCAGGATGGTTAGCTAGTTATCACAATCAATTGTATTCCATGCATATTTGACCAAGTGTAAGGCAAAATGAGGGCTCGATAGAGGTGAAATGAATAGAAAATGAAATAAAAACTTAATATGATCAGCTAGTGATCATAATGCCTCTTTCTCTAGTGCAGCGAAAAAGCGACAAAAGCACGATGACTCAGACATCTCAAACATCGCAGGCTCCAATAGGATGTGAGGCATCTCAGACATCTCAGGCTCAGTTTGAAGGCGAGGGTGCATCTCAGGCTTCTCAGGCAACCGTGCAGAAAAAGCCAAAGAACGCTGGGAAAAGACATCGCACTTGACAAAGAACTCTTCTTAAGATGTACACATGCTTATGTGGATGTTTTTGGCTGTTATCCTTTGTGGATGTGGATGTGGATGTTGGAAAATAGTTATACGTTAACATTTGGATATTAACGTTTGTGGATGTTATAATTTGGATATTATAATTAACGGATTTGATATGTATCTTGATGTGTTTCTATTTCGCAAAATGATACGGTTGTCAAAACTGTGCTCTCAAAACATTAAAACTGTTTGTATTGGATCATTTTGAGCCCAAAAGTAGGTGAAGGGTATTATCGTAAAATCGTAAAGTTGGAGGGCATTCGCGAAACTTCATATTAGATGGAGGGTATTGTGTTTAAAACTGAAAGAGTTGGAGGGCATTGTACTTTATCCACAAAAAGTTGGAGGGCATTGGTGGTTCTGATAGAAATTTGGAGGGTATTACACTTTCATATTTGAAAGTTGGAGGGTAGTTCTTTTTATATTTGAAAGTTGGAGAGTAGTCCTATTTTTCTTCTTGAGCACTTGCGTTCTACTTGTTTTCCTTTAGATACAGTCGACCTACTCCACAAATCTCATGCAATGAACGCAGACGGTCATTTCAAAACAAATGTCACTAACAATAAGATTTTGACAACATAGTGGCACAAACAAAAAGATTTCTCATTGAAAAGAAGATACAACTACTACAATCTCCAAATAGACCATTAATACATTTCCAAAATACAACTTAATACAATCTGATTGTCTACATAAGTCTCATAACATACAAAAGGAGGAGAACGGAACAAAAATACAATTATGGTTTTTAAAATTCGATAATATTTCGCCTTCATAATTTCAACTTTGGTTTCCAATTTTCGAATATGTCCTCTTTGGTCTTCTATTTGGAACTCCAATAGTCGATTCCTTTCCTTCTCCTCCTCGAGTGCATGGTCCAGCTTCTCGATCTTTCGCAAAAGGCCGTTCATCATCATCCCACTTCTTTTGTCAATAGGTGGATCCAGCCAATCGAAGTAGTCGCAATATTGAATCCTCTGAAAGTGTCACCAAATGAAATTACGAAAACCAAACGAAAAGGGGAAAAAGATTTTGAGAACTCACACCAAAATTTCGACAACCATAAAACATAGGGCCAAGGTTACTTTCCGTCCACGACGTGCTAATGATTGCTTCTTCTCCATAGTCCCACTTCCTTAAGGCCATCCACGACGCCATTCTTCGAGGTAAAGATTATTAGGGATATGGAACCCTAGCGGGCCGCTAGCGTAAAAACACCTCTGGAATCGAGACTAGGGGTCGCCGGTGAACAAGATATGACTTCAGGGAAAGATGACAACGCGATCACCAAAGAAGTGGCCCCCGATCCGGCCGCTTCAGTCGCCGACCACCTACAAGGAAATCAAAATGGCGAACGCGAAGGATAGTTGAATCTATCGAATTAGTAACTCAGATCACGTGGAGGAGAGATGAGTACGTGATGCCACTTGGGATCATGCAACGTCGGACGAGTAGTTACGTGGAGGAGAGAAGAGTTGGCCACGTGGATGCCACGTCGATCGAAAATTGAGAAACCGACTATCTCAGGTCAAGAGGGCATCGCGTGAAATAAGTCAAAAGTTGGAGGGCATCGCTATTACAAAGTGAAGTTGGAGGCCATCGCTGAGCAAAGTCTAAAGTTGGAGGGCATTTGGTGTAATTTTTCCAACAATAATATCGATAATCTCAAGTCAGATCTGAAGGGTATGAAGATGTCAGATCTGTTAACAATTATGATCATGGATGGGTATGGACAATTAACCATAATATCTATTCAATTATCTATAACAAAATATCCAAAATTATGGTTTCTATCCCCAGAACTAGACCGCGTCGAGTGAAACCCAGACCGAGTTCGGAATAATAAAAAAGCCTCTCGACTAGGGCAAACCCGGGCCGAGTCAGGTGTGAACTCGAGCCGCGTTGGCCAGTTCATGCCCGTGTTAATGCCTCGATCTAACAAAGACCGTGTTCGGAAAACACAGACCATGTCGCCGGAAAACCTTGGCCGCATCGTCGTTGACCCTATCCGCGTTTGATCACAATCCTACATGTGCAAACAAGAGAAAGAGAGAGGCTCATGGGACATAATTCTGTTTTGGCCAAAAGGTTTTCAACCACCTTTTAATGTCTATTTATAGTGCAGGCTATGATTTTTAATTCTTTTGGGCTTTGAACTCTTTTAGAATCAATCTTGCTTATCCATCGTTATTTAATCATCTCATAATTATTCAGATTTATTTAAATCCGAATTTACTTAATTGCACTTCTTCTATTCAAGATTATTTATGGGTCCAAAGTCATGTCCTTTTTAGCGGTTCGAGAGGGCTTGGTTCCCTGGGACTGGCTATTCCTGGAAAAAGTGAAGTCAATTAGAAACCTGGGAGTTGCAAGCAGCATAAGCAGGGGTTGCTGGTTCGGGCGTGATGGCTCTCGGCTTTCGTGAATGAAACGATTTCTCCAATACCATAATAACGATTTCACCTCTACTCAAATTTCATCTTATCACATAATTTCCATCAATTTCGAAATTAAATAATTCTATAATATTAGATAATAATTTTTCAAATATTATAAATAATAAAATATTTAATTAATGAAAATTGGGGTCGTTGTATATGCTGAGGCCACGGTGTTTGCTGGAGCAATTGAGGCACATGAACACGGTTGGAGATGGACGTTGGCTGGATTCTTTTATGCACAGTCCATACACATCAGGTTCACTAGCTACACCAGTAGATTCCACAACCGTCGCGACACCATGGCCTCGGCTGCCATTGCGAACACCTTTTGACTAGATCTAAAATTTTCACTAAATCAAAGAGATGGGGAAGATGATGAGCAATTAGATGCAATTTGGGAATCTTGGGGTGACTGTCTATTTAAAAAGGTTTTTTTTTTGTTTCCTTCTGGAGATTGTAGTGGAGAGGGCCTTGCTGTTGGAGCTCTAAATCTGCGTTTGCTGCCATCGTGCAGTTAAAGTCTTGAATTTGTTGCTCAATGCTTGATTCCATTTCAAGATTGTCTTTTGGATTTAATGGGTGTCCACCCTATTAAAATGGGTGGATGTTACTTCCTATTGTTGCTTCAGTCCGATGCTTGATGGATGACCAATGATCAAAGCGGGTTCACCCAACGTTCCAAATAGAAAAAATGGCAACAAAAAAACAAAAAAAAAAAGAATCAAAACCGGCAGGCTACGGTGGAGCAGCGGTTGAGTCTGATGGGTTGCGGGTGGATCCGGCAAGTTGCAGTGAGGTGGGCTGCGATGAGGTCTGAGAAGAGCTGAGCACGACTCGGGTGGGCAGAGAAATGAGAAGGTCGGTCGGAGAGAGCGATGAGGACCGAGCTGCGACGAGATTGGGCAGAGTCGACGCGTGAGTTCTAAGCATGCGGCGAGGGAGAGAAGTGAGGAGTTCCTTCGGAGACAGCCGAGCTTGAAGAGGGAAGAGGTGTCATGATGGTGGAGCGATGATCGAGCAGGCGAGGAGGTCGAGTGTGGCGAGTAGCGATTTCGAGTACGGCGACGACGGATGACTGGGCGAGTTCAAGTGTCGTGATGGTGCAGCAGCGATCGAGCAGGCAATGAAGTCGTGTGCGGTGACAGTGGAGGTCGCTCTGTGGGCACAAATTGCAAAGGATGGCAGCCTTCGATCACTCAAGGTTTTTCCCTAACCCACTACAAGAAAATTGAGATTTTCCGATGGATAATTTTCTATGGACAGAAATCTTTCGCAATTTGTACGGATTTTGAGATGGACAACAATCCGTCGGAACTTCTGACGGTCAAGACCGTCGGAAATAAAATAAATAAATTATGGAATTTCAAATACTATTATTTTATTTTCTAACGGTTTGGAACGTCGGAATTTTCGACAGCTTCCTTTCCGTCGCAAGTTCCAACGGTCCGGAGAGTCGGTAATCGTAAAAATAATTAAATAGTATAATCTTATATATTATAATATATAATATAGTTAGTATTTTATTATTATATACCGACAGTTCGGACCATCACAAGTTTCGACGGTTCTGACCGTCGGTAATCATAAAGATAATTAAATATTAAAATCTTATATATCATAATATATGATATAATTAGTATTTAATCATAAAAATAATTAAATATTATAATCTTATATATCATAATATATGATATAGTTAGTATTTTATTGTTATGATTACTGATAGTTCGGACCGTCGCAAGTTCAGACGATTCGGACCGTCGATAATCGTAATAATAATTAAATATTATAATCTTATATATCATAATATATAATATAAGTATTATTTTATTATTATAATTATCCAGAACTTGCGATGGTACGAATCATCGATAATTGAAAAAAATAATTAAATATTATAATCATATATATCATAATATATATATTAATATTTCCGACAGTTATGACCGTTAGAACTTCAGACGGCCCAAGCTCCGTCGCAAGTTCCGACAGTCTTGGCCGTCGGTAATTAAAAAATAATTCCCCCCTACTTTTTCTTCCTTTTCCCCTCCGCGATATTTTTCCCTTTTCCAGCTTTCCCCTCTTTCTACCCCTATATATTACCTTTTCCCTCTCTCCTCTCTCTCTCTTCCTCACTTGCCGCGACCTGCGGGATGACTTTCGCCCGGACGACGACCCGCCGGCAACCCTCTCTCTCGAGCTTCGTCTTCCTCCGGCTCCGGCTCCGTCCTCATCTTCCTCTCTCTTGATCTCCCTCTGCGATCGGTTGCCAACGGCCTGATTTGCCAATACGGTAGATTTGCCTGCGGTAGATTTGGCTGATCCAGCCGCCCGCCCGCGACACCAGGCGATCGGCCACCTGGCGGCAGGTAAATTTTTTATATTATAAAAATTAATTGCGACGGTTGCGGCCGTCGGAACCTTTCGACGATGCCACCGTCAGAACTTTTCGACGATAGAGACCGTCGAAACTTTCGACGATTGGGGCCGCCGGAATGTTTCCACGATTGCCATCGCCGAAATGTTTCGACGGTTGCGACCGTCAGAATTTTTCGACGGTTACAACCATCGAAACTTTCGACGGATTTTTTTGGGCCGTCGAAAATGGTTTTGTGACGCCCTCTTTTTTTACTAAACCGATTCGTCGGTAAACCCGTGTGAAACTTTCATTTCAAACGATTTCCTTCGATTTTTAGACAGTTTTGACCGTATGAAAAGAGCATTTTTCTTGTAGTGACCGTTGAACCGTCGCCTGCTCCAGTTTAACCGCGCACCGAACCGTCCCCTAAACCATGCCTAAGAGGGGTTTCAATGCGGGGCGTCAATCTATCATCCAATAGTCAGCAGACTAAAAGGGGCATGCACCCCTGTTAAAAATGCGATGGTCGCCCATTAAATTCTTGTCTTTGCCCTTTGGAGTTTGGAGGAAACGATGAAAATTGATAATTGTTAATGAAATTAATAAATTATCAATAAAATTGATAATTGTTAACAATAACGTTCACTGACCTATGACAAATTGATAATTGATTTAAGATAATTAATAATTGGATTGATTGGATATTGGTCATGATATGGATAATTTTTATGATTGATCAACTGAATATTATTTATTGTTAATTGATAGTTATCCTTATTAATCATAAATTGTTATAAATAATTGTTTGGCGATTTTTCATATCATTGGTAGTTATTATAAATATTGATATATGATTCTTATAGGTACGTACTGAGTTATCTCATTGGGCTTTGCTCCTATATTTGAATTCGTGAAAGATGAGATCATAATGGTGAGACGATTGGTGACTCCTCCGATAGATGACATGAACATCGATATAGGATCTTTTGTTGTATAGTTGTAACCCTCATGTTATTGAATATTGTATAAATAATTTATATATATATATATAATTGTAATTATAATTATAATTATAATTAGTCTTCTACCACTACAATAAAATTATGATTTATTGACCAATTTTTAGAGATCAATAATATTTGGTTCTTAGAAGTATAAATATTAGAGACTAATGTGATATTAGTCTCAAATTCTTATCCATTTGAAACTAAAATTTAATTTGTGGTCACTAAAATATCATTCTTTAAGGACTAATGGAAAAATTTTTGTCACTAAGATTTTTTAATGATCAGCTTGTAGAGACCATGTGGACTAAGATATTTTGATCTTAAAAAGTATTAAAAACTAAAATCGAGGTTTTAGGAACTAATGTGTTTGGTTTCTAAAAAACATTTTTGGTGTAGTGTACTAATGTAAGTCAATAAGTTGATTAGTTAAAGTTAATAAAATAATTAAATAATAAGTAAATTAGTTTAATAATAATATATGAATGAAACATAGTGATAAGACGTATAATATATATATATATATATATATATATACATATATATATAAAGTCAAATAAATTGAGAGGAACGTGCCCTCTGATGCTTGGACAATGCGACCTCATGTTTTTAGAAAAAATGTACGAGGATAAAAGAGGATGAAAGCGTACAATACACTTTTATTTTATGAAAATATTTATAGAATTGAGAGATACAACAATAAATTAGCCAATTTGTACAAATTTATAAGTCAAGAATATATAAAATTCTTGTTTATTTTGCTACTTATAAAGAAGATTTATTAATCGAAATATTTGGATATAAATTTAAAATAATTTCTAAATAAGTAAATTTAACCTAATTATTAGTATTGTCACAAAATTAATTGCAAATTTTGTCACGAAATAAACGAAAAATGATATAATAACTATATTCAATCGATAGTTATAATTTGGCTGGATGATTTTTCCACGTAAAACATATTATTATTATTATTATTATTATTATTATTATTATTATTATTATTATTATTATTATTATTATTATTATTATTATTATTATTATTATTATTATTATTGTGAAATATATGGGCCCTAATATAAATAAAACTATATGAAGTAAAATTAAATGTGTTTTGATACGATTTCTGTGCAAATTAAGAAAAACAACCTCGATAGATTATCTATTTTGAATTTTCTCGGAGAGTATTTACATCTTTAATTCGATTCGGATTCAGAATTCGCCAATCATCGGTCGTCTATTATTCATCCTTCACCTTCAACAGGCCGCAGCCATATGCATACAGACATGCATGGCGAGCTTTACCCAGGTGCGCGGGGGCACGTCGTTGCACCTCCGAGCCGACATAATGCATCCCGTACCGGAGCCATACGAGAGCGAATTCCTGCTAACCCTCACCTCCTCAACCTCCTCCCCCTCCCGGTCTCTGCACTCTGATGGCAGCACAACGCCCCAGAGCCTCGGGCACGCCGATTATGTGCCCGACGTCGACGACCGCCGCCTTATTGGATCCGTCAGTTCCCTGACGTCGTTCCCGGGCGCTTGGCGGCGAGAAGTAAGTAGCGTGCTCGGCCTCATGGGCCGTCTGCAGCTGGGGGACCTCCCGTACTGGTCCCATGAGATCTGCGCGTTCTCGCAGGCGGTCGCGCAAGTGATAAGCGACGATCTTCCCTACACAATCCTTATCCACGGCCACTTTGACATACACACCGGCGCTGCCTCGAGCTCGCTGTCGGTCGACCCTGTCACCGAGGAGGAGGAGGAGGAGGGGACGGATGGTGCTGCAGCGTCTTCTTCGGTAGCTTCCGAGAGGCGTGAGGACGGCCTCACGCAGTCGCATGGACGGTCCGACGATGATGGTCTTGATAATGGAGTAGTAGAACAATCCGGTCCAGCGGATTCTTCCAACATGCCCGTGGCTGCAGCCTCAGTGGCGGAGGAGAACTTATACGTCAACGTGTTGACAACTTCGCCGACGTTGTTGATCGACGACTATTTTGGACGAGCCAACACTAACATGATGCAGGACGACGACGAAATTATGCTGCTCATGCATAACGTTGAACGTAACATCCAAGCGATAGCCGCGGATCTGATCGAATTTCAAAGCGGCAGCCCGCCACCAGCGGCAATGCCGGCGTCGTCCATCCATGAAGCGCTGAGGACGGTGACGTATGACGCCGGAGAGAGATCCCAAATTCGAACGACGGGATGCGCCGTGTGCTTCGAGGACTTCGATGAGGGAGCGGAGCTGAGCGTGATGCCGTGCTCCCATGCCTTCCACCGAGGCTGCCTACTTCCATGGCTCGCGAGGAGCCCCTCGTGCCCCCTGTGCAGATTTATACTTCGGTAGTTTTAAAAAAATAATTTCTATTGCTTGATGCACTGTAATATTTCTTTTTCTTTTTAATCTAGGAATTACGGGCCTTCCTTCGGGTACGATTTCTTAGTAACTAATTCTTAATTCCGATAAGACCAAAAAGACTCTTTTTATTAAGATTCTTCCATATTTTTTTCACGTTATAATAGCACCAAAATTTGACTCAATCAAGCATATAATGAAATTAATATACAATAAGAAGAAACTTTTAAATAAAAAAGAACAAGTATAAGAAAAAAATGGCTAAGTTTAGCATAGCATTTTTCATAAGCACAGAGTATGATAATTAAAAATTAAACATTCTTAAAAAATAATAAACTCAATATTTTTTTCAGGACTCATGTATATTTATTGACTATAGCATGTGCGCCACAATCCTCATGAGCTGAGCTTGCCTCTTCTCCTATTTACTTACATGGATCCAGGATATCGACAAGAATAATAACTTCAAATGAACATAAAATCATCAATCATCATGATACAAATGTACATGATCATATTTTCTTTTCTACTTATAACAATTAAATGCTAACAAGTGCACTAGTCACTTAAATAATAAAGTGTAATGAGTAAATATTGTCGATTTGCGATTCTTGATTAATTCTGGAAAATCTTTCAACAATGATATCCTTGGCTAAAGCTCTTTTTTTATTTGTCCTGGCCCATCCCTTTCGTCTGCTTATGACATGGATTTCTTTGAAAAGGTAGAAGCATAATTTTCTTGATTTAGGGTTACAATTACATAACATGAAGCTTACATTTTTAACCTTTTACCCACCTTCATGAAATCAATGTCATTTTAGTATTTTATTGCAAAATTGGTCTATATTGTGGATAAACTTATGAGATTTTTATATTTATACCTGCATGTGGACAAACTATCCACATGGGGGTACCCAACAAATATTCTAGAAGAGGCTTCGAATGGGGGTATCTAGCGCCTCAGAATTGAAGAAAAAAAGATAAAATATGAGTTACCATTTGACAGACGTAGGGAATCACAATAGATTCTATAGAAAACACTAGGACATATGTTAAGAATCAATTGAGTTGATGAAAAAAGAAGGAAAATCATGATATACCAGATGGAAGATCCAAAAATGTGATGGAAAAGGACTTTAAAAGGAAAAAGAAGATTCTCTTTTTATGGATAGAGCCATTGGGGGACAACCATTGAAGAGCGAGCCATAGGGTTGGACAAGGAGCAGAAACCACTTTTGAGAAGAAGGGAGGAAAATAGTTCAATCTAGAGAGGAAGGAACTAGTGGACTGCTACTTGCTGATGTGATATGCCTTTCTTACTTTTTTTAATTATTTTTTCTTTAGTTTTCTCCGTTGAACTATGCTAAGTGTTAGGATGATGATATTTTGTGTTGTAATCCCCATAGTTATGCATAACTAATCAGCCATCATAGTTGGGGATATCTTGATGGGATTTAACTCTTTTAGCTATGTTTACTTTAAGTATCAGATGTCCTTATTTGGGTTTGAATAGTTTTGTGTTTCTGTATTCTCCAATGTTTTTACCATAAATAGAAATGTGTTGTGGTTGATGATGTGTTAGCATGTAATCTCCCATATCTTCTTTTGATGACTGGTAATCTCTTTTTCTGCAACAAAATTTCGAGAGGGGCACATGTTGTTGAACAAAACAGTGAACCGAGAGGTTAGCTGGCTGCCTTGGGATCAATTAGTCATTATGTTGGGGAAGACTGGACTTGTCCAAGGGGGAAGAGTCTAGGGGAGTAATCTTTCGCCTTCATTTTATTGTGTGATTTGAGTAGAACTCCTAAACATCTTGAGAGACGACGGGGAGATTTTTTATTCAATATGTGTTAAAATATGGAGTCTCGGAGTGAAAATAGACAAATTTAAGCAACTTCTATCACAAGAGTGAAGAGGTCCATTTTCAATATTTATTTTGCATCCAATTGATCTGAATTGTTCATGCATAATAAATTGATGTTCATCTCAAAAAAGAATCCCCATGCCTTGATGTCTAACATTATCTAGAGTTTATCTTAGTTTTCTAATATCATTCTCACTTGCTTAATCTTTCCAATACACAAATAACAAAAATAAAAAAACCACAAAATGTTACATTTGTGCAATATGAATTTCAGCAATCTTAGTTTAATTCTTTTATCATGAAAATCAATTTCTCTTCTCTTATTATTCTAATAGTTTAAAAACAAATGCAACTTCTCACTTTGTGATTTTATTACAATGAATGTTGTATACTTGCGGCTAGAGAAGTATAAGTTGGGATTATAAATTTTAAATCTTGTCGATAGGAGTAGCTTAAGTGGGGGCACCATACATCTTAATACTCCTATTGGGAAGTTAAGTACACCTATGAAAGCATATATGTTTGAGATTTTGTCGAGTTAGCTTTGGAACACTTTCATATTTTGCGACACTTTTTATCTCAATTCTTTACTAAACACATCACCTACTGTTTATAGATGTTGGTGACCCTTAACTTCACAGGTAGATAAACAACTAAATTAAGCTATCTGATATCTTACAAGTCTTTGATTGAAGAATGATTTTAAACATTTAGACAAGAATTAGAAATGATTGAACAATCACATTTCAGTTCTAAGTAAAAGTGACTTGATTATACAAAATTCAATTTTAATTTGAATTGACAATGAAAAGGTAATTGCATAGAAAACATCATGTTGTTTTAGAGTTGAATTTAACTTAACTTAAAAATTCAAAATCTACCAATGACTAGTCTAACTTTCTCGACTTGGCTCAACACTACTGGTCGATTGGTACTCGGTAAGAATCAAATACTCACTTGACATATATCAATCAATCGACCACTCACAAATGTTCGGTCAACCGGAATATGCAAAACGTAGGGACCCATCATTGAATACTACTTGAGTTTCTGTGGTCCTCCATCTCAAACAATACGACATCCTCAAGCCGTCGACTCTATCTCTCTCCATTGACCCCTCTCTTCTTCCCTCTCACATTTTGTCTTTCCATTTCACCTTCTTCCTTTTTGTGCCTAACCCCTAATCACTAGAACTCTATCTCACCCCCTGCCTTCATTCCATCATCTCCTTCCCTCCGATTATTGTCAACAAAGAAGGAGACCACCACTTGTGCACATGCTCTCCTTCTTATTCTCTATAATCTATATATGTTTTTTATTATTCCCTCTTTCCATTGTCAAACCCTAGACATCAGACTCCACACTTAGGTTCTCTCTGACCATCACATCATCCTATCGTTCTCTCCTCTTTGGTGTCAGCAATCCACCCTTTCATTGTTCAATCCATTCAAATTGATTGTAAGTACACACGACCCATATGTGCTCGACAACATTCCTCCTAGCGGTGACCTCTTTTATTTACAATGTCTATCATTATCGCACCAAACATGCTAGTGTTGAACTCGAGCCGAAACTTGAGTTATCCTTCCCTATGGGTGTTCACGATGGCGAGCTTTCCACCCTCCCACTATGTCAATTTCCACATCTGATGTTAAATCGTTTGATGACTTTATAAATCTTGATATGTTAAATGGACCATTACTATTGACTAGGATTCCTTAGACATACCTAATGTTCAAGAGATGTTTTTATATGTTTGGTGGTTATCCTTATTGTCCATCATAAATGTGTGTATCAATGACTCAATGCCTCTACTATGCGAACATGATGTTCAACTACGGTGAGTTTGGATGCAGATCATTGAGTTTTTATTCTTCTAAAGGAAATTCAAGTTTGTAACATCTTTGGTTTTCGTTGTGCTATATCATCATCACTTTTTTACATAATTATTTGCCTCTTAAGGATGGCATTATTCTCGTTTTGAATGACGAGCTATGCATTACAAAATTGATGATGTGCATCAGTTTCTTACTCCTCTCATTAAATTGGCACATCATATTTTGAGTCAGATGATTACTCCACATTATGACCATTATACAGATGTTCTATCATTTTTTACTTGTTCTTTTTTCATTAATTCTACGCTTGAAATATCAATTATCTCTATTTTGGCTATATATTATCTCTTTAACCACATGTCAAACACTGAAGAGAAAAATCACTTTTGGTGCTAAGGGGAATCATCCTCTGTATTTTGGTTAGTGGATTACAAGAATTCTTAAGACTCGATTGTGGGACATCATTGGCGCCAAGACTAAGCACAAAAACCATTTTCATCGAGTTCAGGATTCTTGAGTTGTTGATCCAAAGGGTGATACTAATAATGAGCTTGAGTCATCGATGACTATATACACTAAAAATGCTCAGGAGAAGGGACTTGACTAGAGTACACTTCCATGTGTTGTGCCTACTAAGTCTTGAAGTTCTCCACCATCACCTTCGACGTAATCCTATGCATCTTATGATATGTCATCTGTCAGTGACCCGAATGGAGCATAATATTAAGAGGATGTGTCGTCATGTCCATTACATATCTAGGACCCTTCAAGACTTTTATTCCTCCCATGGCCTTGTTTCGTCCATGGTTCGTGAAAATGATAGTCTTGACGAGATGTAGGCATCTTGTGTTGTATTTTGTTTTTTTCTATGAATCCTTCTTTGATGATATAAAAAGGGGAAAAAGTTTGCATGTTTATGCTTTGTAGTTGTGAGTGTCTGAATGTTTATGTTTTGTAGTTGTGACATGCACCATTTTAAGGTTTGATGTTTGTATTGACATACATCACATGTATTTGGATGCATGTACACATTTTAAGGTATATTTTACTAAGTACCCTCTAACTTTACACATTTTTTTACCTCTATCCTCCAACTTTAGTTTGTAACCACTCCAACTTATTAACTCATTTCACCAACTACCCTTTTCACTAGGTATAAGCAGTTTACAGGTCATTTTGCTTACATGGCAAAATATTAAAAAATATAATATAATATAATATGATAATAATATAATAATTTTAAATAAGAGAAGGAGGTGGCGCCCCCTCCTCTATCTCGGGCTATCGATGACCTCACCGGCAACGGGAAGCGCCGACGACGCCCCCTCTCCCTCTTGCTTGTGAGCAGCTCTCCACCACCTCGCAACCACCCCCTTCCCCCATTCGTGAACTCGCCAAGCAGCCTCCCCCTTCTTCCCTGCGTTCGCGACACCCCCAGCTCCTTCGACTAGCACCCGCTCATGACCCCATCCGCCGGTGAGCAACCTCGCCCCTGCGGTCGCGACCCCGCCACACACTCCAAAGGACAGCAGCCCCCCCCCCCTCCATCCCGCATTCATGAACCCGTCGCATTCACTCCATCGGACAGAAGCCCCCCACCCCCGTGTTCGCAAACCTGTCGCACCCATTCCGCCAGTCAGCAGTCTCTTAGTGTTCGTGAAACTCGTTGCACCCACTCCGCCGGCCGACAGCGCCTTGGCATTCGCAAACCAGCTGCACACACTCTGCCGGCCAACAGCCCCCAGTGTTTGCGAACTGGCCGCACACACTCCGCCAGCCAGCAACCCCCCCCCCCCCCCTGCAAACTCATCATTCTCACTCCATCAGCTAGCAGCCCCCCTACTGTCCCTGGCTCCTTCGACGAGCACCCCCACTCCCTAGCCGGCGAGCAGTCTTCGCAAACCCCCTCCCCGCGCCCTGCCCCTAGCTTGTTCGGTGAGCACCCTTGCTCGCGGCCCCATCTGTGGGCCTGCAGCAACCGTCTCACAACCGCACCCCATCCGTCGGCCAACAGCTGCCCGCTCGCGACCCCATCTTGAAAAGGTCTCTCTCAATGGTCAATTAGTGTGCTGATGGGTTGTCTACAATGTTGTACTCAGATGAAGTCTTAAAATTAGACTGGTCGATCGATCAATTCAATCAATGTTCATAGTGACATGACCGATCGATCCTATAAAAGTTAGAGTTTTTGGAAAATGTTCTTAGTGGGCATATGAAGCCAAAGATCCTATAAAAGTGACCCAAAGCTTGAAGAGAACTTAGTTATTCAAGTTAAAAGCATTTGATGGGTCTTATGCGGCTACACATTGAATCGGACTCCAAAATTTTAGTGCAACCCATATTTTTTTGGGAAGACATTCAGCACCATGGCGCAACCGTAATATGCTACTTGAGCTTAATAATCTTTTGAATGATTGTACTGATTGGAAAATATCACATGTATTCCGCGAAGCAAATCGGTCAGCGGATTTTTTTGACAAACTTTAGTCATTTGCTTAATTTTTCGAAAGACATTTTTTGGAAGGGTGCTCCACCTCCGGAGCTCACTCTACTAATGTATCAGGACATTACTATGAAATTTAAAAGATAGAACTTTCTTTTTTTAAAAAAAAGCGTTCTACAATTTTTTCCAAGTCCAAACGCACATTTTTTAATATTCCTTTGCAATTCATATGTTCTCTCTCTTATTTTAACCAATCGTGCCTTTTTTTAATTTGCATATATCTTCTATTTGTTTTATTCTTATTGCACAATCAACTTTACTTGGCTTTAGAAAAATGGACTTAAAGTATTCCGTCGTAATTTTTATACACAATTTTTCTTCTCCTCTTAATTTTTTTTCAATCCTACACATCCTTCTTTGTCAATAAGATAATCAATATATGCGACGTTGTAGTGTTTACGAGATAAAAGGTCACTAGTGGTGAGTGCTGAATTTGGAATTTTATAGTAAATTATATATGTCAATATCCACAGGAATACATCATCATGTCCTCAACATGGCTAAAAATACAACTCTTCTTACTCCATCTTTTAACCAAAAGTTGGAATATATATGAAACATTCAAATCCTTATCATAAGGTGCATAAGAGATATAACACGTACACTGTAACACACGGCTCGGTGCTCTCTTCCTCTTCCTCTTCCTCCCTCTTCCTCTTCCTCTTCCCCTTCAATGCACTGTCCTTCTCTCTCCCCACTCGGAGCAAAGGAGATCAAAGGGCAGAGCAACCCCTTAAATTCATCATCCCCTTCCTCCCTCTCTCATTTTCTTCTTCGTTTCCTTCATTTTGTTCGCGTACCTACTATCGGTTGCTGCCAGGTGATGAGAGGGTGATGTTGACTGTTCTACTCGGTGCCGGATATGGAGGACAAGAGCAGGGGAGTTGAGCATGCACCACTACAAGGACGAACTGAAAATCGTACTCTCTAGGTGTGTGCTTCGGGATCTATCTTATAGATTTGTTTCCGAACGAACAATGCATGTTGTAAGGACCCATGTAGGAGTATATTTCCATGCTTGTATGCGTAAAAGTCATAGCATAGATATTCCTAAGTTTATAGAATTATTTCTGTGAACTCTAGCAACGTATTCAAAATGATATGTGCATTAATGTGGAACTTGATTAGATGATGCATGTTTAAATCGATGTCATATGACTTAGATGATCACATGATGTTGTATATTTGTGTCTACAAACTTACTATATTTTCGCTTGATACCTGCAATTATCGAGAAATTATAAGGATTAAACTGAGTAACTCACGCGGTTTTTCCACGTAATAAGAACCCGGCCCCGGTTTCCCATAAACCGGCCTAGATTAGACCAACTCGGACCGAGTTCGCCCATGACTCGGCCTAGATCCGCCATTAACATGAGCTCCGAGCTCTGCAACAACTCGTAACATGACCCAAGTTTGTTGTGACCAGGCCTAGGTTCATCGCGGGGAAGATTATAGGGCACAACGATAGACCTGACTTGACGTTTGTTCAACCCGGCCCTGGTTATGTTCATTTTTGAGACAAACCTCGGCTCCAACTCAGCCCAGGTTACCCATGTGGGCAGCCCGAGTTCCGACTACAGAAAGATTGAATTGATGATCCTTAAACCCTGAATTAAGTACTTGATACCAAATATGTTTGTAATGTTAAATCATGCTCATTTAGACCTATAATTACCCTTCGTGATCATACTTATGAACCATTTGATTATTATGTTATTATGATTATATTCCTAAATTGAAACAGTGATAAAGAATTACTATGAATCCAAATGAATGACTGAACCTCCCTCGGTCGATTGATAGATGACGATCTTGAAATAAATAAAGAAATGAACAGAGAACGGTCGAACGTTCCCTTTTCAATCGACTGAAGAATGCTGATAAACAATGACCGCATCCTTTTTTGGACGACCATTGAATGGACCTAAAGCGGACGCCTCCTCTCTACTTTCGGGCATTCGATATGTGGACAAAAAGAACATGACTTTAATCGATCCCCTCTGATTTGATAAGTTTTTGTTCACCTGATTGTAATCAAATGATATGAACCTAAAGATGAAATGGAGCTACGCTCCCTATCGCCTTGATCAATCCATGGGATTGAAAGAGAAGCTCATGAATGATAAAGGATTTACATTTGTCTATCTAAATGAGAGTTTCTCCCCTATGAATGTTTTCGCCTAATGTGAGGCCGTCTCCACCGAGGGATGTTGCCGGCTAGTGCGAGGTCATCCCCACCTCTACAGATGTTTTCGCCTTGCGTAAGGTCATCTTACCTGATGGGACTGGCCATGTCACTGATCTCCCACTAGCCCATTATGGTCTAGAAAGCTACACACATATGTGCTTGCAATGGAATTCCTGAAAGAAAAGAGCTATTCAAAAGATGAAAGAATGAATGGTCAAAAGATGAATGGAAGGACTTTGTCCTTATGCACATGAATATGAATAAGAATCAAGAATATGAACAATGAACATGAATACGAACATGAAAAGGAAAAGAAATGAAAAGATGTGAACTACAAACTCCTTTCTCGACTCCGTCATTTTGATTCATTCTTATATTTGATCTTTATATTTTTCTCATGCTTATTCCGACAGAACTAATTTATGATTTATACGAACCCACACTTAGTTTTATGCTAACGGTTGAGCTTGCTCCATGTATGATCCCCACAGGTATATGATGATGCGTGATGTATTAATGTGTGTGCGGTGACTACAGTTCGGGGTGACGTGTGCATATAGTTATTGTAGAGTCCAGTACGAGTCGTATGTTCTTACGATACAATAAGTGGTACCTGTATTTGGATGGGACTTACTAAGGACCGAGCCAGGATAAAAATTGGGGGGAGGGGGAGGGGGAGGGGGGAAGGGGGCAAAAGTAAAAACAGAGAGGGTAAAAAAAATAAAATGCATATTAACTGAAGTAAGAAAATAAAGATATTACTTTAGAATCAACATATATGAAAAAATAACTTATAAATTAACATTATTTTATTTAGATTAAAATAATTTTATTTATCATCTTTTTTTCTTTTTTATGTTTATCGTGTTAAAGGAAGAAGATATATCATATATGTAACTAACTTTTTTATAACTTAACTAGTTAATTTGATTTTTTTATGGAAAGGAGTCAACATTATGTAAACATATTATATTTTCCTAAATACACATATTATACCATAAATCTTTCATAAATATACACATATATTCTCTCATTAATATAATAACATATTGTAATTATGTTAAGATCACAAAATTAGGGGAGGGGGCTTACCATATGTTTTCTATTTATAGAATAATATCTATTACTACATATAATGCTTCAAAAAAATTGGGGGCTTAATTATGTCAAATTCACGAAATTAGGAGGGCTTATGATATATATATATATATAATATATATATATATATATATATATATATATATATATACCTATATATATACCTACAAAGCACCTTTCGTTTTGTAGGGATGCTAAGCGCATCTCAACCGTTGATCCACTTATCAATGGGTCTAATCAAAAGTGATTAAATCCCATGATTTAAAAATATTAATTATCTCAACCGTTGATCAATGAATCCACGGTTGAGATGAGCTCAGCATCCCTACAAAGCGGAAGGTGCTTTGTAGATATATTAATCCATATATAATGGTACTATGTTATATTTGCAAAAAGTTAGGGGGCCATGCCGCATACTGAGATGTCTAGATGTATTTCCCCCCACCCACCTTTACCTTCCGCACTTTGTTTTATATAAAGATAGTTGGACTTGCTTTCATTTATCTAGCTTCCGTATTTTTTTATTATTATTATATTATATTATTTGTTAAGTCTTTCGTTTACGTGACATTATTCTTGATAACAAAAGAGTCAAATAAATAGAAGATCTCACCACGTGACGAGATCGAATTTTGGAACGCTAACATACAAAATGATATCTAATGAAAAAAGGAACCTATGGCCATATATCCATATATGATCAAATGAGTATACATATACTAAAAGGTTGTTCCCAACAGTTTAATTGCTAGCTGGAAATTAATGCTAAGTAGCACCCAATAAAATATTAGAGTTTTACTTGTTTTGTTTTCTTTAAAAAAAGGGGGATTTTGTATTAGCTTGACAGATATGTACACCACATCGAGCAGGTATCCGCCAACCTAACAAGCTACGAAATGCATCGTGCTAGATAAAATTAGTGAACGTAAAGTTTATATATGTTGTCATGTACTTGATATTATTGTACGACAGCTACCATATATATATTCTTCTATAGATCATATGCATGTGACCATATATATCTTATAGCCATGAGAAGATGCTACGGATCTACATCAATTCTTCGCATGAACTAAGGACAAGGGGCAGCCTGTCTTCAAGCATCATCAACTGAAGCATGTATACATCTCAAAGATGACAAAGTGCTCATGAATCTACAGTACCTTTTGTTATATTTTCCTCAATAGATAATCATCAGCATTCCTCTCTTGGCATCACACAGACTTGAAGCCAAATTGTTATGCCAGAGATCCGATCGATCAAACCCTAGCATTATTATTATTATTATTATTATTAATCGTCAAGTTTAGCACGGAATTTTGACGATAGTACGCTTGTATCGTGCTTTCTCTCTCCTCATCATCACATTTTGATATTTAGTAACAAGTGATTATTATTAATCTTTTATATATTGTTTCGGGATTCACGACCTGGGAGCATCTGGACATCAGAGTGCTTGGCTAATTGACCACACACATTAGCTCAATTTGTTACTCGTAAATTCTAACGACAAGAGATTTATCATTTGATCGAAGTTGAGATAATGTTTTATCGAATTAGTTTTATCATTTCTTCTTAAAATGGAATTAGTTTTATCGAATTTTAGATAAACATTAGTTTTATCTTTTGAATCTTGGACTATGACTGGTGAACTGAAGTCCATAGAGGTGAGACAAAGGTTGATGGTTAATTAATTATCAAGTAGGCGAACGGAAGAAGGACAAGGCGAGACCACAGCAGCAAGATTGTTTTGTGAGAAAATGTCAAAACAGTCAACAAAGTGATCAAACACAGGACATTACTTGGTCATGTGTGCAATAAGTTCATCAAAGATTTAATTTGTTACTAAGGTGGAGAGGATAGCAGCTCTTTTAAATAAAGGTTTCGAGTTCGAATCTTGGTGAATGTAAAAAATTTTCGCTGAAAGTCACATCCATAACAGCTAGACATATTGTCCAGAACGACATCAGATTAGTTTGACTTGATGGTGGGCTGAGACTTCAACGATGAGTGCGCTCTTTAACGTCGCGTGAGTTAGACGATTGACGCCGCTTTTCGAACACTGCGATGACAACTAAAAAAAGATTTAATTTGTTGGTAAATTAGTAATGTATAATGGAGTGTGCAACATGGGGTGGGGGAGTAAAGATTGAGGATTTATTATTATGGAATTTATGTTTGAATAAGTTAAGAAATGGTTGGAAATATTGGTAGCATGTTTTTTTTTTTTGTTTTTTTATAAACTTTTAAGCTTTGTTGGAAATGATTAAACATAGCACATTTATTTCAAAACTTCTTTTGCCTTCGCTTTTTATTTCCTCACCTCTCATTTACCTGTTCTTGTTCTCGTTCTCTCATCCCTGTTGCTTTCTCTCTTTTCTTCCCTTTTATCTCCATTCTTTTTATCACCTCTCTTCTTTATTTATTTTCTTTCTCCGCTCTTCTTTTTTTTTTCTTCAAATGTTTTACTTGTTCATCACTTTCTCTCCTTTCCTTATATCATTTCGTTACCCACTCTCTTTCTCTCCTTTCCTTTTTTTGTTTTTAATTATATTGATCCCTTTCTCTCTTATATCATTTCGTTACCAACTCTCTCTCTCCTTTGTATTATCTTTTATTTTATTTATCTCTTCTGATTTTCTCACCCTCTTTTCTTCACCCATCTCCACTTTTTCCTATTAAAACTTAAGGGAAGAAGGCATAAAATATGATTTTGTCTAGAGAAAGAGAGAAGAAATAATAATAGAAAAAGAGGGGAAACAGGAGAAAGTGGTCTCAGAGTGGCAGAGACTATGTAATAGGTGAAAATTCAATTTGTAATAAACAAGCAGATGGTTAAAACAAAGTAATAAAAAGCTATGATGTAAGGCTCCGAATTAAGATAGTCATAAAGTGAGAGTGATGAAGGCTCCTTTGTGTTGTCAAAATCTCGATCTACAATTTAAATCTTACGATTTTACGGTGTCTTTATGGATCTCGATCTTATCTTGAGATAAAGACTATCTTAGTTTTGGTTACACAATTTTACGATGTAATCCTATTTTATATCTCATATGATTAACGTAATCATTTAAATATTAGTTAAAGATATATTTATGATCGTAAGAATTATTTTAAATGAAGTTTAATATATCACTATAAGAAAATCGTGATTTTTCGACGGTTCAAAATCCGTCGCAATTTGCGATGGATTTTTCGACGGTTTCATTTCTGATGAATTTTTCAACGGTCATGACCGTCGGAAATTATTTATATTATTATTTAATTTTTCGACGATTAGGAACGTCGATATTTCCGACGGATATCATCCGTCGCAATTTTCGACGATCACGATCGTCAAAAATAAAAAAATAAATTATGTAATTTGTTATATTATTATTTAATTTTTCCGATGGATTTTTCGACGGTTACGACCGTCGAAAATGAAAAAACTAAATTAACTATTTTTTATATTATTATTTAATTTTTCGCCGATTAGGAACGTCGATATTTTCTACGGATATCCATCCGTCGTAAAATCCGCCGTAATTTTTGATGGTCGTAACCGTCGGTAAATGCATAATAATATAATATAAAGAGTATTTTATTAATATAACTAGCGACGGTCCAAACCGTCGGTAAAATAAAAAATAAACATTATATATAACTAAATATATTTTCGATGGTCACAATCGTCAGTAATTATAAAAAAGTTAATATTTGCGTTTTGGCGGCCGAAGCCGTCGGTAATTAAAATTTCGTTATCCCGCTTTTTTCTTTTCTTTTTTCGCTTTATCTCATCTTTTCCCCTTGTATATAATTCCTCCTCCTCTCCTCTCTCTCTCCTCTCCTCTCCTCTCTCTCCCCCCCCCTCTCCCTCTCCTTCTCCCTCTCCCGGCCCGCGCCGGCGACCCTGTCCTACATCGGACGCCGGCGACCCTCCCGCGCCGACGACCCTCTCCCGCACTGGCGATCCTCTCCCGCACCGGCGACCCTCTCCCGCGCCGACGGCGGATTCGGCCTCTCGCGGCAGGATCGGCCGCCCGGCGCCGGCAGCCCGGATCCGGCCTCCAATGGCTCGGATCCGGCACCGGCGGCCCGGATCCGGCCCCCAGCAGCCCGGATCCGGCGTCGGCGGCCGGATCTGGCGCCAGGCGGCCGGATCTAGCGCCAGGCGGCCGGATTTGGCCGCGGCCAGCGCCCGATCCGGCCGCTAATTTTTTTATATTTAAAAAAATCTTTGCGACGGTTGCGACCGCCGAAAGATCGATGGTCTTCACAACCGCCGGCCTTTTTCGGCGGTTGCGCCCGTCGAAAACCTTCGACGGTTCGAACTGCCGACCTTTTTTGTCGGTTGCAACTGTCGGAAACTTTCGACGGTTCGAACCGCCGGGACTTTTTCTGACGGTTCTGATCGTCGATATTTCCAACGAATTTTTTTCGACCGTCGCAAATCGATTTGCGATGAGCATTTTTCCGACGGATCGGTTCTGACTGTAAAACCGTCGGTAATTGCGTTACCGACAGTTTTCGGGCTGATTACCGATGGTCCGGACCATCGATAATCAGCATTTTTCTAGTAGTGTATCTTTCTTCATTTTTAATATTTTTGATATAATTTGACATAAGAATTGATAAAAAATTACTTAGTCAAGTATAATTTTGATCTTATGATCTTCAATCTTATGACTCCCTCTAACCTAGTGTAAGATCTCGATCTTGATAACCTTTTACCATGTACATAAAGTGCTATAATATTACATACATTAATAATTTTATTGACACAAATCGTGCAACAATGATGACCCATCGATGAGAATAGAAAATAAAATACAGACTTATTTAAAAGACATCATAATTTAAAGTACATAATTATTAAATAGCATCCCAAGATTGGTGTTATATTATAATTCAATAACATAAAATATGACATAATATGACATATAAAAGGTTCCTAATCATGTGCAATTATAACATCCGAAAATGCAATCCATGTCATATCTGTTTACCTTAGCAATTAAACATTAAATAGTAGTATAAGATTAATGACATATACAAATGCATCATAAGAACAATAATAAAGGAACATAACTTTTGTGTAGTCATGATGCTTACATAGCTCAAAAACTTTGCTGCACTCATCTATTTTTATTAATCCTAACCATGTGAAGTCATTGGTCAATGAGACGTGCCATCGACAATGTTTGCTCTTAATTATATACACGAATATAAATTATAAAAGAAAATACCTCAATTATAGTATGTAAAGATCAATTGATGCCATGACCTATAGCATGAATTCTATATAACAAGAATTATGCATTGTCATGATAACATAGCAATTACATTTGAATATCAAGAACTATATATGCTTTTACATGTCACAATAAGCAATATAACTTTGTTAAGAAGCAACAGTAACATTCATCCTACATCAATAGTATATTCTTTTATCTTTTTCCTTTCTTTGTCATTGGGCATAATAAAAGTTATTTCATAGCTTAAATGTTAGTAATTATGGGCTATTTACTTTTTATATCATATGTTTTAAAATGATCGTTCTTCTTTTCCTTTCTCTCCTTGGTGGTTTTGATGTAGGTCCTCCTCCTTCGCCTTTCTCAATTGCTAGGTCATGTTGTTGTGCGGAGAAAGAAAGAAAATGATAAAGAGAAGCTTTGGGCTTTCTTATAATTAGACGTTGGTTATAAACACCATAATACCCTTAATAGATATTGTAAAAGTACAATAATAATAACTCGAGCAACATCGTCGATCACACTATCAACCATCATAGTTAGAATCAAATATCTATAGAGATTGATGGAGGGAAAGCAATTTTCCCATAAACAATGAATCTTAATGTGATGACACAAGTTTTTTTATAATAAGCATTACATAATATTCACATGGAACAATATGATAATAAAATGTCAAATCTAGTGACTAGTGTAATCATGAATTTTTGTTTTACAAATCAACAAAGCATTGATAGTATTATGAGAGCATCAACATAATAACAACGGTGAAATGGTGGTAACAATGAATTGAAATTTGATAATGGTTGATATCACATTTTTATTAACAATAATAATCATGTTAATTTTTATTCTTCGATATCGAGAATCATGGAAGTTATCTTTCAACTTTTTTTTCTTTACATTAGAAACAACTCTTCACTTTTATTTGGTATGTCATGTAGATGTATAAACCATATGCCAATTTGGTCGGTGAAGAATTAAGCAAAAACAGATGTCCCTTTTTCGTGAAAGGATACATCACTCGCCTTTGGTCAAATCCTCTTCATGGTGAGGAAAGTCCCGCACAAGAGCACTGCTTGTTATTTCTTGATCATGCAATTAAGTTTCACAATTTTTCCTTCAGGTACACTTTGCCCCTCTAGTGACAATAATGATAAATCTTCAATTCCTAGAATAATGGCAATATAACTTTTGTCATTTCATCATATTATTATCTTAATGGTTGTTTTGTTCATCAAGGACAGTCAATCAATATTATGAAGTAATAAGAAGATCAAGGTTCATTAGGAATTTGATTTATCAGTTAAGAATAAACAAATTCATAAAAAATTTCTTTTTCAATTATTTTGGATGTCCGGACTCCATGGGCTAATGTTCGAACCTTCGAGCATTCATCTAAATCATAAAGGACATCCAAAGACTTCGGATTGTCAAGAGTGAACATCTCGCCTTATCGAGGTGGACATATGATCATGGGAAAATAAGGGTTTAAAGTTTGGATGTTTTGACCTGGTCGGCTATTATATGATCTTCTTGGGATTAGGGATTCAAATGCTCAGAATGTCCGTTATAGATGTTCGAATATTTGCTACATTTACGATTTCTCGATTGACAAATTCAAACATTAGTTCACTTATCTGAACCTTTCAGCTAAACCATAGATCATTAAAAAACTCTTAATTTTCAATCAAGTTCTTGAAATCCATAATCTTAGATTATGAAAGAAAGTAAATGATGTACGTATTGCATTATAATAAACCAATTACCAACATCATAAATTCACTTATTTGACATAATCAAAACTTCTTCATATTAAGCATCATATAGGGGCACATATAATCATGAGCGGCATCTATTAGTACCATTAATAAGTGAATCACAATGCATCTCTTCTTAGGGTTCTAATCAAGCCAACATTAGTCTAGTTTTTCATAGACACTGCAACTACCATGAAGTGTCACATGAACTATAGCACCTTTAAAATTTACAAATGGGCCTTGACCGCATGTAGTTTTCTTTTCTTTTTTTTATTGCACAGTCTCTTTTTTTAACGGTTCCATGCATTTCCTTTTTTGAATAATTGAGAAACTAATTATAAACGTATGTGCAAAACATTTAGGTGAGTTTTGTACGAAGATGCCAATGAAAAAAATTATTCTACCGTTATGGTCCTATAATAGAAGGCACAAAAATTGTGCGGTACAAAATTAAATAAAAAAACTATTTTGATTCTAATACAAATTGAAAAAATGGCTCAACAATTATAAGGATGTTATTGAAATACCACAGCTGGAAAAATAGATTACGAATGAAAAGATAATACATATTCATAATCCAAAAAATTTGGTTGAGGAGATTATTTATCAAAAGAGAACACATATTTACAATTTAAAAACTTGGTTCGAACATATCTAACCTTACCAACAAGGAGTGAGTGGTAAGCGGCTCTTTCTCGCTTAAGTAAGATCTCGAGTTTGAGTTTTTATGAATACAAAATATTCTATTGGGAGCCCCACCTACCATTGTCGGATACGTGATGCAAGACAAGCTAATCGAATTAGTTGAGCTAGATAGACCTTCAATATGTGTAGCTCTTTAACGTCGCATCAAACCTGCACCGAGAATTGACTTAAAAAAAGGAAAAGCCTCTCAACCTCTTTTATACATGCGTAGTTTCATTAATAAGTGCATATGAAGTTACAAACACAGGATTTGGTCGGGACGGGTCGGGTCGGGTCAAGGCCCTTTTGAGGGTCAAACCCAACCCAACTCGACTCGGTTCGGATCGTGTCGGATGGTCGGATTATCCGACCACCCAAATTTTTTTTTTAAAAAATTCTTACTTTTTATTTATTTAATATAAAAATATTTATTTTAAGGCATAAAATTAACTATTTAAATATTATTTCTGCATTTAAAGTATTTCATTTCAATTTTTAAAGTAAATATAGGCTTAAATTTAAATAAAAAAGAAAAAATAATAAAATAATCGGATCATCAAGTTGGGTCGGGTCAACTCGGGCTAAAAAAATCTAACCCGTACCCGAGTCGAGTTCAGGTCGGGTCGGGTCCGACCCGGTCGGGTCATCGGTTCACGAGTCCGATCCGCTAAACACCCCTGAACACATGCCCATTATGAGTGCATCTCTCGGACGGGTCATCGATTCACAGTCCGATCAGTTGAACACCTCTCGACACATGCCCATTAGGGATCTCTCCAAGAAAGGTTTATAAGGAAAACCAGATCACATCATGAAATGAACCATAAAAAGATATTTACCAGAATACTAGCGGCCTTCCAATCAATGCAAATAGACCTCGCTCCCCTTTTTTTTCTTTTCTAATCCTTTTTTGCGAAATGGATGGTAGAGCCATCCTCATATTAAAATGCAGTGTTCTACTTCACGTGACCCTCCTGCCGTTACAAGTCCTCTTCTGTTTCCGTTAAATCCTCCTCCCTCCTCTGTCTGTTCTTCTTCTCTGTTATAAATACGTCGACACCTCACACTCTCTCCTCTGCTCTACTCTACTCTCACCCACTTGGACCAATCTTTTTTTTTTTTTTTGTCTTCCAACTGCTAGCGGAAGAAGAGTTCTTGGAAGCAGCAGCAGTGGGGATAAGAAGGGAGGTCTTGCAACTGTTACTGGTTGATTGAGTGAAGGTAACAAGTAATCCATTACATGATCATGGACACCAATGAGGCCTGCAAGGATAGAGAACCCATAGAGGCCGTGCTCGAGATCCTCAACAGGCAAGCTCCTCTCACTGTGAAGCAGGTAGTATGCCTTTCCACCGTCTCAACGTTTAAATGTTTCATCACCTCCTTTGATCTTTGTAGCGTTTCTGCTTTTGTGCTATTTCTTTCCATAAAACTTTTCTTGAGATCAAGTATATATGCTTATAGAGAGCTTTCAAAGGCTCCGTTGTTTCTGCCATTTCCCCCCCTGACCTCTGATGGCTGTTCCATTCCACTGGTCGCTGTAATGGGGACGCAGGAGAAGTTCTGCAGTGATGCCTGTGTGGAGCGTTTCCTCAAGGCCAAAGGGAACAGCGTGAAGAAGGCAGCAAAGCTTCTGAGGACTGTCCTTTCTTGGAGAGAGAGCATCGGAACTGGTTGGCTTAAATGCGATCTCTACTCCTCCCTTCCCTTGCTTATAAATGCCTTTCCTTAATTCTCTTCTACTTCTGGTATATATGCATTTAATGCCAGTAGTTACCAACTTTTTTATGGATCATTGAATGAAGTAGCCTTTTACTCCCTACGTGATGTGTAATGTTTATGCAAAAGCTTTCCTTCCATGCACGCCTACTTAATTCTTCTGCGCGAACAGAGCATTTAATGGCGGATGAGTTCGCCGCAGAACTGGCCGATGGGGTCGCTTATGTGGCAGGACACGACGACGAGGCGAGGCCAGTCATGGTACGACGTCGCATATTCATGCTTCTTTTGTTCAACTTCTCATAAATCAAATGCATTTACTGTTCATGCTCTTAAAAATTTATATATAACTCAGCGTTCAGATAATTTTAGTTCTCTGATCCATTGGTCCATCTGTTGCAGGTATTTCGCATGAAGCAGGATTATTCCAAGTTGCATTCTCAGAAATCGTATGCACCTAAAGCTCGTTTTCTCCATCTTTGCCTCTGATCATTGCTTCATATACTCATCCTCTGGTTATCGCAGGTTTGTTCGGTTGCTGGTATTCACGCTTGAGGTTGCCATCCAATCCATGTCCAGATTTGTCGACCAGTTTGTTCTTCTCTTTGATGCCAGTAAGCCACGCTAATAACTTCAAAGTTTCACCACATTAGCTATTATTATTATCATCCAAAATTTGTAGCAGTGTTTACTACTTTTTTCTTTTGTTTTCTGCTCTCTATGACTATTTTAGTTTTTTGAATTTATGGAAAGTCCAATCAGTTGTTAGGCATCTTCGCAAACCTTTATTATTATGTTAAAATGAATCATCATTGGTAATGACTAATGATAGCAGTAGAAATACATATTGAGGATGGAAAGTGTTTACGGATGATGGAATGTGTACTGAGCCATTCATAAAAATAGATGTAAAATTAAAGGGAAAGAAGAGCATAACAAACATGTTGCAGTTAACAAGTATATACTGTGTCATTAAATGTGATTCAAACTCTATTAAACTTATATCTAATCCCCATTTAGCTATACATTTTTCATCGCGTGTTCAATTTTTTTTCCTTCTTGTTCAACATGAAATCGAAGCATATGATGGAGAAAGAAAAAACATTCAATTGCTACATAGAAATTTAAACACAATAGAATAGGCAATGCACTGAAACCCAGGTGGGGTATTTGAACTCTGATATGATGTTGAGAGCCTGACATGTTGCCCTACTATATTGCACTACTTGGAACAAACTACAAAAGTTACAAAACAAGCGAGGGATGTCTTTGTTGACCCAGTGGAAAACGCCGGGAGAAAAGAACAGCCCAGTATGATCAATTGGCTCAGTCTTCGGAGGCCACTCTGAGCAACGAGTGCGATCAGCACTTTCACTATTCAAACGTTTGCATCAGCGAATTACCCCCCTTGTTCCCCCCTCCCGACAAGCCTCCAATCTCCTGTTAACCCTGACTCTCTCTCTCTCTCTCTCTCTCTCTCTCTCTCTCTCTCTCTCTCTCTCTCTCTCTCTCTCTCTCTCTCTCTCTCTCTCTCTCTCTCTCTCTCGTCAACTTCTGATCCTGCAGCTCTCTCCTTCTTCCTTGGTCCCCTCCCCCCAAACGCTGCATTCTGTTCAAGGTGCCTGTCTACTGAACACAAGATGAAACCAAATTTTGCAGCACTTCTCCATATTAAAAACTCTCTTAAGAATTCTAACCTTAAATTGCAAAGTTTCCCGCTCTGCTGTTTTCAAACTGATGCACATGCACAATAATCTATATAGCAATAGGTTGTCAGAAGAAAAGAAAAGAAAGTAAATCGAGCGTGTATAATAATTAGGTTTTGTTGGGACAATGAGCTCTAGATATCTCATATATTCGCGTTACTTTCGATGCTAACTATTGAGTATTTTTGTTTTATGCTTTGTCTTTTTGGGGCCCTCTACGTCCGCACTGCTGCAGGCCTTTTCAGATCTGCCTCGTCTTTCCTAAACCTGTTCATGGGCGCTCTCAAGATCATCTCGGACTACTACCCCGGTCGCCTCCACAAGGCCTTCGTCGTCGATCCCCCCTCCCCCCTCTTCTCTTATCTCTGGAAGGTAACACGCCATTACTTAATTTTTCAAGGTGGTAATCTATCGTTCCTTCTCATGTTATATATACATATTATAAGTTTATAACTATGTAAGTTGACGTTGTTGGGGGACCGGTGCATGCAGGGCGTGCGTCCATTCGTGGAGCTATGGACGGCGACGGCGGTAGTGTCGACTGCGGACTTCGAGGACTCGCTGGACGACGCGGCTTTCGCCTCGTACCCGATGAGGGCGGCGTCCCTCAGGTTCGATCCTGATATCACCGCTGCAAGCCTGGTCGGCTCCACGTCCTCCCGCTTCTCCTTCACCGTCTCCCGCAAGTTCGACTCGCTCAAACCCTGGTACCTCACCACCACGCCCCGCGCCGTCGTGCCCACCGCGAGCCCTTCCCTCGTCGGCGCGTCCCCGCTCAGCGTCCGCTCCTTCTCGTTCGCGTCGCCTGGAGCGAGGTCGACGCCGTCGCGCTGCGGAGCCGCCGGAATCGGCGACGCCGCCAGGAGCATTCCTTCCACCCCTTTGGCCGCAGCGGCTCCGACGCCGAGCAAGGTTCTGCGCCGCCAGCAGCCGCCCCGCACGCCGAGGCCGAGTTTCCTGCAGTCCCCGGCGATGCTGCTCTTCTTTGGAAGGAAGGCGGAGGGGAAGAGCCGGAGGGTGGACAGGGAGCAGGAGGCATTCCTGCCCTTCCTGCGCTTCTACCGGTGGCCCTATCACGAGATGGCATACCGCTCAAAGATGCGGCCGCCGCTTGGCGGGCTCATCTCCATCGTCTCTGAGTCCCGTTTCAAGCAGCAGCAGCTGCGGCGCAGTGCGACCAACTTCCACCTCCAGCAGCGGCTAAGATGATGCAACGGGACCAATGGGGGGATGGAGGCGTCTATTGTTTAGAACGTGTACTAATCGTGCTCGTAAATTTGATGTGAATTCTTTTTCTTGCCAAGCTTAAATGTTTTTAAATAATGGCATGAATCACTGAATTGTTGGGTTTCAGCTATTGCCCTCTTTTTCGATTAACAAAAAAAAAGGGCAAATAAACTTCACAGATAAAATTTAACTCGTGAGAAATAGAAAAAAATGATCACTAATATATTGGACATTTTTATCTTTATCAGATAAAATAGTGGCAATACCACTTTTGGAGTGACATGCCCAAAAAATAAATGAACAAATTCGAACTCGTCGACCATTTTGATTTAGACAACCCAAAAATGTAGCCGGTCCCACAAGTTTTTCAATTTGTGATTGGCCGAATTTTTGTTACATCTCTATTAATGAGTTTAAATAATATAACTACATATCAGCTTGAGATTTTAGCTGGAAAGGTGGGCATTTTTTCTGATAAAACTCAAAGGTTTCAAGCCAAGCATTCGTACAAAAAGATCTCGACTGATTTCATCTAGCATTTAGATTTTACTCAAATAGTTCATAAGGTTGAATTTATTATGATACTGTTTTCCGTGAAAAGATACTTTATTTTTATGTAAAATTTTAATAGTTTACATAAGAGGGGATTTAATAAAAATAGATTAACGGCTAGATAAAGGTATTAATATTTTTCCTCACATTTTATTTACCCAGAAGATCAAATGATACACATTAGGGTCACCGTAAGAAAATGAGACAGTGAGCGTCCTTCAGTTATTTTTGAAAGAAGATCAACGATTCTATTTCTTTCAAAAGTTCTGACTAAAGAAGTATAAGACGATGCAAAGATACATTACATATATATGTTAAAAGAAAACAAATAAAATGAACAACAATTGGATCGCCTACTTAATTAACTTACTAAAATAATTTACCCCAATACAATAAGTTCGTTGCCCACAGTTCCAAGGCAATAAACATGCAGCTTGCAGTGTTGCAAAATGGACCTAGCCCTTGACTTTGCTTTTATATGTTATCATCCTGGTAATTCCCAGATGATCTGTATACTGCTTACAGAAGTTTGAAGAGTTAGTTCTCTAACTATAAACTTCACTGTGATGAAAGCTCGTCAGATATTCAAAGTCTCATGACTACTTCGTGCCGTCCTTATCTGTATCCAGTTCCTCTAGTAGATCATACTCAACAACAAGACCAAGGTTGTCAACAAATTTGTGATAAACAAGACATCCAGCACACTGTGCAACATTATGCTTTAAGTAAATCATAAGCACTTTGAAAAAGGAAAAAGAAACGTAATCATCATTGTGACAATGTTTTGTGCCAAAAAACAATAAAAAGAATCACTTCATGAACTCCAAACAAGTTCTCTATGAATCAAAACAAATTGCTCTTTGTTTGCCACCTATGATATACCAGAATGCTTGGAAACACATCATAAAAGCAATTAAGAAGAAATATCACATGAGGAATGGTCCTTTACACGTACAGTAACATGTGACATATATATTAAATGATCTTGTAGAGTTTCTCTAATGAAGCAATGATTAATTTCAAAGAAGAGAAAAAAACAGGACTCCTCATTACAAAATATAGAATTGTTCATTATGAGCTTTTTTTTAAGAAATGTTCATTTATGAGCACAACAACTAGAAGTAATTGATCAACATATTTTGAGGAATGACTCTATATATATGCGTAATGGAAGAACCACTTCTTTGGTCATAGAATTTTCCGTATGAAGAATGTTGAGAGAAAACACTTCAGTCCAGTATATTTGACTTATATATTCAATATGAAAATGCATCATTAAAATGAAAGAGAAATTTTTTCTGCATGAATTTGACTACTGAGAAACAAGGTAACATGGACTAACGAGCTGTCTTTAATGCATGTACCTGCAGAAACACAGTCCCTTTCTCATAAGCTACCCGGTTGATGAGCCGCTGAGTTCTTGTGCCACAACAATCACATGTGAATTGCACAAGCAAACTTCTCCTTGGGAGACGTCCCACTTCCTTCATGATGGTAAAGAGCAAGGACAAAACTCTATCAAATTACGTATTTAGGTACGTGCAAGGGTTCAAAATGAAAGAGAAACATACTATTAGACTCTTGAGTAACTGAAAAAGAATAGTGAGGCTATGGTATCTCATCTTGTACGAGTAAATTTCACTAAATGTCCTCAATCTTTACCCATTTTCCAACTCTGTCCTTCAACTTTACACTGCCCTCCAACTATTAATTTGTTTCACCAAATAATCTTTTGACCAAGTATAGCCTATTACCCAGTCATTTGACTTACGCGACAAACTATTTAAAAATAAAATAAATATACAATATTAAAATAATAATATAATATTTTTTTAAAAAATAGTTTTTTCCCTCTCCTTTCGTCGTTCAACGCCTATTTTTTTCCCTCTCCTTTCGTCGTTCAACGCTCAGGCAACGGGAGGGAGACTTCTCCGTGCCGGAGAGGAGAGGGGACCACGCCCCCCCCCCCCCCCCCCCCCTTCCACCTCTGCTGTCGTGCAGTGAAGGAGAAGAGAGGAGAGGGGTCGCGTCACCCTCCCCGACAATGCCCGCGCTCCCCTTCTGCTGTCTGGGTGCGACAACAGAAGGGGAGCGAGCGTCACCCCCTCCTCTCTTCTCCGGTGCATTGGCCGGAGCTGTGCACAACCTGCTCCGTTTTGCCCAAGATAACTCAACAGAGGAGGACGTGCCTCGGTCCATTCTCCTCCACGGCCGAAGATATCACACTGAAAAAATGCAAACAGGAGCTCAATCCCAGTGTTCTCCTTCAAGAACTCTAATAGCATCGGCCGGTTTCGATCATAGATTACCTGTTCGTGGTGAGCGGCTCGGAAGAAAAGTACAGGCCCATGCCGAAGTGCCCTCCCTCCTCGGGTGCCCAGGAGACACTATCGTTAACGACCTGCGCGATCTTGCCCTGGACACATTGCACCAGGTGAATCTGTCATTCGGACTGCCGCCACGCTTCTGGGCCATGTCCCTCATGCACTGCTGGAAGGCCGCCCACCGCGCCTTCCCGGTGGGCGTCACGTGCGAGACACGCCAGAGGTCCACCAGGGAGCCAAGGCTCATGTAGAACTTGTGCTGCACCAACACGAAGTCGTCACTGCCTTCCGCAACCTTGATGACTCCGCCGCTGGAGCTCGACAAATCCTCATTTATCTCGAATTCTCTGACCATCCCAAAAAACACGGAATCGAATGCAAGAACCTTGAGTTGTCATCCTTCTCTGTTGCTCTACCTCTAATGGAGGAGGAAACAGGCGTCAACGCTAGGGCAGACGGAGGGAGAGGGGCTGAACCCCTCTTATTCTTAAAAATTATTATATTATTATTTTAACATTTTAAAAATAGTCTGCCATCTAAGTCAAATGACCAGGTAACGGACCATACCCGGTCGAAAGAGCATTTAGTAAAACAAGTTAATAGTTAGAGGGCAATATGGTTACAAAGTAAAATTGGAGTATAGAGTTGGGAAAGACGGTAAAGTTTGAAGGCATTTAGTGAATTTACCCCATCTTGTACTTATAAAGGAATGAGTATCATGTCAAATATCTTGGACAATATCACCATATAAAAATGTAATAAATCAGGCAATCTACTTGCCATGGTGCGCTACATAACTTGATAGTTTGCATCATTTCAGATGCATGTCACCTCGCATAAAGAGCTTTGTAGCCAAAAGCTTTCTTCATGCTTACACAATGAAGGTGTCAGATAATCTTACGCATTCCTATATTAAATTGTGACTTCATTATCTTTCTTTTCCACTCAGAAGAATAAATATATGAAAAGTGTCCATAACCAGAATTATTATGTTCATCAAGCCTCAGAATTTCAATGTGACAGATTTTACTCTAGGTAGGACCACAAATGGAGTTTATAAGAAAATGTGAAACAAATGTGATTTACATGATTAAGTCCTTGTGGCTAAACATGCTGGAACAGTATCTCATGGACAAACCAAGGAAAATAGCATGTAAAACTTTCAATCACGAAAGTTGAAATGGAAAAAAGGTTTCCTTGATAGCAGAAGTGAATTATAGACTTTACAGTATCAACCAAAGGACTAAAGTGCGCTGGCACGCAAGATAGAACTTGCTTGTGCAACAGTATGTAGTTGATCTGAACAATGTCGGCAATAAAAAAGTTTAAAAAAGGAATAAAATGAAACTCATCTCTCTGTACATAGTGGATCTTATCAAACTAAAATATCAAATATAGATGATACAGCCACATGTGCACAAACACTTTGTTAGTCGGAACTAATAAATTTCATGCATTTCCCAGTTAAAACAGCAGGGAAACTAGAGTTCTGCAACCCAGTTTGACTAACCCACATAGTTTCACAGAGTAATTTTCGTAATTGGTCCCTCAACTTTTTTTTTTTTTTTGAGAAGGCAAAGGATGACAACCAGATTTTACCGTTATCATCCACGTGTGTGTATATATACAACAACAACAACAACAAAGTCTTATCCCACTAGGTGGGGTCGGCTACATGGATCATACGACGCCATTCCGCTCTATTAGTTCGCCAAGTGTCCGCCTTGTCCTCCCTCTCCCTCTTTTAATCGGACTCCAAATTATTTGATCTACTCTTCTTACTGGCGCATCTAATGGTCTTCTCTGAACATGACCAAACCATCTCAAACGATTCTCTACCATTTTCTCACTAATAGGAGCCACTCCGACTCGTTTACATATATGGTCATTCCTAATCTTATCTAATCTTGTATGACCACACATCCATCTCAACATCCTCATTTTCACAAAGAACTCCAGTGATTTTCCTCCACTTACACCAACCAGCTTTGTGTGTATATATGTATATATATATATATATATATATATATATATATATATATATATATATCAAAATGAGTGATGAACATGTACAAGTAAGGTATCAGAGAGCAGCAAAAAAAAGGAGAAACTGCTATCCAAAACCCCACTCCCAAATAAGAAAAGAAGTGTAGTGTACAATATTATCCACCTGCCATCCCTCCCCCCCCCCCCCCCCCACACCCACCCACCCAAAAAAACCCGGTTGCGCTGGAGCCAAATGGCCCAAGCACAGGCCAAAAAGATGACCAAAGAGAGCCTCCAATGCTGCCTCCGTCTCCCAGGAATACGACAAAACTGTCAAAATGTCTCTGACGATGTCAGGAAGCCGTCCAAGAAACTCATCCGCGACCACACCTGTCGGGAGATAAGGCATCCAAAAAACAAGTGATCAACATCCTCCTCTGCCTCCCCACAGAATACGCAAAATGTGTCAGAATGGGGTGCCCATCTCGCTCTATAGACTCTCGTGAGAATTCGACCTCACCACAAAAGCGAAGCAAAAATCTTGACCTTCAGCGGCATCCTGGAGCGCCATAAATAAGCCCTGAGGTCGTTTGAGTCCGAGGGATCCGGAAGGAGGCGGAAGTAGAGGTCACGAGCCGAGAAGGAGGCTGAGATCCATACACATCCATCTGTCCTCGAAGGATCCGGCTGATAAGGGGCAATCCTTTGATGCAAAGATAACTCAGAAATCCTCTGATCGGATAAAGAAGAGCTGAAAGTGGGGGTCCATGACCCCGTGCCTGAGCCACCAGCCAGGGTCCATCAACTTTCTCTTGATTCCATTTTTGTTCCCCAACTTGTTCAACTTATAAATTTGTAACAAAATAGTCCCCTTAACGTATATTCAAGTTAGAAATTTCCAACTCATGTATCTGTCCCCTTTCTTTAAATTGTTATTTAAAAATACATACATATTATTTTAATAAATAATTATATCTTTTTAAAAATAAATTTATGGATCTCAATTTATCATCATCCACGTCAACAGCTGAGTAAAAAACTAATCTAGAAACCTACAGTCATAGGTTAAGGGAGCCCCTCCCATCTGTCTTCTCAATGGAGAGAAGAGAGAGAGGTGACCGCACTCCCCAATCCTGCCCCCACCTTTTCCATTTTTGTAAATTGATATTTTAAAATAAATACTCATATATTATTTTAATGAATATATTATATTTTAAAAAATAAATTTATGGTTCCCTAGTTGTGGTGGATGCCACGTCAATGACCCAGTAAAAACTAATCGAGAAAACTACAATTATAATTTAAGGGGACTATTTTGTTATAAACTTATAAGTTAGGGGACCAATTGACCAATTGACTACAAAGAGAAAAAACTGGGACCAAAACAACGTTGAGGAACCAACTAAAAAAAATTACCCTAGTTTCATAAGCCAACTCTTCTTATTAAGCGTAAATCACACCAAATGCCCTCCAACTTTCATGTTTGCTCCGTCATGCCCTCCAACTTCACTTTGTAACAGCGAAACTCTTCATCTTTTAATTCATTTCACCCGATGTCCTCTTTACCTAGGATAGGCGGTTTCCCGATCGTCGAGCTGACGTGGCACACACGTGGCGCTGACAGGACATCTTTTCTTCTCTACACGCTGATGTGGCAATATTAAAAAAATAAAAATATTAATTAAAAATAAAAAAAATTGCCACCTCACGGATTCCCACCCCTCCAGTCGCAGAGGGGGGCGAGGCCCCCCCTTCTCCTGCGCGCCGGCGAGGAGAAGGGGGGCCTCGCCCCCCTTTGCGACCTCGCCGGCGCCGGCAAGGAGAAGAGGGGGTGCCTCGACCCCCCTCTGCGACCTCGCCGGCGATAGTCGCAGAGGGGGGCAAGGCCCCCCCTTCTCCTCGCCGGCGCGCAGGAGAAAGGGGGGGCCTCGACCCCCCTCTGCGTCCTTGCCGGCGACCGGCGAGGTCGCAGAGGGGGGTCGAGACCCCCCTTCTCCCGCCGCTGCCTCCTAGCCGGCGTCCCGCGCGCCGGCGAGGTTGGAGTGGTGAGAAGCAAATTTTTTATTTTTTAATTAATATTTTTATTATTTTAATATTGCCACGTCAGCGTGTAGAGAAGAAAAGATGTCCTGTAAATGCCACGTGTGTGCCACGCCAGCTTGACGACCGGGAAACCGTCTATACCAGGTAAAGAGGGCATCGGGTGAAATGAATTAAAAGATGGAGGGCATCGCTGTTACAAAGTGAAGTTGGAGGACATGACTGAGCAAACGTGAAAATTGGAGGGCATTTAGTATAATTTACCATCTTATTAATGATATGCTCCAGGATACAAAAGATGTTTGAAAAAATGTCTATCAAAAAATGATTGTGTCATGCACTTTCCATATCAAACACGTGTCATACAGCTTCAGCGCACTTTTCTTTATTTTTGTTTAAATATCTATATTTACTAATAGCTTAGAGGATATTGATGATACCCTCTCAAAAAAAAAAGGATATTGATGATAACAAAAAATAGTTTTATATCTATTATCAATGATAATAATGGGCAGAAGTTCATAATTGTTGTTGATGATTTGTCAATTTCTACCTTTATGACCAGCATGTGGTAAATAACGTTCATAATTAGCAAAAGTGAAAGCTAATAATTGAAAAAAAAATCGCACGTGAATACAATTTTTTGACAGAAACAAAGACGAAATGGGAGATTATGACCTTGGACGAACTTTCATCTTCCTCCGAATCCGGCTGGCTAGAACGAACCACAGCTCTCGGCACTATGAGGTGGCTGCAACTGGATACCTGCAATCTGGAATGCAACGAGAGGAGTCGATTACTGGAGTAGGAAGAAATTGACTCAGCTTATCAGAACCGGAAAGAAAAAGAAAAAGAATCGCCTTACAGACCTGAGAACTGGCGGCCGGGTCTTGGATACAGGAGCGGAGAAGCTGACGAGACGAACTGGAGGAGGAAGAGAAGGCCGGTGGTAGAAGGGCGGTCGAAGTGAAGGGTAGTAGCAGTTCGCGGAGACCAAGAAGTTGCAATTTATCACTGTCCTCATCTCCCTCGCTCCCGTTCGCTGCGTCAACCGGGAAAATTGGTTGGGATGCGGCGGAAGAGGATGAGCGCGGGAGAAAAGGCGCGAAACGCTGGGCGGCGCAGGGAGGGCGCCGCCACCCTCCCCGAAGGCACTGGTCGAGAGAGGATGATGACGGAGGAGGAGGAGACACTTACCGGAGTAGGAGGCGAAGGCGATGAAGTGGGAGCGGGGGCGGGGGCGGCGGCGAGGACGGAAAACAGACGGCTGTGAGAGACGACGAGGTCCAATGCGGCGAAGGGGGAGCGCCGACCAGGGCTAGGCCGAAGGGTTTTGGGGGAGGCCCACGGGCCTAATGCAACGAAGGAACTCTAGACAAACCCACGACAGCAACCTTTCAACCTCTAGATGTGGCCCATAGTTAACATTATCAAATCACACAGCGATCAAATAGAATTTAATTTCACAGATATTAAAAAAATATTATAATATAATAAATCAAATCAAATTACTTATTTAATCTCCGATTATATATTATTACGAGATTTCAGAGTGAATACTACCGACACCTCTACAGAAGTATACAATATTGCTAAATCTGTTAACAGTCATTTGCCAAAAAAAATTCTCATGCCTCCTCGACAAAGTATGTTAATGAGATCCAGACCCTTCTTCTCCTTCCTCTTGAGCAATAAGAACACATAATATTCATTTTAGGAATTTTTATTGAGGATTGCATGATGTTCATGATTATGTTTTTTATGCATCGAAGAAGATCCCTATCTTTTATGAAGTTTTATGTTCTAAATCTGTAAATGCTAATGCTTTTAGGGAAAAATTCCTAATATGGATAATAAAGTAGTTGTAGGATAAATTTTTCTAAGCCAAGTTGAAATTAAAGTGTGTTGCATGTCTTGTATGTCTTTTTGCGAACAATTTTTTTTTATACGTCAACGACATGTGTATTCCTAAATCGTCTATGGTGAGGTTTCACAGGGTCAGGTCGACCCGTGAACCCGATGATCCGACTCGACCCGACCATGAATTGGATTTTTTCAACCCAAGTCGACCGGACCCGACCCGATCAAACCGAACTTTTTTTAATTTTTTTTCTTTTTTATTCAAATTTAATCATATATTTAATTTAAAAAAATAAAAATAAAATAAAATATTTTAAATGAAAAAATAATATTAAATAGTTATAAAACTTATTTTATGCTTTAAAATAATATTTTTATGTTAAATAAAATATAAAAATAGTAAGAAAAAAATTTAAAAAGAAGAAAATTGGGTAGTCGGGTAATCCAACCATCCGACTCGAACCAGGTCGGGTTGGGTCGGATTCAGTACCTCCAGCCCATTGACCCGACCCAAACAGGTCGGGTTGGACCTGACCCGTAAACAAACCTAACCCGATTTGGTCGGGTCGGGTCGGGTTTGTTCACGAGCCAGGTCCAACCCGATTTGATTAGGTCGGGTTGAGTTTATTCACGAGTCGGGTTGAGCCCCACCCATGAACACCCCTAGTCTATGGATAATGAAGCATAGCATCTCCCTGGTCTAGCTTTGCCTATGTGATGATAACGACTTCTTCAATTAAGTTAAGATAAAAAAATTGTTATAAAATAAAGTGAATTATAATTAAAAATGAAGTTTTGACTTCAAAGTATCTTATAACAAAAAAATAAAGATAATGACAAAAGAAAAATATCCAAAGCATTATAAAGCAATCCTAATAAATAAAATCATGATGAATAGAAGGATGTTAAGCATTCGTAACTAAAACCGTTTGGAAATTTGCAGTCTTTAAGTCAACTACTTTTAACCTTGTAAGTTTAATATTGTCTTTGTATGCTTGTGATGAAATGATGTATGTTTCACGCTACATAAATGATGATATATTGATATTTACCCTCATGATATTTATGATAAAGTATGTTTGGCATGTAAAGACTTATGTTCTAGTTGATATCATCATGTATTTTCTTTTATTACATGAAAATTCATAAGTTTGTCAGGTAGTGTCATGTTATAATATCATATCACACATGGTTATTTAGATATTCTAATTGAAAAATATTCGTATAGGTAATCAAGATTGAATAATCATGGTGGCTTAGCTCGTAATGGAAAATAGGATGAATACATGTCTTGATCATGATGAATTACTAGTAATGCCTTATGTAGTAAAGTTTTGAACGTCTCTTATCAATCCCACGGAATTATCTGTTATTGAATTTTATTTGAATAGATGTTATTTTCTTTTATGAAGTCTTTAGTTGATGTTATTTTTGTTATCTTCCAATGTATGTATGTCCAAACATTATTATAATGTTTATGTGATAATGAACAAATTAATTCTCTTAATTGTCCTCAACTTTTAGGATGATTTTTTGAGGTATTACAATTTGATATCGAAGCATGCTTAGGATTCATGTTAAGTCTAACTCATAGAAAGTAAGTGTCTAAATTAATATGCAATCGTTTTGAGCAGCCATTAGAAGTTAACATTCAATGGGGATAGGAATCTAGACAAAGCAAAGTCGTGGCTGGATAGGCACAGGTCAATCTTACTACTCACTGACTGATTGACGAAGCTCAATATTGGTGGAGATCCGTGACAAGGGCCCAATTTGATGAAGATAAATAAATCACCTAGGACTTCAAGAAGGCAATCATTATCTCCTTTTGCATGTCCAAGATAAAAACCAAACTGGATTCATGAGCCCACAAGGAAGTCTGACAGTTGAAGTCAACAAATTCTTGGCGATTGCGAGGTACAACCCTCTAAACAATTCTGATAGTGTAAGGATTAACAAGTTCATCAAGGATCTTAATCTATGCCTGAAGATGAAAGCTATCTGTGACGACCTAGAGACCATGGCAAGGGCAATCTCACTTTTCTCCAAGCTTGCCAAAGAGCATGAGGAACAATGGAAGCTTACAAATGATCTAAGATGTAACCCTTTTATCATGGTCAAATTTTGATTATTTATCATCATCTATCATATCTTATTGCTGTCCAAAGATTGCACTATCTTGTAATCATATGACAAGAATTATATCTCATTGTTCTTATTACATGATGATTTTTATGAACATGAAAGATAAATGTTTTGTCTATTAATGCTTATTTTTAAAGGATTTATCTTATGACTTATTTACGGTGTTATTACATTTAACTTTATGCTAATAGAAGGGTATCTATTATCACCAAAAGTTTACATTTACGTATCTTATATTTTTTTAACTTTCACGTTATGTTAAAAAAATATAATATCTTATTATTTTATAAATTGACATTCTTCTTGGCCATCCTGATTAATATAAAAATAAAAACGTATGAAAAACATCGCTCCCATAATAGGAAGCTTCCCCACGTGACTAGTCAAATTTCAAATTTCAAGACGTTACAATACACGGAGAAGAGGGGTGGGCCATCTCCTCTCTCGCCTTCGTTAGATAAGGCCATAAGGGTGAGACGAGGAATATATCCCTCTCCCAGATGAACCCCCCTTCCTCCGTACGTATGCACCATGAAGGTGCCCCCACTTTTTATTTCTTATTATTTTTAATAGCGAAAAGAGTCCAAAATCAATTCAATAAATAAATGAGAAGTGAATAATAGAAAATCCGACAAAAAAGATAAAGTCAAAGCATGGAGAAAGTATAGGAACATTTTTTTTACTGTTTTTATACTTTGAATTTATATGTGACATGAAAGCAAAATCTAGTTTCATTCAACTTTGTGGCAAGGAATTGTGTCGAACTTCGATCTTATCTCAGTGAGATCAACCTGCCAACCTCTCTCTCTCTCTCTCTCTCTCTCTCTCTCTCTCTCTCTCTCTCTCTCTCTCTCTCTCTCTCTCTTATTTCCATGATAAGATCCAGACACCAGACCTCCAAAAAGTTGCAGAGTAAGAATGAATTGTTCTAAATGATTTCCTTTCCAAATCTGCACACCAGACCTCCAAAGTCCAAACAGCCGAGTATAATTGAATTAAATGATTTCTTTCTATAATTTCACCAAATCAAAACAACATTATTCGTAGGCACGACAAATCTAGCTGTAAGGAAATTGTCACCACCACTCGACCCTGATTGATATAAACAATGCAGACGCTTTACAAAGATCTTTAGTAGAGTTCACAAGAGTTAGCAGCAATGAGTATTTTACACTTGTTGATTTCCCCCATTCTCTTCAAACTAAAGTATAAAACTGCGATTCCTTTGAATTTAAAGAAGAATGATCTTCAAGTAATGCCTCTGAACTAAAGCAGATCCGAGGAGCTTAGAACACAAAAAAATAGAGGACTATTTCTGATTGTGTAATTCATCCATTTCTCCTCATTTTTTGTACATGACAAGTACTTGGGAGGAAGGAGCGCTAACTTGTCCATGATGCCTTTTGTGGTCCCATGATCCTTCACCTTCACCAGAGATTACCAAGTCAAATGATATTTTATGCTAAAACCAAAAATCCAAATCCATAAACACCAAAACAGCAGATATCTAGTTCACTTACGAATTCCAGAAAAATGTTGGATCCTAACTATATTACAAAGCATTCCTAGTCATGCTGGAGGTAAAGAGCGCCGACAAGTTGGGCATTCCATCTTAATGTCCATCCACCTTTGTAAACATCCAGAATGGAAGCAATGGTCACAAGGTGTCACCTATAGAAATTAAATTTCTGTCAGTTCAACTTTCTTGATTTCACTATCACTTTAATTAGAATGAGAAATTCAAGTTAAAATGTGATTTATACCATGTACTCATTCGACCGCTGCGTGAGGTCAATGGCAGTCATACAGATTACACAGTCAGCAGCTTGAGTCGCATCATTCCCAAGTTTTCTATTATAGCTATACTTTTCAGGTAGGATCTGCCAAATGTTTGATTAATAATTAATAAAATGATATTCAATACACAGTTTATCAATGCTTGATATATGATTGTTCTTTTCCAATTGTTCCATATATAATGAACTAATAGTTGACTCGATTGTATAACACCAATCTAAATGTAAACCCTCTAAATTACATAATCATATGCTTTTTTTTATGGCTATAGATTCTTTCCATATGGATGTTTCTACAGTAGAAATATCCTTGTATAATTTTCTTCTGTTTTATAAATGATCTTGATAGTTTTATTTAAACAGATAGTTAGCACTAAAGAACATACCTGATGAGGAATGAACCATCTTGACCCCAAGTAATGCTGCAACAGAAGGATAATCGCTTGTAGTCCAATAAATACTCCCAAATATATGCACCACTCCTTGTCCACCTCAATTCGCATAAAATTGCTTGGGCAACCAAATATGTAAAATGGAATTGCAAGCCTTGTAACGGTCATTCCTATAATATAATATGGGTGCAAGGGTTTCCTAGTGTCACGGATAACATTACTGATTATCTGAGGTATCCAAAATGAGTACATAAGAAAAAGAAGCGGGCGCAAGAAATTGTGCAGCTCATATATCACAAGAATTCCTCCCAAAAGAATGCCATCTGAAAAAGAATAAATTCATTAGGCAATTAATCATTAAATTAATGTGAATTAGGTGAATATTAGATACATTATGATTGATCGCTTATGCGTTAAAATTAGTTTTATGACGTTTATATTTCTTATATCCACTAAATAACAAAAACCAGAAAACTAATGCATCAAGAAAGACAAGGGACAAATAGTGCAACCTTGTATCACTGCGACAAAGTCAAGATATTAGTTAATAGCACATAATAGAATACCTCTTCAAGTTATATGCCACTTAATTTTGTTTTTTCTATTCAACTGCTGAGCATGAACTACATTTGGTGTTTATATATGTATTAGAAGATGCATGCATTTCGGGTAACAATAGTCGATGCTCTCTAAACGAGGACAAAAGTGCAAATGGTTCGTTTTTTCCACAAAAGAAAATTAGATACTTTTAATGGAGACAGCTGAAAAAAGATCTTTCATGTATAATCATGCAAAAGAAAAAGATTAGCAAAACAACACTGGGAACTTACAGAAACGGCTATACAGAACAGAGAGCTCGTGCCTAATAGTTTCCCACCCTTCACCACTGTTCATAGGTCTACTAGCCTTCCATATGGCAAGAAGATACCTCATCTCGAATATGGAGAAAACGACAAATTTGAAAAATGCTGCGGTTGCAAAAGCATTGAAAAGAGACTCTGCAAACACCAAATGAGCAAAATTCAGGCGCTTTTATTTCCATTATGTTTGGAGTGAATAACAGAGTGTTAAATTTGGTAAAGTAGCCATAAACTGAATCAAGGTAGCTTCTTTGGGTATTTGTAAAAGAAATTTGGAAGAAAAGGGAAATGCTATAGCTGAATAACTGTCAGAAACAACTGAAAGATTACAGCATTAGCAGAAGGAAACTTAAATTTTAGCCATAATGAGCACTAAATACCCTAAATACACAATTTCACATGAAAATGGAAATTGCTTTCAAGATACTTACCAACCAATATACCAGCTGTTAAATGCAGAAGACATAGATAAGCATCCATGATAGCTTGTTGTCCAATCATTACAATTGAGACTTTAGCAGCACCCTAAATTTCAAAGTTTAAAAGTTAGCGCCTATATTTCTTGTTAATGCCCAACTCAAGCAAAGTTAGAGCCTTCATTTCTTGTTCATTCCCAACTCAAGCAAAGAGCTATTAAATGACAAAGTGTGACTCACTGATTGCGTGTTGCTATGTTCCATTTGTCGAATTAGAAGTAGAACTTGGAGAAACGAGATCTACATCATCAAAAGGTTAAGGCTGCCAAGAAAAGAATTATGCAATAAGGCTGAATACAGGCATGTCTGTGTATTCATAAAGGATACAAAAGTGACCATCAGCGTATAGTTCACTGCTTTATTGTAGTAGACTTCAATATTCAGTGAAGTGGCATTCAACAAGATGGGGGAGAAACACTCTCCATCATCATCCACTGTTGGACTTTCCATTAATCCCTCTAAGTGGTACCGATCATGATCTCCATCTGTTAACAAGGAATGCTTAGCAAAACACATTTATTGTAGTTATTAGTAACAGAAAATATACTTAATATATAATTATCAGCATCAAGTTACAAGAAAGAAAAATCATCAAAGTGATCGCCATAACATGAAGAATACTAGCACTGGTATACCTACTCATGAAAGCAGAAATATTGTATTGATATGGTAAACAAGAAACAAGATTAGAAATCGAAAGGTTTCTGATAATACAACTTTACCATTTTGGCCATGAGACACATGGGAAACTTGAGCAGCTATCTCTATGTTGCAATGCTTCTCCATGTCAAAATTAAGAGCTGTACGACAGGAATTATGTTGTCATACAGTCAAAATCAAGTAAAAGTAAATTTCAAAACAATAGGTTAAATACACGCTAGACATCCTCACGTTTCTTCTTGCTAATTCTATCACGAGAAGGTTCTTGAAACACTTGAGAGGAAAAGATTCCAAGCTGTCAAACAAATGCAAATGAATAGTAACTTACTATACTTCAACAAAGAATTGATATCTAAGTCTGGAGAAAACCAAAATAACACTATGCTGCTAAATATTCAAGGGAATTAAAAGACCACAAGCAAAGAAATAACTGTAAAAAACTACAAGTGGAAAAATTGATAATTAAATCTATTTCTGTCCAACTTATGTCCAACACTGAGTAAGTGGAATTAACGATCTTGTGTTTTCTAATGGCTTCTGTTAGGAATCCAAGTTGTCATATATAAAGTACCAAAGCAGGAATCTAATTCCATCAAAGAAGGGTAATTTATCAACTGTTCAATATGTTTGGCCACAAATTCTTTTTTTTTTGTTATTTGGCAGAGGGACACGGTGACTATCCATTCTTTGATGGGCAAAGTCTGTAGCACTATAGTGGGTGCTTCAGAGGTAATTAAGCACGACATTAATTAGGAAACTAAGATTGCAGTTTTTTATGAAGGAAACTCACGAGCGAGGTTTTAGGAATTTTGCAACTGGACCCTAAAATTGGTATCTCACAATGAAGAATGTGCTAAAACAATTTTCACAAACATGATATCAAACAACTAGTGCAATGCACTTTAGCAGTATGATCTGTCAAACTTTTTTTTTTTTTTTTGAGGAGAAAAAGGATGAGCACCAGGTTATGTAGTTGTCATCCAGGTATATATATAAAGAGAAGAGTAAAAGAAATATGAAGCAAGAAGTGTGCAGCACACATGTAACACGCTAGGTCTATGTGTACACTTAAGTGTTAAAAGCACAAAGGTAATGTAGCTTAAAACGTAGCGTAAGCGTACACCTAGTTCACCTGCGCTACAAACTTCTTGTCCTGTTAAAAAAATTATATATCAATTACATCAATAGTAGGATATAAAGAGACAAATAATCAAACATTAGAAGAACCAAAATATGGTGCCCAAATAACACAATGCACTGAATTATATCAGTTTCAGAACAAGGAGTAAAAGGCTTAAATGATAATAGCCAAAAAATGAACAATATATTGATTAATAAATTTACTGCTTACCAAATGATATGGACTGGATAAAAAGTAGTCATCCTCTTGAAGCGACTCACCATAAGCTCCACTGAATTTAAAAAAAAAAGTATCAAGTAACTAATAAACAATATAGTGCATTGGCTAAAATATCATAGACGTTCTCTTTCGTTGCAAATATATAGTGTGCTCCCTAGTATCAAGTTGCAAGAAAAAGGTGAATGAGATAAAATTAAATAACACTGGCAAGGCCTGTCAAATGTTTGAAAATCTCACCTATTCCACAAAAGAAAGCAGGTCATTCTCTATTTTTTATTCTTTTATTTTTTTAGAAACCAAATAGTACAAGAAACTACAATGAACTAATAAAAATTCACATATGCAAGAGGCATATTACAAGTTCCAAGAAACATGACATTGCCCATATTTAGATTCCTGCAAATTATGCATTGAAAAACAAATGGTAAAAAGCAAATGCTACCTGTTGGCTACCATACGTAATTGCCTAAAAGGCCATATATATACACCTTCCAGCCTCATTTGGGCGATTCCATGATCACGTTCATGTTCATTATCGATTATATCATGGAATGTAAGTGCTCCCTGTCATTTTTTGACATGTAAAAAATCAACAGATTAAGCTGTAAAAAAAGTTACTACCAAGAAAACGTTTGTACAAAAAGAAACAGAGAATGATGTCAATCAGTTAATCCAGTCATGACCAAATCACTTTAGCAATTGTTTGAAAATAGTTCCAAAATTAGGATTTTTTTCACAAGTTCGAAGCAGACAAGTTTCTTTTTTGAGCATTCAAACAAGAGATATGTTATATAGTGCCCTAGTACATTATTCAAGGAAACTACTACAGGTATATATCGCGGAATCACAAATAATTGATTGTCAACAAAATTGAGATTTGTATTGACACCAAGCTGTTACTTTTGCAAACTAACTGTAAAACAGGTTAAAACATAAACATAACAAACTCGGAAATAGAGTAAATTCTGTTGAACATTCAGTAAAATCAGTGAAGCTGTTTGAGTTTACCGGGTTATTTAGTTAAAATCATTGCACACAGACCTTTCTTTATCTTAATAGGTTAAAGTAATGTTTCCATTTATCTGATCATTCGTTTAGTTCCTCTGCTAACATTCCTTTTTCTTTTTGTTACTGGTATTTCTTAGTTCTTTCCTAATTGTACTGGCCATATTCAAATGGATTTATTTTATAACTTATTTTTTATTCTTTCTCATTGTTAACATTTACAAAGTAAAAGACAATATGTCAACAGGAGGCTTTTGTGTGAAATTGATATATGAAAATTGTATTGCTGTTAGATGAATACTACATTGAGCTTTTTTGACTTCTCAGGAACAAAATAGTTTCTTGATTTTTATGAATTTACATTTTACGCTTAATAATTGTATTCTTTACAGGACTTCATGGACTACATAATGTGCATGCATGCATGTCAGGAAACTAAATTATGTAGAATTTTGATTACTTGATTGATTTCTTTTTCGAGAGAGAAACTACAGAATTGTTGGCATTGATTCCATTGAGATTTTACTTTTGGAGAAAATATGTTGGTGTTGAATATATAGAAGGTATAGATATGATTTCTTTGCATTAAATTATATTTTATAGCCGGTCCCAAGCCCGGATAAAGGAGGAGGGTTGTGTTAGGCCCCGACAGTCAGCATAAAATCCTGTCGAATCTTATGAACATGGATCAACGAATATATTGTGTTAATGCTAGGTCGTTACCCGTAAGTAACGCGCTGTATAGCTCGGGTACAGTGATAAGAGAGCAAGAGCCGCTGCATCCTCGCCTGAATGCAGTGTTAAATGAGCAAGGGCTACCGCACTCTAATGGACGGAGGCGGTTAAAGAAGCTAGTTCATGAGACTAAGGTCAGATTTGGTTCTTGGAACATTGGGACGTTGAATGGGAAGCGCCTCGAGGTGGCACAAGTAATGGACCAGCGTAAGATTAGTATCTTATGCTTGCAAGAAACTAGATGGGTAGGAGAGGGAAGTAAAGAGATTAGGTTAAATGGTTCCAAACTTTGGTACACAGGTAAGGTAAATGGAAGGAATGGTGTTGGTATTATCGCGGATGCAGAATGGAGGAAGAATGTTGTGGAAGTTAAAAGGATTGAGGATCGAATCATATCCGTGAAAGTAATTGTTGAAAAGGAGACTATGAACATTATTAGTGCATATGCACCCCAAGTAGGAGCAGAATCACATCTCAAGGAGAAGTTTTGGGCAGATATGGAGGGTTTGATTGAAAGTATACCAACAACCGAGAAAGTTTATATTGGGGGAGACCTTAATGGACATGTTGGTAAAGAGGCAAGACCACAAGCAAGGGTTCATGGTGGTTTTGGTTTTGGGGAGTTGAATGAGGAAGGACAAACTATTATTGATTTTTCTTTAGCATACGACCTTAAGATTATCAACACTTGTTTTCGGAAGAGAGAGGAACATTTAATCACATACAAAAGTGAAACTCATAGGTCTCAAATCGATTTTTTCTTGACAAGAAATACTGATAAAAGACGTTGTACTAATTGCAAAGTAATTCCTGGGCATGGGGTGACTACACAACATAGATTGTTAGTTCTTGATATGCAAATGAAACGTATAAAACCAAAATCTCGAACAGTTTTTGATCGAAAGATCAAGTGGTGGCAATTAAAGGGGGAGAAGCGAGAGACTTTTAGAAGTAAGTTATTAGAGGAAAGTGTGTGGGAGTTAGAAGGAGATGCTAGTATCATGTGGGAGAATATGGCAAAAAAGGTTGAAATGGTTGCTAAAGCCATTTTAGGAGAATCAAAAGGTTTTGGACCACGAGATAAGGAGACTTGGTGGTGGAATGAGGAGGTCCAAGAAAAGGTGCGTAATAAGAAGAATTGTTTCAAGGCGATACACTTGGACAATAGTTCTGACAATTGGGAAAAGTATCGTTTGGCGAAAAGGGAGGCTAAGAAGGCAGTTAGTGATGCTCGTGCTAAAGCATATGAGGGGTTTTATCAGGAATTAGGGACAAAGACTGGTGAACAAAGGATTTACAAGATTGCAAGGAATAAAGAGAAGGAATCGAGAGATTTGGATCAAGTAAGATGCATAAAAAATGAAGTTGGCAAAGTTTTAGTTACTGAAGGAGATATTAAAAACAGATGGGAAGAGTATTTCTATAAGCTATTTAATGATGGATGTGAAGATTCCCGTTGTGATTTGGAGGATTTGACAGTTAGCGAATGTGCGCTTAATAGGTCATTTTATCGTAGAATTAGAGTCTCGGAGGTTAGCAAAGCTCTTAAGAAAATGGAGAATGGTAAAGCCGCTGGACCGGATGGTATACCGATTGAAGTTTGGAAATGTTTAGGAGAAAGATGTGTGTTGTGGTTATGTAAACTATTTAATGAGATTTTACGGTCGAAAAAGATGCCTGATGATTGGAGATTAAGTACGTTAGTTCCTATTTACAAAAATAAAGGGGATATTCAGAATTGTGCAAATTATAGAGGGAATAAACTTATGAGTCACACAATGAAATTATGGAAAAAAGTGATTGAGCATAGATTGAGAATGGAGACTAGTATTTCTGAGAGACAATTTGGGTTCATGCCAGGAAGATCTACTACAGAGGCGATTTATTTACTAAGGGGAATGATGGAGAAGTATCGAAGTAGGAGAAGAGACTTACATATGGCTTTCATTGATTTAGAGAAGGCGTATGATCGGGTACCAAGGGATGTACTTTGGAAAGCCTTGCAAAAGAAGAGGGTGAGTGTTGCCTACATTAAGGTAATACAAGATATGTACGATTGGGCATTGACTAGGGTTAGGACACCCGGAGGTGAGACAAATGAATTTCCTATAGGAATTGGCCTACATCAAAGATCAGCTTTAAGCCCGTATCTATTTAACTTAGTTATCGATGCTATAACCGAGAGTATCACAGAGGAGGTACCTAAGTGCATGCTATTTGCGGATGATATAGTACTTTTAGCGGATTCAAGAGAAGAGATTAATACAAAATTGGAAATATTGAGAAATACGTTGGAGTCAAAGGGTTTTCGTTTAAGTAGGAATAAAACAGAATATATGCATAGCAATTTCACAAATAAACAACATAGAGACGATTTGAAAGTTAGGCTAGGGGAGGATATAATTCCTCAAGTGACAAAGTTTAAATATTTAGGATCAATTGTAAGACAAGATGGTGAGATTGATGACGATGTTAATCATAGAATTCAAGCTGGTTGGTGTAAGTGGAGGAAAGCCACTGGAGTTCTTTGTGATAGAAAAGTACCCAATAAAGTTAAAGGAAAATTCTATCGTACTGCTATAAGGCCAGCAGTGTCATATGATAGTGAATGTTGGGCTATGAAGGGACAACATGAACGTAAAGTGGGGGTAGCCGAAATGAGGATGTTGAGATGGATGTGTGGTCATACAAGATTAGATAAGATTAGGAATGACCATATACGTGAACGAGTCGGAGTGGCTCCTATTAGTGAGAAAATGGTAGAGAATCGTTTGAGATGGTTTGGTCATGTTCAGAGAAGACCATTAGATGCGCCAGTAAGAAGAGTAGATCAAATAATCTGGAGTCCGATTAAAAGAGGGAGAGGGAGGCCAAGGCGGACACTTGGCGAATTAATAGAGCAAGATCTATTGGTGAATAATATACCGAAAGGTTTGGTTACTAATAGAGCGGAATGGCGTCGTATGATCCATGTAGCCGACCCCACCTAGTGGGATAAGGCTTTGTTGTTGTTGTTGTTGTTGTAAATTATTTGGTAAACTTTATAATTTTTTTAGGCTCCAACAAGTTTGCTTAAACTCTTGAGTTTGAAAAGAATCTATTAGCTCTACATGAACAATGCAGAAACGAATCTACGATAGCATAAATAAACTACTTTATGCATAAAAAAGAAACAAGATCAATGGAATAGTATAAACCTGAACATAGTGCACTCCACTGATCTTTGTTGGTGCAGTGACCAACTCTAAGACAGATACGCCACTGGACTTGCCAAAATTTAGGAACCTAGAGGAACCATTGGTGGTTTCCATAAAGCTCCACTTTCCTGCACAACAAATGACATTACTACGTGCAGTCAAAGCAATGAAAAACTTGAGAGTTTGCATTATTCCCTCTTAAAAGACTAGTTGTATCGTTGCATTCATCTTATGACAATGGCAAGGCGCATGTAAACTATAGAACAATAGCGTGAAGCAAACATATCACCTAGACGATGGTATATATGTATCTTTTAATGAAAACAGTTACTCATGCATGGTGCTGCAAGTTAGATTGCTCATATGTGCAGCTGTCTAGATTGAGGCTATGCTTAATATAAGCAAGGGTACTTAATCTGGATAATATTCTCTTTCTCTGCAAGAATTTAGACCAAATTTTCATTTAGGTGTCTAACATTATTCTTTGAGCTCTTTTATTAGAGAATATCCAAAAAAAAGAATATTCCCATTCATGCATGAGTTTTTCCTAGTTTTTCTGTTGTAAAAGAATTGCATCAAATACAAGGAACGTTCCCATTCATACATGGGTCTTTCCTAGTTTTCCTGTTGCATAAAAGCATTGCATGAAAAGACATGATATCCTCTTTGAATCCTGGAATCATCACCACTCAAAAAAGAAATCCTGGAATTGTGCTTCTCAAGATGTTTTCTTTATTTTGGAAAAGAAAGGAAAAACCTTCCGGGAACTTGAGCAAGAAACATTGTCAATCGAAGTAAAGATTGAGAAAAAGATGCTGCTATTGTAATTCATAAAATAATAGGGACATTTTGAGCACCAAAACAACTGACAATAATAATAATTTCAGGATTTAAAAAATAAAATAAAACAAGAAAGAAAACTTGAAGCAAAGATTAAAATACAAAAGCAAGATGATACGTCAAGTTCTAAGAACATTATAAAAGTAGCAATCTTCTCCAACAAATATCAAATACAAAATTCCATGAAAGAACAAAGAATAAGATGCAAACCTTTATAGGTTCCAGTAATATTCCAATTGGAATAAGGACTTGGGTCAGTTCTGTCTCTTCTAAGGAAAGGCCGCTGCATCAAGAAACATTCCATGAACATAACAGCTAAAACTGTAACTGTGTCAAAGTTTATTACTAATATGACAAGTCATGGTAATAAGAAACTTGTATTGCCAAAGTGGATGCCCAAGAACTTTAACCATAACAAATTAATAATGGAGATATAAAATCTCAAAAATCTCATGCAACATAGCTCACTCCAATCTACTTAAGAATCAAGTAGGACTACATATTCAAAGGTGAACGATGTTATGTGTAGAATGTGATATTGATGGCACAACACTTAGATGCGGCAGTGGAAACCGAATAACACATGAAATTTACTCATTTGATATAACCAAAGAGTGATCCTGTATCATAGAACTCATCAATAAAGTTGGATGATTGCAGCACGCATGGCGATCATCCTTTACACTTCTGAAAAGAAAAAAGTAGATTCCTTGACAAAATAACAGACTACAGATCAAACAGAAAATCTGCTAAATTGGTTTCGTCAGAACAAGATGAGGCAAGTTCTTGTTTTAATTGGAGTCTGTCTCACATCATGCCAAACTAGAAAGCTAATATGTCTGTATGTGAAATTGACTAAGTGAGAACCACAAATCCACAGCATGAAGAATTTGTAATAACGAAGAACTCTTTTTTTTTAGCAGAATAACGAAGAACTCTATGGACTTAAAGAGCCAATATATAGTTTAATACAATCAAAACTATCAATTAACGCGGATTAGGCTATTAAAATGACCTCAAACTTCGTGAGTAACTACAATAGCGGGCAATTCCACAAGAATCCAACAAGCTTTTCGAGATGGGTATCCAAGCCATCTTCTTTATTTCAAAAGAATTCCAAATTAACCTTGGAGCTCCATTAAAATTGCTTATTAAACCAACAAAAGAAGAAGCTCCTAGTACTACTATCACTACGGGCTGTAGCTAGTACAACAGCAGCAATCATCCCCCAATTCATCAAATGGCAATATCAATTTCTCTGTCCGGATAGAGAGCACCTTAATGGATCCATTGTGAAATAAAATTTCGAGAATTTTCGATCGAGAGAAAAGAGTCAAACCTCGTCGCCCCAAGTTCCAGCAGCGACGGTAGCGCTCTCCCTGATGGGCCTCAGAGCCACCAGAGGCCTCACGAACACAAGAAGCACCACCAAAGCCGCGGCGACGTCGGCGGGCAGACCACCGAAGAGAACCCCCTTTCGGCCTCTCCTCCCGCCGCCCATTTTCTCGACGCTGCGCCTCCCAATCAGAAGAAAGATTCCAGCATAAGAGCAGATCGGAACGGAACGCGGTTCCAGATTACGCCCCCAACATTGGGCGAAGAATCGGAACCCTAGAAGAAGGATATGGAGAGGAGGAGGAGGATGAGGAGGCGGGCGATTGCTTCTGATGGAGTCAACCACCAACCGGAGTAGGAAAGAGAAAGTGAGTGGCCAACGAACTTGACACCAAAGCCGCAACAAAATTAATGGACAGGAGCAATCAAATCAACTCGTACAAAATAATTTATTAGCAGACGGACGAGAAGGGAGATGACGAAGAAGAAGAAGAAGAAGAAGAAGAACAAACGCGAATAAGAATTAAGAAGTAGAAGAAGAAGGAAAAAAAAAAGATGGCTCCTTTTTGTATAACGATACAGGGATTTGACCTTGTTTTGTTTGTCTCTATCAATATATGGAATAATTGTTATGCCGAAAAAAAGATACGGAATAATTATGGAAAGGAGGGCATAGCATTACATGGTAAAGAGAGTTAGTTGAGGAGAAGAGTTAAAAAAAATTTTAAAAAATAGAAGAGAAATAATTAAAAACAAAGGTTTATGTACATACAGATTTTTTTTAATTTTTCTTATAAATATAAACTTGTTTGGTACAAATAAGGTAAAAAAAATGGAAAATATTTTTTTTTAAAAAAGAATCTTTGTTATTTGATACGAAATATAAGAAGACCTTATGCGGTCATTTGGATTGGTCAACGGATTAGATCAACTCGATCAAACCGCGTCTAACTGGATAATCAAATCAAAGAATTAATGAACTAATGAGAAGTAACATTTTTCATTTGGCGTTATTTTATCAAAATTGATAAAAAAATAATGAAGAGAAACAACTTAACAAGAGGAGGAGGAGGGTGTTTGTTCATAGAGGAAATTAAGGTTTGGGACTTTAGTTAGTGTTTTAATTTTTTTTACACGTTTTATGAATCCAAAAATAAAAAAGAAGCCAGACCGGTTGGGTCGTGTGAACCCGATGGGTTTTTGGTCAGATCAACACAACCAACCAAGGGGGGTGCATGAGTTTTGGTCAACCCATGAGTCTGTTATCCCCTCTCGGACATCTGGACATACCAAATTTTGCATAATTGATGTGATATATTTATTTAAGAACAATAAGTTAAACATATAAAGTAAGCGTATTTTATGCGCATCATCACAAGAGAGAGAGATATATTGTGAGATTCAAAGGGCATTCTTCGACATTCCCCGCATTCTCTTTATTTATTAATCAAACATTTGAGCATGGCTAAATTACATAATACTATTTTTGTAAACCAAAAGATTAGATAAAGACATCTTATATCTTTGACAATAGAATCTTATATTAATCGAATATAAAAATCAAATCCTCCCTCTTTTGACTAGGTGACGACTTCAGCACGAAGCAAATGGGAACAAGAAGAACGAGAAAAAAAAAGAGAATGAGATCAAGAAGGGTAGAGAAAAGACTTTTAGACCTAAAATTCAAATATATATAATGAGAATTCAAACTCTCTCTACAGCAGAGCGAAAATGATGGGGAATTAGGATTGGAAGGGCATCAAACCATTACAAAATGATGTATTTTGAATCATAATGCCTCATCAAATTAATATTATACTTATGATAAAAGGTAAATGCCCCAAATTCTCCAATGAACCTAGCTTTGGGATTGATTTTTGGGATGTTACAATGATAGATCTATGTATTATAATGTTAAGAAATTGAAGTGCATGTGCAATCATCATGAGCATACATCAAAAGTCAAATGTATGTGATGTTTATTTTTTTCCTAAGTATACTTATAATTTATTAACTAATGGATAGTTAAATATTTGTTTTAATAGAATGGAGCTAGGCATCGACATGCACTTATTAAGAGTACGAACTGAGTGGATCGGGCAATGAATACCTATTGGGCACTTCTAATGATTCTTTAATCGAAGAATTTCATTGAATTCTCCAACTTTTGATGGGGGTAGAGAATTGATAAGGTTGAAGTGTGGTTTGTCACGATCACCAAGAAGATTCGAGCGATGAACTATTCGAAGAGACAAAATAACTTTTGCTGCACAACAATTCATTAGCCAAGCCAAACATTGGTGGATTTCAATAATGGAGACTAAATTCTTTGAGGATGATGACATCTCTTGGAAGAAATTCAAGGATGCATTTAAAGGCATTTACCTTCCCATATATGCCAAAAATTAGACATAGGAGGAGTTCATGAACCTTAACAAGTTCATGATCTTGGAAAGGTATAATCATCTAAAGAACGCCAAAATAGCAAGAGACAGAAGGTTCATCAATGGCTTGAAGTCGAGCTTGGGGTTGAAGATTATGTGTGGTGATTGAACCATGACCAAAGCTATTGAACATGCCTCGAACATAATAAGGGAATATGATGAACAAAAACAACTAAACAAGGGCAAAAAGCCTAAAAATAAACAAAGACATAGAAATGGGTTGAATAGTATAAAGTCCACCAAAGGGCTGATGGTGATCAAGGATGTCGCACATTACCAAAATTTTCATATAGGAGAATGTTGGGTGGAAGCAGAAGTGTGCATTCAATGCAGTAGGATACTATATCAAAATTGTCCTAAAAAGCTCAATAGTTACCATTGCGGTAAAACTAAGCAGACATACGAGCAGTAAAGAGCCTTAATGTAACGTTTTAAAAAAAGGTGGAATTTATTTAAAAGTTGGGGGTTTTTGGTCATTATGCAAGAATGGACAATAGTGAAAAAAATAATAAAGTGACTTGTGTAAAAGAAAGAAGGGGCGCTCGTCTTCTCCTCTCCCGACAGCTACAGTGCCACACAAACGCCCCAACCGCCCCTACTTTCGGCCGCTCGTTCTCCATCATCCGGCATCATTTTTGGCACGAGATATACCGATGGAAAGAGGACGATGAGACAAACATTTTGACATGGGTTAGACGATGATCGATCCACTGTATGATACGCAACGAGCTTAGAATGTGAGAAAAGGGGGAAGTTCGTCGGCGACGATTTCGGTTCTGATTCACGCCGATCTTTCTCCTGGTGAGTTGTACATCATTTTTAAGTTGATTAGGATCATTTTGATCAATTTTAAACGTATTCATGTTCCAAATCACGTAGGTGATCGAGTTGGGGTTTTTCGATAAACTTTTCTGACGACATTTTTCAACGAGCTGACGGGGAGCTCCGGCCGAACTCATCACGACGCTCTGGTAGGTGCACAAATCGAGAAATGGTTCAGATTATTGTTCGATAAAAAATAATCGCTAATTCCTTTTAGGTTCGTAGATTTCGGATTTCCATCATTCTCCGATGACCTTTCCGACGACATCCTCGTATCGTGGTTGGTAATGGAATGAAAATGTACATGTGATTGGATTTTAGTTATGTGAACAAAATTAAAGTAATTTATTTTATTATTGATGATGAAGGCGTTCGACAACTTTTCGACGTTTCGACAGGTACGACTATGGTTCTGAGAGCGGTGGCGACAGTTATTGTGGTATGAATGTTCGAATAGCCAAGAGCAATTAATTATAATGTAGTTGAGGTCCTAATAAGTAGTTTAAAAGTTTGAATTGAATGTCGCTTATAGGGGTTGTTAATCGGAGGGCGATAATTCGTTGTTTATTGGAGTATTGGATTAGGCTGCTACTATACGACGAGGCTTTCATCTCCTTCTCAGTAAGTTTTGTAGCAAATTCATAATAGGATTTGGTTCATGATAAGCATGTCGAATTTTTGTGAAGAGTGAATTACCAATTAAACTTTTAAATATTAATTATTCAAGTAATGAATGTGACAGGTTGTGTTTATTTTTTATTGAATTCGGACGAGGAGATAATTTGGGACTCGTCGAATCCAAGGTGAGGGCATTTATCTCAATTGATATAAATTGCTTAACTATTCAAAGTGATGACATTGTTCCACCCGATGTGAAATGGATTTTCGTGATAGTTTCCTTCATACATATTCATATATTATATGCTTCATATGTGTCATCATATGACTTGTGACATTTTATTATGAATTTTGAAAATCCATCGAAATTTATCTTTGTGCAATTGAAGTGAATATTTGATTTTTGAAATGAGAGTTTATATGATGGTTTTCAATTCTAAACTTCTAGTTGAAAATTGCATTCATGCATCATGTGCATTACATGTAAAATCTCGCATATGGCGGAGTGTTTTCACCTTGGAGGATTGGCCAACTCCGAGTAAATCGATTGGGGTCCGTTTTGCTCTGTGTTGATATAGTGACATGAGGAGCATATTCAACACCTTATGTCGATATAGTGACACGAAGCATGGAATTAGAATAACCATTATGTGGCGATATAGTGACACGAGTGTCACGCATCATTCTTTAGGTACGTCCCAGGACGAGCGTGGAACGGTGCGCGGGCAAAGCTGGGACGCAGGCGGCGCCTACTTTGGCAGAATGCACAGTTTGACATTCTGCGCACTTTGGCAGGACGCCCAGTTTGGCAGAATGCTCAATTTGGCAGCGGGGATGGGCGATATCGTCCCGAGCAAAATTGGCTCATCCCAAAGTGTCCGGAAGGTCGGCAGAAGTCAGGTAGGACAGCTGGCCGCGAGGATCAAGCGTTGGTTACTCACAAGGAAAGTTGGCAACCGAAGATATGATGGAGTTGCACCATATTCGCAAGATCATGCAGGATCTGGCCAGCCACCTTATCCCAACAAATTAGAAGGATCAAGAGGATCTTTCTAGTTGAAGATCTTGAGAAGAAGATCAGGAGTAATCAGGTGGATTATTCCAACCAATAACCTGATGAGCAGATCAAGGAGAACCTATGGATATCGAGGAGGATAACTACAGGATCTCGGAATAATCAAGCAGGATCATTTCAGGCGATTTCTGGTGAGAAGATCAGAAGGGACTTGAAGATAAGATCCCACGTCAACCAAGGGTTTTTGCAGATCGAGGGAATCATGGAGGATTACCCAACGAGATCAGCTAGAGAATCAAGAGGAGATCCCGGATAACAACTGAGAAGATCAAGGAGGAAGATCTCAACTTATCAACAGGGAGATCGAGAGGGTTCCTAGAATCTCGGCCATATCAGAGGGAGTTAATGTTGTTGCTCCCCACATACTTGCATAACTAGGCCCCAAGAGTCAGCCTTTGTACTCATCTTTCATTCATTCCGCTTTAGCATCTTGTCGAGTATAGACGATTAAGTTGTTGGAATCGAATAGATCCGCTTTCCCCCACAACCTTGAGTGTTCTTCTCCTTTATGTCTTGTCTTCATTTATTTTCTGTTGCGTGTTGGTGCGATCGTCATGAGGACGCCCAGTCAGGCTGTTTGAATTTTCGTGCAGAGAAGTTTCCAAGGTGGGTCGCACTAAGGTTTCTCAAGTGGAACTTTAGTCCATGATATTCTTGGTATCAGAGCAAGTTCATCTTGCGCAGTCTCTGATATTGTAGTATCAGAACCGATCTGATCCCGCCCACCTCGGATTCGTAGGGTCAGAGCACTTTCTCGACGCTCAGATCATGATCTTTGAGTCGAGTTGCAGAGACAATGTCCGGAGAAGATGGAGATCCCACAACCCGAAGCCGCACATCAGAGGCCGCCGGCAAGGGCGGTCCAAGCATGGTGGGGGCGTGACTACCACAGGAGGTGGCGGCCAGGTTCAAGGCGGCGACGGTGGGGGCGCGACTACCATGAGAGGTGGCGGACAAGTTGTGGCGGGAAGGTGCTCGAATCGTGAGAGGTCCAAGGAGCCAGCGAGCTCCCTGGAGAGGCAAGTCGAGGAGTTGGGGCAACGGCTCTAGGACACAGACGCGGCGGTCCTCGACCTGGAAGCTGCAGCGGGCCAACATGGCCTTGCGCTGAAGAGGGTGCAACAACGCTTCAAGGAATGGAGGCACGACTTTGCGCCATGGAAGAAGCCATGGAGATGAAGATCAAGGCGATGGAGGCCGACCTCCTCTTGATGAAGCGGCAGTTCCTCGATGTAGAAGGAATGTCGGCGCGCACGTCGATCCCCAAGTTTACGGGTCCCAAACCCCGTAAATATGATGGCGTCCATGAGGCGACCACCATCGATGACTTTATCTAGTGCGAGGAGGCGTCAAGATCGAAGTCCGAGACATGGCGTGCAGGTCATGTCCTGGGGCAGCAACAAGGAAGTTGCATCCCGGAGTCTTCAGTGGAGTGAAGACGGTGCACCTTCGGATAGCAAGGTCGCACTAGTAGGCGAGAGGACCTACTAGGGGTGTGGGGTGCCGACCACATCCCGAGACAACAACAAGGAAGCGATGTCTCAAAGATTTTAGACGGACGAGAAGGGTCACCTTGTCGGCAAAAAGAACGATGGCAAGAGAGACACGAAGAGGACGGCTTCGACCAGGAGCGACCCAAGGAGGGAAGATTTTAGACGGACGAGAAGGGATGCCATGCCGACAAAAAGAACGACGGCAAGAGAGACACGATGGGGACGGCTTCGACCAGGAGCAACCCAAGGAGGCCAGTCCGGTGCTACGTTTGCGGAGGTCTACACTTCGCGAGGGAGTGCGACAAGAAGGCGGGCATGGTGGCCATGGCGTCGACTTCGGACGAAGGAGGAGGAACCGCCCACATGGGTTCCATTATGTCCTTATCGGCCACAGCAGGCACCATCCCCACCTAGGGCAAGAAGCAGGCCACGAGGGGCCTGATGTTCGCAGAGGTCAGCATGAAGAGCTCCACGACGACCGCCCTGATTGATACAGGGGTGACACATACCTTCTTGGTGGCACAAGAGACGGCACGTCTGAACGTTTCGTACGTCAGGGAGCCGGGTCTTGTGAAGACAGTAAACACTGCATCCTAGTCCATCCTCGACGTAGCCAGAGATGTTCCGGTGCAGATCGGAATATGGGAAGGTGCTCTCGACATGACGGTCGTCGAGTTGGACGACCATCGTCTTATTCTCGGCATGGACTTCATCGACACCTTTGAGGAGGTAATGTTGACCCGTGAAGGTCTTTGGTTGGTGTTACAAGAAGGACAACATGAAGTACCAATGACTAGGGAGGAGCCTAAGTCGCACGCATTGGCAACGATCTCGAGGGAGGAGACATGCGGACATGACTCTAAGGCCGAGCGGGTCGAAGAGAAGGTTTCTCTGGAGTATCGATGAAACGTGGATGGGTTGATGGCTCGAGTGCTGAGACTCGAAGGATTCGTCACAACCATCTGCTCTTGTGAAGCGAAGTTCAAAGGCACGATGGCTAGAGAGGTGACGAGGTCAGAGAAGCGACTCATCAACCGAATCATCTTCGTGGAGGAAGAGATCACCTGGCAGCATGTTCACATCGAGGAGCACATCCAGAAGAGTGGCGTGACGTGGGACGAACTTGATGATGCAAGTTCGTCGGCCTCGAATGGCGCGAAGGTCAGCACTCGGGATGGCAAAGGATGGAAGCGCTTGCGACGGATCGAATTCAGGTGTTGGGCGTCCGATGGTCCCCATCTCTAATGGGATTGTCCCAACGACTCCAGTGAGAGGCCTGACGATGACGGAGGTTCGAGGGCTTGGCCTAACGATGAGGTGGCCAAGTTGAAGGGACTTCTATGGTCAGATTTAACATGGGAGGGTCCGCTGAGTTATTTCTCTTATCCATAATTTGAAATAGCTATTAACATTTTAAGAAAGTGTAAAAGGCTAAATTTTAAATACCTTTTTAGTTTCATTTATTGTCACCAATTTTGATTATTATCTTGTAAAAAAAGGAAAGGAAGAATGGATTTGAAGGAGTGTAAACACAAATTTTATAGTAAACATATTATTTGGAACATAGAAATGAAAAATTAGATATATTTGTGTGTCACAATTATTTGTGCTTTATATTTGTCTATTAGTTATCATAATTTGTGTATAAACTTATGATTGTTCAAAAATCTATTTTTGAACATATATTAATATTTTAAACTTTGGAAATGTCTATGCTATTTATTTGGACTTTACTACTAATCACATTCGATGCTTTGTGAATTTGCAATTGAAAGAAAACAAAGTTTTGGAATTTTAATCAAAATTTGAAAAATATTTTTTTCCATATGTTACATTTGTAGTTGTCTTTCCATATGGAATCTTGTGCTATAAGATTAATATGCATAAATTTATGTGGTCATAACTTATTATCATTTGAGTATTCCTATATCGTATGACATTTGACCATCAAATTTGGAATGATGCTTAAATGATATTTCTCTTGCACAAATGAAAATTTATATATGTATTTATATTTGAGATGTTTATGTCATACCATGAAATATATTAATTATTTGACTTACATGTGCATGAATCTACATTCTCATAATTTACAAAACTATTTTATCATATCTTGGCATGACCCTTATGCTTTAGGCTTAAAATCTTCATGTTATGAAAACCAAAATTTGACTTTTCATTCTAACATATAAAGAACTAAAGAAAGATAGAAAGATGATGAAAATTGTTCATAATGATAGGGGGAGCTTCTTCAAAAGTTCAAAATATCATTTCCTCCATTCACTTGCTACCCTTATTGTCAAATCTTTGGTTAATTAATATTATTCAATTTAAATTTGATATATCATTGTTGTCTTAAAGTTTCATGCATATTTTGATTCCTTTTTTAAATGTGTTATTCATTTGATTTTATGTTTTGCTATTATAAATTATTTATGACCTTAGGGGGAGTTATTTTTACTTATCGCATATATTATACATGAAACAATTCTTATAGATGTGATAAAAGAATATTTTTTTTCATCTCTCTTATGACATTTTACATATCGTATCTTGCATGACAAAAGGGGGGAGAATAAAACTTTTGGAAGATGACATGATTAAGGGGGCGTTACATATTGTATCTAATATTATTTCTTATATACTTCATGTGCAAACTACTTTTTGATGAAACAAAAGGAGGAGAAATATAATTAAAACATAAGAGAAATTTATATATGAAAAATATATATAAACCCTAATTTATTACATGGACCTCATGAATATAACTCTACATGAAAAGTGCCTTACAATTAAGACTTATGTGTATATTCATAATTATAAGGAAAGCTTTGTTTTAGAGGAAGTAAAATTGATTTTAATATTTTTTACTTCCCAACTCATATACTTTTCATATTTCTTAGTTTATATTCATTAAAAAGGGGGAGATTGTTGGAGCAAAGTTTTTATGCCCTATATAATTATATTTTACTGATACAAATTTCGAAAGATTATAGTTATATTTAAAATGCCGAAATAATTTAAATAGAAATGAGTTGTTTCATACATTAATCTTTTTATTAGTATTTCTTTATGTTCTCACGAGATACACATTAATGGGTGAATATAAAAGTTATAGGTAATTCTCTTATCTTTATGGAGACAAATATCATCTCATTTAGAAATTAGTATGAAAAGTTATGTATAAAAGGGTAAAGATCTAAAATATTTTATTTGAATTGGATAATTTTATATACTGAACTTTGAATCAATATTTGATTATGATATTATTATATTCTGGATTAATGATGAATTAAAATTGTAGATAATTCTGTTAGCTTTCCATAGAATCAAAGATCATATCATTTGGTTAACTGTGCAAAAAGTTATGCTTAAAATAGTGCAGGATGGTCGACCAGTCAGCGTGCAAATGCACTATAATGATCATATTTTGGCCTCAAAATTAGGAAACAAGCCCCAACGGCTAAATGGAGTTAAGAAGGCTATAAAAGAGGACCCAAAGGTGTAGGAATGATCAAGATTCTAAGGAAAAATGGGAAGAACATTTGAGAAGTCCATTTGAGCTCCAAGTTGCCAATCCTTCAATTCTTTCTCTCTTACTCTTGTGTGAGATTCCAAATTATAAAAGAGAGATTGTTAAGTGTTCTTGTGATGTTATAATAGTTGTTTAGCTCTTGAGTGAAAAGAGGTTGTGTCTTACCTCTTGAGTGAAGAAAAGATGAGTGAAAACCTACAAATGAAAGAGGTGTGCCTTACCTCATGAAAAGGAGAAAAGGCAAGAGTTGCAACGGGTTTCTTCCTTACCCCATTTGGATCGAAGGAATGAAATTAGTGGAATCTCCGGCGGTCTTGAGGTCGAGAAGTTAGAGCGGGGACGTAGGCCAAGGTGTGGACGAACTTCGTCAACAAACCACCGCACCTTGTGTTTGTCTTTCTCTCTCTCCTTCCTACCTTATTATGTATGTGATATAATCTCTTTTATGTTGGTTTAAATATTAACGAATCGATTTTAAATTTTCACAACGATTTTTCGTAAAATCGATATTTTCGATTAAACACCAATTCTCCCCCCTCTTGGTGTCTTGTGATCCTACACCAACAAATTAGGAGGATCAGGAGGATCTTTTTAGTTTGAGATCTTGAGAAGGAGATCAGGAGTAATCATGTGGATTATTCCAACAAACAACCTGATGAGCATATTAGGGAGAACCTGCGAATATCGAGGAGGATAACTACAGGATCTCGGGATGATCACGCAGGATCATTCCAGGCGGTTTCTGGTGAGAAAATCAGAAGGGACTTGAAGATAAGATCCCACGCCAACCAAGAATTTTTTGCAGATCGAGGGGATCATGGAGAATTACCCAACGAGATTAATTAGAGAATCGAGAGGAGGCCCGGATAACAACTGAAAAGATTAAGGAGGAAGATCTCAGCTTATCAACAGGGAGATCGAGAAGGTTCCTAGAATCTCGGCCATATCAGAAGGAGTTAATGTTGTTGCTCCCCACATACTTGTATAAATGGGCCTCTATAGTCAGTCTTTGTAATCATCTTTCATTCATTCCGCTTTAGCATCTTGTTGAGTGTAGTCGATTAAGTTGTTGGAATCAAATAGATCCGCTTTCCCCCACAACCTTGAGTGTTCTTCTCCTTTGTGTCTTGTCTCCTCCATTTATTTTTCGTTGCGAGTTGGCGCGGTCGTCGTGAGGATGCCCGATCAGGCTGCTTGGATCTTCGTGCAGAGAAGTTTCCAAGGTCGGTCGCGCTAAGGTTTCTCAAGTGGAACTTTAGTCCGTGACACGAGGGATGGAGTGGAGAAAGAAAAGAAATAAGCTCTGTGTCGATATAGTGACACGAGAAGCGATTCAACGTCCTGTGACGATATAGTGACACGAGAAACGAAATTAGAACAACCACCCTATGATAGTATAGATACACGAGGGGTGGGTGAAAAAGCACTCGATTGATGAGTGATATGAATATCCGTGTTTAATGATATTTCCCCAAATTTTACGATATTATCTTATTACCATGCATGTGCACTCATAGCATTCATTTTGGTATGATTTTTAATTAAATAAATTTCCTTGGAGAAATGAAAAGGATTTGGAATAAATTCTGAAAATAAAGAGGTTAGTTTTTCCTTCGCTGTTTTAATATTTGAGATAGTCATTTTAGTCACTGAGCTTCTTAATGATCACTCCTCTTGTTTATTTTTTTAGGTAATGAATGAAAGCTTGCATCGCATAAAATAAGGGATGTAAAAGGATGCTAGGAAATGAGCATGTGTGAGAGGCATGATCATTGAATAGTTAACTTTGTGTTTGATTGAGTTTTTCTTATGTGGATTTATTACTTGAAGAAGGTTTTCAAAAACTTTGGAGATGTTGGATTATTGTGTAGAGCGATGGACGCTCATAATATATGATTTATGAGCATTTGACTCGTGATTTTGGTTGGAGAGTGAGCTTGTGACTCATCGTTTTGGACATGTGTCTCATCTTTTTTGTTATTTATTGAATTGCTAGTACATGAATAAATGTTGTATATGACGTATGGACGAATTTATGCATACGTCATGTCGAATTTATGAATTGTTAGTTTATTTTTTAACATTAATTTTTCGTTGAATATTTGAATTTGAATTTAATCGTTTGGTTTTATGATCTCACACCTTGTGGCGCCAAAATGAGTAGAAGGGTGTCACACTTGATGAGGCTCAAATCTCGAATGACAAAGGGCAAGGTAAGTTCTTAGTTAGAGACCACACCAATGCCTTAGTTGGCCGCATTATTATTTACTCATTTGTATCTTTTGTCTCCTAATTTTTAATGTAAATATAATGAAGAAATATTTCCTAGTGAGCATTTAGGTCAAAATTGAAATTCCAAAACATTTTTTTGTGGGGGGGGGGGGGGGGGGGGGGGGGTGTAGGATGTAATAAACTTAAAAATTTAGGTATTTTAGCTATTTAATAAAACCTTAACATTAACCCTATTAAAGCACAAACCCTTCATATGTTCTCTTATTTTTTGTCATCCCACATATGGTTATGTAATGGCTTGAGAATGAAGGAGAAAGGGAATAAGAAGAGATTGAGGAGGACGACACATAGAGGAAAAACATAAAAGGATATCAAGAAGGCAATGATCAAAATAAGGGTTTTATAGCTAAAATCCTTGTATGTAAAAAGAATCCAAACCCTCTTTTCATTCTTAATATATACAATGTTTAGATAGAGGAAGATATGTAGGATAAAAAAGCACCAAAATGGTGGAATGAATTAGCGTATAAAAACCGCAATTGAAAAACTTCAAAATGTTTTTTTTTTAAAAATGAGTGAAACCGAGTATGCAATAATATTAAGGCAAGTAAGAGATGCAAACTCAAGAAGGCAAGACATTGCGACGAAGTATAGTCGAGCTCATTAGCCTATGTTTCCTCTTCGACTTGTCGATCTCAAGAGCACTAGTTTCCATTTTATTATAAGATGAGGAAACTCTTCTTACACCACACCACATTCTTCTTTACTCAAGAAGTAAGACTACTTGTTCTTACAATGAGATCTTAAATTCACCACAAGAATATAGAAGTTGTTCCCTCCAACATCTTTTTTTATAATAAATGCTCCAATTGCAACAAAAAAGGAAAGAATAAATTATTTGCAAGTAAAGGCTCAAAATTAGTACTTTGGACTTGGAGGGTGCTCTAGAATGGTTTCACATACATAACTTTTTGTCCTTCAAGCTTTGCGTCACTTTTATGGACTCCTTGGCTCCATATGGCCATTGGCTATGTTTTCTAAAAAAAATTAGCAAAAAATAGTTGTTATTGTACCTGTCAAACTATGACTGGTAGTGACTTTTCGACCGGTAAAAGTGAACGTTACAATTTTTCTTCTGACTGATCACATTTTTTCAATCGCCCATTCAATCAATCTATTGATTGCTCATGGCATTGTTAATGTTGGTTGAATTGAGTTCTCGATTGGTTCCAATTTCGACTTCATTTGAGCACAACATCGTGGACACTGATTGACACATCGATCAATAAGAGATTCTTCAATCGAACACCTTACTACTAAAGATGATCAACATGCCGGTCGATTGGATAGCGGATTAGTTAAACTTCTTATAATATTCATTTCAAATATCTTTCGACCGATTCTATGATTGATTTTATAAGTTTGACTGGTCATTCAACCAGTAGTACTATAAGCTTGATTTTTCAAAATCTTGATTTTTTAGATTCTTTGAAATACATTCACTTGTTCATCTTATGCCTGTATGTCTACACTCAAATAATGATTAGTAACATTATGGTCAATTTCATTTGTTATTATCAAAATTTGGAAAATAATCAAGGGATTTTATAATCTTCTTCTTTTTTTATGATGACAAACTTATTGGGGGATGGAGAATATAATAATACAACAAATATAAATTTTCTCTCCCTTAAATGTATGCATATAATATGTATACTTTTCTCCCCCTAAATATATGCACTTGGTTTGTGATATTTTAATGCACAAAAATATGTAAACATTCATTATAGTATAATTTCCTTTCATTTTGAATCTCTCTGTCTAATGTGTTCATATGTGATGATGGAAGAATGTGACAACTCAAATTTTAAAGTGATTTGGAGTGCTACATTTTACACTTCTAAAAACGGAACAAACTAATGGGAATCTTCACCAAAGGGAATAATTGGACTAGTATATATGAATTTTTATATTAAAATAAAAAAAAATTCGAGATGCCTAAGAGAGTGCTTAAGAAAATAGCCTTAAAATTCATAATATTTCAAATTTCAATTGTTATGCATAATAGAATATTTATTCTTGTACCTTATTCAATTAAGCATAAAAAAATTATAAGTATTGGATAATAAAATATGTAAACAAATATTCTTTTTGTAAAGAAAAAAAATAGCTCCTTCTACCTATAGCTTAGGTCCAAGTTGAAAAGCGAGCTAAAACATCTTTTATGAAGCTCAAAACATGAGTCTAGATCACTTTGGCCAACTCCATCTTAAGTTTGGTTTATAAGTTAGACCAACCTCTAATCTTCTTTAGTGAGAATTGAGTTCACCACCATGCAGAAAACTTGATTCCATAGAAAAATCTATTGCTTGCTCATGCTCACGATATGACACCATCAACATAGGATAGGATCAATAACTTTTTTTTCATAATTTAATCTAACTCTAACTTTATAAATTAATCTATTTTAAATGTTTTGCTTTCTAAATTATCATTTCCTTTTTTATGGGTAAATAAATTATCATTTCTTTATCCGTGCATCTTTACATTCAAATTCAAGTATGCACTTAAGGCTCATTTTTTATATACACAACGTCGGAATTCAATTCGTTTCCTAAAGTGATATAAGAAAAACCCGAAGAACCCAAATCTATTCGATTAAAAAAATTTAATAAAAAATAGATGTTTGAATATAATTTAGAATGATTTTTAATAAATTAAAAATCTACTTTCTAAAATTAGGACTCCATTCGAAAAAAAATCATAAAAGTTTATGAATCCCATTTTTTATTTATAAATTTCTTTATTCATATAATTAATTAATATTTATTACAGATATGATTTTTTTGTATATAATTTGAACTCTAATTTGATCAATTTAAAATTTTAGTAATATATTTTATATTTAATTATAAATTAAATTTCTTTGATTGCTTATGTTAGTTTTAATTTATTATATATTTTTTTAAATATAATTAGACAAAGTAGGTCACGATTCATCCACTAGAGGTGGATTTACTTTTTAAATAGTTTTAAGATGAATTTTTAGTTTAAAAAATTAATTCAGAAAAAGCGAATGATTTTTATGGTCCCAAAATTCAACTGACTATTTTCACCCCTATTATTAATGAGAAAAAATATGTTATTTTGACATAGACTAATTTAGATTTAATTAAGATCGTTTACAATGATATAAGATTGATACATCAACTAACAAATGATGAGTTTTTTATTGCAACAAAAGAATTAAGAAAAAGACAAATTAAAAACATTTATGGAATATGCTTTGTTACATATATGTATATATTTGATGAACTAATTAATTCTTATTAATATGCGGTAAAAGGAATATTATGAATAGTATAATATACTAAATTAATAATTTTAATGATGATACGAGTCAAAGGCGCAACCAACCCAAAAATTTTTACTCGACTAAAATCAAATCGCAAAAATAATAAAAAAATTGAATACGGCTTAGAGCAATTTTTTATAGAGCGAAATCAACATGCTTACATTTGGGCCTCACTCAAAAAACAATGTAGAGGCCCGTGAATTCGTTTCTATTTATTAATTTTTATTTATATAGCTATATTTAAAAATAAGTATTTTTTTGTTATTGATATAATAATTTTTATTTAATTTAATATTTTCCTATCACATTATGAAACCCCAATTTGAACCATATCTCATATTTACTTATAAAAATAAAAATATTTGTATTAATTTTAAGTTATTATTTTTTAAAATATTATTTTGTTGAAATATAGGTTCAGAAAAAATCATGGACAAAATTGATCAAATTTTTTTAAAAAAATTAGAATGATTGTTCTTAATTTAAAAGATTGACTCAAAAAATAAAGAATATTTTTTTAAAAAATTGAAAAATTAATTTGATCCGTATCACTTTAGTCTTTAATCAAATGAGTAAGGGTCTTCACGAGTCGAGTTTGACCCGACCCGATCTCGGATTCGATCCGATCCGCTCGATCCGACTTGATCTGATCATTGGAGGGATGGATCCGATCCAACCCGATCTGATTCGAGTTGAGTGGTCGAGTTTATTTTTTCTTTTTTTTAATTTTTTTCTTACCTTTTCTATTATTTAATATAAAAATATGATATAATATTTATTTTAAAAGTATAAAATAATTTGTTAAACATTTATATATTATTTTACATATTTAAAATATTTTATTTTAATATTTTTTAGTACAAAATATAGAATGAAAATTAAAAAAAATAAATAAAAAAAATTGAATATTTCGAATCGAATCGGATCAACTTGAATAGAACCGAAATCGAGTCGAATAGGACCTGACCGAACCCAAATAGTTTAGGTCAAATTGAGTCATGAAATATCCCACTCACTTAACACGGTAGTAACAAATTTTCGTAATTTCATTGTAAAATCCGGACCATCATGAAATTTTCAAAAAAGAAAAAAAAGGACCCCCATGAACGATGAAGCAAAATCCCCTCTTGGATCTCCATGTCCAACCTGCAGGCAGCAATCCCTGACCTCCCCTACGTCGCCCTCTAAGACTGCTTTTTACTTGCATTGGGATGAACAACTCTGACCAAAAGCTCAAATTCCAAAAGGATGCAGACCAAGACGCCCTCCCTGCTACTCTCTCACACTCTGTTTCTTGCTCGCTGAGAGAAAACTATAATAATATTGACGAGACTGTCTCATCCAGGTGTTCGGAATTTGACTGCCTCGTCTCTCTCTATCCTTTTTTTTTCAGAACTTTGGACGATGGTCTTGAGGATTGATCATGACAATGCATTTATTATTGAGACGTAGGTCACGGCGACCACTTCTTCCTTCCCAACAGGGAAGGAATCAGAGAGAAACTGTGTAGCTCTTGGTTGTACCTATTGCTGCAGAATGGGGAAACAGAGCCTGGAGTTTGGGTAGATATGTCGTTTGCCTAAGAATTATTTTTTTAAGGCAGGACGGTAACTAACTCTCTCTATATATATATTGAAAAAATAACAAGAAGTTAATGAAAATATGAAATCTTTGGTCACAATTGAGCCTTGTGATGGTCAAGACTTTCATTGACCTGAAGCTTGGTATTTTTTGAAATTAAATTTATTTGATCATTAACGGCCCGTTTGGATGTCGAAGAGTTAATCTTCGACAAGGATTATCAAATTCGTAGATTACAAATAATCCTCTGCCTACTTTTGTATTCCACTCATTTTGTAGAATATCATAACATCAAAAATAAGCGGCCGACAAGGTTAAACATACATTGTAAAATGTGCACGCGTTGTCTTCCATTAATCTTAATCTATCTCGCATTTGGTTGTATTTCATAGATTATCTACTTAATCCAATAGATAACCCACAACCAAACAACGCCTAAGGGCCCATTTGAATGCCCAAAAGATAATTCCCGACAAGAATTTTCAAATCCACGAGGAACATATTACAATAATCCTCGGTCGACTTTTTGTATTCCACCTATTTTGAAGAATATTATAACGCTGAAAATAAGCGTCCAACAAGATTAAACATCCATCGTCAACCGTGCGACGCTTGTCTCCTCTTAATCCTAATCTACCTCACGTTTGGTGATATTCTAATGATTAAGATGTTATTTCATCTGTTAACCCACAACCAAACATCGCCTAATAGAATTGTGTTCTAATGATTAACTGAGAGCCAACCTGTCCATATTCCATTTCTAAGTAAGATTTGATTTTTGAAGTCAACATAGGAATTTATCTCGATTTCGAATTAGTCAAATGCTAATGATCATAAATATCAAGATCTCGAATGAGTATTAAAAAAATAATTTTTCCATAAAGAAGAAAAAATAAAGTTAAATATAATATCTCTTTCAACTTTTATAATTCAAACTCCGAAAAAATTAGAAAAATCTTCCACACATAACATACTTAAAATGAAACAACATCAATATCAATCTTATTTCCTATTTAAATTGTATAAATCCGCTCGTTTTCCATTTTTTCCTCCAATCCTCGTACTCTTTGGTTATTTTGTGATTAGAAGAAGAAGAACGATTAGAACTAACTAATGGGGACTCAAAGAAATGACAAGAATGGTGAAAATATGTGTTAACTAGATTTAAACTATGAAACTCATTTTTCTAAAGCTATCAAAATATTTTTTAGGTTATAAATGGCCTCAATTCATATTAGTAATTCAGTGTAGTAAAAGCTTATTAGTACTCCAGAAGATGAATTAGAGGCAGCTCAATCTATTCCTTCATTTATGATATGGTCTAGTGGATTTGAGGTATGTTTAAATCATTCATTTTAATGTTACAATGCCAAATTTGAGGATTTTTTTTTCTTAGAAATTAATGAATTGGTCCCCATTTAGATGTCCAAGATGATATTGTTTACTCATGTGAATTCATTGAATTGTATTTAAAATAATATACTATTATCAACTTAATATATATTCATAAAATTGATAGCTCAGTTTGCTTTATAACCTCATAATCATTAAATTTTAGAAATATTTCAATCACGATCATTTTGACCGGCTATTGATAAATTTTTAGTGGATCACCTATGTTGGTGCATGCATAGGATTATGTCAACATTATCTTTCTCCTTCACGTTAGAGTATAAAATATATATCGATATTTTTTTCTCTTCTTCACTCAAATTTAATTTGTATCTACAGGGGAATTCATATCTTTAAGAGTTTTAGTCGTATTCATCATTATACAAATTAAAATAATAAAAAAAGAAACATAATGACATAATAAATAATAAAATATTATTATAAGGTTCATTCAAATTTTGTAACCGTAAAATAAATAATAAAAATGTCATGTTATCATTTTCTCTGTTCACTCAATTTTACTTTGCAATGTCATGATCATTAAATTTCATAAATATTTCAGTCGTAATCATTGGGAGCGACTATTGATCATTTTTCAGTGGACCACCTATGTTGATGCATGCGTAGCACTAAACATTTTTTCTCTTCTCCATGTAAGATTTTAAAATATAATATCAATATTATTTTTTCTTCGCTCAAACTTCATTTGTATCTACATGATCATTCAAACTTTTAAGGGTTTTAGGCGCAGTCATCGTTATAAAAAGTTAAAATATAAAAAGGAAACAACATTAAATAATAATAAAAAGACTATTATAAGGTTCATTTGATTTTTGGAACCACTTGATTAAATAAATAATAATGATATCATGTTAACATTTTCTTTCTTCGCTTGAATTTCAAAATAATAAAAAAATAAAAAAAGGGCAGTAGGCCGATAAAGGAGCTGTTACCCCTCGCCCCTCTATTGTTGGTGAGAGGAGCCCATTACGGTGATGCTGCCCTTTTTTTTACATTTATTTGTTTATCACTATAGAATTTAAATAAAGTGAGAAAATTACTAAATGTGACAATATTTTTTTCTTAAAAAGAATAAATAGTTAGGAAAGTTTAATTCTCTTTCTAATACGCTTATTTTAATTTAATGATGATCGTGACTCAAACTTATGAAAAATTGATAACAAATGACAATCCCATAAAGGAGCTTTAACAATAGAAGGGGGGGGGGGGGGGGGGGGGGGGTTGTTGTGTGTTAGGGACGACAACCCTTTGACAGGGTTACTACTCTTTTATTATTTTAAATTTTAGTGAAGAGAGAAATGCTAACATGACATCACATTTTTATTTCATTAAGTGATTATTGAAATTGAATGACCCTTATAATAATTTTTATTATTTCATTCAGTTTCTTTTTTATTATTTTAATTTTTTAAATGATGATCATAATTGATTTTTTTGAAAAAGATGAATGGTTATGTAAATAGAAAATTAAGTTTGAGTGAAAAAGAGGGAAAAATTGATGTGATATTTTATTTTTTAAAATTTGACATGGAGGAGAGAGAATGAAAAATGAATGATAACCGACCACGATAAGAATGACTAAAAGATTTCTAAAGTTTGATGACTATGAAATTATAAAATGAAGTTAGCTAACTATTTTGTGCGTATCCACTAAGTTGAATGATCATTTTTTAAATTTACTCAAATTTCATATGATGCTTATTGTATGAAGATGAGAATAAGGAGGAGAATTTTGAACATATATATGCATGAATGATACATAAAAATGTATGCTTAAATGATTAGAAATATATTTTGGACCATGTTAATTGTTATATAGATCTTCGTTTATGTTCTAGAAATTTAGGACATGAAAATTTACTTGAAAACCTAGAAAACTCACAATTACCTATGATCCACTAAAATGTTCGAACGTTCAAACTTATCGATGGAGAGAAATTTTAGTAGGACAAACAAACCCCTTAGACTGGATGTTTGACTACTTAATCAAATAAAATCTTACAAGTTATATAGGATGAATCAAACTTTGAACCCATCATGTCCAAATGTTTGAACACTCTGAACTGTTGCATACTAAAAGTTGGAAGTCCAAACACTTGAACAATATGAACTTTTAAGGACTTCAAAGCTTTGGATGACCAACCAACAAGTCCAAAAATCAAGAAGGAAAAAATCTAACCACATCGATCGACCAATTTGAATATTCAAATCAACACTAGTCTATAACATCCAAGAAATCATGATTGATCTGAACTCCTCAACTTTCGGGCATTTGTAAATATGATAGAGAGAATACAACTTTTGATTCACAAATCCAAAACAAACCAACTCAATTCCTATTGATTTCATACTCCTCTAAAATAATTCTTACTAGTGATTTAGAATCACATTTGATCTCATATGTCTTGATTAGATGTGTATGCACAAATAATAATAAATAGATTAAGAAAGAAAAGATGAAAAACATGGGTTACTATTGCCTATAACTATGTAAAAGGATAACTAGAATGATAATATTTAAATGAGAGACATATAGTGCAAGTGATTGCAAAATGATGAAGCTACATGGTCCGATGAAGACAAAAATCAGAGAGTCATTATTTTTGTTGTGCGAAAATATTTCACCCTATCGCTGCATTGATCTACCATTAACTTTATGACATAGGTTTTATCATTTAGCAAATAAGAAAAGATGTACTCTTTTCAATTAAAGAAAAGAATGAAAGATGATTGATGAAAGAGCTATATTATAAAATTAATGAATAAAGATGATGACATAATTCTTTCCAAATTGGATCAAACATTGACTTACTAGCCATTCCTTTAGCACATTTATTTTATCGTAGAAAATGAACTATAACAATACTATTATTACATGTCCCGAATTATGCTTCATTGTTTATTTAATGCTTACCATCAGGGGCGGACCTAGGACCGTTCAGCTCATGGATGCAATTTTTTTATAAAATATTAATATGAAAACTATTATATTTGAAATATAAATCAACTAAAAAATGTTTCAATTTTTTGTGCAATAAATTTATTGTCAACATCGTTAAAGGATTCCAAATCGATATAAGATATTATATCATACAATTATTCACAAAAAAAGTTAATAACACTAAACATGCATAGTAATAAGTTACTAGAAAAATTAATAATATCATATCAAGAGTGATCTTGTTTATTAAAAGTAATTTAAATTTGTAGTCATAGATATGGAGTTAAGATAAACTAAAGAGTTAAGATAGAATGTGAAGACTTAACTATCAAATGAAGCTATGCAATAGTGATAATATAAAAACAATATATCATATTTTATTTCAAAGTAAAAAAATAAATTGAAGGATATCATTAGTAATAAGATATAGCTTTTATTAATTGTTACTTGAGTTAATACCTGTATAATAAATTCTTAAATTTTAATGGGGTCCGACCCCATTAATCAAAATGTAGGTGTGCTCATGCTTATCATATGAACATGATAATGGTTATTCATGAATGATTGATAGTGTGCATGGAAACATAGCTCAGGGGCATTTGTATTGTCAATTATGTTATTGTTGTTATATATGTTGATATATTATGTCGCATCAAAGTATTAAACTTTGAATATTTATTATGTTTGATGTTATAATGATGTATATATGTCATGTGATTATTGAGCTTCTGCATTTATGTATTGATATTTTAGCTTTAGTGATATGTTAAAAGATGTATATTATTTTATTTTATAAGTGTTTCACTAATTTGTTATCCTTCATGATCATCTTGATAAATAAATGGGTCAAAATACATAATATGCATCTACAAGAGAAGGTTTTGTCATATGTTGAGGGTCAAATTTTAAATCATTACAAGGATAATTTCCTATGCCCATTTGTATCCATCGATAGAAATGGATATCTATACATACCCAACTATGTTTTTGCAAAAGAAAGAAATTAAAATAAACATATTTTTACTTCTATATGTTTTTAATATGAAAAGCTTCATTTGTAGGATCTCATACAATCAATAAAGGTTGAGTTCCCGAAGAGCTAAATATGAAATCTTATCTTTTGGGTAGAAATTATGATATTTCTAATAATAATCTTGAAGAAAAGGATAATTATAATGACTCAAGGTTTAAAAATTAAATGCATTAACATCTAATTATATAGGGATAATATGAAGAAGTGATAATATAACTACTCTCTTTAACTTTTAAAATTTAGGATTATTTTTTTAAACCTCCCCTAAATTGTCATGATTTTCTGCATCCAATCCCAAAGTATGAACTTATCTCATGATATCCTTGAACTTTATCGAATTTTCACTTTAGTCATTTCGTCTGATTTTGTTAATTTTTATGTTATTTTTGTTTTGTCATTTATTAAAACACTAAAATACACTCTCCACATAATAATTGAAATATATGTCCTATCTTTTTGTGTTTAAAAATTAAAATAAAATACTAATAATAAATAATATAAAAGGACTTCCAATAATGAAGAGGAATTATTTTTATTTTTATATTTTTATATTATTTTATTAAACACTCAAGACAAGTCATATATTTTAATTATTACGTAGGGAGGACACTTTAGTCTTTTCACAAATGAAAAAAGAAAAAATAATAAAAAAAAGTTAATAGAATAATACGAAATGACTAAAGTGAAAAATGTGGCAAAGCAAATGGACATATTTTGAAGTTAGATGTGAAAGATCAAAATAGTTTAGGGGAAATTTAAGGAAATAACTCAAAAAAATATTTTAAGTGTTAGGAGTTGAAAGCAAATGATATCTTGATTGGAGGAGAGACTTTACAAAGTTGAGTTATTTGATAAAAGATCCACCTGAAATTTCAAATCAAAATTTGCAATATTGAAGTTTAAGAGACAGAACAATACATGTCCCTCTCCTTCAATATAGCAAGGATATTAAACAACTTATATTTTTTGTTGTCAATTCTCGGTGTCTAAAAAGCGGTGTCGTCCAACCTGTGCGACGCTAACAATAACTTGTAAATTTGATTATAATAATAACACTAAATAAATGATGATGGTTGACATAATTGGATAATAGCTAATTTGAGGTTCATTTTTGGACTCTAATGTTATATGTCATGCAAAAGTAAAAACAAATTGCCTTTTGAACATATATATATATATATATATATATATATATAATGGAGGTGTAACAACATTTAAGTGTAGTATTGTGTAATACATGATCCATTGGTTCAGATGAAATCGCCTGATCTGATCGAACGGTTGCAAACACCCTCCTCTCCTTCTGATCACCCACGCTGCATGCTGCCCACTGATCGTCGACCTCCCCATTGGTGGCCTATGATGCTTGCAATCTCCCCATTCGGCGACCAATGGCGATGCTGCACCCTCCCTATCCGACGACGATCCCTTCTTTCCTATGACCTTCTCCCCGGCGATCGCCGCCCCCTCTTTACTACGACCACCATGCACCTCTCTCCTGCGACCGTCGCCCCCCTCTCCCCTTCCCTCTCTCATGTGACTGCCGCCCCCATCGACCTCCCCTCCTCTTCCTTTAGTCTTCCCCCATCGCCATCATCGAGCCCGCATCGTCGTCAAGCCCGATATGTCTTGTCGATTGTTGAGAGAGAGAAGAAAGAGGTCGGCGTTCATTTTTCTCTTGACTGTGTTTGGTTCCAATACTTGGGCCAGAACTTGGCCCAAGTTCTGAAACTTTGGCCGAACACCTCATGTGGTATGGTGGGAACTTTCTTGCAATTAGCAAGAACTTGAAAGTTCTTGCTAATTGCAAGAACCGTATTTTTTTTTATTTTTTTCATAGGTCTAAAAGTAGATGAAGCTAGTTTTAGACTTATAACCTATTATTTTAATAATATCATTATATGTATATATCATATATTATATGCATATATTATATTATATACATATATACTATATTTAGTTATTATTTATACATTAGCATAAATTTATAATTTATTTAGGTATAATAACAAAAAAGTACATTTATTATTTATTACAATTTACTTAGTGTTATAATAAAATAAAAAATTCCATTATTATTTATTATGAAAATATATATTCTCTTGTTTAAACGTTGTCGTAAATATTTTTGTTTATTTTTACTTATCATATATCACAATAAAAGTTAACTAGTATGATATTAGAATAATTATTAATTATGGTATTCTAAATAAGTTACAATTATCTAATTTTTTATATAAATATGATGTTAAATTTTCTTTTATATTTCATTTTTTTAGTTATTAATTAGTTTATCTTAAATTTTTTCTTCTATCTAATTTGCTAATTATAAAAATATTGTATAATTAATAATATAAAAATAATCTTTATAAAATAATAAAATATAGATTTACTTCTTACTTTTTATCCAAACACCTATTAAAATTTATCTATCGAATCAATTTTTTAAATTCTCATCATTATATTTTTCTATCCAAACACCAATCTAAACTTTTTTATCTAATTAATTAGTTCTCGAGAACTAACTTTTTTTTCCAAAATTATCATACCAAACACAATCCTTGTGCCGCTGTCAACGTCTCTGCTTGTGCCGCTTGTGCCGATCGTTGTTCCGCTTGCATCGTCGCCGCCATCTTTGCCTGTGCCTCTTGTGCCGATCGTTGTTCCGCTTGCATCATCGCCGCCGTCATTGTCACCGTCGATCATTGTGCCAGAGGTGGCTGTAAGAGAAGAGGTAGGCACGGGTGAAGGTCAAGTCGAGCAGCTCTCGAGCAGGAATGGAATCCGACGCTCGCCGACAGGATAGGAGGTGGCTTTAAAAGAAGAGGCAGGAATGGCCGAAGGGAAGTGGCATCACTCATGAACCCCTAATCTACAGAGTTGATGTCGACTTTGATGTGGGCGTTGCACCCAATGTTTTTAAAATCGGACCGATCATCGAATCGGTCGGCCAACTAGGTCATGGTTCGATCGGGTTCAACCGGATTGAACCAGATTTTTATTAAAATAATATTATTTTATTAATTTAGAATAATATATTACAAATAAAAGTATAAAAGGTAAAAAATAATGAAATAAAAGTATATTAATCATCATTTTAAATTAATCAAATATTAATAATTTATTTTTTACATTTTAAGAATATATATTATTTATCATTAATTAATTTTATACTTAATTATTTAATAATTTCATAATAAATTCTTTTTTTTTGGATTTCCACTACTATTATTTTGCCCTCATTTTATTTTTCAAATTCATATTTTCTTTCCATATTATTTGATTTCTTGTATAAATTCATCCTATAAAATTTACTATATTATTATGTTTCCATTTTCATATTTTATTGTATAATATTTATACTAATTAAAATTTGGTCATCTTCTTATTTATGTTCATAGAGATATTTTTTTTTCAAATTTATCTTTATTACTATCTTTCCAATTTCATTTCAAATTCAAATTACTTTCCTTATTATTTGCATCCATTTATTCTTCACAATCAAATCATTTGTATTACTCCTCTTTTTATTATTCATGATTCCCTATTTTCATACACTTTTCTTCTTTTATTTTTTTTCCATTTATTCACCTCTCTTTACTTGTTTTTTAAAAATACCGGACCGGACCGGACCCGGTTTTGACCGGTTCAATTTGGTTTTTTATAAAAATGGTTTTTATACACTAACCGGACCGGACCGATAACCGGTTCACGATTGAACCGGTCGAACCGGCCGATCCGGTCCGGTTTTAAAAACACTGGTTGCCATACATATATATATATATATATATATATATATGGTACTCCAATAAGGTGAGTTAGGAATCCTTTAGCCTCAGATCCATATCAGAACCAGGGGAAAAAAATCTTTGAAAAGTATAATTAAAACCACATCTTCGCAGAATGAAAAAGAAAACTGACTCCGCTGAAAGCTTTTCTTTACTCACACAAACTTGAAGTCATCACCTAATGAAAAAAGAAAAAAATGGTACAGTGTTCGATGGATATATAGTCGCCGGAAAGTACGAGTATCTCGTGCCGGCATCCAGTCTTTTCTTTCTCTATTTTTTTAGTCAATAAGGGGCCTTTTCTTCTTTGCACAAGCCTGGCTGAAGCCTCTGCGTGTTCCTTTTCTTTTTCCCCTCTGCGAGCTCTCAAAAACATATATATTGCCTAAAAGAGGAAGCTGTAAGCCAGCTTTCACTGTGCCCTGCTTGAGTTCACAAAAAGAATTTGCTACAGGTGTAAAGCATTAGTGGTGCTTAATGGATTCAGATGAATTCTTAATACCCATAAATTAGCTTTAACTGATCATGAGATGATCAATTCAACATATTACTACCGAGTGTCTAAAGCATAAATAAACTTCAAATTAATCAGACGCTAGGGACTCAATAACGAAAAGTATAATTGAACTTAACAGAGAAATCAGCTAGCAGACAATTGGTACAAGCTTATTCATATATTTCAATATTTTACTTCATCCTTTTAATATATTTATTTTCAATATAAAATCTTTTGTGATTTTTTCTTTTTCTTTTACATTTTTCTTGTTATATTCATAATGTTATAATAGCTACCACATTATTAAGTTTTTTTTCACTACTTTGCACACTTTTATTATTATTATTATTATTTTATTTTTTTTCATTGTTCGTTCACTTTAGTTTGTTGTTTATAGTATAACAAATCAAGATTAATGATGAGCAAATCACTTATATTTTATTATCAAATATATTGTTTTGTAAGTTTTTTCAGTTTATGTTATTTTATTTCCTTACAAATTTAATCTTTTTCATTGTTTATTCACTTTAATTTTCTCTTTATAGTTGAACACATCATAATTAACATAAGCAAACCACTTATACTTTATTATTACTTATATTCTTTTACAAAAATTTTTACTTTTATTTTATTAATACATATTATATAACTAATATTCACTTATATTTAAATATTTAATATAATTAGTAACCTAATAAGATTATCAAATAACTTATTCACTAAATGGATATCGATAAATAATTTGAAAAAAAAAAATACATTCAGTCTTCTAAATGCTGCAGAATCTTTCATCTCACGGGGACTCCATCAAAGAAGGCACCTTTCTAGTGGGAGACGTATATCATCATTTAAAAAAAAAAATATCAAAAGATCATATGTTCGGATCTCATTAATGAAGTGCATGTATTTTTTTATTTTTAATTTTTTTGCATAATATTTATAAGCATTTATATCTAATGAAAAAGCACCTTTTCTCATAGATAAGAGTCATTATCACATTAGCAAGATGAAGATAAAGATAAAACTGTAGGTTGAAAGTACTTCGGGTACGGATTTTCGGTTTAAAAAAATCAAACCTTATTTTTCGAGTCAATTTTTTTTTGAAAAAATCATCCTAATCATTTTGAAAAAATAAAAAACACCTTATAGCGGATCAATTTTTTCGGAGCTTTACTTTTATATAATTATATTTTTAAAATATATAATCAATTAAATTAATATAAAAATATTTAAATTAAAATTTTAAAATTATTAAATTAGAGTTTGATAATGTGATAGAAAAGTGTGAAATTTTATACAAAAAATATTATATATATAATAAAAAACTAATAATACATGTATTAATTATATAAATAAAAAATTATAAATAAAAAATGAACTCTACGGATCCCTATGATTTTTTGAATGAGCCCTTAATTTTAGCGAATAAATTTTAATTTATTGAAAACTATTCTACATCATAATCGAACTCTTAATTTTCAATTTTTTCAATTCAATTTTTTTTGGATAAATTTTTCGACTTTATCGGATTTTTCATACACCCCTGTGTAACAACAAGCCTGACCTTGCTCAGCCATTAAACTGGTTGTCCATTTCAAAGGCGATTAGACTTGGAATTTACAAAACCTTCAAAGCAATGCACTAATCAATACGATCAGGTTCCCGTCTGATTTGCACTGTGTTTGTGTCAACATTACACACAGGCTCGCCTTTTTAAGCATCATCCGTTCGGCACATCCCACTTTGGATGTCGGTGCCTCCACCTCCTCCTCCACTGCCACTGTCCTCTACCAATTGCTTCCTCCCTGTATGCTTCTTGTGCCCCATCGCCATTGGAGAAAAGGACAACGCACTCACTCATCACGTATGGCTGTGTGTGGCCATCATCTCATTTTGTCTATTTTGAAAACTTGAAACTATTGACAAGCCGAACCAAGATAATTGATTACATATATATATCCGGTTTCTTGTTCTGATCGTTGAAGTGTTTGCTTGACATTGATTACCCAGTTTTGTTTCATAAGGTGACGCATCTCAAGGATCGTGAACACAACTCAGATGCAATTGAGAAGTAAACAGATGGGCTTGAAGCTTACAAATTACAACAAAGTTCATCTGAAGCCAGATACAAAATATTCCCAGAGCTTCTCTCTCTATGTCATATCACAAACAAACGTTTTATCAAACCTTTCAGTATAGTGCAACTTCAGCTTACAACAAAGTTTGTCATGACATTTCGTTGCAGAACAGGACTATATATATAAAATATAATATAATATGAAGCGAATCTAATAACCCAACTACAACAAACTGTTATTATACTATTATTTATTATCATATATTATTACCAGTAAAGAAAAAAAACTATTGAATTGAAAGAAAGAACAAACGGAGCATTCTTGGAGGTGTTCGACGATAGATCAGACTCTGAGCAAGTAAATGCTGAGTTCAGGACCGCCATTGTTGTCGGGGTTCATCATGTAGAAGGCTTCGGAGTCCTTGGAGCCGACGACGCGCTCGAACTTGGCCCTCATGTACATGACATCCCCAGCGTCAGCGTAGCCGTCCTTCGGAAGCACCCCGGCGCCCATGGACACGGGTTCGACGGCCCGCAGCACCCTCCAGTCGGACGGCGTGCACTCCCGCCGCACCGCGTATCCGCACTTCTTGCCGTTGCAGTACGCCCGCCACAGCGGCTCCTCCAGGAGCTTCTTCCCTCCGCTCCCCGGCCTGCGCTCGCACTCGAGAGCGATCCTGACGAGGCCCGAGGCCATCTCGCGCACCAGCGCGTCCGTCGGTGTCGCGAGCTCGATCAGCACTGCCGGGCACGACCTGGGGTCGACCTGGAGCGCGAAGTGCACGTGGCCCCGGCGGCGCCCGAACAGCGTGCCTGTCACCCGGGGCCCGATGCCCATGGGACGGTGCCTGCCGACGATGGCCGCGGCCAGGACCGACCGTATCTTCGACACGGCCGCCGCCGCCGAGACCTTCTTCCTGGAAGGAGGCGGCGCGGCGTCCGCAGGCGTCACCTCGTCGTGAACCGACGACGACGCGGGCGCGCGGAACGCTGGCGTCTCCTCGTGCTTCTCCTCCTCGTCGCCTTCTCCGTGCCTCCTGTCGTCTCCGCTCGATCCTTTGCTGATTGACCTCCACTGGAAGTGCCTCCTGGAGAAGGAGAAGGATGACTCGAGAGGGTTGCTGGCCATGATGTTCTTCATGGTCGCGTCAGTACTGGAACGCGAGAGAGAGAGAAAGAGAGCGAGCTGAAGATAGCAATAGAAGGCGCAACGAGTTCACCAGCGGGGTGGTGGATGACACACTTGCGTTTGTGGGTGTTGATCTCAGTTGTGTTGGTGTTGTGTGCGCGCTCCAATGGGTTCCCATTTATTCCATGCTTCCGGTCTCCTTTTGTCAGAGACTGTTGCAGTGTTTTGATCAGTAGGTCCCTGCGCAGAGGAGAGGCTACTGACAAGAAGAGCTGATGCTGCCGCTGCTGTGTTGCTGGAAGGTGGGGGAAGAGGGCGCAGTCAGGGGAGCTGGGCTCCCTTTTGTTTCTCAGAAGAAATCAAAATTTTCCCGTGAGGAGAAACCATGAAAGAAACAATTCAGTGGTTGGCAAAGAAAGAATTCAATTAGTCTCTAGAGATGACCGGTCCATTGTTGAGCGCAGTTGTTTTGTCCGCACCGCGTCAAAGTGATCTGGTAGGTCCTCAATCAAAACTGGGGCAGCCTCAACGAGGAGGGGACACCATTTTGATGAGCTCCCGTCTAAAAAATGGGTCAAATGTAAGTAAGTCTCTTCGACGTAATTTTGACTAGCTATTTGTACTCTTGTTTAAGTTTTCATGGAAAATTTTTGAGACTTGGTAGGGCTCAAGTTAGCATGTCGTGGCCATTTACCGGTCTCATCCAATTTTTTGAGAATTTATCCCGATTGAAAATAGATACAAAAATTTGTATTCAGGAGGTGCAAAAATTTGCACAATTTTTATGGGAGGTCGTAATCGCAAGTTCTCTAATTATTTCTCAATACGACTTTGACTAATATTATAAAAAATAATATGTAAGTTTAAATTCATTCCAATATGATTTTCATGTAAAGTTTCTCAATTTTGATCTCTCAACTTAAATTTATAAATAAATGATTTCTAAACTTTATACAATTTTTACCGAAGTCCCTTTTACATAACTACAATTTTTTTTTTCGATTTCAAATTTTAAATGGTAAGTGAAGACAATAAAAAATATCGAGAATTGAGACGTGTTATTTGGGGAGGGCCCTTGCCCTCCCCCCAATTTTTTTGATAAAATATATAATTTAGTCTTTTGCAAAGTTCCATAGGATGAACTTGACTATATCAATAATGACCTATGAATGATAGAAGATTGCAAGCCCTTCTAATGATGAAATCTATCTTATATGTACATATGATCGGGCTCAAGTTTAACAAAAAGTGAAACTCTTATTGCAAAATGAAACCCAACTCGAGTATATGGTGTGCTCGGCTTGGGCTCTATCGAAAGTGAAAGGTGTCAGCTTGAGCATAGTACATATGGCTTGGGCATATGGACGATGCAGCCTGAGTTGTTGGATGAAGCATGACAACTCAAGCATAAGAGAATCTGTCCTAAGTGTGAATTGTGCTTAATTCTTACGAAACTTGAATTTAAATGATATATAATTGTTCACATTTAAAACTAAATTATTAACAAAATATGATTCACAATTAGAATTCGGCTTAGATCGGTCAAGACTCAACTCGAATAAGGTGGAATATGACTCGACCCTTGGTTCTACACATAAACATTTTTTACGCTAATTATTAATCATGAAAGATTAAATAAAACTAATGCAAGACATTAGACAACTCAGATAAAACATTAATCTCGCATCATAATTACATTCCCAGAGGACTAAATGATAAAATATATTAAGAGAAAAATGAGGTTCAACGTAACCTTCTCCTAACTATTAAACTTCTCCATAACTAAAAGAATTAAACATTAATTTTAAGGAGCAAAATATAAAATTAATACTAGAAATTGTAAAACAAGCTTCCATGTAGTGGATGACTTTAAAATTGGAACAAGTCTTAGTCGAGATTGTGCCTTAAATGATTGCTCAAAACTCAAAAACTTCGATTGATTTGTAGTGAACTTAGATTCTTCTATGGCTAAGGGTTCAAACTCCAAGATTGCATATTCCTTGGGGTCATAATACATTGATATTTATAAGGGTGGCGGCCTCCAAGGTTTCTAGTTGCTTCTAGAGCTTAAATCCATATGAAAGTCGATCAATCTAGACTAGACTAGCAAAAAATAGAAGATAATCAACAATAGAGATGAGATAACTGAATGGACATAAAGTAAGGTTCTATAATGCTCCTTAGGAACAACCTCCCCAAACATGCCAATAACAACAAAGATCGTGACAACCTCGACAAAAAAAGCCACAACAAAAGGTAAGGACCAACCCCAATGCAAACTCAGTAGGCACCTCAAAAGAAGGGGTCAATGTAATTACTATTCAAGTACATATGCGAGTGAATGTAGAAACAAGAACAAAAAAATACCAAATAGGTATACAATATAGAAGTTGATGCAAATCATGATGACAATGATGTCATAAAAAATATCTTTTCTATAGCTGGACTCCTTACTGCTATGTTATTCAATTTAGAAGCTGCTCATTTACGTGCAATAGTGTTAGGGGTACTTTGCAAAATCTTACTTATTCTATGGAGATTACAACCCAAATGGTATATTTCACACTACGAGGTATATGCCTATAATGTATCCATTGACATTGAGGGCCAAAATTGTTCGATTAGTTTAATCACCATCTCCATATATAATTATGATGTCATATTATGGATAGACTAGTTGTCATACCATGATACAATACTATGTAAGAAAAAAATAAGATGGTTATCAAAGATTCGGACATACTAAGATCAATTGTCACAGTCCACTCCGTGACTAAGTTCTATACCAACTATTACCTTTCTTAATTATGTTTAGCAATTTTATAAATAAAATCAGCAAAATCTCCTCCCTTACTTATCTTGAGTTATTTGCCAATACATACAAAAGATGTATATATATTCATCAAAGTTAAATAAACAGTTATAAGAAGACATATCATTCACATATTATCATTATAATTTTTTTCCACTAACCACCTCACATATAACACCCCACATGATCAAGTTTTATACAACCTCACTAAAAGATTCTAATAAACTCTAGTACAACTCTTGAGTTTATTTATTACATGCATATTTTTTAAAAACGAAAGTGAAGGGAAAATAAAAGTGCTCCAATGGTTCGACCTCTTCTATATGCATCAAAGGCAAACTTCGAGTCGACTTAACTCGAGAACTTGGAGTTATCTAAAAAATTCAACAAGGGTAATCTGAGCAACAATCCTTTGCTCAGTGAGTGGAATAAAAATACAACATAGGAGAACAATACGAGTGCATATAATATTTAAATAAACATATTTCTTTCATATGAGAAAATATTTAAAGCATAACTCATATAACATAACTTTCTAAATCATATGAACTTTTACATGAATACAAATTATTCAACATATCATCATATTCTCAATTAAACTCCACATATGTATCATTGCACATACTCATCATGGGCCAATACGTATTTTTCTATGATCATGTGTCATACAGATAAGCAGAACTTCAAGATTAAGAGTATCAGATACGTAGAGCAAATCATGGATCAATACGTATCCCTCTATGATTGTGTGTCATACAGTTAAGCAAAGCTTCACAATCAAGAGTCTCAGATACGCAGAGCAAATTATAGGTTAATATATATCCCAATCATGATTGTGTGTCATCCAATCATGATTCTCAGATACGCAGAGCAATCACGGGTCAATACGTACCCCAAAGTCTATATCGAATGCGGTCCTAAAGACATTTTTCAAACAGCATGACTAATGAACACACGGAGTTTAACAATATCAAAATACACAAGCATTGTTTAATAAAACTTATTTTAACTTCACAAACATTGTTCCCTAAAAATATTTTCATGTAAGAGGTTGTTCCATCTCGTATAAAATCATTGAAACATATCATAAATACTTTTTATAGCTTAAGATATGTTTCAATAATAATAATATTAGTAATCTTTACTTGAGATAATATCATAAATAAAAAACTAACATATAAAATGCTATGTTGTAAATTTACCCACTCATCTTGTACTTTATTTTTTCAAAGAGATTTACTAGATTTTTCTCCTTTCACTTGTAGCTTGTTGGTTTCCTATAAGCAAAGATGCTATTTCACTTTCCAATTACTAATAATAACAATATGCAATGTATGTTTATGCATGAACACTTGTTCACCTTAAAATGCATATAATCCATTCTAATACTAATTCCTAATTTTAAATATTTATGTTTATACGTTATTTCACACTTGAGACTTTTCAATTCTTCAAAGTTTAACTAGGTGTTGTCTCAGGATTTCAGATTGAGTGTGTGTCAATAAATAATTCATAACTTCTTAATCCTAAGTGAAAATCTTATGACTCTAGATAATTTAGAAACTAGACTTATTAAGATTTGCAATCCTCAAATATCATTAACTAATTCAAAGTGATCAAATCATAAAATTCAAGGCAATCTGACTTAGGATTTATGCTTTGACAGACTGTGTATCACTGAATGATTAATTTATATCTTTAACAATACTTATCCATTTGATGAGATCCTAATTTTCCTAAAATCTATACTTCAGTAGCGTTTAAGCATAAAAAATTGTTTGAATTTAACTCCTTGTACGCCCTTATAACAAAAATGGTTAATTAGGATCGTGATCTGTCCATGTCCTGGAATCTGACAGAAGAATCACTATGAAATAAAAATTTCATTTCTCCCAACCTACAGGTCCAAATAGAATTATTCCACTTCTCACCGAACTCTTAGAATGCCTAATTAATAATATCCAAATTACAAACCATAATTCATTATATTCGAATTGTGCTCTAATTTATAAGTTGAATCTATATCAGACTCGGGACAAAGTGATTGACCTACGATGTTGGGTTCATAACTTTCTCTACAAAAGTCCTTTTTATATGATTCTTGTGGCCATGGAAATATAACTTCGAGAGGAGGAGGCATGTAAAGTTTTAAGATTTATGAAGAATGAACCAGGAAGATACAATCGTATGAAAGTGAGGGTCGGTTTTGGATCTGCAGATTGACCTTAACTCAGCAAACTTTCCGAATTGCTTTAGGACGTTCGGCCAAGGATTTCAACGTGTAAATTTTTTTGCTTGCGGATGACACAAATAAGTGATTTATATATTTTTCTCAGATTTTTAACACGTCGTATGGATGTTCTAAAAATTCATTACTTAGCACCCGGTGAGTTGCCTGCTTGAGCTACTTGAAACCCTATTGGTTGAAATAAAGGTCCAATCATATTATTTTGTTAAAAATTAATATTAAACATCTAATTAATCATAGTTAAACATGTTTATTATAATATTTACAAATATTATAATTTATTCCTAATAATCTTATATAATTTTTTATAATGCTTATCGATAATTTAATTATGATTATGCTTTAATCCAAAAGTTAATTGCTACATGCAATCATGACTATATGTACATCTATAATAACTTAATATGATAATTAGATGCATGATTACATATAAATAATGTTTGTGCAGCACGTCCTTGACAATTCTCTCCTCCTTAAAAAAAATTCGTCCTCGAAATTTAGATGCATGTTCCGAAAAATAAGAATGAATATTTTCTTCTTATTTGGTCATTCTCACTTCCATGTTTCTTCTTTTCTGGAATGATTTACCCACAGTACTAACACTAAAGGAAATTTTCATTTCCAAAGTTCCTTTTCCTTGATTCTTATAATTTATACTATATTTTCTTCTCAAGACAAATTTTCTTATACTTGGATAGATTGAGTTGCTCTTTATGTGCAGAAGACTGCTCTGCAGTTTATTGATGGTATGATCTCCAATTCTCTATGAGCATAAGGTAATTATATGTACTATTCTTTATTGATGTTTTGCTCTCTTTGGTTTTTGCTTAACGCAACTGCTAGCACACCTTATATTCGAAAGATATGAGAAAAGCTGATTATTGCATCAACCCAGATGAATTAGCACCCATTGCACATGGACATAATAACAAGGATTTGAAGAGCAATGAAGGACTAGATGGAATAGTAAGGAAGATCTCTATTTCACTTGATGCTGACATAATGACAAGTAGAATATCCTTTTTTCAACAAGTACATCGAAAAATTCACCAAGAAGCTTCTAGATGTCTGTTTGGGATGCTTTAAAGATTTGTCGTTGATCATTCTTATGATTTGAACTTTGATATCTACAGTTGTTGGACTTCTAACTGAAGATTGGCCAAAGGGTGCATACGAGGGTTTAAGAATCTTATTTAGCATATTTCTGATCGTCATAGTTACAATAGTCAATGACTATAAGCAGTTATTAAAGTTTAGAGGTTTATATAAGGAAAAAAAAGATCTTGATCCAGGTGATAAAAAATGGACACAGACAAAAATTCATGTTGGCGAATTGTTGTTTAATGAATTGAGCTTGTTTGCAAAGGGTTAGATCAATATCATCGAAGCATAGAAATATTGAAGATATTATGAATACACAATATCTCTGATGGTAGAACTTAACAAATTAATAGCTGATACGGTACATTATGAAATCTTATATGGACCTATGTATCATGGACATAACTTTCATTCATGTTTTTTTCCTAAGTAATGTTGTCCTTGTGAATTCACTATTATGATCGATTTTTTTTATTAATATTTCATAATAATCTTGGATTTATGGTGTATGATGCATGCCTTGGATTAGTCCCACATACATAAGTCACAGGAGAGATGCTGGGTATATATGGGAGGATGACCTTGACCTGGTAGAACGCATTTTGGTAAAATCATACGGGCTTAGGCCCAAAGCGAACAATATCCTATTCAAGTGCAAGGGTGTTACATATGGTATCAGACCACTCCGCGTGGCTTAAGCCATTAGGTGTAGGCGCTTTCCAGAGGTATTAAAAACACAGGACTCTGCTAAGTGGTAACACGATGTATAGAGTCTTACTTGGTTGGGAAGGTGGAGCAGCAGTCACCCCATGCTTCCTTCAAGTGGATACTGGATCAGATCCAATCGGCGCGGGAACAAAGTCCGGGCACTATGGTAGGACGTGGATCGATCATGACGAGAATGGACTCCCCCGTAATGTAATGGTTTAGAAGAGTCCCGGTCCAGTTCCCCGCCAACTCGCAGCTTGGAGTTTTCTCAAACTCGCAGCTTGGAGCCTAGCGCGCTCCGGCTTTCGAGCCTCCGCTTAGCATGGTGGGGTGTGATCACCCAACGAGGGCATTGAGTCCCCTAAGGGGGAAGGGTGCATGAGGTATGTCTTGAATTAGTCCCACATGCATAAGTCACGGGAGAGATCCTGGGTATATATGGGAGCATGACCTTTGCCTTGTAGGACGCGTTTTGATAAAATCATGCAAGCTTAGGCCCAAAGTAGACAATATCCTACGCAAGTGCAAGAGTGTTACATCAATTATATGAGGTACTACCAAGGAAGAACACAAAGTATTTGTGTATGTAATCAAGGCACATTATATGTTGTTTAAGGGGTGCAAGGTTACTTAACTAGTGTAGTTTCTACTGACTCTCCAATTAAGAACCTTGAATAGTTGGACATTGTAAAAGATTGTTTATGTGTTTCCTATGGACATTTTTGAATTGCCACCACAAAAAGGGATGCAGATTTTCATATTGATCTACCTCCTAGAATAACTTCAATTTTGAAGGTACCATATCGACTTGCACCAACGAAAATGTTAGACGTAGATATAGGAGCTAGTTGATAATGAACTCAATCGTCCAAGCGTCTTGATGTGGAGAAATTATGTATACTTTTCATATATGTTCAATATGCATTTATCTCATGTTTTAATATGTTTTCATGCTCAAATGCTTTATTGTTGAAATATAATATTTATGACTTCTCCACATCTATCTTATGATTCTTGGGATATTTTATTTGTTTTGATTATTTTTATGTAGAAATATCAATCGGCAAAATTTTGGGGAATACATGCGAATACATCCAACTTATACACAGACAAATTTGAAAACAAATGATGCAGATTCACCAAGTCCAAAGCAACAAACATCAAAGAAAATATACCTTTCCACATCAACTTGATAGATTCCATTGCACAAGAGAGAAAAAACTTTCTCTACACTTTTATGGACAGATATGGACAACAAAAGACTATTAGGATAGTGGATAGTGAACATGTGGCAAGCTAAGAAAAAAAGCAGCAAAGAAGGACCACCAGTGAATTCCTTTCTGCTGGGACAATGGACAACAGATAGGTGGCAAGGGAGAAGGGAGCCATGAAGGACCACAAGATCATCTTCTTTTGGCTGGAAAAGATAGACATGTGACAAGCTAAAAGAAGACAACCACGAAGGACCACAACAAGAATTCCTTGTTGTTGCTTGATTCTGGACCGGTGACAAACCAAGAGGGAGCATATGCATCTTCTTTGGCTGAAAAAGCTAAAGAAGAAGATGAGAAATCAGCAGGAGAAGTAGTGGACATTTGGCACAATCCCTTGGGCTATACAACACAAGAAGGAAGTTGAAGAAGGAGTTCTAATTTTGGACGAGTTTGGATCCATTGCTGCTGGAAGGAGGAGTTGAGGAAGAGGCTAGGACCAGCAGCCTCTCTCCTTCTTTTCTTTTATTTATTTTTCTTCTTTTCCTCTTCTTTCATTTTCTTGATGTATAGACTAGCTGGGAAATGTTCTATGATGGAACTTTATGTTTTCTGTTCTTATCTCTTTTGATATCATATTGTTTAAAAGGTTGTCGAACTACTATTTTATTAAAGGTGTGCTATATTTTGTCTTGTGTTGAAGCGTTGTGATAGATTTATATTTGGATTGAGGTTTTGAATCGCTGTTGCCTTGCCCTCCTCCTCGACCGTAAGGATGTTTTAGGCTCTGCGTGACCGAAGCGTAGAGACATCGAACGTTGGCGAAGCGATTCCCAGTTTGGTTTCTTTTTTTTCCTCGCAGCTATGATTTGATTAAGGTTTTAAATCACTCTCGCTTCGCCCTCCGACTGTAGGGATGTTTTAGACTCTATGCGACCGAATGCAGAGACACTGAGTGTCAGCAGAGTGACTCATTGTTCGATTTAGTGTTACCTTGATAAGGATCGTTGTTTGTTATTTAATTTAGACGTCACACGTTTCTAAACCCGAAGCCTGAGAGGGACACACGTATTCTGAAGCTTCGATAATATATGACCTTAGTGAATCAAAATTTAAACTATCTTAGATGGGTTTGAAGTGTGTGTAGGGTTCTTTTCATTCTCTATTTTGCTTCACCATTGCCATCTTTGATTTGCTTTTGATTCTAAGAGTTTTCACCCGAGAGGGAAGATCTTATTCCTTCTTCGTTGTTGGCGATCCAAGAGGGCACATGGCGATTGAGTTACGTATAAAGGACTCTTAGCAATCCTAAGTTTTATTTTCAAATCGATTTCTCTCTTAAATCGTCTAAATGCTCTTCGCGACATCCCAGTTCCCTGCGTTCTACCCGGGAGGGTTATCTTTATAACTCTAAAATGGATGTAAGCCGATCATAGCTATCTTGTTCTCAGTTTATTTCTTTAAGGACACTGGGCACTGGGACGTCGTGAAGGTTTAGCTCAATCCAAAGAGGAAATGCCAATTTATATGTTCAAGCATCGTGCACGAGGGTGATGGTTGCGCTGGACATGTGAATCCCTTTACGTGTGTTAACTGGATTCGTCGTGACCACGAGACTGTCGCGGACAAGTCGAGTGTTCTTTATTACGAAATTATCCTAATACACACGTTAAGGGGCAATCTATCATCTTTACCCTAAACTGAAGTTTAGAAAACATAAATCCTAAGCAAAGACAATTCTCCAGTCCTAGCATTTATCTACACTTATCTTTGTCTACTTTTGCATTAAAATCCATAAAAATTAGTGTAGTCTTATTGTTTTGATTTTTAGTTTATATCATTTCACTTTCTTATTTTGATCAACACCTATAGACTTATGCTTTTCCTTCAAATAGTTTAATTAAGTGTGAACATTTTGACTTTGTCTTTGTGGTCGATCCTCAAGCACTACAATGACATGTCGTATACTTGCGATTCTCATAGTAATAGTGTAGATGATTTACAAATTTTAAAACTTCATTTGACATTTTTTTGTGATTAGCGATATACACTTTATGTGTGTCACATCTCTTCTTGCAATGCACCAATATTATTTGTGAAGAAAGTTGGATCGATAAGACTATGAATTGATTATCCGAGGTAAAGAAGTGATGATAAAGAGTAAGTATCCATCATCACATCCATAATATATTTGATCATTTGTCGATGATGATGGTAATTTCTAAGATTTATCTTCATAATCGTGATCACCAACTTAGGATGAACGATATATGTACTAAATACTTCATTCCAATTATGGTATGCACATAATGAGTTCACTAAGGTATGCACATTTTTCTCTTGCAATTTTTATGAATCTCATGAACATGTTGTCTGGCCATATATACTTGGATTAGTATATATTTTATTAATCATGAGAAACATAAGGGACACTTGGAAATCTTACTAGAAATCTTACACAAATATCAATTGTACATGACTTTTCTCTAACATTTGGATTAAGGTGAAAGGAGGGTAAGAAGGGGAGGGGAAAGCAAACAAAATTTTCCTCTTGTTTGGATAAAATCTCAATGGAGGGGAATGGAGGGAAATCTTCATTTTCCCCCTCCATTTGTGCTATCTTGTTTCAACTCCAAATTGGGGTGTAATAATTCCCTTCCCTTCCCTCCCCTCCCTCCCCCCCTCCCCCCTCATTTTCTTTCCTTCCCCTTAACGAGCCTTTATCCAAATAGACTGTAAGTGCAATTTCTTACTTAAAGAGATAATGTTCTAAGGTCACATCATCTCCAACAAGGTATCTTTGTGGATCCAGCAAAAGTAGAGGTGATGGCAAATTGATCACAACCCAAAAACATATTTAAGACAAGAAATTCTAATGAATAATTTGACAAGAAAAAAATGTAAAATGAAAAATTAAACTTACATATCAAATTTAAAACAAGGATTTTATTTCAACTAATTTAAGACAAGGTTTAGATGATTACTGAAGGTTTACAAAGGATTTTGCAAGGATAGAAATTCTAATGACTAATTTGACAAGAAAAAATGAAAAATTATTTGGTTACATTACTTACGTATCAAGACTACTTAAGTAGTATGAAGTAAATTGTCCTGCATATGACTTAGAGCTAGTAGTAATAGTGTTTGCAAAAACACTAAAAATGTTGAGACATTACCTTAGGATCGGGCTAGGAATCGCAAGTAAATTAAACTTAGGAGTCGCTGGTGAATTAAACTTAGGATAAGAAATTTTAATCGAAATAAAAATTTATGTATAAAAAATCTATTCTTGAATAATAAATCACCCTCCCTAATTCCATTTCTTCTATCCATACGAGAGTTGTTTTGTTCCTTTCATTCTCTTTGAGTGCTCAACCACTCTCAGGATGAAGGATGTCTTGGTCAATGCAAAAGATATGGCTCCAATCATGATAAAAGTTAGGAGACATGAAAGTAAAACTTAAGCCCAAAATCAAGCTACATAAAATTTTGGATTTAGCTTTGGATGCAACTTCTTAATAGATTATCGACTATAAGAACTTTAGCCGCAGCCTTGATTCATGATTCTTAAATAATTTAGGTTCCCTTGTCAATCATCATTGTTCTAAGTTTAAGTCACAATCAAAAGTTGATAATGTCACCCAAGTTATGCATGTGCAAATCTTGGTGCGAATTGAAGGAACTTGCCTCAGGTTCTTTAGTGTTATTATTGTCGATGCCCGATGGTCTTAAACTTGCTCCGAATTGCCTACCGATCTGGTCCAAGAGTAGTAAGTACATCCACCTTGTCTCTATGACCTGACCTACATTGTTGAATAATCTTGTCTACATTGTTGAATAATCTTATCTGAATTTCGCTAGTAAGAAGAAGATAAATTATGCCTTGACAATATCTGATTTGAGCCACCTAAGTATTTGGCCTATCCCAACAAGGATAGAAGCTTGAAGTGTTTCTTGGGAACTCGGGCCAAGACTACCTATACCTAGTCTAGGTTCTTATGATTTTTTTAAAATATGATTTTAACTTAATTGTTAATTTACCCTTTGGCCCATTATAAGATGATGTAATTGCTAAAATTATATAAGGGTGGATAAATAGGTTCACCGTGTGTACCGATTACCACTCAGTATTTATTGCTAATTAGTTGTTCACTTGTAACGATTTAAGAGCCTTTGGAACAAATAAAATCTAAAGTAACATTTTTTTATCGTAGGTTAATCCAACACTAATCCTAAGTTGAAGAACTTGCGCCTGACGAAATACATAATATATTTTTTTTAGAGAAAGTAAGTATTCATTAAGTAATCAGAGAGTTCTCATACAGAAATGGGGCGAGACGCGGAGGGGGGTGTCCCTCCCAAAAATCATCACAAAAAGTTGTTCTGTCTAAGTTTGCAAAGTAGTCCGTCGGCCGTTCCGTGAGCGTGAAGTAGGCGCAAGGCTAGGCAAAATGTCCCAAATGTTTGTTACAATGCCTTTTAGTAGCCATGGATAGTGATGACGCCTGTTGATGATTCCGATAAGCTTTCCAAAGTCCGAAAGTATGTTCACATAATAATTAGATTTGCAATTGTACTTAAAGTAAAGTATGTAATATGACACACTAAATAGAACATTTGCACTAGATAAAGACATTTGTATTTGTCACTTGCAATAGATTGTGTGATAAATTGCTTACTTGTCCATTTGATTATTTGATGATTTGTCATTTTATTCTTTGATAATTGTGACATGGTAAGTGTGATTAATTTTTATTAAGACTCATTTAATTGTATTATAAGATAAAAAATAATTGAAAAATCTGTTCTCAGCAAAACAACCCAAGAAAATTCAATTAGGTACTCGTATAAGCTTTAAAAGAAGAAGAAAAAAATATTAGAGGGAGTGAGACCGACACAAGACAAGCAACCAGGAGAGCCAAAATATAAAGAATTCGAGAAAAAAATGAAATGCATATATGCATGTATATACATATAATTATATAAAAAAAATAACTGAATTAAGAAAATAGAAAGTTACTCTAGAACCAAGATATTCAGAAACAACTTACAATTATAAATGTTATTTTATTTTAATAAAAAATATAATTTCCACCATGAGTTATATTTTCTTTTAGTTTTTATCAATATCATCTTCATGCAAGTTAAATTTAAGATAATATAATATAGTTATACTGAACAATATTATTCCTAGAATAAGGTTAATTAATTCCTAGAATAAGTTAATTAATTCTAAATAATTATTAAACCCTTTTGGAATTAGAACTGGAAATAAATCGATTCCTAATTTTTAGGAGAATTGTTTATTTCTAATATTTTTTCTGTTGTCAGGGACAAATATTTCTTAAAAACCCAAGATCGCCCCTCATTATTATTTAAAGATATGTTTAGCATTTGGTGGAATATTAAGGAATAAAACCTTATTCTATGTTACCAAACTAGCAACTTAGGAATTAACTTATTAATTATTAATTTATTATAAAATGAATTAAAATTATTAGAGGAGATATTAAATTTTCATGCGAGTGGGAGAGATGGTGTTCGAATTTTGAGATGGTGGAGTGGGGGCGGGGCAGAGATGGGGACGTAGAAAGCGAAAGGTGAGGACGTACGTCGTTGATGTATAGAAACGTTTGGTCTGCAAATGCAATTGCAATGGAGGACGAAACATATATATAAGACAACCGATGAGAGCATTTACTTAATTGTTTGCACTATTTTGCATCTTATTATATCATGTGTGTCCATTATTTTTGGGGTTTGAGCAGCTTTTATTTTGATACATGAGTGATGTCAATGGTCCACCAAGTTTTCAGGAGCAACATTTTTTATATCGTGAGTACCCGATATTTACAAAGTAGATCGGACGATTCAATTCTTACGACACTAATTGATAGTATTATTCATAAATTGAAGATTGATTTGTCATTGAGTTTAACTAATGTAATCTGTTCAAGTATAGATAAAATTTTCAATAATTTTTTTTTATATTCATAAAAAAATAAATTTAAAATCTTACTTAAAAAAAGGAGGAAGCACTTGCCTCTCTATCCGATCTCTATTTGGGATTTCTAGCAGCAACTTAAAGCTCCAAAACAAGGGGAGAGTAAGGATGATGGCCTAAATATATTGCAATGAGATATTGACATTTACTTGGCGATGAAAGATCCGAATATATTCCTGGTGGCTGTCATGCAATAAGCAGGAGCTTAATTTAATAATGATTGTCCCGATCACCATTCAACGGATTAGATTCAATATAGTGATAATAAAAATTCTAAACGGCCATCGCCCTCTCATTTTTATCAGCTTATTCTCTCTCCTCCGATGTGTAGGTCATTAACCCCTCTCTTGGCCATCTTCGAGTAGTCCCTCATTTTGAAATTAATTTATTTTTTTATCTCAATATATATCCTAATTTTTGAGGAATTATCGTAAAATCTTAACCGATCGATAATTTTTATCACATGTAAAGTGCGTGTATAAAAATTTCCTAAAAATTCAAAAAGAAATTAATTTAATTTATAATTCTCTTTTATTTTTCATCTAATAAAATTTTGTGTCATTTTAAATTCTTGATGCGTTCGTGCTGCATAATTTTTCTCATATAGAAATCTTGAAATTCTCTCAACAAGCCTCGTTAATAAGTCGACTTAAGAATCTATTAACCTTGGGCTCATCAATTTGCTTTTGTGTTTATTTTACGAACTTGGAATATTCAATAGCAATCTTAGACTTATATGCTTTTGTTGGTTCTGCTTTGATGTTTTGTGGGTTTCCATTTTGTTCATGTAGTAGGAATTCTACGAGAAGATATTTTCAACTGATTTTTTTTTCTTTAACTTTTATGGTTCGAGAAGGTGGTGACGATCGATTTTGTATATTTTGCAAGTTAATTTGTTGCATTAGGAAGTCAACTTAAATAGATTGTGATTGGAAATTATATACAATGCAAAGAAAAGTGATTACACAAATAAATACTCTTCTTTTTCATTAGTAACCTTCCTCTTTATGGCTTTTATATGAAAATCAAGCATGATATTTATATCAGTTCAAAAGCTTTATTGCTGCATCACAATACCTTTGGGAGCATTTGGTATGAGATAATACAGATGGATTACCGATTTATTTAAAAATTTTATGATCCATCACATTATCTCATTTGTAATTTAATTGTTCTGATAATTTTGACTTAATCCATATAATAGGTAGGAAAGGTATCTTTCCATAGTCTTTTTCTATATTCACTTCTTTTGCTTTATTATATGTAATGACATGTGATCCAATTATTTTATTTATTATTTGTATTATCAATACTTATCAGATGCGATAATATGATATTTGCGGTAATTTAAATAATAATAATTTATTTTAGTGGCGATCAGAGATGGTCTTTTTCTGCCCAAAAAAATGATTAATCAATGGTTCAATGAAAACAATATCCATGGTGCATAAGTTTTTTTTTTCTAAAATAAGTTGCGAAGAGAATTGCATCAAAATGTTCGTTCATTTTTTTCTCTCATTTATCTTGTGCAATCCAAAGCCAAATGAAAGGTGAATAGGAGGAGATAAAAATATATGAGAGGTGGATTGAAGGAGGTCTTTATTGTCTGAGAGATGGATCACAGGAGATCTCATTTGCACGCTAAGTGGACAGTAGAAAAAAGATCCGAGTCTGGATTTGTATGAGAAGGGGGGAGCAAGGGATCCATCTGCCACAGCTTGCAAAGGGGATAGGAGAAAGGTTAGATCGCCATGAGAGCTCGAGGATTAGAAATTAATGTTCTTCCTGACACATTATTAGTTCATGGATTCAAACAATACGGATTCATGGTTGGATGCTCAATTTATGTATTTGTTTGTTCTTTGGTTTATAGTACTCAATCCATCTAACTAGGTAGGAGTATGCATGCAACATTGAATCCGACTCAGAGGCATTGGTGCACATTCTCGTAAGCAAGCACGGGTGTCCTTGGAGAATCCACAATCTGGTCTCAGAGATTCTTACGATTCTTGCCCTTTTTTTTTTGCATGGGACATTAATCAATATATTTAGAGAGGTCAAGACTATTTGGTCGATCTGTTTCCAGCAACATTATTTGGGATGGGGTTCCCCCGTCGGATCTCTCTCAGTTTTTGTATCAAGACAACTATCTTTTTTAATAGACAATCATAACCTTTTAAAAAAGAAGAATGCATTATTTTTCTCCTCCTTTTTGGCAACAACTATAGATTGAAAAAAGAGAGAAAAGGTTTACATCCAAAATGACAAGTTACATTTATACATGTTTTCTACATATGACATTAGTCTAAGTTTTTTTTCATATTATTTTGCCACTCAAGTACGGGTGGGATTTCGTTCAAATGAATAATTGAAGAATTTATTTGATTCAATTATATATACATCAATCAACTCAGAATCCCTCTCTTCGTCTTATATATAAAGAGAAAGCAACAATAGTACAAATGGCTAAACCAGTGAAATATGGAAGGCACTTGATTACAATTATGAACTACGCTCTAGACATATGCTGACATTATGAACTAAATATTGCAGCTTGATAGCAATACGATTCTAATAAACACAATTTGTTATTACGTGTATATTTTATATGGATTTGAACTAATTAAAATTGATGCTTATTTAATATCATTTGCTGAATGTGCATGGCATTTTGCTGTTGTATTAAATTTGACGAATTCAATCCCCTGTGGACACAATGTTGCAAGGTACAGACATGCATGATGCATTCGGCCATTAAAAGAATAGCCAGTTCAAGAGGGGGGCAGTACACTGATACATATGACAGCAGCTTCTATCAAATGTTGTCCACCCTGATGAGCAATGACATAAGCATGCATACGAAAATATCAACTTTCGAGAGAGAGAGAGAGAGAGAGAGAGAGAGAGAGAGAGAGAGAGAGAGAGAGAGAGAGAGAGAGAGAGAGAGAGAGAGAGATGGAAGTGAGCAGCGTGATTTCGGCTTGCGCAGACACGTCTTTTTCACAAGGAGCATCGTTCGAGTGAGAAAGAGAGTTTCATATGTCGAAATTTAAAAAATGAAATTGTTTACCATCGACCTTTCAGCACTTAATTAGAAGAGTAAAAAAAAATACAAATTCAATTTTCTTTTTTTTCTTTCATTTTTAACACTTTAAAATTGAGGAATCTGTTTGTTTTCATGCCTTTCGGGAAGCAAGAAAGAACATTTCTCAATTTTCATTCTTTTTTTCCTTTTTTATTTTCCTCATTCCCTCACACCTTTTCATCTCAACGTTGAGGTGGTGACTTTTTTTTTTGTTATGGTCTACAGAAGAGACTTAAGGGGAGGACTTTGGAGATGCGGAAAATGTGAGAAATGTAGAAGGAAAGAGAAGAGAAGAAACGACTAAAGTTACACGGAGCTAGAGGAAATGAAAAAAAAAATGATTAAAAAGATGTGTATAATGAAATTTACATCATGGGGTGTAATTATTATGAGTTATGACATAGGATTACGGATTATATTCATACTAGCACTTGGATAGTATGATAAATTATTAATACACCTTGTGAAAGATTGATTTGTTAGGTTAATAGTAATATTTTTGAATGAATTAGATGCCAAAAAATCATGTTTATTAATATCTTAATTATGCTTCAAGATTCATGATATATTTAGTGGGTTACAAGCATGTTAAGACCTATTATTGGTACTATAGTTTTCAGCTTTGATATAATTTGTTTGGATCCAAGGAATGAATCAAATAGACCTTATTTGATGACCAAGGTATTATAATATATGTGATCACCCAATGAGATATGAGACTAAAAAATATATGGTCCATGTAATATGGGTGAGATATTACCATAGATCTACATATGGACTTGAGACCCTCCATGGAATTGAAGTTTGATATGTTTTTGCTCGCATTTATATTCTTGGCAAGTTTTGAGTTTAATTAACTTGTTGATATCCAGAATTGGGCTTAAGTTCCACCATTTACTTAAATTTCCAGTATTGTCTATATATAATAAAGTGCTAGTCATGGTTATCCTCCATAATTAAATTGTCTATAATGAAATATACAAAATATTATATATGACACATACATCATTCTAAAGTTTTTGAAAAAAAACATAGAGCTAGTTATTTTTGAACGTTGGATTTCTTTTGAGTATTTGATTTAAATTTTGACTAGTTGTTTCACAATTTCACCTGTTGTGACATTTAACAGGAGGTGAATTACAAATTGCAAGATAATGATGCTTTATCAATGGTTAACTGAGCATTTTCCCTTAGAAAAAATGTTACAAGTTGTGGTATTAGAGCCTAAGTATTATATTCAATTTACCAAGTGCGAGTGGAAAAAGTAGTTGCTTGTTATCAAGATTGTCAATATCATAATCTTACATAATATTGGAGGTCAAGATCGAAGAGCATAGGATCCTACTTATTAATAAAAATTATATTTTAAAATAATAACTATGTTTTTTAGATATTTTTCACATTTATTATTTATTGATTCTTAAGTAAAATTATATCAATATATATTACAATAAAAAATACATTAAACATCATCTAAATTAATTTTTAATATCCTAAATATGTTCATAATTAATATTTAAATAATTATATTAATCATATAAGATCATATATGATCGGATAAGATTATAAAATCGTGCGGTCAAAATTAAGATCGCATCATCTAAATTAATTAAGATCGCATCAAGATCTTATACATAAGATCCAAGATAAAGCCAAGATTAGTAAGGGGTAGTAACCTCGTACAATCTTAAGATCAAAATCTTATTATATTTGTGCATGTTTTGGTTGAGGCATATATTATTGCTTTGAAATTTAGATGTCAAATGAAATGCTACGTGGTTAACACATTTATTGTAACATTTATATTTGGCAAAACTTTGTTAAAAAAATATTTAAAAATCATAATGTAATGATATTGTTAGGTTAATTTTTTAGACAAATTGACAGTACATTTAATTTCACGTGGTAAAAATCTTGAGTTGAGGAAGAGTGCTAAAATTATAAATATAATGATATTACTATCCCTATAGCTTTGTGAAAAAAAAATATAGTACATCTAATTTTACAATTTTCCGTTTTAGTTATCCACTTCTAACTAGATTATATTTTGTTCCATTTCTTTCTTGCAGAGTAACTGCAACAATCCGGCAGCAACAAGTAGGGGTTGAAGAACATTTTAGTTTCCTTGTAATCCTTATATTTACAAAGAGATGGCTTCCCTTGGTACTGTGATGCTGATGGCATATTGAATTTTGCCTATGCTTGTCCATTTGCTGGCCTTATTGCAATCGAGCACAGGCGACGAGCATATTGTACTAAATAAACTGAAAGTTCCAGGAACAAGGCATATTATGAAGTTTAGCTTGTTGTGTAATAATGCACCGGCACATAACTCGTATATTCTAAAAGGAAAACATCCACACATGAAGAAGATTTTGCACTCATGATAAACTACAAGTTGGAAGACCAACACTATATAATAACTAAAAGGTTATGCGTCACATTTGGATCATAATTAAAAAAAATCATACAGCAGAAGTTGCAGATTACTACAGTCTCCAAAAAACTCAACGTATTTTACTAAAACCAACTTACATCATCCAGTTGCAGCAATCGAGAATTTTAAGTATCCACTGTATAATGCTTGCAGTAATTAGTGTCACAAAGGTCTCCTCCAACTTCTTAGCTTGCTGGACCAATTTGGCATTATTTTCTGGGAGTCCAGAAAAGTCCCTTATTATGTTTTCCCTTTTTGATACTGGAAGTTTTTGAGTTGAAACAGTATGATGATGCACCAGTGACACAAAGGTGTGAACAGTTAACTTGAAGCCTGATTCCTTTGCTGGCATGTTTCTTTCAGTGTGATAACGGTCAACATAGAACACTCTGAAGAAACTGTTGAAGAGAGTTAAGGCTCCTCTAGAACTCACCCCACCCCACCCCATCCCACCCCAACAACCACCAGCACCCTCCATTAGAAGGGACTTATCTGACGAGCCAACTTTATTTGCCATTCCGGGACCAGGCGCCGTATTGGAGGCAGTTTAGAAGCTTTTACAAGTTCATTCGGATGGCCAGCGTAGATGACTGCGAGTATGTCTTCGAGCAACTCGTCCCTACCACCTCTTAGAGGATCCTACGCCAAATTATGAATCATTTTCTTTTCTTTGTATTTTTACGTTTTTTTCCAGTACAAGAATAAGGATACATCTAGGGATACTATTATGACAGTTGGTGAAAGAAAAATGTAAAAACTAGAGATTTCACTCTAATTAGACTGTCAAATCACTATCAGAGGAGGAAACGAATGGGTAAATAATCAACCTTTACCGCCTTCTCCAATTATATCTTGAACCTTCTTGTGTGTTGAGGAAATGATATCTTGAGTTCTTAAAATATCAAACTACTAACAATTGAATCAACACAATGAATTAAACCTTCCATTCAACTGTCACATAAGTATATTCGTTAAGTTATAGGAAAAATAAAGACGTCTATTCATTGCCAACTATTTTTGGGGGAAAATGAGAGACAGTAGAAAGATGAAGATTACTGTTTTAAAGTTTATAAGAGAAAAAATCTCACTATCCATACCATCATATTAACAAATTTAGACACAGATTTAAGCAAGCATGTCATGACTTAATCATATGGTTTTTTTGGAAAGTACAACTTTCCGGGGGTCAGTTCATCTTTAAATAAGTTTTAACACTTCCAAATGCACCTTTGGGGAATGTCTCTACGGACGGATGTGGGTGTTATGCCAACCGTAACCGATGTGGGCCAAGTTATGAACAACGATAGTTGTTTAATGCCTTTATTTATATCCTAATTCAATTGTTAATTGGTTTTTACCCAATTTTGATAATTTTAGGATTATTTCGAGTAATTTATTGATGTACTATTATAACTTAGGCACAAATTGCAAGGACAAATGTAATTGGTAATTAAAATATGTCACATGTTTGCTTGTATGTATTGATGACTGTACTCAAAAGACGAGATTGATAAAATGAATTGTAGCTATCGTCTAAGGGAGACGGAGTCTACGCTCCACTAGCAAAAGTGTAAAGTCTTTGGGAGGCAAAGTGACTGACTAGTTTTCGATAGTACTTTTGTCGGGATGTCAGGCAGAAGCTTGATCGGATGGAGGGAGATGTTCGAGCGTTTTTCGTCGAGGATGAATTCTCGATCTCTGTAATTCTTAGGAGGAGAGCATACACTTTACATTTATTTTTGTGCTATATTTATGGCCATTCATCTAGAGCAAGGTGATGAGATGTGGCTTGAACTAAATGTTCTTCAAGAATGCTTTGGTAGCAGCTTGGCTGGGACTTTAACATCACACTTAGATAGGAGGATCGCCCAATACCAAGAAGAGGAAGGGCTGCGGGAGCAGAAGACTTTGCTGATTTCATATCGGACCAAAGTCTAATTTATTATTTGGTTCCAAACTGCAGGTTCATGTGTCATAGCTCCTTCTGGATTGCAAGATCCTGCTTGGATCGTTTCTTTGGTTCAGCTGAGTTGGCAGAAGCATTTCAATTTGCAAGTCTGGTAGCAATGGTTTACCCCTTCTCTGATCATACCTATTATTATGTGGAGCTGAAATGAAGCTTAACAAGTCAAACTGTACTTGAAGTTCGAAAAAGCCTGACTGCTGCAACAGAGTTTTCAAGGGTTTGGCTGAAAAATGACATGGGCTAACCCCATTTTCCCTGGCAACCAGCTCCCTATCGAAAAAACTGAAGCTCCTTAGACAATTTCTTTCTCAACATAAGAATCAAACTAAAACAAATAGAGATCGCAGAAGATCTGATTCTCTCCTGACCATCTCAAATGTAGACTATACTGGGGACACTTGATTTTGAGGGGGCTAAGTCGCTATGCAATGACAAGCCCAGGAGGTTGTGGCAATAGAATATCGCAAAATAGATATATCTTGGCCGCAAAGATCACGTCTATTATGGTTATGTGATGGTGATTCCAAGAGTCAGTTTATTTTGAATGTATGCTAGTGGCCGTCGACAGGCAAATCTATTATGATTGTGTATGAAGAAGTTGTTGGAAGGAAGAATATCAGCAAGAGAGTGGCTGATTACTTTCATATTTTCTACGAAATAAGGCCTCCAGGGGATTATCCATGGCAAGATAGATAGCTTGTTAGAATCAATGACGAGTAAATGATGAGGTTACAACCTGTTCAAAAGCTCTCCAAACTTGATATCTGCACTCTTCATTTTTCATATATTTTTCTTTTTTTGACTACATCCTTTTTCATATTTGGGAGTGCCCTTATATGATAGATGCATCACCTCTCAAAATTGGAATCCAGTAGTAGACCAAGTGGAGTGTAGACTCACATGTTTGAGCTCCAGATACCTCCTGCAGTGAACGTATTGACTCCAATTGATGATAGCTCGTGGCAACATTCAGCAAGCTGGTGAGGCATTCATTTGGTATCATGGGAGGAGGTGTGTCCACCATGAAGGGATGGGGTTCTGGTTGGTCTTCTGTTTTCAAGAATGAACGATGCGCTTCTTGTAAAATGTGTTGTACATATCATAGATCCAGTCATAAACTTGTGCTCTTACTGTTATCTTTTCCTGCTACAGTCACTTTATCATAGGTATTTTGGGTCAGGACTTGCACAAATGGTTCTTTTTGGAAGGGCATTACTTTGCTTATCTATCAGATGTTACGGTTCTTCACCAGCATGCATGGGTCTGACTCAGGTTTTAACTATTTTCTGGATAATAGTTGCTTTTGTGATTATATGTCCAGAGGTTCTCCCCATTTTCTGTGGATCATCTCTGCGCAGTTGCTGCTGCAAGAAATGAAGGTGGATGGCTGCTAATATTTTGATTAACCACTATAAAGGCGAGTGGAGAAGCTTTGCTTCTTTTTAGAAAGTCTTGGGCCATATAATTTCATCAACAATGCCAGGGACGGGTGGGTATGGTCATCAGGAATGATCACTGTGAAGGAAGTGTACTCTCTTCTGAATGAAGGAAAATCCCAGGTGGATGCTGATTTTTGGATTAGTTGTAAGTGGTTATGGAGTTGTTGAGCTCGACTGTCAATTAAATTTTTTTCTTGGCTACTTCGGAGAAAACGTGGTGTTATGAGGACTTTAAGTTGAAATGGGCCCTTGGAGCGAACTCCAGTTGTGGGCTATGTGATCTGTAGGAGAAGCGATATCTCAGATATTTTTTAATCGCCCAATTGCCAGAGAGGTGTGGTGTGAGGATAGTGTATTCGGTTAGACAAGCTCGGAGGATGGATTTTGGAATTTTGTTAGACACTAGGGTGTTTCTAGAGGGAGCAATGCTATGCACATAATATTGTTTTGCATGCTCGTTCTCTTCTGTAATACTCACTGTAGTATTGTTAGAAACAATGTACATTTACTTTTCTTTATGAATAAAAATGGCAGCTGGGTAACCATCCTTTTTTCTCTCATAATCAAGTATGATATGAATCTAACAAATGGTGATCTCAGTTGAAGCTGAATACAGAAACCCCATGCCACTCCCTGGTGGTTAACTATTAGGAGCGACATACCATTTTTATATCAGATAATAAACTGGTTTAAATTTTGGCTTCATGTGACAGTACACAAAATGTGCCTGGTTGTAGTGTATTTGCAAATACATAGCGAGCCACAATATTCTATGATGTCAGTATCAAAATATGAGGTGCAACGCTAGAACTTCATACCACCTAAAAAAATGCCAGAACTTCATGCATACAAGCAAAATAAAAAGTCAAGTGAGGTGTCTACAGTGGTTATGCTAGCTAGCAGGAGATAGTATGACCTGATTTAGATATGATTATAATTCAACAAGTCAAATACAGGAACTTTTACCTACTTATCAAGATTTTTTATGTGAAAAAACCTGTCGTCAATTGTGGATGTCATCCTTGTTGAAACAAATTCTTAGCAAAATTATCGATCTCTCACTCTCAACACATTTATAAGGTGCTTCTGAGCACTTTTATAGCATGTCTCTTAAGTAACATATATGAGATGATAGTAAAACAACAAAAATATTCAGCAAGATGGGTTTATTTTCTCTATATTTTTCTGTCAGATATTGGACAATATCAAGACCAATAGTTAAATACGTGCATTAGAGTTCATGCTCAAAATTCCTACAAATGGACTTGAAATTACCTATAAAAATAAATCAGTGTGGGTTTTGCCTTCGTACAAGACTAGTCTGGCTTGACAACCAACTCTTTGAAGGGCGCTTGTGAATTTTTTGCTGAAAATATAAGCAAAGTTATAGAGTAAGAGAATACATATTCATGTGACCCCAGTAACTCTTTCATCATTGTTTAATAGCAAATGATTGCAGCATGTGCCTAACCTGGCAGTTGACGGTATTGAGTAGCCCCCTGTCCCATGGAACAGGATAATCTGAGGAAGGAGAGAATTTGCTTCTCCAATATAGGAGTCTTTAACAATTAATTCTGGAGAGAAGTATGGCAATGATTTTTCCCCTTCCATACAAACAACAACAACAACAAAACCTTATCCCACTAGGTGGGGTCGGCTACATGGATCATACTTGATCCATGTTCATAAGATTCGACAGGGTTTTACGCTGGCTGTTGGGGCCTAATACAACCCTCCTCCTTTCCCCTTCCATAATGCTGCAAAAAAATTTATAATGCTATCATATACCCTTTCCAAGGAATATTGGTTAAAATTTTGCATGTAATAGCCAAGTGGACAGACTGTGCACCTGAGGAAGATGCTACGGTATAGACCACGTTCATGAAATTGATCAACCAAGTCCAACATATTATATCTGTTCAAAGAATAAACAGACAACGCATCAGTTTCTGATTTAGTTATACGATATCACTCAGGGATTTATTATAGCATGAGCATAGAAATTTAATAGCACATGGAACTTTTCTTTCTCTTTTTGAAAAACCAGAGAATGGTTGCTGATTTCTGCAGACATGTGTGACTAATCTAAAATACAAAAGAAGCATAATGTAGTCACTAACTCCTCGCCCCTCTATAAGCAATGCTAGAACAAAGAGACAATTCCAAAATGACATCTGTTATCCCAAAAGCATCTCCTATCCCAAAAAGCATAAGCATTAAATTAGAACCAAATGAGTTATTAAACTAGTGTAGGAAAATTCCATAGGTCTGGATGTCCTGCTACCGTCCACCCAACTTAAAAGATCTCCAAAATTATCCATTGTTGAAGTAGCATCAAGCCAGCAGAACTCTCCACCAATCCACACCTCTTGAGCCGCCAGGCCCACCACACAAGAAATGGTGTTTGATCTCCTCACCAAAAGAACTGCACAGAGCACAAGTGGCATGCAACCCTGGTACCCCTGTCTAGATCTATTAGTCCAGGTACTCAGTCATTATCTCATGAGAAAGCAAGCAAACAATCCGGTCCTCAAGGATGCACGCACAGGAATTCATTGCCTTTCTCCATCAACCTTTTATAACTAACTATACAGTAATATGTTTCAGATTTGGATTTTTCATCCTCTTCTAACTATTCCAAGTAGAATAAGATCACAGTTCATATGAATAGAGATTTGCTGAACCCCAGTGTTGCAAGGTTCGAGCCTTCTGCACCACCTTGAGAAAAATATAGGACTGTTGCCTACCAACTAAACTTTGCATACCTTGAAACTCATCTAGAGTAGAATTTCCATGGTTCTTTTTCCTGTGCTGTATCATGAAGCTAGAATATTGATATATGCAAGTGACAACTAGTGCATGCCAAAACCTCACAATGTCTTAAGAGGCCTATGTTTGATTTTCTCAACTTTTAGTAATTAACTTGGATGGACATATTAACTGTCCATGGTGGTAGTGTACAAATTGTGCTATTGGCATAATCACATAGAAGGATAGGAACAGAACTTATACGTTGTTTCTAAAAAGGCAATCTTATTTCAAAGGCAACTAAACACGGTTTCAGTATTATATTTTGTCCAGAGCCAGATATAATCTTGAAGTCATTTATGCTGAGAATGAGATGATGATTTGAAGAACACTGAATAAATCTCATACAATTTAAAAGATCAAAGCTCGCAGAATTCAAATTTCAACACATGTGAAGGTTCCAAGATACAATGACGCGTGAATTACTTATTTTTGGTCACGTACCCTCCAGATAAACCAAAGTATGCTTTTATTTGGGAAACGGACCATAAAGTTTCTTCTCCTTGAGCTTCTCTCATAGCCTGATGCACAAGAGAGCAAGCTGCAATGTGTGCACCAGCTGATTGTCCCATTAGATAAATCCTACATTTAATGTGAAAAGAGGTGAAAATTAATATAAAAAGGTGACAGGACTGGTATTATGGAACAAACATCAAAAGCAACTTGAAAAAAAAAACATAAAGAGAATGATATGGTCAAACTTAGTTTCAAAGTTATGATACAACAATATGTTGAGAGTCAATAATGGCATAAAAAATGATTGCAATTTTAAAACATCTGTAGTGGTAATAATAAAGACCATGAAAAAGGTGCCAAAAGATCAAGAGAAACTAATGTGTACGATAGATTATAATGCTCAGCAGATCCTTTTGATGTTTTTCTGGTGCTCAATTAAATTATAAATTGATAAGAATGAGATCTCATGGAACAAATAACATATTCATAATTTATACACTTGAACAATGCCAAATTTTATAAAGTAAATCCTTTGAGCATGAACTCTGCTTTGTTTATGTTCTCCTTTCTGCTTTGTTTTCTTTTTTTTTTATTTCCTGTCCAGTCTACATATGTTGACTGAATGACCAACATACTTTTATTCAAATGATCAAGAAGCGTAAACCATTTTCCTAGTATGCCTTCTAGTCCACATTTACGGTGGATCATAATGTGAAAATAGATTGACGAGGAAACAAGATGTGTCTCAATAATTCATATTTACACTGAAATATGGAACCTGACATGTCAAGAAAAAAGTATGATGTCTTTCTGTCTACTTATAAAATTTGAAATATTCTCTGGTCTGATAGGAAGTGTCTTAAACACAATCCGCTGTCATTATCTTCGACATGTATCCTGGTTCATGCTCTTACATCCTACTATAGTCTGATTCTCTGATTATAAAAGCTCATGGGTTAACAATGATTTGAAAGGACCAATTCTGGAAAATATTAGGACAATCTTTATTCAATATATGTGCTAGAGCCGAAGTAAAATTACATGACATCTCTAGTTCTACTGAATATCCTTTCGACTCAAGGGAACTTCCAGTGTTTAATCGCAATAACAAGAACATAAAATTAGAATTGCATAGAGTATATTTACAGGTTAGGATCACCTCCATAGCTTGCAGCATTGTTACAGATGAAGGAGATTCCCTCGGAAGCATCTTTTATCATATCACTGATGGTACCTTGAGGAAAATTCCTGCATATAACTAGGAACTTGCAAAGAGAAGCATAGAATATTGGAAATAAACTAAGTATCACAAGAAATATTTTGACAACATACTACTATGAACATACCTGTAATCAATGCATGCAACTATAATGCCTCTTTCTGATAACCGTTTCCCTAAGAGTGAACCCCATGCTTTATAACTGAATAACAACACATAGCCCTTCAAATCATTAAACAATGATCATAAGATATTTCTTAACTCTACAACTGAGGAAAGCAACTAACCCAATTATCCAAGCACCACCAGTTACAAATGCAACAACAGGCTTTGGCTCATTATTATCAATGGGTAAGTACAGGTCCAATCTGTGAAATCAACTCACATCCAAAAATATATTAGAACAAAAAAATATAGTGGCACATGAAAACAAAGATGATCAAATGATATTACGAAATGAGCCATTGAGATTTTATAGTAACCTACCGTTTTCTAGGCTGTTCTCCATAAACTATACTTCTACGAACCTGAGCTGAGAAGAAATAGTAATACCCAACTGTATTGACAAAAAAGAAGATTGGCCAAAACAGGGGTTTCAATTTTATTAATCAACAAAAAAGTTCTTACAAAATATGACAGATTATACTGAACTTTTTACTACAAAGGAAAAAGTGTATCATCACCATGACAAATTTGAGAAGCAATTTTAAGCTGTTAATAAGAACAGATTTATGCTTTAGTAGCTACCGTTACACCGATTCTAGTACCTTGTATAAAACCTGGCATAAGTAAGATAGCATAGCAACCAAGGGCAAGCAATCTTGTAATCCATCGGTAACCTACACTGAATACAATCACGTACTCAGTAAATGCAGATAAATTCTATGAACAGCATAATTGAGATACCATACTGCACGATATAATCATTAATTAGCACGTGACCATGAGAAAAGAGGAGGGGGGGGGGGGGGGGGGGGGGGGGTTGTAGGAGCGGTAAGCCGCTGAGTTGTCACGCCATCTTTCAGTGATTCCTTATTGTAGACTTATCCAAGCTGTAGGTACTCTTCCATGGGGACCAAAAATGGGATCCATCATTGTTTATTAGGCCAATCAGAATCTACCAAAGAATATTTCTCTTTACAGCACAAATAGTTCGCTTTGCAATCATGCACTTCAATACATTATGGAACGATGCCGAAACGTCATTCGAAACTAGCGTTTCGATTATGAAGGCCAGCTATCACAGCAAGGATTCGTTTTTAAATAAAAAAGATGACAACAAGAATTTTTAAAAAAATGAGATTGAGACCACCATTTTTCTTAGCGTTCAATAACTACGAAAGATACTGTCGAATTAGTCAGGGGAAAAGATCGATTTCTTTCCCTTACCCAAGGTATCGGAGGAGCGTGACGGTGAGGCGAGTAAGGAGGAAAGTCTCCGCCGCAGCGTGCTCCATATCCTGGCGGAACGAAGACCGATGGGAGCACGCGGGGGTGACATTGGCGTCCACCCCATGGTCGCCGGTACCGGCCGCGGCCTTCCTTCTCCGCCCGAACGAGTTGTTCCGGCCAAGGAACGGGGTCTCGGATCCGGCATCCTCCGCGTCCGACAAAAGGTCGGCCTCGCGGGTGGTGACCTCGCCGGCGGTGGCGGGGGTCTCCGGGAACTCGTGGTGAGGGGGGTGCATTTTGATTCGTAAATAGCAGCACCGGAGAAGGGCGCTCTCTGTTTAAAAGGCTTTACGCCGTTTAGTACCGCTCATTTATTTTTTCCTTTTTGCGTCTGGTATTTAAAATAAGCAAAAGAAAAATAAATAAATAGAGTGGGGCCCGGAACGTAGTGGCTAATGATTAGGGCCCACGTGCGGTTTAGGTTTGGCCAGTATCAAAGCAGCTGGCCTTGTTCTCGGTTTGTCGGGATTACCGATAAAACGGTCGCACGCATCATTCTATCGAACGTCCAAAATATTTTGTATTTAGGGAGATTGTGCTTTTCAAATATTGAAAATTTTAACGTCGAAAATAATTTATACTAATTTTTCTTTTCTTTCTGTTTCGATTTATAGATAAAATTATTAAAATCGAATTTTTTCATAAAATTCGAAGGAGAATCTTACTATGATAAGATCTAAAAAATGTACATTTTAAAAGTAATAAACATTATTTTGATAAATTTTCTTATATTGAAATCTTAAATTATGTCACACTAAAATATTATTTAATAAATTCTTAAGTGAAATTTTATCAAATATGTTTAAAATGAAGAAAATATATTAAAATTCATTTAAATTATTATTTTATTATCATAAATATATTTTTAATTAATATTTAAATTATTATATTAATTAGCATCAAATAAGATCATAAATACGTATGCTCATAAAATCTTACAAGTAAGATGATCGATAAAATTATAAAATTTAAGGATTTAATGGCTCAGGCGTATGACCCCCATATGCCTGCCATTCACCGTCCATTAAATCAGACGGTGGACCTCCCTCAGGCGGCGCTCTCTCCCTATGACGGCGATCTCCGGTGGCGTTCTCTCCCTCTTCGTTGGCTCCCTCTCTCGCGAACTGGCCAAATCTGGCCGCCCCTCTCCCTCCCCCTCACCCTCGATCTCCCTCTCCGTCTCTCGCCCCCGCGATGTGGCCGATCACGGCCTGATTGGCCGTCAGACGTCCTAGGCCGGTCGCGACCTGATCCGCCAGGCGACCTGAGCTGGTCACGGCCTGATCGACCAGGCGACTTGGGCTGGTCGTGGCTCGATCTGGTCGCCAAGCGACGGGCAGCCGGATCCACTGCGAGGCGGCCTTCTCCAGCCTCAAGGTGTCGGATCAGGCCGCGGGCGGCCATTCGATTAGTTCGGTCGGGAGGCGACGGCGATGATGGTAGTTGCAAGGCGAAGCGGCGAGGCGACGACGACGGCGAGGCACGAGCGGCTAGGCGACAACGATTGCTAGGTGATCTGATCTATCCTCCTTTCTTTCCGATCCGACGATGGCGACGTCAACGACCACGAGGCGAGGGAGGCCGATTGTGAGGGATCCGGTGAGACAAGGGCTGTGATCTACTCTCCCCCTCGCGGCCAGCGTCTCCGCCGAAGAGCACTCCTCCAGTCCCTTCCGTCGGTGCGCCGCCGACTCCGGCCGCCATTCTGCATTGAGAAGTGATGAAAAAAGAAAGTAAGCAACGCTCACAATCAGATCTGACGGTGACCTACTGAGGCAATTTAAATTAAGATCTTGACAACTTTGATATCTGGTATTGACAAATGCTTGGCTGAATAGGTATGAATGAAAACGTTTTTTTTTTCTTTTCCATTTTGAAACAAAAGTAAACTGTTCATAAAATCTTTAGTCAAAATTAGTAGGCATTTAGAAAACTGGAAGACGATGCTGATGAATTCTTTTTACGTCGTGTCGTGGACAAGTTTGTTCTCGATAGCTCATGTTATGCGCTCCATCACATGTTCGTGATAATTTTCAGATAACTTATCCTTCCACTCGATGCACAATTTTATTCCACCACCTCCTCTTCTTGGTACTTGTGTAGGATTTGGACACATCGACTTTAATTATTTGTTCCACCAAGATCTACGAATTGGATCAGCAGAAGACAAAATTGCCTGCTATTTTCCTCTCCTGTTTGCCAGTTTCGACTAGAAAAGAAAAAATAATAATAAATCTATCAACATTTGCTACCATCTATAACGTCACTAAATATTTTTATAAGATTCAGGTGAATTAACATTTTAATCTTCTTTAATCAAAGATGATTTAGATTTTAGAAGGGTGACCGATTTATAATAGTAATAGAGCGTAATTCTTTTGATTGTGAAAGTTGGATAATCAGAAAAATACAAATTACATCGTACTTCAAATATATTGTACATCACTTAATTAGCCTCCAACGTCCTAGACAATAATAACACCAATTGTAAAATGATCAAGGACACTATTCATTTGCACTCACCATCGGATCAATCGTCGTGGGCATCCTAATACATACCTACAAAAATCAACACAAGGAATGATCCAATGTGACATATGAAATGGTTTTATTTGAATATAAACATTTCTTATAAGATGAACCCTTAATCATTCATAATCATATCATAAGTATTTTCATGAAGAGAAATTCATAATTCAGTTCTTAGTAACCTCAAAGCTTCATTGTTCATGTAGTACTATAACATTGGAAAAATTATGACAATTGTTGGAACAAAGTTTTCAATACTTAGTAATGTTCGTTGTGTCTTGTCTTGTCTTGTCTTCACTTCCTTTTTCTCCGTTATGACAATTGTTGGAAGACTTATCCAATCATATTGTGATGGAAGAAATCTCGAATGTAATTAGGAGTGCCGAAGAAATTTAATTAAAAATGAATAGTTTTATAAACTGAAGTTTAAAATAATATTATGTTCTTTTCATATTTGGATTGATATGTAAAAAGATTTTTTTGGATAATTTTGTTAGCTTTATAAAGAATAAAAAAATCACACCATTCCGATAAAACATAAGAAAAATTACGTGCAAAATAGTGCATATGAATCTAAGGTGGATGACAAAGTGGTTGAGATTTTGCAACCTATCAATCAATCTGACTGAAACTACAACTAGTCTAAGTGGCTAATCAAATGACCTATCAAATGCAACCAACTGCCCAATCGGGAAGTTGCAACCGGTCAAAATTCCAACCGTTGAATTTTTCAACGATAAGTAAGGTCATAAGGAAATGTCAAGAAAGTTCAAACGACCAGTGTGCAAAATGCACAATAGCTACTAGTTTGAATTGAAATGATCAAATTCATTAAAGGAGCCTAAGAAAAAGTTTCCAAAACAAATAGTCTTCTAGAGTTAAATCATTCTTAAAGAAAAGAAAATCTTTGGAGCTCAATTTAGTTAATATTTATATATTTTCTCTTTTCTCGTGGATGTGAGCTAAATTGTAATAGAGAGAGTTTGAGTAGTGCTTGTAGTAAGAATTGTAAGGTCATTATGATAAAAAAACGCCCGCCACTGATCACTTGCTGATCACTATATGTTTCTAACCCATTTTAGATGCAATTCATACATATCGAGTTCCACTTTTGCCTATATTTAACCAATTATACTTGGAATGTATACATTGTGATAACTAGTTGATATTCCTCATTTCATACTTAATTCTATGTGCATAGAGGTTCTGAAATGTCAAAATCCATTAATATTTAAATTCTATGCCAAGTTATCATTTTGAGGACAAGTTATTATTCCTATATGTCAAGTTATCATTATTTTGAGTGAACTGATTTTCAATGGTTTTCTTACCCTAAATCCATCATTATCATGTATAAATCATATTTGGATAGTCACATCTCAACTTGTGTAAAGTTTTAAGTCCATTTGAACAAGTTATCATTTTTCAAGTGCCAAATTATCGTTAAAGGGCAATTCTGTCATTTCGACATGCAAAACCATTAATTCTGCACAGGGACCTTAAGCAATCATCTTATTATTTTTTTAACTCATTGCTGGTCAAATTTCATCATATTTGGATAACCACAATTCAAGTTATCATAAGTTATCATTTTTAAGTCATATAAGTTATCGTTTTTGGGCACCCAAGTTATCACTCCTTAGGAATCTCATTCATATTTGATTTCTGACCTCACTCACTTGTCACTCTAATCCATTTGATGCCTGAAATGCTTTGAACCACCCATATTAGGATATTTTCCAAGATTTCCTTAAAGTTATCATTCCGGGCCCTTAAATTCATTTATATCGATATAAGTTTTCATTCCTGCACAACACATAATCCCATCTGATATTTGAACTAGTTACCAGCATTATCCTAATATTTATTTGTCAAAATATCATTCAAAGGCTTTGATGCTTGCTGTTTGGGTTTTGTAGCAGGGAGAAAAGGTGGCCAAAAAGTGAAAAAAGTAGGGGGGACCATCTACTTTTTCCTGCACAAAGGTACCTGCAGCAGCTGAAATTTCAGAGGGGTGGACAGGTGGCTGCAATCAAAGGATAAAGAACATTCTGATGCTGATCCAAGGGTGGACATGAGTGATATAAAAGAGGGAATTTCTGAGGAGAGAGGGGGGCTGGTTATTCAGGATTTTGAGCAAGGAAAGAGGGCTGCTGGAGCTGCTGCTGAAGGAGCTCAAGCTGCTGTCGAGAAGCTTTAAAGAACAATGATTTGTATCTGTTTCTCATTCCATTTGATTTCAAGCTTTGTAAACATGAGGAGCTAAACTCTATTTCTTCTAGGATAGGGTAGTAGTTTAGATTAGTTATGGATGGAAATGGATTGGATTAATTCCTGCACTGAATCATTGCTGATTTTCAGATTTCAGAATTATTTAGAGTTAGTTCTTGCCATTGTTGGATCCCATTGTAATTTATAACTGAGAAGTTATCATTTGATCTATCCCTAGTCCAAAAATGGATTAGAAATCAATGTCAAGCTCTAAATTCCAATTTAATTGAAGTTCTGATTTCTAAAATTTTGATTTTCTGGTTTCTATTTTTCTGAACTTCCTGAATCTGATTTATTTGATTTTCTTGAATCTGTTTGTCATTAAGAATTGGATTAATTGAATAGCTGAGAGGCTAGTATTTACCCTAATCTTATTCAGGAATGTATTAAGATGTTTGACAACTTAAGATTCAATTCTGTTTTCTCAAAATCTGATTTCTGAATTTATTCAGAAATCTGTTCTTCTGATTTCTTTTTCTGGTTAGAATCTGATTTGCCAAGTGAGCATCCTTACTTCATCAAATCATCGAGAGGTGTACTTTGGGAATCTCTTGCAGTCCAGAGATGGATCAAGAGGCATTTGGCAAGCCTGAATTCTAAAGGTTTTGTTGCTGAGTTTTTCTGAATTGCAGAATTCTATTTTCTAATTTCATTTGAATTCTGATTTCCATTGTTAAGCCTTATTTTAATCCACTACTGAGAGGTAGTCTTAAAGTCATTCTTGAGAGTCAGAGATGACCCAAGGAGCATTGGATAATCACTGAATTCCCTATTTAAGGTTGGATGCCTTTTAACCCCAATCAATTAGAACTTTGTGTGGATTTCACTTTTTCTTGCAATCGAGAGGTTGATTTTAAATCCCCCTTGAATTCAGAGATGAATCATGGAACACAAGTACTATTATTGGGTATATTTCATCCTGGTTTGGTTGATTGGAATGATTCCATCTTTTTATGATTGCAATTGCAAGTTATCATTTCAAAACTTCCTTGAATTGCAAAAGTCAGCATTGAACTTCCCATTGAGCCGAATGATAACTTGATTTTCAGTAAGGACCTATTGATTCAATCTAACTAACAACTATATGATAATATGTTGCTTAATTAGATGCCAATTGAGCTGTGGGAACAGCCATTTTCATGATTGAATCAAAGTTGGACATTTAATGATAACTTGATTCATTCCATCCTTAACTAATTTAGATGAACCCAAAATCCTAGAAGAACCTTCCTCATTGATAGTTAAACCTTTCTAGCCATTAATTTTGCATTTATAATTCAGTTTTGCAAAAGTTTCCAAAATCTCAAATCTGTTATCATTCTGCACTAGTTAAAAAATCTGTTTCCACTACTAATCAAAAATCTGTTTTTTGCTATCTTAATTAGGATTAATCTAAACTTTTTGTAGGTAGTCTAGGACTTATCTTGTGGATACGACAACTTGAGTCTACTACAACTTACCTGTGCACTTGCAGCTAGTGAGTTGGGAGACCAAAAAATTAAAAAATTGACTCTTTTCTTTAATTTCAGCAAGTTATCACTACTCAATCCCAAATATCACTATCAAGTTTTTGGCGCCGTTGCCGGAGATTTGAGGTCAATTAGGTTAACTTAGATAGTTTAGATTAGTTTTAGATTAGTTTTTAGTTTATTTGTTAGGCCAATTTTTAGTTTTTGCAAGTTATCATTTCTTACTTTTCATTTTTGTCTAGTTTTCATTTCTTTCTTGAATTTAATAATCTTTATGCAGGACTTGGACCATCAAGAGGATCTATACCTATCAAAACCTGAACCAGAGAGAGCCTTTAACAGAAGAAGAAGAATCCAAAGAGAACAGACTAGGAGAAGGATATTTGAAGAAGAAGAGGAAGAGGCACACAACCTTGAATTTGAAGAAGTTGTAAATCAGAATATGGCAGCTCCTAGAACTCTTAGGGACTGTTATTCATCAAGCAATGCAAGGAATCAACTAGGGGGAGGAGCCTTAGCACCTGTGGCAAACTTTGAAGTTAATCCAGCCTTGATTTCAATGATTAGGCAAAGTCAATTTTCTGGACTTGGGACTGAAGAACTAGCTTGTCATTTGGACAATTTCAAGGAAATATGCAGCACTGTGAACTTCAATAATATCCCCATGAATGCAGTATATATGAGATTGTTTCCCTTCTCACTCAAGGACAAGACCAGGACATGGTATAAATGATTGAATCCTGAAGAGGTAGCCACTTGGGAATCAATTGTTCAATTGTTTCTTTCAGAATTCTTTCCTCCTTCAAAAACTGAGGGATCAAATAGTGAGGTTCTACTAGTTGGATCAAGAAAACATTTGTGAGGCATGGCAAAGGCTTCAAGGGTTGTTAAGGGCATGTCCCCACTATGGATTTGAAAAGTGGCAATTAGTCAACTATTTTCATAAGGGATTGAACTACCCTAGCAAGGTGGCCTTGGACACTACAGCAGGAGGTATCTTTGCATCCAAAAATATAGATGAGGCTTACCAACTGATAGAGAACATTGCAAAGAACCATCACTTCCTCACACATGATAGGACCAGAAGGCCTCATATGGATAATTCAGTGAACCAATTGTCATTCCAATTTGAAGAGGTGCTGTACAAGACTTTGGAGAGATTGAAATTGACTCCCAATGGCAATAGGGCCTCTAATTCTGAAACCAGGTGTTGTGTATGTGGGAATCAAAGTCATGTGTCAGAAAATTGTAATTTGATTATGCAACAAGTGGAGCAAACAGTAGATCAAATCAATGCTGTGGGAAATTATGGAATTAAACCTCCTGTTGAATTCTACACTCCAGAAAACAGGAATCATCCATACTTTTCTTACAAGGGTAAGAACTATCAAGGAACTTCCATGCAGAATCCTAGTTGGCAACCAAGGATTTTGCCCATAAACCAACAATTTCCATATTCAAATCAGTCCCAATGTGTTCAAGTGCAAAGACCTCCTTTTGAGCAACACCACCAACTCAACCTTCTCAATTTTCAAAAATAGAGGAGATGCTGCAACAAACTCTGAAGAAGCAAAGCAATTAGGAGGAGGCAATTCTAAAAATGAATTCTAGACTTTATAGCATTGAGAACCAAGTTGCTCAACAACCTAGCACCTCATCTAGACCTCATTTATTCTTTCCTGGATAGCCAGAGATGAATCCAAAGGAGCAAGCAAATGCCATCCAGCTCAGGAGTGGAAAGATGGTGGAGGAACCAATGAAGAAAGTGGATGATAATCAAGCCAATTTAGACTCAAGAGTTGCTGAAAAGCCAAGTGAACAACCAAGTGAGGAAATCAGGAATTCAGGTCCTCAAATTGAAGCAAATACAATGGTTTTTGACAAAGTACCTTTCCCTCAAAGGCTAATCAAGGCAAGACAAGACCAGCAATATGGAAAATTTTTGGAAATCCTGAAGAAGCTATACATAAATGTTCCTTTTGTTGAAGCCATCCAGGAGATGCCATCATATGCAAAGTTTCTCAAAGAAATTCTAATCAAGAAGAGAAGAGTGTTGGAGCATGAGACTATAGCATTGACTGAAGAGGCCTCTGCAATTATCCAAAACAAGTGCCTCCTAAGCTCAAGGATCCAGGAAGCTTCTCAATTCCATGTGAGATAGGCAATAGGAAAATTCAAAGAGCCATGTGTGACTTGGGAGCTTCTGTGAGTGTCATACCCTTATCATTGTGCAAGAAACTTGAAGTTGGAGATTTGAAGCCAACAAATATGTCCCTTCAGTTGGCAGACAGATCCATCAAATATCCACATGGGATTATTGAGGACATACCCCTCAAAGTTGGTAAATTCTATATTCTAGTTGATTTTATTGTATTGGATATGGATGATAATGTGAACACCCTCATTCTCCTTGGGAGGCCCTTTCTAGCCATTGCAGGGGCTGTAATTAATGTTAAGGAAGGGAGATTGACCTTCCAAATTGGAGAGGAGAAGATTGAATTCAATTTGGCACAAGTTATTAGTATGCCAAGTTTTCTAGAAAATAATTTTGAAGATGAGCAATTGGATCAAGTGGTGGAGCAAGTTTCAGCTATAATTCCTATTGAAGATCCATTGCAAATGTGTCTAATGTTTGACCATTTGAAGGAATTGGAAGATCCAGAGGCTATGGCATATAAATCAGTGCTGAAATCTTCAAAATCAGTAGAAAATCCAGCAATTCAGGGTGAGGTACAACATGTTATCATTGCTGAATGCCAAGGCAATCCAGCTCAAGCCAATTCCAAGTTGGAACTCAAGCCTCTTCCTAGCAATCTGAAGTATGAATTCTTGGGGGAGAATTCAACTTTTCCTGTTATCATTAATGCTAATTTACCCCAGGACCAGGTTGAAGAGCTGATGAAGAGGTTGAAACTGTATAGGGAGGTGATATGCTACTCAATTGAAGACATCAAGGGTATTAATCCCTCCATTTGCATGCATAGGATCCATATGGAGGACAGCTACAAGCCCTCCATTGAATGTCAAAGGAGACTCAACCCAATCATGAAAGAAGTGGTAAAGAAAGAAGTATTGAAGTTGCTGAATGCATGAATCATATACTCAATTTCAGATAGTGAATGTGTCAGTCTAGTGCAGGTGGTGCCAAAGAAGGGAGGAATCACAGTGGTGAAGTCAGATTCTGATGAATTGATATCCACAAGGACCATTACAGGTTGGAGGATGTGCATTGACTTCAGGAAGTTAAACAATGCCACAAGAAATGACCATTTTCCTTTGCCATTCATTGATCAGATGTTGAAGAGGTTGGCTAGGCATTCACATTTCTGTTATCTTGATGGGTACTTAAGTTTCTTGCAAATTCCAATTCACCCTCAAGATCAACACAAGACTACATTCACTTATCCATATGGGACTTTTGCCTATAGGAGAATGCCATTTGGCTTATGCAATGCTCCTGCCACGTTCCAAAGGTGTATGATGTCTATATTTTTAGACTTCATTGAAGAAATTATGGAGGTCTTCATGGATGACTTTTCAGTATATGGAGACTCATTTGATGCTTGCCTAGAAAACTTGACCAAGGTGCTACAAAGATGTAGAGAGTCCAACTTGATTCTAAATTGGGAGAAGTGCCATTTTATGGTCCAAGAAGGGGTTGTTTTAGGACATGTGGTCTCAAGCAAAGGCATTGAAGTGGATAAGGCAAAAATTGAGGTGATTGAAAGGCTACCACCACCCACAAATGTCAAGGCAATTAGGAGCTTTTTGGGGCATGCAGGCTTCTACAGAAGGTTTATTAAAGATTTCTCCATGATAACTAGGCCCCTCACCAAGTTGCTGGCTAAGGATGTTGAGTTTCATTTTGATGAAGAGTGTATGAAGGCATTCAAGAAGTTGAAGGAAGCCCTCACCTCAGGCCCTATAGTGTAGCCACCTGATTGGACCCTTCCTTTTGAAATCATGTGTGATGTTTCAGACCAGGCCGTAGGAGCAGTCTTGGGACAGACCAAGGACAGAAGGCACCATGTCATATGCTATGCAAGTAAGACTCTAGATGAAGCCCAAATCAATTATGCAACTACTGAGAAAGAACTTCTTGCTGTGGTGTATGCATTTGACAAATTCAGGTCCTACTTGGTGGGATCCAAAGTCATTGTATTCACAGACCACCAAGCTGTGAGGCACTTGATCAACAAGAAGGAATCTAAGCCAAGGCTAATCAGGTGGATCTTATTGCTTCAAGAATTTGATGTTGAAATCAAAGACAAAAGGGGTAGTGAAAATCTTGTAGCTGATCACCTATCAAGAATGGAAGGAGTATAGGAATCATTTACACTTCCTATCAATGATGCATTTGCTGATGATAGTTTGATGGCTGTGGCAATTAATCAAGTTCCCTGGTATGCTGACTTGGTCAATTACCTTGCATGTGGAATTATCCCTCCTGACTACACATATCAGCAAAGAAAGAAATTCTTTCATGACTTGAAAGATTATTATTGGGATGACCCCTTTCTATTCAGAAAATCTCCTGATGGCATATATAGAAGATGTGTACCGCAATCTGAATTTCAGGAAATCTTAGAGGCATGCTATTCATCCCCTTATGGAGGCCATGGAGCCACACACAAGACTGCTGCCAAAGTTCTTCAATCTGGATTTTATTGGCCAAGTTTATTCAAGGATGCACATATCTTTGTGAAGGGTTGTGATCAATGTCAAAGAGCTGGTTCCATCTCAAGAAGGAATGAAATACCACAACAAGGAATTTTAGAAGTGGAAATATTTGATGTATGGGGCATTGACTACATGGGGCTTTTCCCTAGTTCATGTGGTTACAAGTTTATTCTTCTAGCTGTGGACTATGTGTCAAAATGGATTGAGGCCATTCCCACCATTGCAGCTGATTCCAGGGCAGTAATCAAGTTGTTCAAGGAAGTTATCTTTCCAAGGTTTGAAATTCCTAGAGTGGTCATAAGTGATGGGGGTAGCCACTTTATTGAAAGGTATTTTGAGAATCTCCTAATTAAGTATGGAGTGAGGCACAAAGTTTTCACTTCATATCACCCTCAAACAAATGGCCAAGCAGAAGTATCAAATAGGGAGGTAAAGGCCATATTGAAGAAATCAGTTTCATTGACAAGAAAAGATTGGAGTTTGAAGTTGAATGAAGCTCTTTGGACATATAGGACAACATACAAGACTCCAATTGGTACTTCTCCCTACAAGCTTGTTTATGAAAAAACTTGCCATTTGCCAATTGAGTTGAAGCATAAGGCATATTGGGCAGTCAAGGCACTCAATTATGATATGCATGCATGTGGGCAAAAGAGGCTCTTGCAAATTGATGAACTTGATGAAATTAGGCTAAATGTCTACCACAATTCAGAATTCTATAAGGAAAGGACTAAAAGATGGCATGATGGAAGGATTCTGAAAAGGGATTTCAAGGTTGGCGACCTTGTATTACTCTTCAACTCAAGATTAAAGATTTTTCCAGGAAAGTTGAAGTCAAGGTGGAGTGGACCATTCAAAATTCACAAAGTATATCCATTTGGTGATGTGGACCTTCTAAATGACAAGGATGATGTATTCAAGGTGAATGGACAGAGGTTGAAGCTTTACAATCCCACAGCCAAGGATTCTGCAAAGGAGGAGTTGATTCTAGCTGATTTGTCACTATCACCTAGTTGATTTCTCATTGTAACAATGTCTAGCCAAAGACATTAAAGAATGGCACTTCTTGGGAGATAACCCAAGCCATTATCAACCTAATCTTTCTGTTCTTGCAGGAATAAGTGGTGATGAACATGTTCAATTCACAAGTCTCAAATTCCGGGAGTACCCATACCCCCTTATTTTTTATTTTTCCACTGAAAACTTAGTGATAACTGATAATATCTTTCTCATTATGATACATTGATCATATCATCATCTGAATTAATATTCATTTCGGTTATCCCAATCTATTATAGCCTAATTTCAGTGCATTTCAAAAATTCCCAATGCATTGTTGAAATCTGCACTCAAAAATCTGATTAGTTACAAATCTGCCATTCCACTGATATCCTTTGTTTATATGCAGGATTAATTGCTACTAATGAAGATTGGATCACTAAAAGATTTTGGATGAAAGGCCAAGAGGATTCAAATGGCCAATTCCATGCATTTCACTCCCACCCACCCCTCTCCCTTGTCTTTGATTTTCAACCTTGGGGACAGTGTTGAGAATAAGCTTGGGAGAGGTAACCTGGTGCTTTTCTAACCTTTACACTATGTTTTCAATTGATTTTAATGTTCATATCATAATTCACACCAGGTTATCAGTGGGTTTTGCAAGTTATCATAAGTTATCACTAGTTATCACTCGGTTATCATTTTTTGGACCCAACTCAATTCTGAATTCATTTTAACTCTGAAATGGGTAAGATACTTCATTATGACAGTGGGTGCACTCCAATACCAAGTGGCCAACTTGGACATTAGACTTCTTGTTTTAATTGGCATTTTAAATTCAGATTCATTTGAATGAATTTTTAGCTGAAATTTTTCTTTTCTGTGGATTAACACTAGCTACATTCGTGGATTAATTGGAAAGTAGAAGATGTCTAGAAAGGAGTCAAGGATCTTGCTGCCATGTTAAATAGGAATTCTTGACTTATTTGCATTTAAGGATCTAACCTATACTTGAGTTTGAACCATTGCTCACTTCATGAACAGAATGAAAAAGAAAGAAAAAAGGAAAATGAAAAGTTGCATTTTGCATTGCATGCATACATGAATAAAGAGAGTGAAAATTCCAAAAAGGAACCTCTCCTGAATAAAGCCAGGATTTTTATCCTGTGACCAGCATGAATAAAAATCAGGTTCAAACCTGTTTATTGCATCCTCATGAATAAAAGTCAGGTTTTCAAACCTGTTTAAGCAAAGAAACTAAAAGTCTGTTCATGAAGAGATTAATGTTTCAAACTTTTTAGTAAAGTTGACAATCCTTACAATCCAAATCAGTTAATGTTTGTACTTCTATCATGGCTTAATTTTGCATTAACCTTTGTGACTCCTCAGCTAGAATTTGGGATTGGAAAGAATGTGATGGAATGTTAGCCAAGTGGGAAACTCATTTAGGTCTTATTCAGCTGATCTTTCTATTCATTTGTGGATGGTAAATTCAAATTCATCCTTAATTTCTGAATGTTTTGCTTGAGGACAAGCAAAAGGCTAAGCTTGGGGGAGTTTGATCACTTGTTGATCACTATATGTTTCTAACCCATTTTAGATGCAATTCATACATATCGAGTTCCACTTTTGCCTATATTTGGGCCAATTATACTTGGAATGCATACATTGTGATAACTAGTTGATATTCCTCATTTCATACTTAATTCCATGTGCATAGAGGCTCTGAAATGTCAAAATACATTAATATTTAAATTCTATGCCAAGTTATCATTTTGAGGGCAAGTTATCATTCATATATGTCATCATTATTTTGAGTGAACTGATTTTCAATGGTTTTCTTGCCCTAAATCCATCATTATCATGTATAAATCATATTTGGATAGTCACATCTCAACTTGTGCAAAGTTTTAAGTCCATTTGAACAAGTTATCATTTTTCAAGTGCCAAGTTATCGTTTAAGGGCAATTCTGTCATTTTGACATGCAAAACCATTAATTCTGCACAGGGACCTTAAGCAATCATCTTATTATTTTTTTTAACTCATTGCTGGTCAAATTTCATCACATTTGGATAATCACAACTCAAGTTATCACAAGTTATCATTTTTAAGTCATATCAGTTATCGTTTTTGGGCACCCAAGTTATCACTCCTTAGGAATCTCATTCATATTTGATTTCTGACCTCACTCACTTGTCACTCTAATCCATTTGATGCCTGAAATGCTTTGAACCACCCATATTAGGACATTTTCCAAGATTTCCTTAAAGTTATCATTCCGGGCCCTTAAATTCATTTATATCGATATAAGTTTTCATTCCTGCACAACACATAATCCCATCTGATATTTGAACTAGTTACCATCATTATCCTAATATTTATTTGTCAAAATATCATTCAAAGACTTTGATGCTTGCTGTTTGGGTTTTGTAGCAGGGAGAAAAGGTGGCCAAAAAGTGGAAAAAGTAGGGGGGACCATCTACTTTTTCCTGCACAAAGGTACCTGCAGCAGCTGAAATTTCAGAGGGATGGACAGGTGGCTGCAATCAAAGGATAAAGAACATTCTGATGCTGATCCAAGGGTGGACATGAGTGATATAAAAGAGGGAATTTCTGAGGAGAGTGGGGGGCTGGTTATTCAAGATTTTGAGCAAGGAAAGAGGGCTGCTGGAGCTGCTGCTGAAGGAGCTCAAGCTGCTGTCGAGAAGCTTTAAAGAACAATGATTTGTATCTGTTTCTCATTCCATTTGATTTCAAGCTTTGTAAACATGAGGAGCTAAACTCTATTTCTTCTAGGATAGGGTAGTAGTTTAGATTAGTTATGGATGGAAATGGATTGGATTAATTCCTACACTGAATCATTGCTGATTTTCAGATTTCAAAATTATTTAGAGTTAGTTCTTGCCATTGTTGGATCCCATTGTAATTTAGAACTGAGAAGTTATCATTTGATCTATCCCTAGTCCAAAAATGGATTAGAAATCAATGTCAAGCTCTAAATTCCAATTTAATTGAAGTTCTAATTTCTAAAATTTTGATTTTCTGGTTTCTATTTTTCTGAACTTCCTAAATCTGATTTATTTGATTTCCTTGAATCTGTTTGTCATTAAGAATTGGATTAATTGAATAGCTGAGAGGCTAGTATTTACCCTAATCTTATTCAGGAATGTATTAAGATGTTTGACAACTTAAGATTCAATTCTGTTTTCTCAAAATCTGATTTCTGAATTTATTCAGAAATCTGTTCTTCTGATTTCTTTTCTGGTTAGAATCTGATTTGCCAAGTGAGCATCCTTACTTCATCAAATCATCGAGAGGTGTACTTCGGGAATCTCTTGCAGTCCAGAGATGGATCAAGAGGAATTTGGCAAGCCTGAATTCTAAAGGTTTTGTTGCTGAGTTTTTCTGAATTGCAGAATTCTATTTTCTAATTTTATTTGAATTCTGATTTCCATTGTTAAGCCTTATTTTAATCCACTACTGAGAGGTAGTCTTAAAGTCATTCTTGAGAGTCAGAGATGACCCAAGGAGCATTGGATAATCACTGAATTCCCTATTTAAGGTTGGATGCCTTTTAACCCCAATCAATTAGAACTTTGTGTGGATTTCACTTTTCCTTGCAACCGAGAGGTTGATTTTAAATCCCCCTTGAATTCAGAGATGAATCATGGAACACAAGTACTATTATTGGGTATATTTCATCCTGGTTTGGTTGATTGGAATGATTCCATCTTTTTATGATTGCAATTGCAAGTTATCATTTCAAAACTTCCTTGAATTGCAAAAGTCAGCATTGAACTTCCCATTGAGCTGAATGATAACTTGATTTTCAGTGAGGACCCTATTGATTCAATCTAGCTAACAACTATATGACAATATGTTGCTTAGTTAGATGCCAATTGAGCTGTGGGAACAATCATTTTTATGATTGAATCAAAGTTGGACATTTAATGATAACTTGATCCATTCCATCCTTAACTAATTTAGATGAACCCCAAATCCTAGAAGAACCTTCCTCATTGATAGTTAAACCTTTCTAGCCACTAATTTTGCATTTATAATTCAGTTTTGCAAAAGTTTCCAAAATCCCAACCCTGTTATCATTTTGCATTAGTTAAAAAATCTGTTTCCACTACTAATCAAAAATTTGTTTTTTGCTATCTTAATTAGGATTTATCTAAACTATTTGTAGGTTGTCTAGGACTTTAAATCTTTGTTGATACGACAACTTGAGTCTACGACAACTTACCTGTGCACTTGTAGCTAGTGAGTTGGGAGACCAAAAAAATTAAAAAATTGACTCTTTTCTTTAATTTCAGCAAGTTATCACTACTCAATCCCAAATATCACTATCAGCCACCTGAGCAAGAAAGAGTGGATGGAAGTTTCCGAGTATGAGAAAAGAAAAGACAATGCAGTGTAAAGAATTTCTCCCTTGCACCATTTGGAATGAAAGGGCTTAATAGATTTTTAGCGGCATTAAGGTTGAGAAGTCAGAGTGAGGATAAAGGTCAAAGCATGGTCAAATCTCGTCAACAAGTTTCTTATCTTTGTTTTCCCCTCTCCTCTGCATATTATTGTGTTTGACTTCAAGTTTTTTGAATCAATTTTAAGCTTTTACATTTGATTTGTTGAATCAATTTTTATATACCAATTCACTCTTTTCCATTTTGGTGCCTTGTGTTCCAACAACAACGTACCTCTAGTGATTCTTCCCTACATATCTGATGAGTTGTGTGAAGTATAAATTAATAACAAGACAGAACCAAACCTACTTATTTCAGTTAAAAACAAGAATTATGTGACTTAAACTTCTCACTACGCTCAATTGCAAATGCATAGCTAAGAGTAGTAGACTCAAATGTCGTATCTTTATGGTTAAAAACTCATTTAACAATTCTAAGCTAACTGCAAATTAAGAGGGTCGAGCTACTAACTGATAGCTTGAAAATGAGCAATTACAAATATCAAGTTGTAATTCCAAACTTATAATTAATTCTTCTTGGGATTTTATAGTAATAGGGCTGAAATTGAAATTAGACTAATTAACTAAGAGATTAAAATGAGATTTATCAATAAATGGAGGGAAAGTTTCATCTGAATTACTTTTATGGATGAATTTTGAAAAATAATTGTGCTTAGTTAGTTGATTCAATTCTTATGGAAGACTGCTCTCACAATGAAATTGATTTAAAATTAAGAACCTATTTTCGTAAGGTAATTGGCTAGAAGGATTCACTAACTTGCTAGTGATATCTATAGATGATGATACACTGATTATCAAGTAAGTTTTAATATCCTCTCATATATGAATAGATCAATGAGCTCAATTATGGTTCATGATAGCGAACGAATTTTTAATTCATTTCTAAACCAAGATGAAATAAAAGATAACTTCTTAGTTAACAATTCAAATATGTTTCACATTGCATCAATGAACAAAAATGGCCTTGGTATTAGTACAAACATAATGGTATAATAAAATTTCAGAACTCATCTTTAACAAAAAATAGATTAAGCCCTTCGTTGAGTGAGCTAAAAGTTTAGCTCCTCATTAATGTCAAATGTATCACATATAAGGTGGGAAACAATATCATCAACATTCTAAAATAAAGCTATTAAATTCATCTCAATCTCTAGTCTCCTCTTGCAGATTCCTCAACTTCTTTCTTCTTCTTCCTTCTGAATGTATTCCTCAACTGATAGACCCACCTCCCAAGACCCATCCCACCCCTTTTAGGAGGTATTCTTCTTATAGTGTTCCTCCTCACCCTATAATCTCATATCAGAAGCTTCCATTCTTCCCCTTTTTGTCATTTGTCCTCTTTCCCTTTTCTAAAAAAGATTTCATTTCCATTGCACTTGGCAGCTATGACTTGTGTTCCCCTAGCTTTGTAGTAATATGATCCTATAAATCAAATAGAACAGTAGCGAATAAGAATTCTAGGAACATAATTAAGAAAAATAAAGGCAAGACTAAAGTTCCCAATCAATAAAAGCATGTTATTTTAGTGCTAATAATATACAGAATTTAGAATGTGTACAAAATGATCATGATTAACAACTTATGCAAGTTTTTAGAAGTGTACTTGCGCACAAAAAATAATATAGATTTATGGAGATATTTAATATGACAAGCTAATGATCATTATATCTATCTCATGCATGGGTGGGAAAGAGTTGGGAGCTTCTTCATCTTCATCTAGTAATGATAACTCAAAAAGCTTGATAGTTTCAGTTTGATCACCATATAAGTTGATAAATCCAATAGAAAAGAATTCTCTCCATGTGTCTAATAACGAATGGAAAAGTGGTCGTGAAAAATGATATTCTGGTCCTTAAAAATTTTTAACGACCGAATTTTCTGGTCGTCGCCCGTCGTTATAGGCTTCGGCGTTAATGATGAATAATGACGATGAAAACTAGGAGGTCGTTAAAACCTAGTAACGACAAGCAAAACATTGGTCGTTGAAAATCTATAATGGCAAAAGATCTCGTCGTCACACATTATCTCGTTGTCATTATTGATCTTTAATGGCAATTAAACTTGTCATAAAGTATAATAATGACAACTTAAGATCCGGTCGCTAAAAGTTATTAAACTATAAAAGGTGCCATTAAAGAATTAACAACCAGTAAAAAGTGACTAGCAATTACCACTATTCCAACCAATAATACAAATTATTAGAACTTCATAATAAGTTGTTTTAAATTTCAATGAAAAACTATTACCAATACATTTCTATTGTATCTTACAACATACAACACATATATAAAAGTAAAAGTAGCATTCACATATTACATATCACTTGTAAGTATAGTACAAAAAGTTCTCATATCATCTAAATTTGATAAGGTACAACTTCCTTGCATTAAGATCATGTTATGCATTCTAGATCAAAAAGAAAAAAGAAATACATTTGTCATTTCAAAAATACGAAATGTCACATTTGAGTCTCTAATAGAACTTTCAACGGCTCCAACACTTTGTACATAACATCAACTAGTGCGCTTGGCAATCGGCATTCATTCATATTACAAATGTTGGTAAAAACTTCCATAGCTAGCTGATTTGGAATGTGATTTGCTGTCCAAGTTATTTTAGGAATTTCAAATGAGAAGACCATCTATGATTTTTTTTTTGTGGATGAAGCATTTCTTCAACCTGTGAAAAAAATGAAAAATAAATATGATAATGTTCATAATTCACATGCAAAATAAGTAGAGCATGAAAATGGTTGAATTGCAATATCAATTCATCATATAAGAAGTAGTAAGAACTTAATCATGCATTCAAAAGAAAGTATGACACAATGATAAAAAAATAGATGCATGCAATGATAAAAACTACGAAAAATAACCTAAATGATACATGTAACATATGTATAAAAATGCATGCATCATTAAGGTAATTTGATTTACTCGTCTTAAGAGGTCAATACTTTAGGTACTCCTAGTCCATCATAAGAATTTAAGTTATTATTTACTAGTATAAGTCAACTATAATAGTGGATCATACAAGTTTACCTTTGCATTAATCTTATATAATTTCTAAAGCTCAACACCAACTTCTTTTATTTTCTTATAATTGATCTTTTGCACTTTAATTTTCTATTTTCGCCACAAAACCATTTTCTTCTCTTAGTAGATTATTAGGATATGATAGATTTAAAATCATTCCTTGTGGGTTAGACACTCTACTATTCATTTTATTACTTAATATGACTAGTGCACTTGCTAGCAATTTTATTGTTACAAATTTAACACATCAAACATCTTCATGAGCATACCATGGATCAATGAAGAATCGGAACTCTTCCATGAGAGTCAATCATCCGATGGAGAAGTATGTCAAAGGTGCATGATCTTTGTCGACAAACACAATTGATGCGTTAGATTTGTAACAATAAAATTTGCTAGCAAGTGCACTAGTCGCTCAAGTAATATAGTAAAAAGGAGTAAGAGTGTCGAACCCACGAGGAATATTATTAATTCAATATCTGGAATTATAAATTAATAAGAGAGGAAAAACATGGATTTTTGGAAAGAGGTGTTATGAAATAAAATAAGAAAAATAAGATAAAGATAAGATAATGGTGTTGAAGTTAGGCCTTAGGATGAAAATAGATCAGGATAAATATTTGAATCGAAAAAGATAAATTTAATCTTTAAAGATGGATTAGGAATTTTCCCAAGTTATTAATTTACAAGATTAACATCACAGAGTCCACAAACTGGTAATTCTGCTATTTAATCCGGTAAATCAAACTATCTTAAATTTAATCAAACCTAAAGTCCCACAAACTGGTATTCGTCAGATAAGATTAAAATTAAGATGCATTAATATGAAAATCCTAGACTATTAATCACTCCACAAACTGGTTAGATTAACAGACCACATAAACTTGATTCTCCACACACTAGTTATCAAATTTATGTCAATTATTAATTTCACATAAAATCAATTAATTTAATTAATGAATTCTGAAATTAAATAATCCACAAACTGGTAAGTACTCAACTCAGAAATCCAAATAATTAAATTAAAAGCATTAAGCACAATTAATTAATTGATCAGAAAAGATTAAAACAAATAATATAGGGTCAAATAATTTCCCTTCAATAATAATCTCCTAAAATGAATTAAATAAAAATATGGAGTTCATCCTAGAAATGCTGGAGAGAAAATAACAAAATAACAATAATAATCGAAAGAATTACACCCAAAATAGAAGTAGAGCTCTCGAATTGGGCAGACAGTCGGGCAGCCTCTCGGACTTGATCAGGGTCGCGATCAACCTCCAGCCGTCGCACCTCTCTCCTCTTGGTCGTAGCCTGCAGAGCTCACGACTCGCCGTGGAAGAAACCTGAACTTCAGAGCACGAATTGAAACGATGGATTCTTCACGTATTTATAGGGTGCGGACGACCTTCAATTTGATCTCGGCCGTAACATCGTACGGTTAACTTTAAACTCGGCCAAAGATAAATCATTTTATCAACTCGCCCAAAGATAAATCTTTCTTATCTTTTTACGCCCAAAGAGTCTCGGCCGTAAGGAAAATATTTCATCTTTACTCCTTTCCATTACTCCCAAAGGATAAAAATCCTTTTATCTTACGCCTTCAAATGTCTTGTTACGCCCAAAGATAAACTTATTTTTATCTTGTTACGCCCTTCATCTTCAGGCCATTACGCCCTCCGAATTTCGGCCGTAAGGAAGGACGAGACTTCGGCCGTAAGGAAGGACTTCTCCTGTTACGCCCAAAAGATAAAAACATTTATCTTTACGCCTTCAAATGTTAGCCGTAACAAAGAATTAAATCTTGTTACTCCTTTTGAATCTAGGCCGTAACAACTTGGGTGTAAAGCAAATCTCGGCCGTAAGGAAATTCTTTGAATTTCGGCCGAGATTTGAATTTTCCTGCAAATAATTATCAAAATATAGTTAATCCATCCACAATTAAAATATTCAGCGATTTTAATAATTAAAATTGATAAATCCGGAATTATGATTAAAAGTGACTAAAAATGATGCATGCTATGATCAAATTATAGAAAATTTAATTAAATTAATTAACTAAAATATGTTGTATTTTGCATGCATCAACAATGATATCACTTTGTCTGAACTACGGATGGACGAGTATTAAAGGTGTATAATCTTCGCCGACGAGCATAATGATATTGCCCCATCCATGCCCAAAGGTGTTGTCGAAGCATTCAAGAGAGATCTTAGTATAGGAAAAAGGCACATTCCAAGAAATTCTTCAAGATGCAACGAACTTATGGTGGCAATGCCATTGCGAAGACATGGATGGCAACGTGGATCCCATTGAAACATGGGAGGAATTCAAATGACAACTCATTAACTATTTCTGCCTTGTCACATCGGGGCTAGAGACCAATATTGTGTTGTTTAACATTAACTAGAAGGGCACATTAAGAAATACGTGAAATAGTTCACTGAGCTCCGCCTACAGAACTCGTAGGTGGACGAAGACATATTGTTGGCAGTCTTCATCAAGGGTTTAAAGCCTTGGGCTAGGATGAAGTTGGAGCATAAGATTGCCCCAACATTTGATCACTAGTCGACGCTCGGGGAGTACTCCAAGACGAGTGCAACACCACCAAAGCCCTTGGGCAAGGACAATGGTGGGAGAGAGAAGTCCAAGTCACAAAAGAAAGCCAAAGTATAAAAGCATCAAGATAGGAGGATCGGGTCAATTCCATAGCGTATGTGGGATGACTCTCATTGCTCCCAACAACGACTTGAAGCAAACAAGTTATAAGGTATCTCATCGAAGAATTTTGTTCTACCTCAAACCATCGAAATCTTAAATGATCATCAAGGGTGAGGTGGTCCTATGCTATGTATTTGATAGATGGATGACTCTATGTTGCAGCCATCTGCAACATGGACTCAGCAAGTCAAGTCATACTTGTCAAATGACATGACTCTTATCGCGAACCCGAAGCAACTCTTTCTTGGTGCTACTCATGAAGTCATCTAAGAGTTGTTCATCCCCAAGAAACCAAACCAATGGAGTTGATACTGCGCAAGTCTAGAGAAGTTGAACCCAACAGAAACTTGATGGACACATAGTTACTTAATGAAGTCAGACCGCTCACATTGCGGACTCCGCTGGCGTTGCACATGTGTTGATCCCAAATTGGATTAAGGACCAATAAGCGAAGTAGTCATGAGGAAGAAGTCCTCAGTGAGTCTCGAAAAGGCGCGGACATTCTTGGCATTGCGTGATGCTGATGAAGTGGAAGTCAAGGCATAGAAGGCAGACTCCATTTAGACAAGCGAAGTCAAGACTAAAAACAAAAACTTGATGAAGCCTAGACAATGACATTGGAGGCGTCACAGACTTTGGTGGGGGAGAATGTCGCGGGGCATTTTCCTGTGACACGATTCACAAAGCCTCGTGGTGCCAATGTCACTCAACTCAAACTTGTGGTCGCTTAGTGCCGTCACAAAGAACACATGCAATTGTCCTTACTAGGTTATCCACAATTGCCAAATTACCCGTAAAGCATTAATATTTTACATTTCTACTTTTGTATTGAGACTCGCTTACACAATGTTATAAGACACGACCTGACCGTCAACCCGAACTGATCAACGGGTTAGGTCGGACCGGGTCGAACCGGATGGTCAGACCGAATAATATAAATTAATAAAAGACTAAAATAAGTTAAAGAGATTGTTATAATCTTGTTAATATACAATATCTTATTTAACAAAAATATAAAATATAGTATAATGAAGTAAAATAAAATAATTCAAATTAAATAATATAATAAAGTAACATAAATTAAGTCATCAATCTAAATAAAAAATTCTTGCGAGGTAGTTATAAATAAAATATAGTGAATTTTTTTTATATATGAAACAAGAGGATATTAAAATATAAATTTCAAGAAATATATATATAACATATATTAAAATATAAATGTCAATATTTTAATAAATTTTTTATGTTTCGATTTTATTTTCATTTCAGCAATTGACATATATAACATAAATTGAGAAAACATTTAAAGCATAACACTTATAACATAAATTGTTAAACCATATGAACTTTCACATAAATAAAGTAACTCAAGATATCATTATATTCATAATTAAACTCCACAAATGTGTCATTGCGCATACTCAACATGGTCAATACGTATTCCTCCATGATCATGTGTTAGAGCTTCATAATCACGACTCTAAAATACACAGAGCATGTCATAAGTCAATACATATTCTTCCATGATCATGTGTTTAAGCAAAGCTTCACAATCATGAGTCTTAGATATGCATAGCATGTCATGAGTTAATATGTATCCCTTCATGGTCACGTAGTTAACTAGAGCTTCATAATCATGAGTCACGAATATGTAGCCCATAACATAAGTCAATACGTGCACGTGTCACGGGGCAGTTTCCCATGACACGAAGCGTAAAGCCTTGTGGCACCGATGATACTCAACTTAAAGCTCTCGGCCGTTCAATGCCGAATCATGGAATATATGCAGTCGCCCTGCACTGCGTAACATTACGAAGTACCAAGTTATCCGCCCTTAGGGCATTATCTTCATCCTTATGAATGGACAAGTTACGTTACCCATAGGGTACGTCTTTTACATTTCTCATTTTGTAATAAGACTCATATACCTACGGTACATTATGGAGGAGTTCACTAGTGTCTTTCTAACACAGATGTATGTTATATTTCATCATATTTAATACAAGCAAGTTTTTCTTAATTGTAGTGCCTGGCCTTGAGCATGGGATGGCAACCCACATCGGTGACCCTTCTTGGTATCCGTGGTACCTCGACTGCCTCTTCGAACTCTAAGCGTTCAAGCACCTATATTAGTGCCTCAATGCGCTAATGCCACGGTCCCATGACGAGTGGTCTAACACTCTGGTCATGTCTGTGATCGAATGCCTATAAGAGTGACTCTCGACATAGTTGTATCGACCATAAAACTTTCGATGCTACTCAAAAAAAGCATGGCTAAATGCCCCTTTGCTTAGTCGCCACATGAAATCTCGTGTCCGAGAATGACATCATGTCCCGCACTGCGTAATATTTTGGAGTACCAAGCTATTCGCCCTTGGGGCATTATCTTGTAAGGCCATCCTTATGAATGACCAAGTTACTCTACTCGCATGGTACGACTTTTACATTTCTCATTTTGTAATAAGACTCCTATACCTACGGTACATTAGGGAGGAGTTCATTAGTGCCATCATGGCCCAGATGTATATTATGTTTCATCATATTTAATACAAGCAAGCTTTCCTTAATTCTAGGGTCTGGCCTTGAGTGTGGGGTAGCAACCCACATCGATGACCCTTCTCAGTACCCATTGTACCTTGGCTGCCCCTTCAAGCTCTAAGCGCTCAAGTGCCTGCATTAATGCCTTAACACGCTAATGCCACAGTCCCATGACGAGTAGTCCAACCCTTTGGTCATGCCCATGATCAAATATCTATAAGAGCGACTCTCGGCATAGTCGTCTCGACCATAGAACTTCCGCTATTACTCAAAATAGGCTTGGCTAGGTGCCCCTTCGCCTAGTCGCTGCATGAGGTCTCATGTTCGAGAATGACCTCGTGACAAGTGGTATATGAGTAGTTCATCCTCTTGCTCGGATCCACACGACGATGACTCGCATGTGTCGTCGCGATGTGTCTTGGCATAGGAAAAGTGCTTTCGCTCAAACACTCCAGTACGCCCAGGTGCACTGCATGGTTCCTAATCATGTATACCAATGATGAATGCTTGACAAGCTTCATTGTTGTACGTCCAATCGCCCCGCAGCAAGTTCCTCATCGTATCAAGGAACATTCGTCATGCATTATGATAGCGGATTGATCTCCGTGTAATCAATACGGTCATGCGATGCTCACTCAAGCAGATCACCACCCTAGATATGTAGTTGAAATCTTGAAGTGTCGCGTTGCGCCAAGAAGAGTGTCCTCATGCTCTGTTGATAGTGAAATTGAGGAATGTAGTGATAACTTGCTGATTTTGGAGTCAAATTTCAGATTTTTCAATTTTTAATTTAACTCCCTAATTCACTTTATACTGCAAGTATATAGGTCAATTGTAATCTACCCAAATGTCATATCCACAGTGATTTGAAGCCTAAGACTCCCTAAACAATCTAGATTAGTCTTAACTAAAGTTAAAATTTCAAGAAATTGAAAGAAAGTGAAAACCAATTTCTTTAAATAGCCAAAATGATAACTATTTTTGGATTTTTGAAAAGTTATCAAAACTGAATTATAAATGCTAAACTAGAGGCTCAAAGGGTTTAACTATCAATGAGGAAGGTTCTCCTAGGAGTTGAGATTCATCTAACTTAATTATGGACGGAATGAACAAATTATCATTAAGCGTCAATTTTAACTCAACTTGAAATAATCTATTTTCACAGCACAATTGAATCAAGACTAATTATCACATTCTCATATGATTGATTAGCTAAGTTGAATTAGAAGAGGTCCTTCACTGAAATCAAGTTGACATTAAGCTCAAAATCAAGTTCTTTTCTGATTTTTAGCAATTTAGTGAAATCTGAAATGATAACTCTCAATTGCACTTTGAAAATGAGGGGAATGCTTCAATCAACTAAACAGGGATGAAATCAATCAATATTAGTTCAAATGCTTCTTGGTTTATCTCTAAACTATAAGAGGATTTTAAATCAGCCTCTCAGCTGCAAATTCAAATGAAATCCACATTTTCACTAATGAATTGGATAGAAATCAGCACCTAATTACACATGGGAATTCAACAAATGTCATTACATCTTGGTTCATCTCTGAACATCAAGAAAACCTTAGATTCACCTCTTAGTGATTGATTGAAATCAGAGGTTTAGAATAACAAAGAAGAATCCCACAGAATTCAAGAAACATAACTGGAAATCAGATTTGAAAAAAACCAGAAATCAGCATTGAAGTGTTGCAACAATTCAGGGAATTTAAAACCTTTAAAACACCATTGACTCTTGATTCATTTCTGAACAAGAACGAAACCATAGGAAACCTCTCAATTATAATTAAATCAGGGTCCCACAATGATGAAAACAGATTTGGGTAATGCAGAAATCAGAAATCAGAAATCAGAAAAATCAGAATAAGAAATCAGGAAATCATATTTGGAATTGAATCTAGAAACTTGGCATTGGTTCTTGGATCATTTCTGAACAAAGATTAGATCAAATGACAACTTCTCAGTTATGGATACAATTAGGATCTTACAATGTCAGGAATCAGATTCATACAAAACAAAATTCAGAAACAAGAAATAAGAAATCAGAACTTCAGGAATTCAGAAATCAATGCAGGAAATCAGAATTGTCCATATCCATCCACAATTAATCTAGACTACTACCCTATCCTAGGAGACATAGGATTTAGCTCCTCATAATTATAAGATTTGATACAAAATAGAATGGAGAATAGAAGCTAATCATCCTAGATTGAGGGCTGTTGACAGAAATCAGCAACACTTCAGTAGCATTCTTGCCCTCCTTCAGCTCCAATCCACTCTAAACCCTTGAATGGCCAGCCCCCCTGGATTCCAGGGTTTCTTCAGCATATATATAGCCTTTAATCACCCTTAGATCAGCATCCAAATGTTCCTTAGCCTCTAATGTGAGCCACCTGTCCAGGGCCTGAAATCCCAGCTGTTATGACAGCTTTTGGACAACAAAAAGTAGGTGGTCCCCCCTTTGCTTTTCCAACCTTTTTCAGCTCCATTCACCTGCTAGAAGGGAAAGAACACCAAACATCAAAGTCCTCAAATAGGAAATAAACAAATAAAGATGAGGACAGCTGCTAGGATCAGCTCAAACATCAAATAGGATTTAGTGTTGTGCATAAATGAAAACCAAAATCCAAACAAATGATTTTTGGAACCCGAAAATGATAACTTTGCACTAATCATGAAAATTATCCAAATAAAAGTGATTCAAGGCATTAAAGACATCAAAAGGATTAATGTGGCAAGTGACTGTGGTCAGAAATCAAATGTAGATAGGATTTCATAGTGTTGATAACTTAGTGACCCGAAATGATAACTTTTAGCCACTAAAATGATAACTTTTTATAACTTTTATTGTGGTTATCCAAATGAGATCAAATTTGAACAACAATGAGTTAAGACAATGTTTTAGTGATTTCTTAATGCCTTTGTGCATATTTGATAGTTTTGCATATCAAAATAATAGTTTTGCCCTTAAATGATAACTTGGCATTGAAAAATGATAACTCGTTCAAATGGATTGATAATTTTGCGCAAGTTGAAATATGATCATCCAAATATGATTCATTCATGATGGCAATGGATTTAGGGCAGAATAATCACTGAAAGTCAGCTAAATCAAAATAATGATAACTTGTGCATTTGGAGTGATAACTTGCCCTAAAAATGATAACTTGTCATAGAATTGAAATATTTATGAATTTTAACAATTCAGAACCTCTATGCACATAGAATTAGGTATAAAATGAGAAAGATCAACTAGTTATCATAATCCATGCATCCCAAGCATAATTGGTTAAAAGTAGGCAATTTGAGGGCTCGATATGGGTGTTTCGAATAGAAAATGGGATAAAAACATACTATGATCAGCTAGTGATCAAACTCCCCCAAGCTTAGCCTTTTGCATGTCCTCAAGCAAAACATTAAAAAATTAAGGACAAACTTGAATTAACAGTCCACAAATGAATTGAAATTCAGTTGAATTAAGTCCAATGAGTTTCCCACTTTGCCAACACTCCATCCCATTCTTTCCAATTCCTAGATTCTAGCTGAGGAGTGACAAAGTTTAAAGCAAATTTAAGCCATGAAAGAAGTATTAACATTAACTGATTTGGATTTTAAGGATTGTCAACTCTACTAAAAAGTTTGAAACATCAAGCTCTTCATGAACAGATTTTTCCACTGCTTGAACATGTTTAACACCTGACTTTTATTCATGAAAATGCATGTAAATAGGTCAAGACCTGATTTTTATTCATGCTGGTCACATGATAAAAATTCTGGTTTTATTCAGGAGAGGTTCCTTTTTGGAATTTCACTCTCTTTATTCATGCATGCATGCAATGCAAAATGCAACTTTTCACTTTTCCTTTTTCCATTTTTCTCTTTTTCTATTCTGTTCATGAAGTGAGCAATGGTTCAAACTCAAGTATAGTTTAGACCCTTAAATGCAAATAGTCATTGACTACAAGAACCTTGACCCCTTTCTAGACATCTTCTACTTTCCATTTAATCCATGAATGTCAGCTAGTGTTACCCAAAAAAAGAAAAATTTCAGCTGAAAATTAATTCAAATGCATCTGAATTGATAATGTCAATTAAAGTAACAAGACTAATGGCCAAGTTGGCCACTTGGTATTGGAGTGTACAAACTGTCATAATGAATTATTCTACCCATTTTAGAGTTAAAATAAATTCAGGATTCAGTTGAGCCCAAAAAATGATAACCGAATGATAACTTGTTCAAACAATGATAACCTGGTGGTAATTGATTATATAAGCATTAAAATAGATTGAAAATATGGTGTAAAGTAGAAAAGCATCAGGTTTCCTCCCCCAAGCTTAGCTTCAACACTGCCCACAGTGTTGGGAAAGATAGGCAAGGGAGAGGGTTGGAAGGGTATGAAATTGATGGAATTGTGCATTTGATCCCTTACAATGGTTCCTACATCTAAATCAGGGGCTTAGGGTGGTCTATTCTTCATGAATTTCAGCTAATCCTGCAAGGAAACAAGAGATATCAGTGGGATATTCAATATCAAATTTTTATGGTGCACAATTCAACAATGCATTGAAATTCACTGAAATTCACTGAAATTCAGCTAGGATGGATTGGCTAACTGATATGAATGATAATTCAGATGTTAATATGATGATTTCAGCATGAATGAAATGATAATATCAGTTATCATTGGGATTTCAGTGGGAAAATTAGAATTGAGGGTAGAGGTACTCCCTAATTTCTAATTTATGGATTGATCTGATTCCTCCTTTCTTTATTCCTGCAAAATAGAAAGATTAAGTGTAAAATGGCTTGGGTTACCTCCCAAGAAATGCCCTACTTTAGTGTCTTAGGTTGGACATTTTTCCACTTGAATTCAGCTAGGCAAACTTGGCAAATCTTGTAAATTCAGCACCTTCTTAGCTGAATCGTGACCTGTGGAGTTATATAGCTTCAACCTCTGTCCATTGACCTTGAATATGTCATCTTTATCATTCAGAAGGTCCACAGTTCCATAAGGATAAATTTTGTGGACTTTGAAGGGTCCACTCCACCTTGATTTCAATTTTCCAGGGAATAATTTCAACCTTGAGTTGTATAATAATACAAAGTCTTCAACCTTGAATTCTTTCTTCAGAATTCTTCTATCATGCCATCTCTTTGTTCTCTCCTTGTAAAATTCTGAATTATGGTAGGCATTTAGCCTAATTTCATCCAAATCATCAATTTGTAAAAGCCTCTTCTGTCCACATGCATGCATATCAAAATTGAGTGCCTTCACTGCCCAATATGCCTTGTGCTTCAACTCAATTGGTAGATGACATGTCTTTCCATAAACCAATTTGTAGGGAGAAGTGCGTATTTTATAGGCTGTCTTATATGCCCAAAGTGCCTCATTTAGCCTCAAACTCCAATTCTTCATAGTCAAGGAAACTGTTTTCTCCAAAATAGCCTTGATTTCCCTATTTGAAATTTCTGCTTGGCCATTAGTTTGAGTATGGTAAGCAGTTGACACCTTGTGCTTGACCCCATACTTGTTTAGGAGGTTCTCAAAACACTTTTCAATGAAGTGGCTTCCTCCATCACTTATGACCACTCTTGGAATTCCAAATCTTGGGAAGATTATCTCCTTGAAAAGCTTGATAACAGCCCTGGAATCAGCAGCTGTAGTAGGAATTGCTTCTATCCATTTGGATACATAGTAAACAACAAGTAGTATAAATTTGTATCCAAAGGAACTAGGGAAGGGTCCCATGTAATCAATGCCCCAAACATCAAATATTTCAACCTCCAAAATCACATTCTGAGGCATTTCATTCCTCCTTGAAATTGAACCTGCTCTTTGACATTCATCACAACTCTTCACATACATATATGCATCTTTGAACAAAGAAGGCCAATAGAAACCATATTGTAGAACCTTGGCAATAGTATTTTGAGTGGCTCCATGTCCACCATATGGAGATGAGTGGCATTCATACATAATTGATTGGAATTCATCTTCTGGTACACATCTCCTGAAAATGCCATCAGGGGACTTCTTGAATAGAAGAGGGTCATCCCAATAGAAGTCCTTCAAGTCATGGAAAAACTTTTTCTTCTGCTGGTAGGAGAAGTCAGAAGGAACAATCCCACATGCCAAGTAGTTGACAATATCAGCATACCAACGAGTACGGACAGCTGATATGGCCATTAGAAAATCATCAGGAAAGGATTCATTGATAGGGAGTGAGTCATTAGAATCCTGAACTCCTTCCATCCTTGATAAGTGGTCAGCAACTAAGTTTTTTGTCCCTCTTTTATCCCTGATTTCAACATCAAATTCTTGTAGCAAAAGGATCCATCTTATAAGCCTTGGTTTTGATTCCTTCTTACTAATCAGGTGCCTCACTGCTTGATGGTCAGTAAATACAATCACCTTGGATCCAATTAGGTAAGATATGAACTTATCAAATGCAAACACCATAGCAATCAATTCTTTTTCAGTGATAGCATAATTGATTTGAGCCTCATCTAATGTCTTACTAACATAGCAAATGACATAATGTTTCTTCTCCTTGGTTTGCCCTAAGACTGCCCCTACTGCTTGATAAGAGGCATCACACATTATTTCAAATGGAAGAGACCAATCAGGTGGCTGGACTATAGGAGCTGAAATAAGTGCTCTATCAGCTGCTTGAAGGCCTTCATGCATTCTTCATCAAAATGAAAATCAGTATCTTTTGCTAACAACTTGGTAAGAGGCCTGGTTATCGTTGAGAAGTTTTTTATGAATCTTCTATAGAATCCTGCATGCCCCAAGAAGCTTCTTACTGCCTTCACATTTATAGGGGGTGGCAACTTTTCAATTACTTCAATCTTGGTTTTATCCATCTCAATTCCTCTACTTGAAATAATATGTCCTAGAACAATCCCTTCTTGGACCATAAAGTGACACTTCTCCCAATTGAGAATCAAGTTGGACTCTCTACATCTTTATAGCACCTTGGTCAAATTTTCTAGACAACCCTCAAAAGAATCTCCATATATTGAAAAATCATCCATGAAGATCTCCATAACTTCAATAAAATCTGAGAAGATTGACATCATGCATCTCTGAAAAGTGGCAGGTGCATTACATAAGCCAAATGACATCCTCCTATAAGCAAATGTCCCATATGGACATGTGAAGTAGTCGTGTTGATCTTGAGGGTGAATTGGGATTTGAAGGAATCCTGAATATCCATCTAAATAACAGAAGTGGGAGTGCTTTGCCAATCTCTCCAACATCTGGTCAATGAAAAGAAGAGGGAAATGGTCCTTCCTTGTTGCCTTGTTCAACTTCCTAAAATCAATACACATCCTCCATCCTGTAACTGTCCTGGTGGATATCAATTCATTAGAATCTGATTTGATTACTGTGATTCCTCCTTTCTTTGGCACTACTTGCATAGGGCTGACCCATTCACTATCTGAAATTGAATAGATAATTCCAGCTTTTAACAATTTCAGCACCTCCTTCTTCACTACTTCCTTCATTACTGGATTGAGTCTTCTTTGACATTCAATAGAGGGCTTGTAGCTGTCCTCCATGGGGATCCTGTGCATACAAATTGAGGGATTAATACCCTTAATGTCTTCAATAGAGTAGCCAATCACTTCCCTGTACAACTTCAATCTTTTCAGCAACTCTTCAACTTGGTCTTTTGGTAAGTTGGCATTGATAATAACAGGGAATGTGGAATTCTCTCTCAAGAATTCATACTTCAAGTTACTAGGGAGAGGCTTGAGCTCCAATTTAGATGAATTGTCTTGAGTTGGGGTTCAGGAGTGATAACCTGTAATACTTCATGCTGAAATTTTGATTTTTCCACTGATTTTGAAGAATTCAGCACTGATTGATATGCCTTAGCTTCTGAATCTTCTAGTTACTTCAAATGATCAAACATTAGGCACCTTTGCAATGGATCTTCAATGAGAATTATGGCAGAAACTTGCTGAACAACTTGATCTACCTGCCCCTCTTCAAAGTCATTTTCTTGAAAATTTGGTCTGCTGATAACTTGTGCCAAATTAAATTCCATCTTGTCTTCCCCAATTTGGAATGTCAATCTTCCCTCCTTTACATCTATGACAGCCCCTGCAGTGGCTAAGAAGGGCCTCCCTAGAAGAATAGGGGTGTTCAATTCTTCATCCATGTCAAGTACTACAAAGTCTAATGGAATATAGAATTTGCCAACTTTGAGGGGTATGTCTTCAATGATTCCATGTGGGTATTTGATGACTCTGTCTGCTAGCTGTAGAGACATGTTTGTAGGCTTCAAATCTCCAACTTCAAGCTTCCTATAAAGTGAAAGAGGTATGACACTCACTGATGCACTCAAATCACACATTGCCCTTTGAATCTTCCTATTTCCAATTTCACAAGGTATGAAGAAACTTCCTGGATCCTTCAACTCGGGTGGCAATTTGTTTTGAATGATTGCAGAAGCTTCCTCAGTCAAAGCAATGGTCTCATGCTCCAAAATTCTTCTCTTCTTGGTAAGGATCTCCTTACAAAATTTAGCATATGAAGGCATCTCCTGAATTGCCTCTACAAATGGCACATTTATATACAGCTTCTTCAGGATTTCAATGAATCTTCCATACTGCTGGTCCTGCTTTGCCTTGATTAGCCTTTGAGGAAAGGTACATTGTCAAAAACTCTAGCCTTAACTTCAACTTGAGGGCCTTTGTTCTGATTTTCCACCACAACTCCCTGATTTGTCCCTTCTGTAGGCCCTGAACTTCTGCTCATTTCAGCTGGATTTCCCTCAACATTCCTCATTGGTTCTTCAACAAATTTTCCACTCCTGAGCTGGACAGCTTGGACTTGCTCTTTGGGGTTCAATTCAGGTTGTCTAGGGAGAAACATAGGTGGCCTAATTGAGGTACTTTCTTGTTGAGCAATCTGATTTTCAAGAATCTTTTGATGAGCACTCAAAGCCTCATATCTAGAAGTTAATTTTTGCATAGCCTCCTCTTGCTTTTCCTGCTTCTTCAAGATTTGTTGTAACATTTCCTCCATCTTTGACATTTGAGGGGCTTGAACTTGAGGTGGCTCATATGGTGGTCTTTGCATTTGAACTTGTGGAGGCTGGTATGGTGGGGGTTGATTCCTTGGCAAAATCTTTGGTTGTCAATTTGAATTCTGCATAAGAGGCCCTTGAAAATTGTTGGCCTTGTAGGAAAGGTAGGGATGATTTCTGTTTTCAGGAGTGTAGAACTCAGCAGGGGATTTAAATCCATAATTTCCTACTGCATTAACTTGGTCTATAACTTGCTCATGTTGCTGCATTATCAAATTGCAACCCTCAGTGACATGGCCATGATTTCCACACACATCACACCTAGATTCAGAATTGGAAGGCTTGTTGACATTAGGTGACAAATTCAGCATCTCCAATGTCCTTTGCAACCCTTGTTCAATTTGGACAGCAATGTTATTAACTTGATTCTCATTGGATGGCCTTCTTGTCCTGTCATGTGTAAGGAAATGATGATTCTTGGCCATGTTCTCAATCAATTGGTAAGCTTTATCAATGTTTCTTGATGCAAATATTCCTCCAGCAGCTGTATCCAATGCAACCTTGCTAGAGTAGTTCAATCATTTGTGAAAATAATTGACAAGTTGCCACTTTTCAAAGCCATGATGTGGACATGCCCTCAGCAAGCATTGGAGTTTTTGCCATGCATCACATATATTCTCTTAATCCAATTGGTAGAACCTCACAATCTGATCTATGAAATTATCAGTTTTACTAGGTGGGAAAAATTCAGTTAGGAACAATTGAATTATGGATTCCTGATGCATGAAAAATACAACATATTTTAGTTAATTATTTTAATTAAATTTTCTATAATTTGATCATTGCATGCATCATTTTTTGTCACTTTTAATCATAATTCCGGATTTATCAATTTTAATTATTAAAATCGCTGAATATTTTAAATGTGGATGGATTAACTATATTTTGATAATTATTTGCAGGAAAATTCAAATCTCGGCCGAAATTCAAAGAAATTCCTTACGGCCGAGATTTGGCTTTACACCCAAGTCGTTACGGCCGAGATTCAAAAGGAGTAACAAGATTTAATTCTTTGTTACGGCTAACATTTGAAGGCGTAAAGATAAATATTTTTATCTTTTGGGCGTAGTCTTTCCTTACGGCCAAGAATTGAAGGCGTAAAGATAAATATTTGTATCTTTTGGGCGTAATGGCATGAAGATAAGATGTTACGGCCGAAATTTGGAGGGCGTAATGGCATGAAGATGAAGGGTGTAACAATCAATCGAGTTTATCTTTGGGCGTAACAAGATAAGTTCCTTCCTTACGGCCGAAATTCGGAGGGCGTAATGGCATGAAGATGAAGGGCGTAACAAGATAAAAATGAGTTTATCTTTGGGCGTAACAAGACATTTGAAGGCGTAAAAATAAAAGGATTTTTATCCTTTGGGAGTAATGGAAAGGAGTAAAGATAAAATATTTTCCTTACGGGCGAGACTCTAAGGGAGTAAAGATAAAAAGGATTTATCTTTGGGCGTAATGATAAAATGATTTATCTTTGGCCGAGTTTATCTTATAAATTTAAAGTTAACCGTACGATGTTACGGCCGAGATCAAATTGAAGTCGTCCGCACCCTATAAATACGTGAAGAATCCATCGTTTCAATTCGTGCTTTGAAGTTCAGGTTTCTTCCACGGCGAGTCGTGAGCTCTGCAGGCTACGACCAAGAGGAGAGAGGTGCGACGGCTGGAAGTTGATCGCGACCCTGATCAAGTCCGAGAGGCTGCCCGACTGTCTGCCCAATTCGAGAGCTCTACTTCTATTTTGGGTGTAATTCTTTCGATTATTATTGTTATTTTATTATTATCTCTCCAGAATTTCTAGGATGAACTCCATGTTTTTAGGATTATTATTTTAGGAGATTATTAATTGAAGGGAAATGTTTGGACCCCATTTTATTTGTTTTAATCTTTTCTGATCAATTATTAATTATGCTTAATGCTTTTATATTAGTTAATTAAATTTCCGAATTAGGCTATACCAGTTTGTGGAGTGTTTAATTTCAGAATTTATTATACTAATTATAATTGATTTTATTTGAAATTAATAATTGACATAAATTTGATAACTAGTGTGTGGAGAATCAAGTTTGTGTGGTCTATTAATCTATACCAGTTTGTGGAGTGATTAATAGTCTAGAGAATCCAATTTAATGCATCTTAATTTTAATATGATTTTGGGGGTACCAGTCGTGGAGACTTCAATTCTTATTAAATTAAGATAGTTCTATATGATTAAATTGAGGGATGTCAGTCGTGGAGACCACAAGTTAATCATGGTAGATTACTTTAGGGAGACTCTAATCCATCTTTAAAGATTAAATTTATCTTTTATGATTCAAATATTTATCCTAATCTATTTTCATCCTAAGGCCTAACTTCAACACCATTATCTTATCTTTATCTTATTTTCCTTATTTTATTTCATAAAACCTCTTTCAAAAAATCCATGTTTTTCCTCTCTTATTAATTTATAATTTCAGATATTGAATTAATAATATTCCTCGTGGGTTCGACACTCTTACTCCTTTTTACTATATTACTTGAGCGACTAGTGCACTTGCTAGCAAATTTTATTGTTACAAATCAAACGCATCAAGTTTTTGGCGCCGTTGCCGGGGAATATTTTATTAATTAATTTCTGATTTTTATGAATTATTAGGAGATGTAAATAAATTATAAATAATTCTCTGTGCATATGTATTAATTGTTTTAATTATTTTTGTGAATAAACTAACATTTTTTTTCTTTTGCAGACAAAGGTCACGATAATTTTTTTTTATTTGTCTACTTTCGGTTTAAATCCGACGCCGATTGAATTTTCCGAATTACAGTGTCGACCTATGATTTTACGACCAAGATTTAATGTGTCGGTTTTATTAATTTTATGGCCTCGCAATGAATAATTTCTGAATTCTAAACTTTCAATCTTTACGGCCGTAATATTTTTATCCGAACGTTGTTTTTACGCCATGAGTAATGGATATTGATTTGACTTGTTACGCCCGGTTTATCGATGGTTTAAATTTTTTACGCCCTATTCGAATCAGTTTTCATTCTCGGCCGTAACATTTTAATTGTTTAAACTCTTCATATGATTTCGTTGTTTTACGACCGTAAGGAATTGCTTAATTCATTTTCGGCCGTAATGATTCAATTTTTATTTCGGCCGAAACCCTATTTTTCTTTACGGCCTCGTGTTGACATCATCTCGGCCGAAGTGACCTCATCTTAATTGACGATTTAATCTTTTTACGGCCGAAATGATCTCATGTTTCATTTTTACGGCCGAGAATTAATCTCATAGTTTTACGGCCGTAAGATTTCTGAACATTTGTTTTTTACGCCATCTTCCGACCCTAATTTAATTATGATTTTTTTTCATTCTCGGCCGTAACATTATAATAGTTTGAACTTTTGATTTGACTTTGTTTTGGCCGAAGCGATTTAGTTGTCTCGGCCGTAATGGATCATCCGACATGGATTTTACTCCTTTTCGGCCGATTTATATGTGTTGATGTTTTACCTCTCATTATTTTACGGCCGATATGAACTATATTCTTTGTCGGCCGTAATGATTCATTTGGCAACATTTCATTCAATTTTTTTTTTCGGCCGAGATAATTCATCACCATGCTAATTTTTACGCCTTCACGTTGGATCCTTTTGACACTGTTTCAATATTTTTACGGACGAACGAGCCTCGGATTAATTACGACCGTAAACCCTTATCACGGCCGATCAATCTTATTTCTTCTCTGAAAATAATTTTTGATTATGTCTGATTATTAACTCTATGACCGCAAATTAGTTCGGATTTATTTTGTGTGATTTCTTACATTATCATAAATTCTTTTGGTCGATATTAATATTTGGTATTCGTATTGGTTTGAAGAATTTCTGAAAAGTTCCTCTCGAAAATTAATTTTAATAACGAATTTTCAAATTCTATCGTGCCGAAAGACTTTATTAGTAAAAAACTCATTTTTCGTGACCTATTATCTGAATTTCTTTCTTCTTGTATATATTTTATTTTATTCTTTTATCTTACTGAAAATTGGTTGTTGCAGTTACTACTTGAAAATTAAATCACAACCAATCCTGGAATCTTCTGATAAGCGCACTAGAAGTTCAAATCCACTGTTGGAATTTGATCCTGAGATTGAAAGAACCTATCGTCGATTACGAAGAAATATAAGAAAAATGGCGGAACAAGCACGCGACAATCAGAGACTGGAGCAACAGAATGAACTGGTTCCACCATATAATAATTGGCGAGAAGATGAAGCAGAACTTTCTATGAGAGAATATGTCTCGGCCAGATACAGTGATCGAGAATCATGCATCGTGTTACCTGATATTAACGCAAATAATTTTGAGATAAATCCCGCAATCGTGAGAATGATACAAGCATCCCAATTTGGAGGAGGATTTCATGAAGACCCTCACGATCACCTTGATAAATTTCTTGCCACTCTGAGCACCTTTAGAAATAATAATGTTTCTTCTGAAGTTATTCGTTTATTATTATTTCCTCAATCTTTACGTGACAAAGCTTCCACTTGGTTTAAAACTTTGCCTGCAGGATCGATTCATTCTTGGTTGGAGCTGGTAGAAAAGTTTGTTGGAAAATATTGTCCACCACAAAAGGCAGGCAAATATCGAAGAGAATTGAGGGCATTTGTTCAAGACGATAACGAGACGTTATATGAAGCCTGGGAACGATATAAGGAACTGCTGGCCAGAGTTCCTGACAATAGAATTCCAAAATGGCAAGTAATGGAAGATTTCTACCATGGATTACGACCTGCAGATCAAGACAAACTCGATCAATCAGCAGGAGGGACAGTACTGGGATCTAAACGTCCTAGTGAGATACAAGATATAATTGAAGCTGTAGCACTCAAGTCAAGCCAAGAAAGGAGACCACCTCGCCGAACTCATGATGTGCATGCTACAGAAAGTAAAAATTCTTCTGAAGTAGTGACTCAGCTGGAGTCACTTAATCACAAATTTGAGCAGATGATGTCATTAATGGTGTGCAACAACTGTGGAGGAGGACATGCGAGCAATTATTGTCCTCAAGGTAACATTTCTAATCCTGATCATATTGAAAATGCTAACTTTGTCTCCAATCCATTTTTCAGGAATAATGACTATGGTTGGAGGAACAATCAGAAGTTTCCTTACAGGTCAAATCAAGGGCAAGTTTTTGAGAAATTTCAGAATCAAGCTCATCCACAAAATTATACACTTTTGAGAAAGCAACAAGAAGCTCCTGTCCAACAATCGACTAATCCTATGGAAGAGATGATGGCAAGAGTTATTGACACTATGCAAACCATGCAGAAGACAATGGAAACAAGGGCAAACAATCAAGATGCTACAATCAGGAATTTAGAAATGCAAATAGGACAGATGGCCAATATGATGGCAGGACGTGCACCAGGGACTCTTCCAAGCAATACAGAGAAAAATCCTAAAGAAGAGACCAAAGCTGTGACTCTTAGAAGTGGGAAACAATTGAGAAGTCTGAGATCAGATTCCCCGCCAAGAGTAATTGATCACAAAGAAGAAACTGAAGCATCAAAGACACAAGATCATACTACTGTAGATATCAATCTGAAGAAAAGAGAAACTGACAATTCAAAAAATACCAACATGAAGGATCTGCCCTATCCACAGAAATTTCGCAAAGAACAACTAGATAAGCAATTTTCTCGCTTTCTTGATATTCTGAAGCAGTTATCTATTAATATTCCTTTTCATGAAGCTTTACAGATGATGCCGAGCTATGCTAAATTCATGAAGGATATATTATCCTCAAAAAGAAAGTTTGAAAACACTGGGAGAGTAATGTTGACATCGGAGTGTAGTGCCATTTATGATCGAGATATACCTAAAAAAATGAAGGATCCGGGAACCTTCACCATACCTTGCACTATAGGAAAATTCTTTTGTGCACAAGCCTTATGTGATCTTGGTGCTAGTATAAGTTTAATGCCTTACTCTATATTTGTGCAGCTAGGTTATGGAGAACTAGAAGAAACAAGCATTACTCTTCAATTTGCAGATTCTTCATGCAAAAGACCCCAAGGAATATTAAGAGATGTTTTGGTAAAAGTTGATAAATTTATTTTTCCTGCAGATTTTATTGTTCTGGATATGAAGGCAGATGAAAAAACCCCCATCATCCTCGGGAGACCATTCCTAGCAACAGGAAACGCACTCATAGATGTTCAACAAGGGATGCTCACACTTCGCGTCAACAACGAAGACATCACTTTCAATATAAAAAATTCTCTCAAACAACCTTTTGATCACTCATCCTGTTATGCTATTGATTCTATAAAAGATGACACGACTGATGCTTTTGATGATATTGTTGCAGATTTTGTTTCGGATCCATATGCTAAGGAAGCTTTGGAAATGATGGAGGATTCTAGAGAAATTGTGGGAGAGGATAATGTGCCAATAACAACAGAGACATTCGAGGACGAAATTGAAAAATTGGATTGTCCTCCAAAATTCGAACTTAAAGAACTTCCATCTCATTTAAGATATGCTTTTCTTGAAAATAATACTTACCCAGTTATCATATCTGCTGACTTGACAGATGACATGGAGAATAAACTTTTGGAAGTATTAAGGCAACACAAGAAAGCAATTGCTTGGTCTATTTCAGATATCAGGGGAATCTCTCCTACAATTTGCATGCACAAGATTTTGATGGAGGACAATGCCAAACCAATTGCTCAATATCAAAGAAGGCTCAACCCAACTTTAAAGGAAGTCGTAAGAAAGGAGGTCATCAAACTCCTTGATGCAGGTATTATATATGCCATTTCTGATAGTTCATGGATAAATCCTGTGCAGGTAGTCCCTAAGAAAGGAGGAATCACCGTGGTAAGTAACAAAAATAATGAATTAGTTCCTCAAAGAACAATTACAGGTTGGAGAGTCTGTATAGACTATAGGAAGCTTAATGATGCTACCCGCAAAGATCATTTTCCATTACCTTTTATTGACCAAATGTTGGAGCGTGTTGCGGGTCATAGCTTTTATTGTTTTCTAGATGGCTATTCTGGATACAATCAAATAGCAGTAGCACCTGAGGATCAAGAAAAGACAACGTTCACATGTCCATATGGAACGTTTGCCTATAGAAGGATGCCATTTGGTCTATGCAACGCTCCAGCAACATTCCAAAGATGCATGATGTCAATCTTTGCAGATATGAATGAGAAGATACTCGAAGTTTTCATGGATGATTTTACACTTTTTGGTAGCTCGTTTAATAATTGTTTGGATAACTTATCTCTAGTTTTGCAGAGATGTGAAGAAACGAATTTGGTCCTTAACTGGGAGAAATGTCACTTCATGGTTAAGGAGGGTATAGTTCTTGGCCACAAAATTTCAGAAAAAGGAATTGAAGTAGATAAGGCCAAGATAGATGTTATTGCAAATCTGCCTCCTCCAACCAATGTGAAGGGCATTCGAAGCTTCCTTGGGCACGCAGGATTTTATCGCCGTTTTATCAAAGATTTTTCAAAAATGGCTAAACCCTTAACTAATCTTCTTGCTAAGGACACAAAATTTGATTTTAATTCAGATTGTCTTGCTGCCTTTAATTTATTAAAAGAAATGCTAATTTCTGCACCTGTTGTTGTTGCACCAGACTGGTCTCTACCATTCGAGATGATGTGTGACGCGAGTGATGGTGCTATTGGAGCTGTGTTAGGGCAAAGAAAGGATAAAACATTTCATGTCATATATTATGCAAGCCGAACATTGAATGCTGCCCAACTAAACTATGCAACAACAGAGAAGGAGTTTCTTGCTATTATTTTTTCTTTTGACAAGTTTAGATCATATCTAATTTGTTCAAAAATTATTGTATACACAGATCATGCAGCCATCAAGCACTTGATGAGCAAACAAAATGCCAAACCTAGACTGATCCGATGGATACTACTTTTGCAAGAGTTCGATGTGGAAGTGAAAGACAAAAAAGGGACTGAGAACTTATTAGCTGATCACCTATCTCGGTTGGAGCCATCTCTAAGAGAAGTCACAGACATACTTGAAGAATTCCCAGACGAGAAACTTTTTTCTATCTCTACAATTCTTCAAATTTATGACACTACACCATGGTTCGCTGATTTTGCTAATTACCTTGCAGGACATTACATTCCAAAGGGCATGACCACTCATCAAAAAAGGAAATTCTTATCTGATGTTAAGAATTATCACTGGGAAGATCCTTACCTTTTTCGATTATGTGCAGATCAAATAGTTCGAAGATGTGTTCACGAAGATGAGATTGATAATATCCTAAGTCATTGTCACGATGGACAAGCTGGAGGTCACTTTGGACCCAATCGAACAGCAGCTAAAGTACTTGAATGTGGACTATATTGGCCAACCATTTACAGAGATGCAAGAAACTACTGTAAGTATTGTGACAAATGTCAAAGGACAGGTAATATTTCTCGTCGAGATGAAATGCCTCTCACAAATATTTTACAGTGCGATATTTTTGATGTTTGGGGCATCGACTTTATGGGACCATTCCCTAAATCCTTTAACAACCAATACATCTTAGTGGCGGTTGATTATGTTTCCAAATGGGTAGAAGCTGTAGCCACACCAACAAATGAGGCCAAGGTAGTTGCCAACTTTCTTATTTTTACTCGATTTGGAACACCTAGGACTATCATAAGTGACAATGGAACACATTTCTGCAATAAAATAATGTCAACTCTTCTTAATAGATTTGGAGTCAAACATTTTTTGAGTACACCATATCATGCCCAATCTTGTGGACAAGTGGAAATTTCAAATAGAGAGATAAAAAGGATTCTAGAGAAAACTGTAAATTTATCTAGGAAAGACTGGTCTTTGAAATTAGATGATGCACTCTGGGCATATAGGACTGCTTTTAAAACACCCATAGGTACTTCTCCTTATAAATTAGTTTTTGGAAAAGCATGTCACCTTCCTGTAGAGCTAGAACACAGGGCTTATTGGGCAATAAAATTTTTAAATATGAATCTAAAATCATCACAATCTGAAAGGTTATTACAATTAAATGAGCTTGATGAATTTAGACAATATGCATACGAAAACAGTAAGCTATATAAAGAACGCACAAAAAATTTACATGACCTGCGTATCAAACATAAAGAATTTTTACCTGGTCAACAAGTACTTCTTTATAATAGCAAACTCAGATTATTTCCTGGAAAACTTAAATCAAGATGGACCGGACCTTATGTTATAATTAATTGTTCACCCTATGGAACTTTTGAGATTGAATCATTAGACAAAAAACAAAGACTCAAAGTGAATGGACATAGATTGAAACTTTATCATGGTGGCACTTATTATCATAACCTTTCTATGATCACTCTCTATGATGTGTGAAATTTTCATCAGAACTAAGTCAAGCTGACGACTATAAATCAGAACTATTTTTATCCTTTTTATTTATTTTGTGATAATAGTTTCATTTTGTTGAGTCATCTGCGGAAGGAGAGACCTCGGACAATCGGCCAAGCTCTTACGACATGACCCTCCACATTGGAAAGGTAAGTTTACGCCCGAAGTTTCATCTATAAATTTTGACCCTTTCCACATCTTTACAGATCTAAATCTTACGACCGAGGTTCTTCATCGACTTACGGACGAACGAAAAGCCATTACGGCCGAGCTTCTGTTCCTTACGGCCGAAGTCTCAAACGCCAACCGCCGATCCTTACGCCCAAAGTTCCATGCCACCTGTACTCCTTACGGCCGAAGTTGCAACCCTACTGTGCATTACGGCCGAAGTTCCGGAGCCTCAACACCATTACGCCCTGTGCGTTACGGCCAAGCTTCCACGCCGATTTCGTTTTACGGCCGAAGAACCGACACTGTCACCGCCACTTCCTTACGCCCAAAGTGCCACCACCTATTCGTTACGGCCGAACCAACTCCTTACGGCCGAAGTTTCACCATTACGGCCAGTTTCTTACGGCCGAGATTGCACGGTTGAGATCTTCATCAACAAAATTTTGCGGCCAAGCTTTTACAGCCGAGCTCTCCTCTCACCGACACCATTTGCGGCCGACACCTTCATCGTGCCGCGCATCTCTCCACTAACAATAAATCCGGTTGTATCTTTTCTCTTTTCTTTATTTTTATTTTTATTTCTTTAGCTTTTTTTTTTATCTTTTCACTTTCCCTTGCTGGCTTAACACTGAGGACAGTGTCTAGTTCAAGCTTGGGGGAGTTTGCATTTCACGCATTGCATTTTTTTATGTTTATTTGCTTATGTTTGCATCTTTTTATAAAAAATCTAAAAAATTGAAAAATTTGAAAATTTTCTAAAAAATATCATTGCATGCATTTATTTTTGCTACCATCTAACTAACTTTTGTCTTATTGTTTTAATTATCTTTAAGTAAAAGTTCAAAGACATGTCGTTAATTGATGAAATTTGAATACTTTTCTTTCTTATCACTTGCTATTTTAGTATCAAACTTATGGACTATGTGCCTATGCTAAGTAGAATTATGAATGACTAGACGACAAAATCATATTCATGCCTTTTTATTTCTTTTAAGTCTTGATAATAGTAGCCTTCTTATTGACCATATCAAGTACTTTTTGAGCTTATAAAAAAGAAGGGTTAGTTAAACCCCAACAAATAATTATGCTTTAAAAAAAAAATGAAATGAATAAAGTTATGTGTAGGTACAAAAGTGTTATCCGGAACCAAGGTGTGTTCGGGTAATTAGATCCGTAGGGGTTCATGCCTGGCGACCTAAGGGCAACTGCTCTGGGATCCGTCGATCGAAAACCTGCTACATGGACCATCTTGTGGAATATGGAGAAGCACAGGAGTACTGAACCATGGCTAAGTTCGAACTCTTCATTCAGAACCTTGGTTGTTCGGGCAAGTAAACTCGAGGGGTGCTTTATCACCTGTTGCCCTAAGGCCATCTGGTCTGGGAGTCATCAGTCCAAAGCCCGCTACATGGACTTCCTTGTGCAATCCTGCTTGAAGATTAGAACTTTTAAATGATTGAAAATAAAGTTGAAAAATGAAAAGAAAAAGAAAAAGTTTTAAGCTCAATTAGTACTTATGTGTTCAATATTAATGCTATTATTTGATAGACAATTTATTTTTTCACAAGGCTGGATTTGAGATTGTTTAAATTTGTGTAGCATTCAGAACCTCTATGAAGCTAAGTGCATGAAAAATGATAAGATACTAAGTAGTAGGTGTGCAGAAGAATTGTATGAGAAAATTAATCAGTTGACAATGTGGCGGCTATGATGGAACTTTCTTGAGCTTTGCTTTGAATTTTTGCTTGAGGACAAGCAAGACTTTAAGCTTGGGGGAGTTTGATGCATGAAAAATACAACATATTTTAGTTAATTATTTTAATTAAATTTTCTATAATTTGATCATTGCATGCATCATTTTTTGTCACTTTTAATCATAATTCCGGATTTATCAATTTTAATTATTAAAATCGCTGAATATTTTAAATGTGGATGGATTAACTATATTTTGATAATTATTTGCAGGAAAATTCAAATCTCGGCCGAAATTCAAAGAAATTCCTTACGGCCGAGATTTGGCTTTACACCCAAGTCGTTACGGCCGAGATTCAAAAGGAGTAACAAGATTTAATTCTTTGTTACGGCTAACATTTGAAGGCGTAAAGATAAATATTTTTATCTTTTGGGCGTAGTCTTTCCTTACGGCCAAGAATTGAAGGCGTAAAGATAAATATTTGTATCTTTTGGGCGTAATGGCATGAAGATAAGATGTTACGGCCGAAATTTGGAGGGCGTAATGGCATGAAGATGAAGGGTGTAACAATCAATCGAGTTTATCTTTGGGCGTAACAAGATAAGTTCCTTCCTTACGGCCGAAATTCGGAGGGCGTAATGGCATGAAGATGAAGGGCGTAACAAGATAAAAATGAGTTTATCTTTGGGCGTAACAAGACATTTGAAGGCGTAAAAATAAAAGGATTTTTATCCTTTGGGAGTAATGGAAAGGAGTAAAGATAAAATATTTTCCTTACGGGCGAGACTCTAAGGGAGTAAAGATAGAAAGGATTTATCTTTGGGCGTAATGATAAAATGATTTATCTTTGGCCGAGTTTATCTTATAAATTTAAAGTTAACCGTACGATGTTACGGCCGAGATCAAATTGAAGTCGTCCGCACCCTATAAATACGTGAAGAATCCATCGTTTCAATTCGTGCTTTGAAGTTCAGGTTTCTTCCACGGCGAGTCGTGAGCTCTGCAGGCTACGACCAAGAGGAGAGAGGTGCGACGGCTGGAAGTTGATCGCGACCCTGATCAAGTCCGAGAGGCTGCCCGACTGTCTGCCCAATTCGAGAGCTCTACTTCTATTTTGGGTGTAATTCTTTCGATTATTATTATTATTTTATTATTATCTCTCCAGAATTTCTAGGATGAACTCCATGTTTTTAGGATTATTATTTTAGGAGATTATTAATTGAAGGGAAATGTTTGGACCCCATTTTATTTGTTTTAATCTTTTCTGATCAATTATTAATTATGCTTAATGCTTTTATATTAGTTAATTAAATTTCCGAATTAGGCTATACCAGTTTGTGGAGTGTTTAATTTCAGAATTTATTATACTAATTATAATTGATTTTATTTGAAATTAATAATTGACATAAATTTGATAACTAGTGTGTGGAGAATCAAGTTTGTGTGGTCTATTAATCTATACCAGTTTGTGGAGTGATTAATAGTCTAGAGAATCCAATTTAATGCATCTTAATTTTAATATGATTTTGGGGGTACCAGTCGTGGAGACTTCAATTCTTATTAAATTAAGATAGTTCTATATGATTAAATTGAGGGATGCCAGTCGTGGAGACCACAAGTTAATCATGGTAGATTACTTTAGGGAGACTCTAATCCATCTTTAAAGATTAAATTTATCTTTTATGATTCAAATATTTATCCTAATCTATTTTCATCCTAAGGCCTAACTTCAACACCATTATCTTATCTTTATCTTATTTTCCTTATTTTATTTCATAAAACCTCTTTCAAAAAATCCATGTTTTTCCTCTCTTATTAATTTATAATTTCAGATATTGAATTAATAATATTCCTCGTGGGTTCGACACTCTTACTCCTTTTTACTATATTACTTGAGCGACTAGTGCACTTGCTAGCAAATTTTATTGTTACAAATCAAACGCATCAATTCCCAAGTAGCCATCTCTTCAGGTTTGAGGGTCTTGTACCATATCTATGCTTTGTCCTTGAGTGAGAAAGGGAATAACTTCATGTAGACAGCATCCATGGGAATATTGTTGAAATGAACTGTGCTGCAAATCTCCTTGAAATCATCCAAGTGTGAAGCTGGATCTTCATTCCCTAAACCAAAAAATTGGTATTGCCTTATCATTGTCACCAAAGCTGGATTCACTTCAAAGTTAGCAGCTAATACTAGGACTCCATTCCCTTGTTAATTTCTGACTTTGATAGGTGAATAGCAATCCTTTAATGTCCTTGGTGCAGCCATATTGACTTGCTCCTCTTCCTCTTCTTGAAAAATTCTTCTTCTTGCCTCAATTCTTTGCAATCTTCTCCTTCTCAAGAATCTTCTTTCAGGTTCAGGATCTGATTGATAATGGTCTTCTTGATTGTCCAAATCCTGCATAAATGAATTCAGAAATATCAAATTGAGAAAAGAAAGAAAACTAGACAAAATTGAAAAATTGGGAATGATAACTTGCAAAAACTGAAAATTGGCCTAATAAATGGACTGAAAACTAGTCTAAAACTAATATAAAGTATCTAAGTTATCTAATTGACCTCAAATCCCCGGCAACGGTACCAAAAACTTGATAGTGAAATTGAGGAGTGTAGTGATAACTTGCTGATTTTGGGGTCAAATTTTAGATTTTTTAATTTTTGATTTAACTCCCTAATTCACTTTCTACTGCAAGTATACAAGTCAATTGTAATCTACCCAAATGTCATATCCACAGTGATTTGAAGCCTAAGACTCCCTAAACAATCTAGATTAGGCTTAACTAAAGTTAAAATTCCAAGAAATTGAAAGTAAGTAAAAACTGATTTCTTTAAATGGCCAAAATGATAACTATTTTTGGATTTTTGAAAAGTTATCAAAACTGAATTATAAATGCTAAACTAGAGGCTCAAAGGGTTTAACTATCAATGAGGAAGGTTCTCTTAGGAGTTGGAATTCATCTAACTTAATTATGGACGGAATGGACAAGTTATCATTAAGTGTCAATTTTAACTTAACTTGAAATAATCTGTTTTCACAGCACAATTGAATCAAGACTAATTATCACATTCTCATATGATTGATTAGCTAAGTTGAAATAGAAGAGGTCCTTCACTGAAATCAAGTTGACATTAAGTTCAAAATCAAGTTCCTTTCTGATTTTTAGCAATTTAGTGAAATCTGAAATGATAACTCTCAATTGCACTTTGAAAATGAGAGGAATGCTTCAATCAACTAAACAGGGATGAAATCAATCCAATATTAGTGCAAATGCTTCTTGGTTTATCTTTAAACTATAAGAGGATTTTAAATCAGCCTCTCAGCTGCAAATTCAAATGAAATCCACATTTTCACTAATGAATTGGATAGAAATCAGCACCTAATTACACATGGGAATTCAACAAATGTCATTGCATCTTGGTTCATCTATGAACATCAAGATAACCTTAGATTCACCTCTCAGTGATTGATTGAAATCAGAGGTTTACAATAACAAAGAAGAATCCCACATAACTGGAAATCCGATTTGAAAAAAATCAGAAATCAGCATTGAAGTGTTGCAATAATTCAAGGAATTTAAAAACTTGAAAACACCATTGACTCTTGATTCATTTCTGAACAAGAATGAAACCATAGGAAACCTCTCAGTTATAATTAAATTAGGGTCCCACAATGATGAAAACAAATTTGGGTAATGCAGAAATCAGAAATCAGAAAAAATCAGAATTAGAAATTAGGAAATCAGATTTCTATTGGAAATTGAATCTAGAAACTTGACATTGGTTCTTGGATCATTTCTGAACAAAGATTAGATCAAATGACAACTTCTCAGTTATGGATAAAATTAGGATCTTACAATGTCAGGAATCAGATTCATACAAAACAGAATTCAGAAATAAGAAATAAGAAATCAGAACTTCAGGAATTCAGAAATCAATGCAGGAAATCAGAATTGTCCATATCCATCCACAATTAATCTAGATTACTACCCTATCCTAGGAGACATAGGATTTAGCTCCTCATAATTATAAGATTTGATACAAAATAGAATGGAGAACAGAAGCTAATCATCCTGGATTAAGGGCTGTTGACAGAAATCAGCAACACTTCAGCAGCATTCTAGCCCTCCTTCAGCTCCAATCCACTCTAAACCCTTGAATGGCCAGCCCCCCTGGATTCCAGGGTTTCTTCAGCTTATATATGGCCTTTAATCACCCTTAGATCAGCATCCAAATGTTCCTTAGCCTCTAATGTGAGCCACCTGTCCAGGGCCTGAAATCCCAGCTGCTGTGACAGCTTTTGGACAACAAAAAGTAGGTGGTCCCCCCTTTGCTTTTCCAACCTTTTTCAGCTCCATTCACCTGCTAGAAGGGAAAGAACACCAAACATCAAAGTCCTCAAATAGGAAATAAACAAATAAAGATGAGGACAACTGCTAGGATCAGCTCAAACATCAAATAGGATTTAGTGTTGTGCATAAATGAAAACCAAAATCCAAACAAATGATTTTTGGAACCCGGAAATGATAACTTTGCACTAATCATAAAAATTATCCAAATAAAAGTGATTCAAGGCATTAAAGGCATCAAAAGTATTAATGTGGCAAGTGAATGTGGTCAGAAATCAAATGTAGATAGGATTTCATAGTGTTGATAACTTAGTGACCCGGAATGATAACTTTTAGCCACTAAAATGATAACTTGTCATTACTTTTGTTGTGGTTATCCAAATGAGATCAAATTTGAACAGCAATGAGTTAAGACAATGTTTTAGTGATTTCTTAATGCCTTTGTGCATATTTGATAGTTTTGCATATCAAAATGATAGTTTTACCCTTAAATGATAACTTGGCATTGAAAAATGATAACTTGTTCAAATGGATTGATAATTTTGCACAAGTTGAAATATGATCATCCAAATATGATTCATTCATGATGACAATGGATTTAGGGAGAATAATCACTGAAAATCAGCTAAATCAAAATAATGATAACTTGTGCATTTGGAGTGATAACTTGCCCTAAAAATGATAACTTGGCATATAATTGAAATATTTATGGATTTTAGAATTCAAAACCTCTATGCACATGGAATTAGGTATAAAATGAGAAATATCAACTAGTTATCACAATCCATGCATCCCAAGCATAATTGGCCAAAAGTTAGGCAATTTGAGGGCTCGATATGGGTGTTTCGAACAGATAATGGGATAAAAATATACTATGATCAGCTAATGATCATATGTCATGATGGTCTTGCGTTACCCATACCACGAGGTCACATTGCACAATCATTGTGTAACTCGAAGTACCCTTTCTCACATTCAGGGATTGTCGCCATGGACTATCATGACAATATGGCGCTGCTCGTTATTTTGTGACATTGCATCACAAGCGCGATCATGCAACATGAAGCGCACAACCGCTCTACGACAGAAGTTGGCTCAAGGTTAAACATTAAGGTTCATGATCCCTTTCGGCTATCGAGCATCATTCACAAGCATCGTGTCATGCCACTAGCCTTGCTTGCCATGCCAAGATAACTTTCACAAATGGGGTAAAGCATTGATTACTTGCAAACACTTGAGGATGAATTGCCAGCCTTGCCTGCTTCGTCAAGTCTCGTCTCGCAAGCGGCGTAATGTCACCCATTGAGAGTTGAGACAAACTTGCTACATGCTAACCCCAATCGACGCATCAACCCCAACGACCAATTTGGCAAATGGTCAGAGCGTTGAGCATTTGGCGAACCTTGACATGTTGCTGTCAAGATTTCCGCCGCCAACCGAAGGAAGGCATGACTTTCTTCTCGGCCAACGCCTTGAGCAATCGAAGTGGCCTCCGAAGATCGAAGCCCCAAAGGTTCGAGGGATACATTGGCAATGTCGTCCCTTCGAATGGAGATGGGGGTGACGTTGGAAACTCTAACCATGAGTTATCCAACAACAATCTGCTCGCCCAAGCAGAGCGTCTTCACGGGCATCCCCATCGATCGGTGAAGACCCAACACACCTACTCTTTCGTGAGAGTTAGCTATTCGATGGAAAAGTATGCAAAAGATGCATGATCTTTGTTGACGAGCACAATGGCAAAACAACTCTTCCTCCGACCTACTCATGAAGGCATACAAGAGTTTTCACCCCAATAAGCTAAACTAAACAAGTTGACACTGTGTAAGTCTAGAGAAACCGAAGCAAATAGAAAATTGATGGATGGATATTTGCTTGATGAAGTCAGATTGCATAGATGGGGGACTCCACTGGCTGCACAAGTAATGACCCCAAATAGAATGATGAATCAGTAAGCAAAGTAGGCCTGAGGAAGGAGTCATTCACGAGTACCGTACGGGCGTGGGCATTCCTGGCGATGTATGATGCTGGTGAAGTAGAAGTCAAGGCAAAGAAGGCAAAATCCAACTATACATGCGAAGTTAAGACCGAAGACGAAGACCACTAAGAAGTTCGGACAACGGCGTCGGAGGCGTTGCCGACTTTGGTGGGAGAGAATGTCACGAGGCATTTTAACGTGACATGAAGCGCGAAGCCTCACGGCACCGGTGCTGCTCAACTTAAAGCTCTTGGCCACTCAGTGCCGAATCATGAACACATGTAGCCTCCCTGCATTGCGTAATAGTGTGGTGTACCAAGTTATCCATCCTTAGGGCATTATTTTGTAAGGCCATCCTTATGAATGGCCAAGTTACGTTACCCGTAGAGTATGTCTTTTATATTTCTCATTTGGTAATAAGACTTCTATACCTACAATACATTAGGGAGGAGCTCATTAGTGCCTTCCTGGCCCATATGTATGTTATGTTTCATCATATTTAATACAAGCAAACTTTCCTTAGTTATAGTATCTAGCCTTGAATGTGGGTGGCAACCCACATCAGTCACCCTTTTCGGTACCCAAGTGGTACCTCGGCTGCCCATTTGGACTCTAAACACTCAAGCGTCTGCATTAGTGCCTCAACGCGCTAATGCCATGAACACATGACTAGTAGTCCAACACTCTGGTCATGTCCGTGATCGGATGCTTGTAAGAGCGACTCTCGGCATAGTTGTCTCAACCATAAAACTCCTGCTGCTACTCCAAACACGCTTTGCTAGATGCCCCTTCGCCTAGTCGTCCCACGAGGTCTCGTATACGAGAATGACCCCGTGACACATGCAGAGGAGCCCCCAAAGTGCAAAGACACCTGATATACATTCCAAAGGCATCATGTATATCAAATGCAATGCCAAAGACCTTTTTTCAACTAGCATGGCCAATGAACACATGGAGTTTAACAATATCAAAATATACATGTCATAATCATATATCAATGTCAAGTAAAACTTATTATAACATCCAAAATAATTGTTGAAAATATTTTGATGCATGAGTTTTCTCCATCTCATATGAAATTCTTAAAAAATATCATAATTTTTTCATAGCTCAAGATATGTTTCAATAATACTAATAATAATCTTTTCTTAAAATAATACTATAAATAAAAGAAGAAACATATAACATTTTTCTATGTTGTAAAGTTATCCACTCACCTTATGATTTATCTTTTCAAGAAGGTTTAATAGATTTCCTCCCTTCCACTTATAACTTGATTATTTCTACAAGCAATAATGCCATTTTTAATTTTCAATCACTAATAAAATAATATGCAATGCATGCTCATGATGCATGAATGCTTATGCACCTTAAAATGCATATAATCTCTTCTAGTACTAATGTCTAATTTCAAGTATTTATATTCATAAGTTACTTCACACTTGGAACAACTAATCTTCTAAAACTTAACTAGGTGTTGTTTTAAGTTTCTAGACCGAGTGTTTGTTAAGAAATAATTCATATCTTCTTAACCATAAGGTCAACTCTTACGATTCTGAATGAATTAGAAACTAGACTTAATTGCCAATCCCAAAATATCATTAAATAATTCCAAGTGAGTAAGTCATAAATGTTTAGACAATGGACATAGAGTTTGGTTCTGGCAGACTATGTGTGACTAAAAGAATAATTTATATCTTTCTCAATAGTTGTCCATTTCATAAGATACTATTTTTTCTAAAAACTAGACTTCATTATGGTTTTATCATAAAAAGGTTAGAATTTAACTCATTGTATGTCCTTCTAGTAAAAATAATCAACCTCTAAAGCACCTTTTGCTCTGGAGGGATGCTGAGTGCATCTCAATCGTTGATCCACTGATCAACAGTTGAGATAATTGATATTTTTAAATAATGGGGTTTAATCACTTTTGATCAAATCATTGATCAGTGGATCAATGATTGAGATGCTCTCAACATCTCTCCAAAGCGGAAGGTGGTATCGAGGCACATTAATCCCAATAATCAATTAGGTTCATGTTCTCTCAATGTACTAAAACCTAACATAAGACACCATTTGAAATGAGAAAATCATTTCTCCATATATACACGTCCAAATTGACTGATTCCACCTCTCACCGAACCCTCATCATGTTTAATTTAACATAGCCAAATTTCAATGGACAATTCTAGTCATGCCTTAATTTACAAGGTGAGCATGTATTTGACTTGGGACAAAACATGCAACCTGCGAATATTAATTCATAACTTCTTCTATACAAATGAGTTTTAGATGATTCTAATGTCTATGGAAAGCTAACTTCCAAAGTATTACCCATGAGAACTTTCAGAATTCATGGGTTGAAAACCACAAGGAAATGAACATCTCAATCAGAAGGTCAATTTCGAATTAAGAACTCACCTGAATAGTCGAGCTTCCTGATTTTCTATGGTCTATTTCGATTGATTTTTACCTATGGTAATTTTTCGATCGTGAAAGGATAAAGATAGGTAGGTTATATATTATTTTTAGAATTCTCTGAGATGGCGATTCAAAAAAAAATGTCTCATTAAGTAGCTGTTCACCTAGCTGCTTGGAAACCTAAGTGATGGTCAATCATATTTTTTTTATCATAACTAAGTGTTTTAATCCTAATTAAACTTACTTAAATCATATTTAAACATATATATTACAATATTTATGAATTTCATAATTTATTCCTAATAACCTTATATAATTACTTTATAAAGTTTATTGATAATTAAATAATCATTATGCTCTAATTAGAATATTAATTACTATATACATATATCACTAAATGAACATCCAAACTAACTTAATATATTAATTAAATGTATGATTACATAAAGATGACATTTGTGGAGTAGGTACGTGACAATATATGTATGTTTGGTGACGAAGAGCAATAACCAGAGTGCAGTTTGAAGGCAAGGCAACACATGTGGCCATATAGGCAAATGACACCACTTCCTGCACTAAAAGAAATCTGCTACCAACAGACAAACCATTTCTACATCATCCTGAAATTCCCTTGCAGATCTAAGGAAGCTTTTTTTAACACTTTATGGCAGCAACCCCTTTTCTTTTCTTTTTCTTTTTTTCTTTTTCTCTTTTCTTGTTTAAGTGTCATGAACATGAATGTTGTGTCATTTCTTTTAATGTGTAAGTAAACAACCAACGAGGGCTTGGGGGATTTGTGATGGATGTTTTGTTTCTGAACTAACATTTCCTATATTGTTTCTGAATTCATATTTAAGCAACAAAATTTTACCTTATCTTGTTTATTACTATATTCATTCTTTGCTTCAGTTTCATATTATTTTTTTTGGAATGTCGAATTTGTTTTTATTGATTGATTTATTCATTGTGTTTTGGGCCAAGAGAGTGGCATCTTCCTCAGTGCAAACTTCAAGGCTGAGAGGTGAGAAGCTTGAGATGAGTTCACTCAGAGAGGCACATTAAAATTAAAACTCTCAATCTTTGTTTTCTATTTGCTCTGAAACATGTGTTCAGTTTGGACAACTCTTATCCCTTGGCATTGGTGATTCCCGCTGAAGAGTGTGATCTGATTTCCTAGCTAAGGCATGCGAGCCGAAAAGTTGGATCGATGCTAGGTTATGCCAAGTATCACCAATCACCAAGGGATCACCTGAGAGGAAACACTTGAGTTTCCTTTGTTTTCTTATTTTTGAGAGACGATTTTTTTTATTTGAACTTCGAGTGCATTCTAGATGCCATCATCTCTTGCCAGAGGGGGTACATTATTCTCCTGTGGTTTCATGTGTACTAAGAGGTGAGGCCGAGAGACAGACTCGGAGTACCTCCAATGTTTTTCTTATCCGAATGTTTTTTTATTTGAGCATCAAACATGCCCGAGAAGACATCTCCCGTTCGATAGGGTATATCACTCCCCCAATGGTCGCATGTGTGCCGAGTGGTGAGGTGACCGTTGGGTTACAACTAGGAGACGTTGTTGGTCGAGTGAGGATGAAAGGTAGGCTCGGAGAATTTCTTATGTTTTTCATTGAGATGTTTCCTTGTTCGAACTATTTTTAGTTTTGAGGTGTTGGTGTCCCTGGCCTGAGAGATTAATATACTCTACAACCATCGCATATGTGTGGAGGGGTGGGGTGACTGTTGAATTATGTCAAAAGGGTCACCAATAACCAGCCCCAAGTAGAACTGAGAGTTTTGCATTGAGCATTCTCGCAATACTCTTTGTTTTCTCTTGAACCGAACCTAAAGGAATCCACCCGAGATGAAGTATTACTGATAGTGAAATTGTGGAGTATAGTGATAACATGCTAATTTTGGGGTCAAATTTCATATTTTTCAATTTTTGATCTAACTCCCTAATTCACTCTCTACTGCAAGTATACAGGTCAATTGTAGTCTACCCAAATGCCGTATCCACAGTGATTTGAAGCCAAAGACTCCCTAAAATAATCTAGACTAGCCCTAACTAAAGTTACAATTCCAAGAAATTAAAGGAAAATGAAAATAGATTTCTATAAGTGACTAAAATGATAACTATTTTTGGGATTTTGGAAATTTATTGAAACTGAATTATAAATACTAAACTAGAGTCTCAAAGGGTTTAACTATCAATGAGGAAGGTTCTCCTAGGAATTGGGGTTCATCTAACTTAATTATGGATGGAATGGGACAAGTTATCAATTTTTAGTCAAATCTGATTCAATCTTAACATGGCTGCTCTCACAGCTGAATTTGTCCAAAACTAATCATTATATTCTCATATAAATGTTAGCTAGATTGAATTAGAAGAGGATCCCCACTGAACATCAAGTTATCATTAGGCTCAAGATCAAAATTCCTTGCTGATTTTTGGCAATTGCAGTGAAAATTAGAAATGATAACATCCATTGCACCTTAAACATGAGGGAATTACTTCAATTGACTAAACATGAATGAAATCAATTCAATATTAGTGCTAATGCTTCTTGGTTTATCTCTAAACTACAAGAGGATTTTAAATTAGCCTCTCAGCTGCAAATGGAAATGAAATCCACATTTTCACTAATGAATTGGATAGAAATCAGCACTCAATTACATATGGAACTCAGCACATGCAATTGCTTCTTGGTTCATCTCTGAACAACAAGAAAACCTTAAGTTCACCTCTCAGTGATTAAATAAAATTAGGGGTTTAACAATAAACAATGCAGATTCCACAAATTCAGAAAACAGATTTGAAAATCAGATTGAAAATCAGATTGAAAATCAGAAATCAGCAATGGATAGTTTGCAACATTTCAAGGATTAAAACCTTGGAAATACCATTGTCTCTTATATTCATTTCTGAACAAGAAGGAACCTAAAGATTAGCTTCTCAGCTATTAAGAAATCAGGGCTCCACATTGTTGAAAACAGATTTGACAATTCAGAAATCAGAAATGGGAAAACAGATTTCAGAAATTAGAAAATCAGATTCCTAATTGGGGATTGGATCTAAAACATATCACTGGTTCTTGATTCATTTCTGAACAAGAATGGATCAAAAGACAACCTCTCAGTTGTAAATACAAATAGGACGTCACAATGTCAAGATTAGATCCATTGAAATCAGAAAATGCAAAAATCAAAAATCAAAATTTCAGAAACATAAATCAGAACTTGATATTAGTGCAGGAAATTAGATTGGTTCTTCATCCATCCACAACTAAATTAGACTACTACCCTATCATAGGAGAAATGGAATTTAGCTCCTCATAATTATCAAGATTGATACAAAACAAGGAGAAGAATCACTAGTAAACATCCTAAAATCTAAAGGATAGAAATCTATGACAGAAATCAGATTGCAGCTTGGTCTTCTCCAGCCTCCTCTTCAGCTCTTGATCCAGAATCCTCCCAATGGAGGCTCCCCCTTTTCTTCCTTAGGGTTTTCAGCTTATATATGACTTCCTTCCACCCTTAGATCAGCATCAAATTGTTCCATTCTCCTAATTCAAGCCACCTATCCAATGGCCTGAGATTCCAGCTGCTGTGACAGATTTTGGACAGCAAAAAGTAGGTGTTCCCCCCTCCTTTTTGTCCTTTGTGCAGCCCTATTTCACCTGCTAGAAGGGTCAAAACAGCAAGCATCAAAGTCCTCTAATAAGATTTAAACAAATAGGGATTAGGATAGCAAGTAATATCAGCTCAAACATCAAATAGGATTTAGTGTTGTGCAGAAATGAAAACATTAATTAAAATGATAACTTTAAAGACCCGGAATGATAACTTTGCATATTTCATGAAAATTGTCCAAATTTGAGTGGTGCAAAGCATTGAAGACATCAAAGGGATTAGGGTGGCAAGTGAATGAGGTCAGAAATCAAATGTGGATAGGATGTCATAGGAATGATAACTTGGGTGCCAAAAATGATAACTTGATGCCATAAAAATGATAACTTGTCATAACTTTTGTTGTGGTTATCCAAATGTGATCAAATTTGAACAACAATGAGTTAAGATAGTAATTTAATGATTGCTTAATGCCTTTGTGCAGAATTGATAGTTTTGCATGTCAAAATGATAGTTTTGCACTTATATGATAACTTGACATTGAAAAATGATAACTTATTCAAATGGATTGATAATTTTGCACAAGTTAAAATATAATCATCCAAATATGATTCATTCATGATGGTAATGGATTTAGGGCAAAATAATCACTAGAAATTAGCTCAATTAAAATAATGATAACTTTGCACATTTGAATGATAACTTGCCCTAAAAATGATAACTTGGCATAGAATTGAAATATTTATGGATTTTAGCAATTCAGAACCTCTGTGCACATGGAATTAATTATAGAATGAGAAAGATCAACTAGTTATCACAATTCATGCATTCCAAGCATAATTGGTCAAAAGTTAGACAATTTGAGGGCTCGATATGGATGAAATGCATCTAAAATGGGATAAAAACCTATTGTGATCAGCTAGTGATCAATTACTTGTGGGGACTCAGTACAAGCCGAGAGGTGGCTGAGCCCTCACTTATTAGTAAGGATTCATCTAACTCCAAAAGTAGAGGTAATGTCATTACATGCCCCATCCAAGTATTCAGCATCTAGAACTTCTCAAAACCATGAGAACATGATAGATACGCTTTGCGTTATGACCCCATACGTGCAAGTCCAGCAACCAGTGAGCACGAGAGTGACATGGTCGCTGGATGACATCTGGAACGTAGTGAAAATATCCATGCATGAGGGCATCTACTGCTATTTAATGTAATTTACATCGGTTTAAGAAATAGAAATGATGAGACTACCCTCCTAAGCGCTAGTGTTTATGTACCTTGATTTTAGTCCACGCTCCATTTCTTCTTATTGTCTTATTTTATGCGTGCACTAAAAACCCTTAAAACTTAGTGTAACTTCATTTACTACAATTTCTAGTTTAGTAGCCTTTTACTTTCTCAATTTTAGCAACACCCCTAGACTTAGCATTTTCTTGAAAATGACTTTAATTAAATGTGAACTTTTTGACGTTGTCCTTGTGGATCGATCTTTAACTACAATGATGTTATGCGCTTGCGACATCATTGCGTGTGATAAAGAGTTTATAAATTTAAAACTTATTCAGGATTTTCTGCTAAGTGGGGGCACATCCACAGGCGGGGGCATGCCGTGACTTAAGGGTAACTTGTTCCTCGAGTTGCCAGTTTCCTACTAGGATTGTGACTTTCTGTGTTGTTTTACGTTTTTCGCCCCACATCACACTCACAAACTCCTCGACATCATTGATCACCATGAGAGTGAGGTCATCTCTATTCTAAGATATTCTAAGCTAGGTTTTCTCTAATTTTCATTATATTAGAGTATCAAACATTCATATATGTTCTTCATGCTCTAATGTCCATCTCTATTGTTAACAACTCGACCTTATTGTTTTCTTTCTTAACTAGACTTTACTTTTTATATTATAAAATCCGATAAATCAGATTAACTTTTACTTTTTGTGCATTTAGATTTCACTATCTAAAATAAGAATTTACTTTCTTAGGTTTAGTCTTTCAAAATTAGTAAGCCTAGTGTAAATAACATCTTTTCCTATGGATTGATTGCATTGATATTTGTGCACTTACAACATTGATTTATGTTTTGAGGATTTGTAAATTCTAAAATCTATTATGACTTTTATTCGCCTAGGGGCAGGTTGACGTATGGGACCATATCATTGTGTTCCTCTATCGGTTGTATTTTTCAATAGGTGCATCACTTATATTGCATTGTTGTCATTTGAGCCTAATATTGCGATCAACATCTAGACAATCCCTCATATTATCATATCAACAACACAAAATTTCCGAAATCATGTTTTTTTGCGTGGGAGACATTATTGTATTTGTTCACTTGGCCTTGTATTTTAGCTAGACTGAATCTTGTATATAATCATTGTTTATATCTCATAATGCTATAAATACTCTTTATTTTTAGTGTAGTTTCTTTCTTGACTTTGTTTAGAGTAAATTTTAATGTTCCACGATTTTCTTCCCTTTATTATTTATAGTAGTTTTCACTTATTTATATTCTACATTTATCTTTTCTAATTTATCTGTTCCATCATACTGTAGGTGTATTAATTTATATTTGGTCATTTTCATATTCTTGCTTAGATTATCTTTCTTTGGCTGCACTTTTCAATCTTTTGATATTTTTATCAATTCTAAACACTCCAAAATCTGCAATGCTCTAAATCGTATCCTAATTATTGATATTATAGAAAGATTGCTTAATCTATACCTTGTGATAAAGAAAAATTAATATTAAAGTTAGAGGGCAAAGAGAAATACTTTACAACATGTATTTTGACCTCAGCCTAGAAGCTCTTAAGCTCTTTTTTACTCTACCTAATTTTGGCGCTAGAATCACTCCTGTTACGCCCTTGGGACAGCAGGTCACCCCGCCAAATCATGACTCGACATGCAGCGTCGCCGTCCAGGAATGCCAAAATGCTTGAAGACTATACTATGACAATATAAACGTAGCGGAAACAATATACAACAAAATGGACCAACTAAATGATCACACAATATGATATCCATAGTATCATTAAAATCCATAATTATAAGAATGTTAACTTAAACATTCAAATTACATTCATAAGTCACATTAAGATTGCAAACCCAACATGGGAAGCATAGTACAATATTCAAAACATAGTTCTAAACAAATGCATAAGGCCTACTAATTGACCATGAACAAAAATAACCTGAACCTAGGTAAACCATTCCATGTGCAACCACCTTTTGTCATGAGTAGCGCCACCTTTAGCCTTAATTTTCTGTAGGATCCGATGCAGGAGAAATCCAACTCGTTAGAGTATGTAAGTCCCAAGTCATAAAATGAGTAATTTCATAATATGACATAAAACTATAAAATGGCAGCAATAATCAAAATTTGATAACAATCCAATGCAAGCAATTACGAGGCAAAACAGTAACATGTTTTCATTCGATAATAAATTATTTAGGCTCACCAATATTAAGCATGAACATATTATCTTATTTGTTATCACTTGACGAGTTGAAGTTTGCACCAAGACTTCCATAATCCATTCACGATATAGCCATCCCTATTTCACCTCAAGTGTTAATTTCAATCAATCAATGATGTGAGCCTTTAACAATAGTCGGAGGAATGATTTATCTTAGTCTCTATAGTGTGGCTAGCTAGACCACGGAAACTCTTGTTCTCAAATACCCACATATGTGCCAAACCAATCAATATGGAGGCATTTACCTTTCAATATGATAGGTTCCTCTTATCTATTGCTTCGAAATATTTCATTCAATCAATCAATACATTAAGATATTAAGCAATTTCTATTTACGGCTTAGCATGCATTGCGGAATCACCTATGTTAGCAATCATATGAATTTAGAAAGGTAAACAATGTCGATGTACAAGAGCGATCGACCGGTTGGGACTTTCGGTCGACCGATCAAGTACAAAAGTCAATCATTTTTGAACCAGAGGTCGACCGTTTCAGCAGCAAATGATCATCCGGCCATATGCCCGACCTCGACCGGCATGACCATTGTGTTGGATCCCAATGGGCACCAAGAGGAAAGGGGGGGGGGGTGAATTGATGTTTAAAAACCAAAATTATCGATTTAACAAAACATGTCGCGGAAGCTTAAAATCGATTCAACAATTTTTAAATCATCACAAATCACATCACAGAATATGAGAGGGAGAGAGAAAGAGAATTCAATCATAATGCACACGGTGGTTGTTGAGGTTCAGCCACACATTGGCTTACGTCTCCGCTCTGACTTCTCGACTTCGAGACCATCGGAGATTTCACTAGAACTCTTCCTTTTTTCCAAATGGGGCAAGAAAGAAAAGCCCATCGCCTTTTCTTCGCTTCGAGAGATAAGGCACACCTCTTCTCCAATGAGCTAATATTTTCTCTCCCTCAAAAGGCAAGATTTGGAACATCTTTTACATAGGAGCTCTCTCTCAGTTTTTCTGAACAAAAATATTTCTCTCTTTTACAATTCTATGCTCACAAGAAGAGAAGAGAGAAAGAAGAGAAAATTATAAAATGAAAACTTCAAGGAAAATGTCTTCTTTTGATAACTTGAAGTTTTCTTCAATGAGTGGATGGACGCATTAGCTTCTGGCTTTGACACTCCTTTTATAGCCTTCAGTATGTGAAAAATTCGTCCAGAATTTGTTCCACAAATTTCTCTTTCAAAATTGACCGTTACTATTTATTTGACCAGGGACCGGTCGACTGCATTAATGGACCGGTTGACCGGTCTATATGACCGTTGCACTCATTTCTTCAGCTTCTGCGCTTAATCAGTCAATCGGATTATCGATCGATAAGTCGACCGGTATTTCTCAAAGTCAATCGGGATAACTCAAGTATTCATCGGTCGACCGACATCTTTGATAGGTCGACCGGTATATCCTCCACCGACCTTCTTTGCTTCGATCGACTGGTTGACCGACCTGCATTATTTTGAGCATAACATTTTGCACAATTATCCAAATTAGATAATCTTGGTTTCTATGTATGGCTAAAAAGATTCTGTACAACTTTAATATTCATCATTCATTCAAAATCTAATAAAACCATAGTCAATTATTTAATCAAAGTGTAGTGCATAAATTTGTCCCTTTTTATTAAACTTTTTCAACATTTTGCCTTCAATCTTTTGAGGTTTGTATCATCAAAATATAATTTTATATGACATTAAAACTTCGCTCCAACAATCTCCCTCTTTTATATGAAGACAAACTGAGAAATATGAAAAATATATAAGTTGCAAAAAAGTTTTAAAATCTTGTAAAATCAATTTTACTCCCCCTAAAACTTAGCCTTCCTTACAATGATAGATTATATTCATATCATATTTCTCATATATTTGTCCCCCTTTTGTTTCATCAAAAAATAGTTTGCACATGAAAGAAAAAAATATACTTCCCTCTTTAGTTTAATTCTCCCCTTTTGTTATACATATTTAAAATGTTACCTCAGAAAGTTATAAAATATGCAAAAAAAAAAACTCCCCCTAAATTTATGTCTATTTTAAAATGAAATCAAGTTAAATTAGAGGTTATGAAAGCCACAAGTCAAAAGGATGTATTAGAAATCAAAATAATGCATAGAACTTTGATATAACAATGATATGTCAAAATAAAGTTGAAAATTTTAATATGATCCCCCTATCACAATTAATAATTTTTCTTTTCTATTTTATGTGTTCCACCTTTTCTTTTAAAAAATGATGATTTTGACATTTTGTGAGGGATAAAAAAGTAGTGATACTTTTACCATAAACTTTTGTGCCTTCACATTTCCATTCGTCCTTTGCTTTATACGTGAGGCACACCTGAAAAAATAATTTGGGTCATATTTTGTTAGAAAATGATTTAACAAAACACGTCGCAAAAGCTTAAAACCGATTCAACAATATTTAAATCATCACAAATCAAATTACATCACAGAATATGAGAGAAAGAGAGAGAATTCAATCACAATGCACACGATGGTTGTTGACGAGGTTCGGCCACATCTTGGCCTACGTCCCCGCTCCGACTTCTCGACCTCCAGACCTTCGGAGATTTTACTAGAACTCTTCCTTTGTTCCAAATAGGGCAAGGGAGAAAGGCTCTTTACATCACCACCTTTTTTCCGCTTCGAGTGCTAAGGCACACCTTTCCTTCAATGAAGTTAATCTTTTCTCACGCTCAAGAGGCAAGATTTGGAACCTCTTTTACACAGGAGCTCTCTCAATTTTTCTGAACAAAAATGTTTCTCTCTTTTATAATTCTATGCTCACAAGAAGAGAAGAGAGAAAGAAGAGAAAATTATAAAATGAAAACTTCAAGGAAAATGTCTTCTTTTGATAACTTGAAGTTTTTCTTTAATGAGCGGATGGATGCTTTTGCTTCTGGCTTTGACACTCCTTTTATAGTCTTCAGTATGTGAAAAATTCGTGCAGAATTTGTTTCAAAAATTTCTCTTTCACAATTGATAGTTACTGTTCATTTCACCAGGAGATCGGTTGACTGGTCTATATGACCGTTGCGCTCATTTCTTCGATCGGTCGACCGAATTATCGACTGGTAAGTCTACCGATGTCATCTCAATGTCGAGCAGGACAACCCATGTATTCATCGGTCGACCGACATCTTTGATCGGTCGACCGGTATATCCTCGACCGACTTTCTTTGCTTCGATCGGCTGGTTGACCGACCTGCACTATTTTGAGTATAACATTTTGCACAGTTATCTAAATTAAATAATCTTAGATTCTATGGATAGCTAAAATGATTCTCTACAACTTTGATATTTATCATTCATTCATAATCTAATAAAGCATAGTCAAATATTTAATCAAATTGTAGTGCATAAAGTTATTCATTTTTATTATACTTTTTTTGCATGTTAACTTCAATCTTTCGAGATTTGTATCATCAAAATATAATTTTATATGACATTAAAACTTTTCTCCAACACATTGATCAATAGCGATCGATCGGTCCATGGCGGTTGATCGATCAACATCGCGATCACCACTGATATGCAACGGTCGACTGATCTCGTCATCGATCGACTGATCCAATGTCACATCGATCAACCAATCAACCATTATTGATCGCTTTGTCCGTATCGATATTGAGTTATTATGTGTTTTTCACTACGTTCTCAATTTTCAATACATCATACAAGTTGTCACTCATCACAACACATGAAGGGATCTCAATTAGGATCAAAACATGGTTCAATAGTCAATTTCTAGCATGCAAAATCCTAGGAAAAATAAACCTATGGCAGAATGTTAATGGTACAAAAACAAGTTCGAACATCTCAGAATTACCTTGGTTTACAATTAAGGTAGGGATCCACCTCACATATCTCTTTTCTTAGCTTTGAAATCCTTTCTTCAAAGCTGTCTTCTTCCTTCTTTTTCCCTAGAGCTTCTTCTCCTTCTCCTCTCCTCTCCCAATTAGGTCCTGCAGCCCCTTGCTCTAGATCCAAGCCCCTCCCTCCTTGTTGCTGATTTTCTAGCAAGAAGGAGATGAACTTCAGCTCATTCATGGATTGGAGTTTCTAGGGTTCATGTGCTAGCACAAAATTTGTGGGAAAATGAGGTAAAAATGTTGCTGTGTGGTTTATATATGAGATGGGCAAAATTTTCAGTGGAATTGAAGGTCCAATGGTGAGATGCCATCTGTCCCACTAACCTCATATTTCTATTTTCTATGTTTTTATTTTTTACCAGATGTTACAACTCCTCCCACTTTTCACGTCAAAGTTTGGTCTAGAATTGTAATACGTATCATGCTACCAATTTGAAAATTTTGAGATAAATTACACCAAATACCCTCCAACTTAGGCTCTTTCCCAACTCTATTCTTAAACTTCACTTTTTAGCAAGATTGTCCTTCATGTTTTAACTTATTTCACCAAATGTCATTTTCACGATTACAAATCATTTTCGGGTCGCGCTGTTCACACAAACATTTGGCGACATGGAAACATTTAAAAAATAAAATAATAACTAAAAATGAGACACCTCCGACGAGGGGGACCTCTGGCGTGTGGGAAGGGGAGGCCTCGCCCCCTCTCGTGCGTTAGCGAAGAGGAAGCAAGGTCGCAGATGAGTGGGGGGAGACCCCCCTCCCCCCTCTATGTATTTTATTTTTTTATTTTTCAACTATTATTTTTATCTTTTTAATATTGCCATGTCAACGAATGCTTGCGTGGAGGAGAGAGAACATGCCACCACGCCGACGCCACATTAGCAACACGACCTTGAACGACCTATAACCGGTGAAAATGACATTTGGTGAAACAATTTAAAGGATGAAGAATAGTCTTTAGGGGTGTTCACGGGTCGGGTTGGACCTCACCCGTGAACAAATCCGACCCGACCTGATCAAAATTGGTAGGGTCGGGTACCCGACCACTTTTTTTAAATTCTTGTGTTACATTTTATATTTATTTTAATATAAAAATTTATTAATAACTATTATAAAATATAAAGTATGTTTTCTGAATATTTGGACATTATTTTCATAATTAAAATGTTTTATTTTAATATATTTCCATTTTAAATCAAGTATGGACTAAAATTAAGTAAAAAAGTAAAAAAAAAGGTCGGGTCGAGTCAACTCGGGTTGGGATTTCCCAACCTGTACCCGACCCGAGCCCTCATCTAGTTGGGTTCGGGTCGGGTCAGATTCACCAGGTCGACCCGACCTGGTGAACACCCCTAGGGTCGGATTTCCTTTTTTTCTATGACCCGACCCGAGTTGGGTCGAGTCGGGTCGTGTGGTTGGGTTTCTCGACCACCATTATTTTCTTTTTTTAATTTTTCTATTATTTTTAATATAAAATTCATTTATTATTTTACTTTTAATACAAAATAAAGTATTTTTAAGTATAAAATAATATTGTTTTAAATATCTATATACCTTCTCTACATTTAAAATAGTTTATTTTATATTTTATAATTTTAAATGATATAAAACTTTTAAGTTAACTAAAACATCATTTAAAAGTTAAAAAAGTTGGGTCATCTGATCGGGTCAACTCGGGTTGAAATTTTCCAACCCGAATCTGACCCCATCCTTGGTCGAGTCATCGTCGATCCAATCATTGTCGGGTCAAATTTTTGGATTCACCGGGTTGACCTGATTTGGTGAACACCCTTAGTTACAAAGTAAAGTTGGAAGACAGTGCAGGAAAACGTCAAAGTTGGAGGGTATCTCGTGTAATTTTTTTGAAAAATTCATTTTTTTCATACCTGCATATATTACTGACCAACACTATCCTTGCACGAGCCTCAAATCCTAGCATTGGGCTTTGTCCCTATCGAAGAGTTATTTATCGTATGGTGTATGCTCATAGGCATTAAGGTCAACTTGGGTTCTTGTCTTCTAAGGAATATGCTTAAAGAAGTCATGAAGGAATCTCAATCTTGTTTGGAAGATTTGTTACTGCAATGGCTGAAAATTGCTCTCTCGATCTTATGGAAATGGCAAAGTGCCTTCAACCACTTATTCCTCATTTGAACAAGGAATTAAGGGCTAATGACCACGGACAAAGGATATTGCCACTCCTTTTTACCTATTATACCCTCTATTTTTTATAATATAAAAATGAAATGATGAAAGGTCTCGTTCTCAATAATTATAAAAAATAATACGATATGTTTTTTACTGTTTATCATTTGACTTGTTTTAAATATATTTGTCATGTTTATTTGCTTTCATTATTTTTCATATTATTATTTTTAGATTAAATGCAGTGGGAGCATAAATTCACTTGTGAACATTTCAACATTCAATTATACCAAAAAAAAGTAGTCTAAGATTATTTGGTTATTGAAAAAAAATCTTGGAGATAGAAAAATAATTATAGAATACCAAATAAGTTAGATTAATTAATATTAACAAATAAAAATCATGATATATTTCTCTTTATCAAAGAAAGTAAAATATGTTTAGTAGTCAAATAAAGAATTTGTAGAAAAAATAATAAATATAATATAATATTCATGGAATGAGCCGTATTTATTTTTTTATAGTTATTTAGAAGGAGACCTTTCATCTTCTCATTTTTATATTATAGAAAATAAAGGGTAGAATAGGTAAAGGGGAGTGACATTAAGATTTTAGGAGTGACATTAAGGACACCCTATTGATATTTGAATTGAATAAAAAATTGATATTTAAATATAGTGGTTGAAAGCAATTGTTATTCTTGGGCACTACATCTATTAGGTTCGAAGAGAAAGGTGCACAAATTTTTTTGTGCCTACAGATCAAAGAGTGGAAGTTTCTATGGTGAAAGTTCTTAAAAGATGATTAGACAAATCCCAAGTAAGCCAATGAAAATTAACCCTCAATAGTTCTCACAAAAAAGAAAAAAAATCAAGAAGAAATTCAATTAATTTATAGAAGTTTTGATCAAGTCTATAGACTAGGAATTTTTGTGCTCCTATCTGGAATTTTTGTGCTCCTATCTGATTCAAAATATTTAGTCCTAAGAAGTAGTTGTGACAAGGACCTAGTATGCTTATGAACTGTTTCATATACAAGTTATGCCTTTAGTGACTTCAACAGAATAATCAGATCTAAGCTACTAAGAATATACTTAATATCTTACTCATGATAATTTGAAAGTGGAGTCTTCAAATTGGTTTGTGTTTCTTTCCATGATAATTCTGCTCATCTCTTAAATTTCCTCGCTTTTTCTTGGGGACAAAGGTTTGGGTGAGATTGGGAGAGTTTGAGCATTCTACTTTCACACATAATAAATCAATCATTATGCCTCATTATCAGCTATATCCTCATAAAATATGAATGAAAATACATATTTCAATTGTGCATTTACCACTTTAACCTGCTATTTTATAAATTCTTTTTTTTTTTTTTTGCTAAAGCTAACTAAATTTTGAATCATTTTGAATTGCTGTTATTCAGGTCTGAGTTTTTGAAGACTAAGTAGCTGGGGTATTTTGGAGAAGAATTGACAAGGTACAAGAGAGGGGTAATGTGGAGGAATTTTATATGTATTTAGATCATGTTAAGCATGCATTCGACCCTATTTTGTACATCTTTATTTACATGTTTCTGCACTTAATTCATTGATTGCACATTTTACTAATTTGTCTTATATTTTTTGTTAGTTCTTGTCTTATATTTTTTGTTAGTTCTCTGAAACTTATGTTGTTTGATGTTGATTATTACCTTTTTTTATTATCTTTTTATGCATTTACAGGGATTATGATATTTTTAAGTCCCAAGAGTGGTGGTATTTTGACATAAAGAATTTTTTTTTTGAAAGTTACCACTAGAATGTTTGATGAGGGCAAAATAGTAAATGAACCCACTTTTTTACCCTGACAATGACTACTTGTAGAAGACAAAAAAATCAATCTTGCAACTCCATATTCCATTTTCGTAGTTGCAAGAAGGTTCCCTGTTGGCTAGAAGAGCAAAAATGGATGACAACTAGAGGAGAAAGTGAAGCAAAACCCTAGAGAAGTATAAATACTGGGAATCCCCCTCATGCCCCTCCCCCTCTCGCCCAACTTTCCTCCTCTTCCTTTAGACATCCAGATGTTTTTGCACACAAGCGAGGTTAAGACGCTGAGCTACATTGAGTCCCTAGGGGGGGATAAAACACAGAGGTAATATGTTTTAAATTCGTGCGGGGCAAAGAGTCAAAACAAATAATATGTTGACGAACTAAATGAATGTTATGTATTAAAGCCATCCTCGAGGCCTCACTCAAACTGTGGGACCCCGACCCATGAGCTGCTCAACGAGGACGTTGAGTCCCTAAGGGAGGTGATTGTATGGATCAAAAATGAACAAGGATAATAGTCCTACATGAAGAAATACGGAGGTAGCCATGACTTCTTAGTACCATCCTCTTTTATCTTTCAAGTCGTGTTTTAAATTCATGCGGGCCAAAGACCTAAAGTGAAGTATACTAAGGGGGAATCACAAAAGGTATGAGCCATCATGTGTTCAGTTGAACCATGTGGGACCCTAGCCCAAGACCACTCAACGAGGATATTGAGTCCCTAAGGTGGATGATTGTAAGACCCCAAAATTGAAAAACATCAAGGATAATAGTCCCACATGGACAAAATATGAAAATAGTCATGAGCTTATTAGCAAAATCTCTATTTTTCTTTTAAGACAATTTAAATTCATGTAGATCGAAGGTCCAAATAACTTGACAAGCTAAGGGGTATTACACTTAAGTTTTATCACCATCTACTAAAACTATTATATGAGATTATAAATTATTTATTAATCTAATATTGCACATAATTATTTTATAATTGAGAGTAAAAAGGATATTGATGTGGAGTTTTAATTATAATTGAAAGTTTGAAAAGGTTACTTGTTGTGAAAGTTATAAATTGTTAACTAAACATCACTAAGCATATTAGGATGAAGAAAAGCATGATACTATTTGTTAAAATTTTTATGTGAAGCTCATAATGATATGGATTTCAAGAATTTTATGTGGTATACCTTAGAAAGTTTGATTTTAAGGAACACTAAAAGTCCTAAAATAGAAGTTTTTTGCTAATTGAAAAAAAATCATAACAAGCAAGATCACTCAATCTGTAAGAACACAAAAATAATACGAAATTTGATTTTCTTGAGAACCAACAATAATTAAATAAAATATAAAACTTTTAGAGCCTAATGCTTTGGTAATCTAAGACTAAGTAAAATTAGAATGATAATATTTGATTATGAATACCAAAAGATATGGATATTCCTTTACTAGATATACAATTTGTCATAATATAAGATTAGCTCTTATGATAAATAATTATTTAAAATATAAGCTTAAATGTATCTAACCTTCTTAAATATTATGTTTCATATATGATATATGTTAGTTTCAAATTATAATAGTAATATGATCATTATTATTGACATAGAATTAGAAGAGTAAAGTAGGAAAATGTAAAGAAAACTTTTTGTTAGCACTTGTAGGTAAGTTAGTTTGGTATGATTTTTATATGTATTGAATATGTATTTCAACAAGTATGTATGAAAGTTATATGTTTAAAATGATTGATCAATTGATTGTGCATTTGAAAAGCATTTGTTATGCATATTCGTGTTTGATATGTGTTAAATTATGTCAATGATAATCTGTTTGTAATTCTACTTACTATAATTCTACTTACTATAATGTTTTGTGTGTAATTTTCAAATGTATAAAAGTACTTGTCATTGAGAATATGATTGATGCATGTCTTTTTATGTTTGTTAGTAACACATAGAGTATAAGAGTGATTGCTTCTAATATTTTTTAGAATAATAGGTGGTTGGAATTGTACGAGACAATAGTCTTAGATGGATTTTATAATGTCCTTGATGTTAAGACATTGAAAAGACTTGTATCTCTCATGTTCTTTTTGTTAGAATGTTAAGAGAATTAGTTATCTATATTATGTGCATGAATTTTGTACCTTGTAAAGAAGGATAAACATTGTAAAATATAAACCTTAAGAAGTATTTGATTTTTATAAATGATTATTATAAATTGCCTAATTTGATTAATGATATTTATATTCCTTATGTTATGTAATAAAAAAATTATAGCATGCACTTGTTTTATTTATCATCCGCAATGAGTCACAAACTTTACATCAAGCCAAAGTATATATCGGGGTCATCACAAAAATCAACATGTATCAAGATTTTGATTAAACTCCATGGCAATAGTGATATTGAATCGAATCTTCAAAAGATGATCTCACAATTTATTCATCATTCTCTAGCTTGCTTTATGATTTTTATTTAAATTGCAAAATAAATTTAGAGTTGATCAAATAAATCTCTACTTATAAGATACCTTTGGATTACTTCTGGATTTGTACACGTGCAGAATATGTGAACCAGGGGTTAACTTTAAAAAAGATGAAGTAGAAAATAGGAAAATAAACACTACAAAATCATATCACTCCTCGGGTGCATCACTTGTGTATGGATTAGTTGTTCCAGCATAATTCTTATATCATATGTATAGAGAAAAAAAGTATGATAGGAGCCTATACAAAGTCACAAATTGGTCCAAGTATCGTAAAGTGTGCCACAATGATGTTATTGTTGTGGACATTAAATGCTAATGCATTTGATAGTTGATGCATGCAAAATATAACACATAATTAGTCATGCATTTAATCACATTTCGATTCCTTTTCATATAGCATGCATAATTTTTTGACCTTATTTGATTTAATTTTATAAAAATAAAAATCTATCCAAGTTATATGTTTTATTGCAGAAAAAGCAAGAGAATTGAGTCAGGAGTCCACATAAACAAAACGACACTCAAATCGGAGTTAAACGGAGACAGAAAGTGCAAATTAGTGAAGGCTGCCAAGACTGAATTGAATATAACGGGTCGTTATATGACCGTAACGGCCATAACAACAGAGGCGCAAACAACCTGTTACACCTGTTAAAATATCCAGTTTCAGTCCTACTTCGATTTGGGCGTCGTAAGGGCTGTTAAATCCATATTATGAGCCATTACAAAGGTTGTTTTCAAAATTTTTTTGACTTTTCTTGGGAATTTCAAGTTCAGATCGAACCCAAACTTTATCCTAAGCCTCATGGATGATTAGGAAGCATATTTACTCAGATTTTAAGGAGTTTTGAATGGTTTTAAAAAACTATCAAAATCTATTCCGAATTTATTTATTTTAACACAAAAAGACTTCGAAGCAAATCGAAACTCTACAAAAACTCTTGGGACCCCTGGAGGCTATAAATAGAGGTCCTAGGAGACAAAAAAAACGTATGTTTGGTGGTTCTTGGGTGTGTTTAAAACCTGGGAGCCGTACCATATTGCATAGGACAAATTTCAAGGCTTGAAAATCAACCGAAGGAGAAGATTGTGCAACAACTTATCGTTTGTGTTGTGCAACGGTCCAGAGGTCCCGAAGGTTGAGAATTCTTCTTCTATCTTTTATTTGGATTCTATTTTACATAATTATTATAGATTATTATTTCTGTAATAGAGATTTTATATTCTTTTCAAGAAAGAAAACTATTTGAACCTTGCTATTAGTTGAGTTAATTAAACTTTTCGGTTTCTTTTGATTTTGCATGCTGAGTTTATTGCCTTTTGATAAGTAATTTTGTTTTTGAGATTATATTACAAACCTGTATGAGGAGTGATTAGTTTCAAAAATTATTATTGCTTTGATAATTGATCTTTTACTTCCAAGTTGAAGCATACATAACGCGTGTTTAGTAACTCGACATTTGTGCCGAATTTCGTGCGATCTATTATTCCATCCGGATTTATGGGTGAATAATACTGTAGGAGATACATACTCATGCTTCTTAATTCTCTGTAAAATTAATAATTGACTTTCCGTTTGCGGTTATTAGTTTTATTAGAAGCTAGGGTAGTTTAGTTTACTCTTCTTGAGAGGTTAATACTTTAGGTACTCCTAATTCGTTATAAGAATCGAAACTATTATTTACTTTTATAACTTAACTATTATAGAGGATTATACACGTTTATCTTTACATTAATCATCCATAATTCTCAAGGCTCAACACCATTTTATTTTATTTTTTATATTTATTTTTTTGTACATTTATTTTTTATCTTCATATCACAACACAATTTCCTTTTCTTAGTGGATTATTGAGATAGATTAGATTTACTAGTTCCTCGTAGGTTCGACACTCTGCTCTCTACTTTATTACTTGATACGACTAGTGCACTTGCTAGCAAATTTATTTGTTACAAATTCTATGCATCAAGTTTTGGCGTCGTTGCCGGGGAAACTATATTCATAATTCTTAGTCTATCTCGTATAAGCTACTTTGAGAATTTTTATTTTTTTGTTTTATTTCACTTTTTCTTTTAGTGTTGTGTAAGCTTTTCAGGAACTAGCTTTGGTACACAACTTGATTATCAACGTTCATATCTTTACACCCTCAATGGCAAAGAAGAAAATTATCACAAACCAAGTTGAGAGAAATAACATTGCTGTCAAGCAAGATGAGATTCATAACGAGGCAACATCATCAAGACAAAGAATTACATCAATACAATTGTTAGATTCATCAACAAGTTCAAAATGAAGATTCATCACAAGATCTATCTACCATGCTCAAACAATTGTTAGATCCTCTGCTGAAGAAACTCTCCACTCAACATTATAAATTGAAAATATGGAGAAGCAAATTGACAACATCAGGCTACAAAGCAAGAGGACAGAAGGAGTTATTACATCAATACTTGAATCTTCATCAGAGTCAACAACCAGCCTCCAAGAGATGTTTAAGCAATTCAGTGCAATAATAGAAAAAAAGCTCAATGAACAAGATCAATTAATCAAAAACTTGGAGGTCGAATCAACTCAATTTAAAAGCCAACACATTGCTAGTGATATGTCATCTCGTCCTCCACAACATTCAAACATTCAAATCAAATTCGAAGAGATGGAGGCCAAAATTTATACATTTGAAAAGCAAGTTACAGAATTAATTCCTCAAGTTGCCAGCACATATGAAGACAACATCGAAGATAATTCTGCAATCATTATATGTCCATGTCACTATCAAGAAAGATGGAGGCCACAAAGATATTATTATCCAGAAAGGTGGACGACGACATGGCGTGTGAAAGAGACAAGTCCATACATAATTGAGGATGGACAAGTATGAAGGAGGAACACACCTTCGAAAATTCTAGCCAACATAGCAACAACATCTCAAAGTCATAATCCACCAACAAAAGAAATGAGAGTTGCATCCATGTCAGCAACAAAGATTACATCATTTCAATGGAGACCAAAGACTACCACCAAAGATTCAAATTAATTTTTCATGTTCAACACCGAATCAGAGGAATCCGTATTCATCTCCAAAAGTTCTGACAAAACAATGGAGGCCTAAGAGTCCAGCTTCACCTCAGGACCATTTGAAGGCGTCACTATCATCAAATCAATTAATGACTCTTACATCATCGTAGACGCAAATAGGACCTTCAGAAGAACAAGTTATTCAATCTCCACATTTCAATCAACAATGACAATTGAAGCTTCTACCAAAGGAAAAGATTTGATATTCCAAACAGATTGTGACTTCTGAGTCGATCAATCTCCACCATGATAAGTATTCATGATCACACAAAACCCTTTTCTTCTCCTAATAGATTATTGAGATATATTAGATTTAACTAGTTCCTCGTGGGTTCGACACTCTACTCTCTACTTTATTACTTGATACAACTAGTGCACTTGCTAGCAAATTTATTTGTTACAATTTCATGCATCATGTATATCTTTTTATATTGCATTGCAAGCATAAATTCTCTCCATATTTTAGTCGCATATTTGCTTGCATCTCATATAAAAAAAATCTGAAAAAAATAAATATGAGATGCAACCTATTACGCCCGTTAAAATATTCAGTTTCAGTCCTACTTCGATTTGGGTGCTGTAAGGGCCGTTAAATCCATGTTATGGGCCGTTACGAATGTTATTTTCAAAATTTCTTCGACGTTTCTTGAGAATTTCAAGTCCAGATCGAATCTAAACTTTATTCTAAGCCTTAGGGATGATTACTCAGATTTTAAGAAGTTTTGGATGATTTTAAAAATCTATCAAAATCTATTCCGAATTTACTTGTTTTAACACAAAAAGATTTCGAATCAAATCGAAACTTTACGAAAACTCTTAGGACCCCTGAAGGCTATAAATAGAGGTCCTAGGAGACAAAAATATGTGCTTGGTGGTGCTTGGATGTGCTTGAGACTGGGAGCTGTACCATATTGCAGAGGACGAATTTCAAGGCTAGAAGATCAATCGAAGGAGAATATTGCACAACAACTTGTCGTTTGTGTTGTGCAACGGTCCAGAGATCCCGAAGGCTGAGAATTCTTCTTCTATCTTTTATTTGGATGCTCTTTTACATAATTATTATAGATTATTATTTCTATAATAGAGATTTTATATTCTTTTCAAGAAGGAAAATTGTTTGAACCTTGTTATTAGTTGACTTAATTAAACTTTTTGGTTTCTTTTGATTATGCATGCTGAGTTCATTGCCTTTTGATTAGTAATTTTATTTCTGAGATTATATTACAAACTTGTATGAGAAGTGATTAGTTTCAGGAATTATTATTGCTTTGATAATTGATCTTTTACTTCTAAGTTGAAGCATACATAACGCGTGTTCGTAACTCAATGTTTGTGTCAAATTTTATGCGGTCTATTATTCTATCCAAATTTATGGGTGAATAATAGTATAGTAGATACATATTAATGCATCCTAACTCTCTGTAAGATTAATAATTAACTCATCAGTTGTGGTGATCCGTTTTATTAGAAGTTAAGGTAGTTTGATTTACTCATTTTGAGAGATCAATACTTTAGGTATTCCTAATTCATCATAAGAATGGAAATTATTATTTACTGTTATAACTCAACTATTACATAGGATCATACACGTTTATCTTTACATTAATAATTCATAATTCTCAAGGCTCAACACCAATTTATTTTATTTGTTTATCATTTATTTTCTGCATCTTTCATTTTCTGTTTTCTCACTACAAAATCCTTTTCTTCTCCTAGTAGATTATTGAGATAGATTAGATTTAACTAGTTTCTCGTGGGTTCGATACTCTACTCTCTACTTTATTACTTGATACGACTAGTGCACTTGCTAGCAATTTTATTGTTACAAATTCAATGCATCAATAGTAAGCCACTAATCTTATGAATCATGAATATTATAACAAAAGAATACAATGAAAGCAAATTGTGATTGATATGTTTTTTGTCCATTGATTTCATTATGTATTAATATTACAACTACTAAAAGGTGAAATTATTTTACATCCAAATAAGTGGAGATATGAATGAGCAACCTAAAGTTATTGTTATTGTTATTGTGCAAATATGATATCGCAACCAATGTTCCTATGAGCAACCAATGTTCCTGATATCGCAAATATGATATATGTTATTGTGCATCAAGTTCTTTTTATATCATGCTTATTGTATTATGAAAAGTTGTTAGCATATGAAAATATACTATTCTCTATGTTGAAAAATGTCAATGAATCATGACGGAAGACTTTGAACTTTATTATCTTATTTGATCTTCCATCTTGATCATATTTCACTAGGTCTCCGTTACTGTATTTCCTTATGCAGTGTTATATTTTTTTAATAATTAATGCATAACATGGGATTTATAAAATGTAACACCCCAAAATTCGGACCCAATTTAGAAGCCGAGCTCTATTCTTTTGCCCAATATTCGTAACCTAATTTCATAAAACATCGTAGCGGAAACACAATAATATAACATAAAAGGACAATAACATAAAACAACGGAAGACATCTAAACATATAATCTCAAGATAACATACTAGACAATGGCCACATAGGTTCTAACATAAGACCAAACATGTAAGATCGAATGCTCCAAGAGGTGGGGGGGTGAATTAGTGTATAAAAATCTTTTCGTGAAATCACTTTTGAAAAATTAATAAAATCGATCACAAGCAAATAATGATAAACAACAAGAGATCACAAGCAAACGAAAAGAGGCACAATGTGTTGATAGGTTCGATCCCAACTCTTTGGCCTACGTCCTCGCTCCAACTTCTCATCCTCTAGACCGACGGAGATCCACTATCTTTGTCTTTTCTTGTAGGGAGAGAATAACCCTCTTTACATCACACGTCTTCTTCTCCGCTCAGGAGGCAAGGCACACTTCTTCTTACAAAGAGCTCTCAACTTCACTAGATCAGAAACAATGATTCCCTCAAACTCTTTTTTTTTACAAAATATTCTCACATTCAAAGCTTAGGAGAGAAAGGGATGAATTTGCAACTTTTGGGCTTAAGAACTTGAATGGAGCTTTGGAATGATCTTTGTTGTTTGGATGATTTTTCTTCATGCTTTGACACTCCTTTTACAGGTTTCTATAGGTGTTTATTTCGTCCAATAATTTTTGCATATTCTTCTCTTAAAAAATAGTCCTTACTATTCATTTGTCTCTATGATCGGTCGATCGGTCCTTCGACCGGTTCATTGACCAGCATGGTCCTGTTATTTTTGGAATTCATCTCTACGTTGATCAGTCGACTGGTGCAATGAGCAGCCCATTGATCGACATAGTCTCGACATTTCTTGAATGGACTTTGAGTTGATCGATTGACCGATGCAATGATTGTACCATCAACCGTCGTAGTCTCTACATTTTTGCCAATGATGTCTATCGTCCGATTAGCATGGCTGGTCGATCGGTCGTGTGCAGAATTTTTATTTTCATCATTTCACTAGGCAGTTTCTTCTGCAAATGAAGTCATATCATTCTTACACCTGCATTGTCATCACTTGAGCATAGATTAGTAACTTTTATGTCCAATTTAATTTGTTATCATCAAAACATAGAATTCAACAATCTTTCCCTTTTTTATGATGACAAACTAATTGGACGATAAAGAGAAAAAATGAATTGTAAATATAGAGAGTAAGTAGTAAGCATGCTCCCCCTATATTCAAGCATATTTCACATTTTCTCCCCTTGATAAGTGGCCTTTATATTGTCATAATAATATGAAACCATATGAATATATAACATCAATAAGGCACAAAATAAATATGAAATCAAATGTTTAACACATTTGAAACAAATAGTCATCACATTATATCCATAGTCGATACATACATCATGTGTTCATGCACTAACAAATGTGACTATAATTACTACAAAATGATGCACGACACTTGTACAAACCACATAAGAACTAAGGAAAACATCAACTAAGAACATATAACATCGTCACAAACTTCTCCCCCTTTCGACATCATCAAAGAGGGAGGCAATCCAACTACATCTCATTAGGACTATCACGAACTATAGATGGAATAAACTTTGCGATGCATAGTAAACTTGCAGCGAGACAACAAGGTATCGTGAGTCACGCTCCATTCGTCGAACACGACGTTCCATCTGAATCACACGACGATCTATGACATTCACTTGCTGTGAAAGTGTAGTGAAGTAGTAGGATGATAGGAAGCCGAGGCTATGCTGGGGCCGAAGGCGGAGGGAAGCTAAGGCTAGCCTTCGGTATGCCCTATGTATCCATCTGGCTCTCCATTAGTGGCATCATCTCCATCGTCACTATCTATCGGCGCTGGCTATCCCAACCTAAGATGTTTCCGGTGGAAAGTCGTGGAACCAATGATGTCCGTGAGGCGGGGTCGAATGTACTCCTCCCCCGTAGGAATGTTGACACCAAATGAGTAAAATCCTAATGATCCAAACTCTAAAATATAAGTGGTACCGATCACGAGCATCGGAGGAGACCTTCTAGAAGGTGTAATCCATGTGATAAAAAATAAAATGATCAAAATAGAGAAAGGAGGCATCTCGGATATAGAGACAATGGAGAAAGAATAGATCAAAGTGGGTAACCTTTATATAGCGCCCGGCTCGAGGAGTAATCATACGACTTAGAATGTGGTGAGCCATTTTTGTGAACGGATGAAGATGCCTATAGGCCGATTCGATGGTATAGTGAATATCCTGTCCACCAAAAATCATAGGGATGCCATCCACAATTGGAAGATAGTTGGAAGGCCTGCCATGAGTAACAAATGAGTAATGACCCACCAACAAGGAACATCAAAGATATGACATAGTAGGTCACGATCAAAATGAATGGGCACTCCAAGAACTTAGATGATAATCGCCTCCCGGGTGATCGTCATGTTCTTATAGAAATGATGAACAAGACGAGGATACACACGCTCTGAGAGAGAGAAGTGGCAACCAACCAATGTTTGTGAACATCTTTTGAACATCTGAAATGTTTAGAGCACTCCAATCAACAGTTTAGGCACGCTGGACATCACGAGAGGCATATAGAGCATCAAAACAAGCAGCGACGACCCAAGTGACAAAGAGGTGACTATCAAAACCATTAGGGTTAGTGGAAGGTGGCTGACGAGCACGTCCACGGGATCATCCTCGTCCATGGCCTCGTCCACATTGGACATACGTGAGTTCGGGTTCCAGTTCCGAGTTAGGTTCAAGCTCATTATTGAGTACACGAATGCGATGTGCACCTGAGCCATAATGACGATGGCGTTGAAAGGCTAGGCTGAGAGGTGGAATCCCTTCATCGACCATTAATTCAGCAATGGTGGTCGAAAGAAACAGAGAAAAGGGAAGGCTCTGTCGGCTTGTAGTAGGAGATGTCGAACGGAACAACTGTGAAGGCCGGTCGGACGGAACAGAGAAGAGGAAGGGATGACGACTGAAAAGTGGGGTCGACCGAGGCGGCGACTTCGGCGACAAAGAGTGGAGACGCCGGTGATGAGGACGATAGTGACAAGGAGAAGAGACTGTGATCGACGTCGAGGGAAAGAGAGGGTGACGACGACAGCGACGGAGGCAGGAGTCGGTCAGCGACGTCAGGGAAGTCGACGATGATAGTAGGAGTCATCGACGAAGGGGGAGATGACGGCCGGAAAGGTGGTGCTGGCAGTAGAAGGAAGAGGGAAAGAATGGCTACAATGGCGAAGGGGGAGGACGACGTCGGCGGCCGATAGGTCGATGAGCACAGACGGTGGAATGAGGAGAGGGGGCGATGGCAATGGCCGAAAGAGTGACAATGGCAGTAGGCAGGAGATAGAACGTCGACGGCAGTGAGCGCGGGGATGCAGACAAAGAGGGCGACATCGGCGGCCGGGAGGTCGACGACGGCATCACAAAGATGGGGTGAAGAGGGAGAGCGAGAGTGATGGCCAGAGGGTCGGCGGCGACATCGTGGAGACATGGACGAGCGGTGGCTAGGGCAATGATCAAGTGAAAAATGAAAAGGAGGTCGACCAATAGACCGGTCGAATATTATATGTCCATGATTTTTGCATATACTGATCGACAATCAGGCCAAGCGGTTATCGATTATTTGTTTTGCAAAAAAAAAATCGATTGATCGATGTACGACAACCAATTTCAGTCATACACTAGTCGACCAGTTCGTCCAACCGATCGATGGATCATACCTTGTTTACCCATTTTGCACTATTTTTTTCAAAATTTTAACCATTATAAACTTGTTCCAGGGATATATTTCACATAAATGTAAGTGTTGTGCAACACTTTTAATATTCAATTCATGTCAAGAGTGATATTGCAATTCCAAGTCACTTTTACTTAGAATTGATATGCAATCAAGATCCAATCATTCATAATTCCCTTCTAAGCATGCAAAAATGTTCTTCACTCAAGGGTTTTGTAAATATGTCTGTAAGTTGAACTTTGGTGGACACATATTCAATGGCAATGTCCTTAAGGGTCATATGCTCTCTAATTAAATGATATCGCAACTTAATGTGTTTAGTCCCAAAATGCTGAATTAGATTTTTTGTCATTTCTATAGCACTTGTATCATCACACTTCATGAGTACATTTAAACAAATTACACCATAATCAAGCAATTGTTGCTTTATCCATAAGATTTGTATACAATAACTACTGGCAGCTATATATTTGACCTCAGTAGTAGAAAGTGCGATTAAGTTTTGTTTTTTGCTACCCATGAGATGAAAGAGCTACCACAAAAGTAACACATCTCACTAGTGCTTTTTTTATCAACTTTACACCTGATAAAACATGCGTCGATGAGGGTATGCAATTCAAATGATGAATTTCTATCATACCAAATGCCTAATTCATATGTATGCTTTAATTAGCGCATAATTCTTTTAACGACAATTAAATGTGATTTTTTGGGAGTAGATTGAAATATAGCACACAAGTATACACTAAACATTATATCTGTCCTAGATGTCATAAAATAGAGCAAGCTACCAATCATACCTTTGTACCTCTTTTTATCAATGAACTTGTCTTTTTCATCTTTATCCAATTTTATAATGGTGCTCATAGGGGTTGTGCTCGGCTTGCATTCGTTCATCCTGAATCTTTTAAGTAACTCCCTTGTATAATTTTCTTGGTTGAGAAAAATTCTATCATTGGATTGTTTCACTTGTAGCCTAAAAAGAAAATGAGCTCTCCTACAAGACTCACTCAAATTCTTTTTGTATAAGAGTTTCAAACTCTTTGCATAAGAGTTTCAAAATCTTTGCACAAGCATTCATTAGTAGCACTATAAATAATATCATCAATATAAATGTGAACAATTAAAATGTCACTTTTCAAATGTTTTAAAAATAATGTGATATCAAATTTTCCTTTTTGACAATAATTTTCAATTAAAAATAAACTCAGTCTTTCATACTAAGTTCGAGGAGCTTATTTCAATTCATAAAGAGCTTTTGAAAGTTTGAAAATATGACTAGAAAAATCTGAATTTTCAAAACCTCGAGGTTGTTCAACTTAAACTTCTTCATTTATAAAATCATTTAGAAAAGTCGATTTTACATCCATTTGAACAAGTTTAAAACCTTTATAACATGCAAAAGCCAAAAGCATTCGAATTGCCTCAAGTCTAGCAACGAGAGCAAAAGTTTCGTTAAAATTAATCACTTCAATTTGTGAGTAACCCTTGGTCACTAATCTAACTTTGTTTCTCATAATGACACCATTTTCGTCTAACTTGTTTCGAAAGACCCATTTGGTTCCAATAATGGGACTTTTCACAAGTTTCCCCACTTAATTTCTTTCAAAATTATTTAATTCCTCATGCATTGAATTTATCCAATTTGGATCTTCAAGTGCTTCACCTATATTGTTGGGTTCAAAATGAGCAAGAAATGCCAAAAAAGCACATAAATTTTTCAAAGAGTTTCTAGTTTTTATACCTTCATTTATATTACCTATAACTTGATCAAGTGGATGTGATGAGGCATGTCTCCAATTTCTTGGAATGATTTGGTTCTCCTTTATTCGAGGTTCTTCTATTTCTTTTTACATTTGGAGTGTCAGCTTTAGCTTCCTCCAAATCCTCATTTTGCACATCATCAAATTGTCTTTTCACTTGAACTATTTCTTTTTCATCATCATGCACTTGCTTGCTCATAAAAAATCATTAGTCTCATTGAATTTAACATTAACAGGCTCTTCAACAACTAATGCTCTTTTGTTATACACTCTATAAGCTTTACTTGTACTAGAATAACAAAAAAATACCATCATCACATTTGGCATTAAATTTACCTAGTTTATCTTTGACATTCAAAATATATCATTTACAAGAAATATTAGATTTCTTTCCATATAAAACTTCAAAACATGTTTTCTTCTCAATAGGCCTAAGTAGAATCCTATTAAGAACATAACATGATGTGTTTACGGCTTCCGCCCAAAAATACTTTGGTAATTTGCTTTCATTTAAAATTATTCTAGTCATTTCTTATATAGTTCTATTTTTTATTTCTACTACTCCATTTTATTGAGGTGTCGTAGGAGTGAAAAAGTTATGAGTGATTCCATTTTCCTCACAAAATAATTTAAATTTATGATTTTCAAATTCTCATCCATGGTCACTTCTAATTTTTGAAATTTTTTGTTCAAGTTCATTTTGAATTATTTTTGCAAAATTGGAAAACATTTTTATCGTTTCAGTTTACTAGCAAAAAAAATTCAAGTGAAACGAGAGAAATCATCAACAATTACAAATACATATCTTTTTCTCCTAAGCTTACTGCATCAATTGGTCCAAATAAATCAATATGTAAAGGTTCCAAAGACCTATGTATACTAATGACTTCTTTTAATTTAAATGAGCTATTAGTTTATTTACCTTTTAGACGAATCAAAAACATTATTTATATCAAATTTAACTTTAGGCAAACATCTAACTAATTCATGATTTGAAAGTTTATTAAGTAATTTATAGTTTGTATGTCCTAATCTTCTATGCCACAAGTTTATATCATCATGCATAGCACTAAGACATTTTTCAAGTTATCAAAATTAATTTTGTACACATTATTGTATCTAAAACTCATGTGTAAAACTTCAATATTTTCATCTAGTATTACATAATTGACTTATGTTAATTATATTATGTTTTAAGTTTTCAATTAGCCAAACATTTTCCAAATACACTTTGTCATTCTTACCAACATTATTCATATCAATTACTCTTCCTTTGTTATTGTTTTCAAAGGTGACTTTTCCTCCATTTTTCTTTTCCAAAGTGGTGAAATTTGATGCATCGTCGGTCATATGTTTTAAGCATCCATTATTCAAATATTATTTACCTTCATTGTACTTTGGAGCTCCCTACAAGAAAGAAATTGAGAGTCTTATCTTTTTTGTATTCAAACTTGGTATGATCCATCTTGATTAGAAATGATTCTTTTCGGGACCTAAATTTTCTTTATCCCTTTACTTACTCCTTTCTTAATTCTGCAATCATAAGAATAATGTCATTCATATACACAATGAAAGTAAGTAATATGTGATCTTGTTTGTATAATCATGTGATGTTTTAACAAATAAAATTCTTTTGTCATTTTTCTTTTCAAAAGAGTTGAAACTAAGTCTTTTTTATTCGAAGATATTCTAGATCTACTAAGTATGATATCTAACATCTTACTTCCATTTGAGAATTTTATAGGTTCAATTTTTAAATTTTCAATTTCTTTGTTCAAGCATGCACTTTCTTAATTCTGTTTTTCATATAGTGATTTTAGTGTGCTATTTTCCATTTTCAATTTTCTAATTAAGAATTCCAAGCAAGAGTTTTCTGCATTCAATAAATCACACTTTTCACATACTTTAAAATCAAAGCTCTTATTTTTCGTTTACAAATTTTCAAGCTCTATTTTTATACTATCGTATTTCTTTTTTAGGCATCCATATTTACTAATAAGGATGCTAATCTCATTATGCACATTAAATGATATTAGTGTGCTATTTTCTATTTTCAATTCTTGAATTAAGTTCTAAGCTAGAATTTTCTTCATTCAATAAATCACACTTTTCACATACTTTAAAGTCAACAGTCTTATTTTCTTTTGCAAATTTTCAAGCTCTATTTTTAGATCATTCTATTTCTTTTTTAGGCATCCATATTTATTGATAAGAATTCTAAACTCATTATGCACATTAAATGATTCACTATCACTAGAGTCAGATGAACTAGATGATACCTCATGGTTATTACCCATTAGACTTATGTAGGCTTTTTCATCATCAATTGAGGAGGTGTTTGAGTCATTTTCTTTATCTTTGTTTTCATTCCAAGTGACTAAAGAGCCTTTTTCTTCCTACTTGATTTTTCTTCATCTTTCTCCTTTTTGACCAAATTTGAATACTTATTTTTATAATGTTCAACCATTTTACATAAAAAAAAGTTATTTGATTCTTGCTTGATGACAATCTTTTCTTGGTGAAGCCATTCTTCTTCTTTTGCTTGGTAAACTTGAGATACTTGTCAAGCTTCTTTGCATATAAGGTAAGCTTCTTTTTGTTAAGGTCCTCATCTTCTTCACTTGTGTCTTTCTCATTTTTATTTGCTTTCAATATCAATGTTTTTTTTTTCTTTTTGGAGCATTTGCTTCTTCATCTTGCTTGATTCTGATCTGTTAAGAGTGAACCTATAAAATTGATGCATGCAAAATACAACATATTTTATATTATTATTTTAGTTAGTTTTTCTGTAATTTAATCATGGCATGCATCATTTTAGATCACTTTTAGTCGGAATTCTGGATTTATCGATTTTATTTATTAATTCTCTGAATATTTTAATTGTGGGTGGATTTACTTATTTTTTATAATTATTTTACAGGCAAGTTGAATAAACGGATGGATCGGTCGTCAACCACAATATTTGGCCGAGATGATCATAGTCAGCCAAGGCATAATGGCAAAAGGATTCAACGTTTTGGCCAAGAATTGAAGGGGGTAAAGATAAGAAGATTTATCATTTTGGACGTAATGACGACAAGAACCCATCGTTTTGGCCAAAGTAATAAGTAAAGGAATCTTCGTTTTGGCCGAGATTCGAAGGGAGTAATGATAAGGACTGTTCTTGTTACGGCCGAGATTCGAAGGGAGTAAAATGATTTATCTCTTTTGGCGTAAAGATAAAAGAATTTCATTTTGGCCGAGATTCAAAGGGGGTAATGATAAGGACTCTTCTTGTTACGACCAAGATTTGAAGGGAGTAAAAAGATTTATCTCTTTGGGCGTAAAGATAAAAGAATTTCGTTTTGGCCGAGATTCAAAGGGGGTAAAGATAAAAGGATTTATCTTTTGGGCGTAATAGTTAGAAGAATCATAGTTTTTGGCCGAGATTTATCCCGTGAATTTAATTTCGATCGTACATCATGATCAAATTGAAGGCCGTTCACACCCTATAAATATGTGAAGAAGCCATCGTCCCAAAGTGTGCTCTGAAGTTTAGATTTCTTCCACAGTTAAGTCAAGAGTCTGTAGGCTTCGACCAAGAGGAGAGAGGTGCAACGACTGGAAGCCCGAGAGGCTGTCCGACTGTTTGTCAGATTCGACGTCTCTATTTTGGGTGTAATTCTTCCAATTTTTATAATTTGTATTTTATTATCTCTCCAGAATTTCTAGGATGAACTCCATGTTTTTAGGATTATTATTTTAGGAGATTATTAATTAAAGGGGAAATGTTTGGACCCTATTTTTTTGTTTTAATCTTTTGTGATCAATTATTAATTGTGCTTAATGCTTTTATATTAGTTAATTGGATTTCTGAATTAGTTATACCAATTTGTGGAGTGTTTAATTTCAGAATTCATTTTACTAATTTTAATTGATTTTATTTGAAATTAATAATTGACATAAATTTGATAACTAGTGTGTGGAGAATCAAATTTATGTGGTCTGTTAATCTATACCAGTTTGTGGAGTGATTAATAGTCTAGGGAATCTAATTTACTGCATCTTAATTTTAATATAATTTTGAGGGTACCAGTCGTGGAGACTTCAATTCTTATTAATTTAAGATAGTTCTGCATGCTTAGATCGAAAGATGCCAGTCGTGGAGACCGCAAGATAATCATGTTAGATTACTTTAGGGAGATTCTAATCCATCTTTAAAGATTAAATTTATCTTTTATGGTTCAAATATTTATCTTGATCCATTTTCATCCTAAGGCCTAACTTCAACATCACTATCTTATCTTTATTTTTTTTATAAAACTCATTTTCAAAATCCATGTTTTCTCTCTCTTATTAATTTATAAATTCAGATATTGAATTAATAATATTCCTCGTAGGTTCGACACTCTTGCTAGCAAATTTTATTGTTACAAATTTACCGCATCAAATATCATTAAAGTTTAACTTGTTCAAGTATCTTTTTTTCAATCACCGTCTTCTTTGTATGCCATTTGGAGGAGAGGGATTTGAGAAACTTTTTCATCTTTGAGAGTTAGTCATTGGCTCGCCCAAAGAAGCTAAGTCATTTATAATATCATTAAAGCATACAACCATCTCATTTATAGATTTATTTTCATGCATTTTGAAAAAATCATATTGATGATTTAAAATATTTAATCTAGATTACTTAACTTTATCCGTTCTTTCATGAGTAATAATAAGTTTCTTCTAAATCTCTCATTAGCACATTGACAACTAGAAATTCGATTAAACTTCATTGGATCCAAAGTACAATAAAAGATATATTTAGCTTTCCAATCAAGATTTATTAAAAAATCTTTCTCCTTCGGTGTATTCTAAGGAGACTTCCCACGTAAATCAAAACTCTTTTGAACAATATCAACATCAATAGAACAAATATATGCTTGCATTTTAATTTTCCAATGTACAAAATTTGATGCATTGAAAAGTGGAGGACAATTAATTGATTGATCTTCGAAAAAACTAAATCAACTTGATGTCATAATTCTAAAGATGTTTAAATCTTAAAATAAAACCGAATACTAATTGTAAGATCGAAAGCACCAAGAATAGAGGATGAACTAGTGTATAAATTTTTTTCGTTAAATCACTTTAAAAAAATCAATAAAACCGATCACAAGTAAATAATGATAAAGAGTAAGTAAGAGATCAGAAGCAAACGAAAAGAGGCACGATGTGTTGAAGAAGTTCGGTCCCAACTTTTTTATCTACGTCTCTGCTCCGACTTCTCATCCTCGAGACCGCCGGAGATCCACCATTTTTCTCTTTTTTCTTGTAGGGTGATAATAACACTCTTTACACCATATGCCTTCTTCTCTGCTCAAGAGGTAAGACACACATCTTCTTACAAAGAGCTCTCAACTTCACTAGATCAAAAAATTCTTTCTAACTGTCTTATTTTACAAAATATTCTCACACTCAAATCTTAGAAGAAAAAGGGATGAATTTGCAACTTTTGGGCTTAAAAACTTGAAAGGAGCTTTGGAATGATCTTTCTTATTTAGATGATTTTTCTTCATGAATTGACACTCCTTTTATAGATTTCTACAGGTGTTTATTTCATCCAAAAAATTTTGCATAGTCTTCTCTTAAAAAATAGCCGTTATTGTTCATTTGTCTCTGAGACCGGTCGACCGCATTAATGGGCCGGAATGACCGTTGTGCGATATCTATGATTTTATCCACTATCCGATCGACTTATCCTTCGACCAGTTCATCGACTGGCATGGTCTAATCATTCTGGAATTCATCTCTGCGTTGATCGATCGACCAGTGCAATGACCGTGACTGTCGACCAACATAGTCTCGACATTTCTTGAATGGAACTTTGAGTTGATCGATTGATCGGTGCAACGATCAGACCGTCGACCATCGTAGTCTCGATATTTTTTCCGCCTGATGTCTATCGTCCGATCAGCATGGCTGATCGACTGGTGGGTCGACCGATCTTCTGCAATAACTTTTTTTATTTTCATCGTTTCACTTGGTGGTTTCTTCTGCAAATGAAATCATATCATTCTTACACTTGCATTATCATCACTTGAACTTAATAACTTTATGTTCAATTTAATTTATTATCATGAAATATATGATTCAACATACAACATAGAGTTCATAATACATGAATGAGTTCACACAAAGGTTCATGACTCAAGAACCCATAGGTCAGACATACTTGACTCAATAAAGAGTTCATCATCATAACATAAACAACATAAGATGACTTGGGCCATAACCCGACCGTCACATGTGCACCTCGTCGTCATGAGGCCTCTACTGCCGAGCCTAAATCTCATCCATACCTGCACGGATCCATGGAGTGCAAGAAATTTCTTTCGTTAGAGTATGTTGAGGCCCCTGCATGCTATGATCCTATAACATACTTTCTACATGTGGCATATGCATTACATTATAATGGAACATAGATCATATGCATGTTATGAACTACTTATGCACTCTATATGGCATATGAACATTCATAATGACAAGATAAGATAAACATATAACAACCATATAATAAGCTTATCTTGCTTAACTTTAACATCTTCATTCATAATATCATATGACAAGAGAACATACGTCAACATCCTTTTAGGTGCTTACTTTATTATCATCTTCATCTTTATGTCCCAAGTCATTAATCTTAGTTACTTTAAGTTGCTTAACATTTATCATCTTCATTCATAATATCATATGACTGGAACATTCCTTTGCATCCTCGTAGATGCATACATCATCATCATCATCTTTATGTTCCAGGTTATACCATTACAATCACTTTTAAGTGACTTACATACCTCAATGGGTCAACATCTGCTTTTCAGAGGACCAACTACTGAAGCTAGCTAGTGACGACTTCGGTTCCCCATCTTACAACGACAACAACAAGACACCTTCATCAATCTGACTTTTAATTACATTCATCAATACATACAATTATTCAGTACATGTATATTTTCATATTATTTAAGGTAATACATATTTCAAATCATTCTAAGTGTGGAGCATTCAACATCATGTAAGCTTTCTACAATGGTCACGGCGTGCCGTTTTATGTCACGACCGTGCCCACACTTAGGTACGGGTGTGCACTGAATCATCACGGCTGCACTTTCATTTCTTGAACATGATGTGGTCATGACCGTGCTCAACATGTCACGACCGTGACAGAGTGGTAGTTTTTCTCCCATCTCCAAAATATTCTAAGGTAGGGAACTTATTGGGTTGTCATAGTCGTGCGATCATAAGGTCACAACCGCTGTCTTCGAAATATTCTAAGGCCTGCATGGTCTTGGCCATGTGACCCACTAGTCACGATCGTAATAGAATGACATGCATCCTATAAATGCCTAAAGCATGTGGTCACAACCATGTGACTTCATTGTCACTGTCTGATAGTGAAATTGAGGGGTGTAGTAATAACTTGTTGATTTTGGGGTCAAATTTCAGATTTTTCAATTTTTGATTTAACTCCTTAATTCACTTTCTACTGCAAGTATACAGGTCAATTGTAGTCTACCCAAATGTCGTATCCACAGTGATTTGAAGCCTAAGACTCCCTAAACAATCTATATTAGCCCTAACTAAAGTTAAAATTCCAAGAAATTGAAAGAAAGTGAAAACCAATTTCTATAAATGGCTAAAATGATAACTATTTTTAGATTTTCGAAAAATTATCTAAACTGAATTGTAAATGCTAAACTAAGAGCTAAAAGGGTTTATCTATCAATGAGGAAGATTCTCCTAGGAGTTTGGGTTCATCTAATTTAATTATGGATGGAATGGGACAAATTATCAATGTATTGTCAATTTTAACTCAACTTGAAAATGGACTGTTATCACAACAATATAAACCAGAACTAACTATCATATTCTCATATGATTGATTAGCTAAGTTGAATTAGAAAAGGTCCCGACTGAAATCAAGTTAACATTAAGATCAAGATCAAGTCCCTTGCTGATTTTTGACAATTTAGTGAAATTTGAAATGATAACTTTCAATTGCACTTTGAAAATGAGGGAAATGCTTCAATCAACTAAACAGGAATGAAATCAATCCAACATTAGTGCAAATGCTTCTTGGTTTATCTCTAAACTATAAGAGAATTTTAAATCAGTCTTTCAGCTGCAAATTCAAAAGAAATCCGCATTATTCACTAAAGGATTGGATGAAATCAGCACCTACTTGCATTTGGGAATTCAACTATTGTCATTGCATCTTTGTTCATCTCTGAACATCAAGATAACCTTAAAATCACCTCTCAGTGATCAATATTTTCAGAACCGGACCGACGATCGGATCGGATTCCTTACCGGGTCACGGTTGGACCGGTCCGATCGGGTTCGACCGGATTGAACCAAATTTTATTAAAATAATATTATTTATAATAATTATAGAGATAATATAAGTTATATGATGTAGTATATTACTATTGTACTAATAACTTATTAATAATATTAAAAATTAATATAACATCATTTTAGTTTGTTAAAAATAAACAACTTAGATGCGATTTGAAAGTTAGGCTAGGGGAGGATATAATTCCTCAAGTGACAAAGTTTAAATATTTATGATCAATTGTAAGACAAGATGGTGAGATTGATGACGATGTTAATCATAGAATTCAAGCTGGTTGGTGTAAGTGGAGGAAAGCCACTGGAGTTCTTTGTGATAGAAAAGTACCCAATAAAGTTAAAAGAAAATTCTATCGTACTGCTATAAGGCCAGCAGTGTTATATGGTAGTGAATGTTGGGCTATGAAGGGACAACATGAACGTAAAGTGGGGGTAGCCGAAATGAGGATGTTGAGATGGATGTGTGGTCATACAAGATTAGATAAGATTAGGAATGACCATATACGTGAACGAGTCGGAGTGGCTCATATTAGTGAGAAAATGGTAGAGAATCGTTTGAGATTGTTTGGTCATATTCAGAGAAGATCAATAGATGCGCTAGTAAGAAGAGTAGATCAAATAATCTGGAGTCCGATTAAAAGAGGGAGAGGGATGCCAAGGCGGACACTTGGCGAACTAATAGAGCAAGATCTATTGGTGAATAATATACCGAAAGGTTACTAATAGAGCGGAATGGCGTCGTATGATCCATGTAGCCGACCCCACCTAGTGGGATAAGGCTTTGTTGTTGTTGTTGTTTAGTTTGTTAAAAGTTTTAATAATGATAAATAATAATAATTAACATTTAAATATAAATAGATTATTATTAATTTAATATCTATTATTTAATGATATAAATGCTATATTAATAAAGTTTATCTTAAATTATTCTTATTTCTTTTTTCTTTAACACTTTCCTTTTTATTTCCTTTATTTATGTCTTTTAATAATTTTCTATTTTAATGTTAAGCAATTTCAAATACTTACCTTTTTTATTTCCATTCCTATTTAATGTTATACCTGTCATATTCCTTCCTTCCTTACATTTCTTTCTTTTTTCCTTTTTAACTTTCCTATTTTTGTCATTATTTTAATTCTTTTTTTCAAAATTTGATGTTGAACCGGGTATTCCTTCCTTCCTTACATTTCTTTTATGTCTTTCTTTTTTTCCTTTTTAACTTTCCTTTTTTTGTCACTATTTTAATTCATTTTTTTCAAAATTTGAATTGAACCGGGTTGAACCGGTTCAACCAGCCCGGTCCAATCGGTCGGTTCAATCGGTTTTCCCCAGTTCAACATCAAAACTGGTTTTGTACTTTGACCGGACCGGATCATCTGCCGATTCGCGATTGAACCAGTTGAACCGGCCGGTCCGTTCCAGTTTCAAAACATTGTCAGTGATTGAATAAATTAGAGGTTTACAATGACAAAGAAGAATCCCACAGATTTCTTGAAATCAGATTTGAATTCAGGATTGAAAATTAGAAATTAGCATTCAAAGGTTTGCAATAAATCAAGGATTAAAAACTTGGAAACATCATTGCTTCTTGATTCATTTCTAAACAAGAATGAAACCGTAGTAACCTCTCAGTTATCAATTAAATCAGGGCTCAACAATGATAGAAAATAGATTTGAACAATTCAGGAAATCAGAAATCAGATTTCAGAAAATCAGATTTCAGAAAGTAAGAAATCATATTTCTAATTGGGATTGCTTCTAGAACTTGGCATTGGTTCTTGATTCATTTCTGAACAAGATTAGATCAAATGGAAACTTCTCAGCTGTAGATACAATCAGGACCTTACAATGACAAGAAACAGATTCATATCAAACAGATTTCAGGAAATAGAAATTGAAATCAATGCAGAAATTCATATTTGTCTATATCCATCCACAATTAACCTAGACTACTATCCTATCCTAGGAGACATAGGATTTAGCTCCTCATAATTACAAGCATAGATACATCATAGAATGAAAAACAAATGCAAATCATCCTAGATTGAAGACTCTCGACAGCAATCAGCAGCACTCCAGCACTTCAGCTCCAAAACCAGCTTCCTTCTTGCAATGGCCAGCAGCCCTCCAAAATGGAGGCTCCCCCCTCCTTTGATTCCAGGGTTTCTTTAGCTTATATATGTCTTCTATGCACCCTTTGATCAGCATCAGAATGTTCCCTTCTCTTGATTCAAGCCACCTGTCCAGTGGTCCTGAGATTCCAACAGAAATCATATGCCTTTTTGGCTAGCAGTGGTCCCCTTTCCTTTTTCACCTTGTACAGCCTTGTTGCAGCCTTGTTATACCTGCTAGAAGACCCAAAACAACCAGCATCATAGTCCTCAGATAAGATTTAAACAAATAAGAATTAGGACAGCAAGTAATGTCAACTCTATGGTCAAATAAGATTTGGTGTTGTGTAGGAATGAAAACTTTATTTGTTTAATGAAAACTTATTGCCCGGAATGATAACTTTGCATATATCATGAAAATTGTTCAAATATGAGTGGTTCAGAGCATTGAAGGCATCAAAGGGATTAATATGGCAAGTGAATAAGGTCAGAAATCAAATGTAGATAGGATTTCATAGTATTGATAACTTGGTGACCCTGAAATGATAATTTGTTGTCATAAAAATGATAACTTGTCATAACTTTGGTTGTGGTTATCCAAATGTGATCAAATTTGAACAGCAATGAGTTAAGACAGTAATTTAATGATAGCTTAATGCCTTTTTGTGCAGAATTGATAGTTTTGCATATCGAAATGACAGTTTTTCCCTTAAACGATAATTTGACATTAAAAAATGATAACTTATGAAATGGAGTGATAACCTTGCACAAATTAAAATATGATCATCCAAATACGATTCATCCATGATGGCAATGGATTTAGGGTAGAATAATCATTGGAAATTAGCTAAATCAAAATAATGATAACTTGACACATTGAAGTGATAACTTATTCTAAAAATGATAACTTGGCATAGAATTGAAATGTTTATGAATTTTAGCAATTCAGAACCTCTATGCACATGGAATTAAGTATAAAATGAGAAAGATCAACTAGTTATCACAATCCATGCATTCCAAGCATAATTGGTCAAAAGTTAGGTAATTTGAGGGCTCGATATGAGTGAAATGCATCTAAAATGGAATAAAAACATATTGTGACCAGCTAGTGATCACTTTCGTGCCAAAACCCCATTCATTGTCACTGCTTTGGTTTTTGGGTAAGGCAAGAGGCCTTCCTAAGTGTGTCACGGTCGTGCCTTAAATGTCACGGCCATTCCAAGAAAAGCGGTCGGGCTTCCCCTGTTTTTGTCCCCAATTTTCCCCATTTACATTTCTATATAACCAACATCAAAGCATTCATTTATCCACATGAAAATATAGGCAATTGCATAACTCATTCAAGGATCAGTAAATCGCTAAACTAATCACAATAAGCATGAATTACATAGGGTTTGCAAAAGGAACATAAGCCTATTAAACATATTTATAGCAATAAGCAAAACTACTCATGAACTAAGTATGAATGATAAAGAACATTAGATTCTAATCATTGGCAATAGAACAGTGATCATATTGTAACATGGTGTTTTTAAGATAAACATGAACATTTCCTAATATCTCCTTCCAAGAATAATTTTTTCATGCCCTAATCCACACGTTCATAAATCATTAAGGAAAAGATTAGGTGGATTAGATATCCTCAAATATACTTTTAAGGTTTAAATTAAAACTTTAATCTTAATCCTAATTTTTTCTTTTTCTTTCTTATTCCTTTTTCTTCTTGTTGTGGCAGATCTCTTCTCTTTCTCCTTCCTTCTCTTGCTGCTATCCTCTAGTGGTGTGAGGGAGAAGAAATGTAAGAGAGAAAAAAAGATGGATGGCTTGCTTGTTGGGGTTGCTCTTTTGTGCTGGCCGTGAGCGGAAGCAAAAGAGTGAGAGCAGAGAATAGAGAGAGAGGAAGAGAGCTTCGGACTTTCTGTTGCGTGGGTGGGTTGCTGTTCGTGAGTGAGAGGAGAGCTGTGAGAGAAGAGAGAGTGTGAGTGGAGAGTCAGAGGGAGCATGGGGGAGAAAGGTGGCTGTGGGGTGTGGAGAAACTAAAAAGAGAGGTTAGCTGAGTTTAGAATATACTATTTATATTTTAAGCTTATGATCGAGTTTAACAAGACTAATGGATTTTATAAGTGAACTTTAAATGATTATTAATTAATTTATTTTTCTTTTGATTTATTTTATTTTTTAGAATATTACATAAAAAAAATTTTAGTGGCATCATGCCTTTAGCAATCGGAACTAGGCTTGGAATCAAAATGTGATTTTGGTTGATTTCGTCGATGTCTCAAGGAATCGTAATTAAAAATCGAAGTAAGAATCGAGAGACATGCCACCTCAATTTTCATCGTCTATAGCAGCCCGCTAACTTCGTTTTTAAAATTCAACTTTTTTTTTTGTGGCGTGACATTTTTCAAAACTAATTTTCTCTTCTCTTATATTTTTCACACAACATGTTTTATTATTATATATAATATATTATTATAAAATAATTAATTTATATAATTTATTCTTTGTGATTGATATTATTTAAACAATAATGTATCATAAAAATAATTTTTTATATTCTAATAATGTATGCCTTTAAAAATTTAACTAATATTTCAACTTATAATCAATATTTATTAATGAAATTATATTTTACAATATTTTATATCAATTTTATAATATTTTATTATTTTTTATTATATCACGTCAAGAATATAATCGAAAAATTGTTTATTATGGATAAAATTATAGGACAATATAATTACAAATTAAAATTGAGAATCATTAATATATTAAATTTATCTTATATTTTATTTAAATACTTGTTAAACTTAATATATGATTTATTAAATTTTTTAGGCTTGCATATATGCCTTTTATTGTGATGAAGTAATAAATAAGGACGAAGAGAAAACCAAAACGGAAAAAGCCAAAAAAGCGTGCTCTTTGTCAATGTTCTCGCTGCGTGTTAGGAAAAAAAAAAAAAAAAAGTGTCGGTCACCTGTGCACTTGCCACCACGCAGCAGCCGCAGCCGCCGCCGCACCACACTCCACGAGCCTCCACCACCTCGCGCTTCGCCGCCTACACTTTTCTTTCCTGTCTCCTCTTTCTCTTCGTCGCCAAATCGATTCCCCAGCATCTCTCGCACATCGATCAAACAAAAGAATAATACAACATGTTGCAAGAACAGGAAATGAGATGACAGGACTTGCATGCTCCCATGAAAGGGCTTGGACGCCGAAACTTTTCAAAAGAAAAAGGGAAAATAACTATATACACCATCACTACCGATTTCCAAGTCGGAATACCATGCTTAAAGATCACTGCATACTTCCTCTCTTTCCTTGCTCTCTAAATTTTTGTCTGCGATTTATCCCATCGGAAGTGTTTGATCAAAGAACACTAGTTCTTAGCAGTTCGCTCTTGATATCGAAAAGAGAAAAAAAAAAGGGGTAAAGAAGAGAAGCTCAGCGTCCAAAGTGCATCGATGACGCCGGCGGTGGCTCGTTGAGGTCGAACGGAAGGCCCCGGTCCATGACGCTGAAGAAGTCCGCCGTCTCCCGCGGTTGAGCACCTCGGCTTATGGCGCGGTCGACGTCGTCGTGCAAGTAACCGCCGAGGACAAGAGCGGTAGAGGGCGGCGGCTGAGCAAGGGTCGGGGAGGCTTGACCGAGCCCGGGAAGGTGCTGCGCCTGGCCTAGCCAGAGATGGCAACCGGGGAAGTTAATGTCGACCGCGGAAGAAGGAGCAGAGGCTCCGGGATGAGGAGGAGGCACGGGCAGCGGCGGAGGATAGAAGACAGGGAAATTGGTCTTGGCCTTGGCGCCGCGGAGGGAGCGGGCCGCTCGGTCGTAGGCGAGCGCCGCTTCCTCGGGGCTGTCGAAGGTGCCGAGCCACACCCTCGTCTTCTTCCATGGGTCGCGTATCTCCGCAGCGTAACGCCCCCAAGGGCGCTTCCTCACTCCCCTGTAGTGTCCGGCAGTCGCCGCAGTGCCGCCATCAACTCTAGACCCCATTGACCTCTCTCGTCACGAGCACTACTTTTCAACCCGCTGTCTAGACGACACAGCGTACGTAATATCTAGGAAACACACGCTGGGGGAATCGGGAAAAAGAGAAACTTTGCTTGCTAGTTTTGTTTCCCTACTTCTTCACAGCTGCTCCGCTCCTTCAAGCGTTTGTTCTCTTCAAATAGGGTGGGACTTGGGAGAGTGTGGGTAATCACTGATGAGAGAGAAAGAGAGAGGACAGAGAAAAGTCTTTGCGAGGATGGCAGGCCGAGGGAAGGGAGCCGCCGTCTGATTTGACGTGGCCAGGGAGAGGGCCGGGTCACATGAGTCCTCGCCAACCGAATCTAAGCGACGTCAGCCCTACAATGGTAAATGTGTACGTGCGCAAGCGCATCCCTTCTTATTTTCTCTCTCCTCTTGTTAATTCCTTCCTCTCACCTCATCTCACGAACTCCGCTCTTCCCCACCGGTTGTACGGACTGAGGAGCGGCGCCTGCCATCGCTTTTCCCCTTATTGCATCTTTTCCATCTCTGTTTCTTTTAACCTATCTACTTATCAGTGCCCTTCTTTATCCCGCATCTCGACCTCACATCTTACATCCATCTCTTCACACATGGAAGCGAGAGAGCACCTTAACTCCTTAAGCTATGTATGAATGAACCGAGCGAGATAGCGATGCGCAGAAGCAGCAGCGGCAGCAGTAACAGCTAAGCTTTAACTATACCGCACTCTTGAGTTATGACGTCTGGCGTGGTGGAACATGGCAGGTGAGAGAAAGAGGAAGGGAAGATGCGAGGTGAAGTGCGGCATAAGAATGCATGCATGCAACAACATTGTGCAAAACCACAGCCAAGCTTCAGGAGGGACGACAAGTGTTTGGTGTTTGGAATATTATCCCCATTTGATGCTCCCCACGTGGTGCGCTGCAGAGGGGGACGAGATGGAGGGGGTGCCGTGTCGTGGGGCCGGGGAGCAGCGCTCGTCCGCCTCTTTCTCTCTCCCTCTTTCTCCACCCCACCCCACGCACGACTGCCGACGCTGCTGCTGCTGTTACTACTACTGCAGCTGCTGCGCGTCCCCTGACCTGCCCATCTCGTCTCCTTTACCTCCATCCGCCAGCGGGAACGCATTAAATTCATTGCTGGCCCAGGAGCCCCACACAGACAAAGTTGGAGGGATTGATGAGGGGGTTGAAGACCCCTTTCTTTTCTTTTCTGTCGAAGCCAACCCGTGAGGATTAGGATAGCCGGGGCGGGGGGCATGGTGTTGTCCTCGGGAACGCATGAAAACTCTGCCGAAGAGGGAGATGGAGGGGGCGAAGCAAGGGATTGTGGAATCTGATCCTCTACGTGACACGTAACGTGGCGTGGTACGGGGGATTGACAGTGGTGAGGAGTGAGCGTAATGTACTATATAGTGGGTGAGGGGGGAGAGAGAGAAAGTGTTGTGTGTTGGGGATTAGGGAGCTGATGGGAGGAAAGAGACATGAGAAAGGAGAGGGAAAAAAAATCAAGAAAAAGGACAAAGGAAATAAAAAAGTGAGGTGAATAGGAATGCGTAATGATGGATGAGCGGAGATAAGGATGGCATCTCTACGTGAATGTTGTAAGACTCGACTCGGACATCGATCCGAATTGTTTAACGGATCAGGTCGGATCGATCGGATCGGGTCGAATCGAATGATCGGACCGGGTAATATAAATTAATAAAATAAATTAAAATGATCATTGTAATATTATTAATATATAATATCTTATTTAGCAAAAAATACAAAATATAATATAATAAAATATTTAGATCAAATAATATAATAAAGTAAGCATTAATTAAATCATCAATAGAATATTTTCTAAAAAAATCTCGTGAGGTAATTATAAAAAATAAAAATATTGATGAAATATTATATATATAATAAAGAAGAATGTTAAAACATAAATTTCAAATAAATAAATATATAAATAATATTTTTAAAAAGTTTTAATAAATTTAATATGTTTTATTTTTTTATGTATTTTATAACTTTGATCCGTCCGGGTCGGTCAAACCCGCCGGGTCGGACGGTTGAACCTGGGTTTTGACCGAGTTTGATCGGGTCAAAGCGGGTCAATCGCTAGGCCGAGTTTTGACTGACCCGCGGGCCGTTTTAGTGCCCGGACACCGGTCCGATCGGTCCGACCGGCCGGGCCGAGCCGGGTCTTACAACAGTGCTCTAGGTACGGGAGAAGGGAAGGAAGATAAAAAATAATTTGATAAGGAAGAGATAAGACATACATTTGCATGAATTAGTCCACCATTTGTCAGTTAAGGGCAGGCAGGTTGAATTTTTGTAAAATTAAGCTACGTGCAATCCAAACGTCATAACCTACCAATTTAACATAATGTTCGTAGAAAGACTTTTACTATGTTCCCATAATTATACTTCTCTTTTATATTTTCACATTTAAAAAAATGAAACTTAGATTAAGTAAAATGCTCCAATGGAGTCTCAATACAAAAATTGAACAAAACCTAGAAGTGAATTGTCTACCCAAAAACTATCGTTATTTTTGTTACGAGGGCAATGAGATACAATTTTTGAATTAAGTTGATTCATCGTCTTTCAAATATTCAGGGTGATCCCTTTAAGCCTCGAAGGATAGTGATATGATCTTAACAAATGTTTCAGAGCACAGCGAATCAGACTCGCAAGCATAGCGCGTGCCTCAACCTCAATAACATATGCCACCCCAGTCGATCTTGCAAAAATAAATGAGCCGTCGTGAGTTCGGGTAATGAAAACAATACCAACCATCCCATCTGAGTGCAAGGTAAAGCAGTCCCACCAGTCCACGAGGGATATTATGGGCAGGGTCAAAAATCCTGATCATGAGTGTTAGTAAAATTTCATGAAAATCAGTCAAAGCTCTTTCCCAAGCCAACTCCACAATTGCGCGCCGTGAATGAAAGCGGATATTATTTTGAAGATTTCAAAGTTCTCAAAAATAATGAGCAAACATGGATAGGGAAATGTTGTTTGGTTGTTCATCCATATTGGCTCCCTCCTGGATCCATAAGCCAAGGTGCCAAGTATCCATATGTCGAAAGGAAATGTTACGATTTAAATGGAGAAGGGACCAAAGTTGGTGCGCCACATGGCATTGGAAAAAAGTGCACATTTGTCTCAAGAGTAGTACCACAGAGAGCAGGAAGGATCAATAGTGTTGTCAAAAAGTAAAATACTATCAAGTGTTGGTAGTCGATTTTGAAAGAGCTTCCAAGAGAAAATATGGATCTTTGGGGGAATCGAAATCTTACAAATTCTATTCCATGACGGTCCTCCACTAGAGGCTGGCAGCATAGAGCGACGACTAACAAAATTATATACTGACTTAGGATTTGAATCCATGGGTATCTGTCATCCAAACCCATGTGCCATCATTGACACAGCAAGAAATATAAATATGTTTCATTAGAAAACATAATTCAAGTCCGAAGATTGATGAGAGGAGAGGCTCATTCCAATTCCCAAATATGATTAGATGGATGACATTTAAATTGTCGAGTGGAACGTCCATGTTTAAGAATGTGGGGGTCCAGGATGGATCATTTAGTATAGAAGTACTGGTGCTAGAGCCAATATGTTGTATGAAACGGAGGGGCTTAATGGACTCGAGGACAATTCTCCAGGACTAGGCACAACCTAGTCAGGATTGAGTGTGCCAGAGATTCAAGTTGCCATACTTGGATTTGTCGAGCGAGGTCTAGGGTGTATCAACATCCTTTAGAAGGTCAAGGATGTAGTGAGCGATGAGCGAATGTCGAACATTCCAAGTTTCAGATACCTAAACCTCTAGACCAGCGCGAGAGTTGTGCAACGGTCCAAAATGGGAACCGCAACGCCCATTGCCCGGGATTCCAAAGAAAGGAGTGAGATAGTTTTTTTAAGGATGCAATAGTACCACTAGCAAGGTAGATGGATACAAGATAGTAGTTGGGTACAAAGGTTAGGACAGACTGAATGAGGGTTGCACAATCGGCCTGACTAAGCACACACTTGACTCCACCCCACAAGTCGAGAGGAAACTTTATCAACAATGAATTGTTAATCATTGATTGTATCATATATTTTGGGGAGATCAGTGACCCAAGGCATTGGAACGAAAATTGGCCGATATGAAAATCGAGGATGGACCTGAGTATGAGTTTCCTCCTGGGGTAGATGTGTAGGAAGTATAATTTCAATTTTGGTGTGTTGACCCTTTAATCAGTAAGGTACTCATAAATTTCGAGAATTTGCTTTAAAGTTTTACAATTTCTAATGTTGGCCTTGAGGAAAATGAGCAGATCATCTGTTTAGAGTAAATGGGTGAGGGAGAAGTCTCTGATGTGGAAAGGAGAGATCTGATCAAAGACAACATATTGGGCCATGAGGGATGAGAAGGTCTGTGCTACAATGATAAAATGTGTAGGGCGACAAGGGGTCCCCTCGTCGAATACAACAATGGTTACGAAAAGGAGGGGATGTGGTGCCATTTATCAGATGAAGGTAGGGGAACTTATGCAGAGATTGATCCAAGTAATAAATTTCTCAGGGAAATTCATGATATGAAGAATAGAGGTTACCGAGTCCCAAGACACTCTATCGAAAGCTTTCTCAAGGTCAGCTTTGATCAACATATACTCGTCTCTTACAGAGTTAAGTGAATGGGAAAGCTTTTGTGCAATCATGATGTTATCCTGGATACATCTCCCATGGATAAATGTAGATTGTATGTGATCGATTAGGAAAGGGAAGGTTGGTCGGAGGTGATTGGCAATGACTTTTGATGGAAGGCGATATAGGACATTGCAAAGTGATATAGGTATAAAATCTTTAACTATTTTGGGGTTCATAGTTTTTGGGATAAATATGAGGGAGGTATTTGACCAGTCAATAGGGAGGAGGTTTTGTGTGAAAAAATTAGCAATTGTTGTTATAATCCGGGGGCCAAAAATATCCCACTACCTATGATAGAATTCTACCATAAACCCATCCGAACCGACTTTCTAGGAGGCATGCTCCACAAGGTCGAACGGATCTCATCCTAGGTGACACGGGTAGTGAACCTATCATGCCAAGTATGGTCCACGGAAAGGAGGTCGGGCCAACGATCAGGCGAGATATTGGTCAGAGGTGAGGGCTTCCACAGGGTTTTATAGTTTTCGACAAATAGAGTCCTTATTTTGCAGGGTCATCAGTGGTATTTCTGTCATTGTTTTATGGTTCTAATGGTGTTTTTCCTATGCCTGATAATTGTTGAAAGATGGAAGTATTAGGTGTTCCTACTTCCCTGTCTACACAAATTAGTCTTGACTTTACTCCACCATTTTAAACTAATTTTTCTAAGGTATGCAACATGTCGGTGGTAGGCAATGAAAGGAGAGAGGCCCCGACGGATGTCCAAGGCCTCAAGGTCAGAAATCTACTTGAGATCTTGGTCGGCCCGGTCCTCTAATTGCCCCATAGTGTTCCCTCTTCCAACATAAGGTGTCACACCTAATACAGTCGAGGGCATCAGTGATGGTTTTGCCTAGGACTTAAAAATAGTAGGCACAAATCAACTATATTTTAAGTTTAATAAGGGGTAGGACATCTTCATTGTTTTTAGAAAAAAAATATTTCGATATTAACTCAAAACTCGTTCATGACTTAAATATAAAATCCTACGAAGTCCTGATAATCCTTTCTCCTCATATTACTTGGGAACAAATGGTCAAAACATTTTCTCCTTTGTCCTTTTCTCCACCTAATATTGAGGTTATTAACATATCTAATCCTACACACTTGGTTAGCAATGCCTTCCTTGGAGACACGGTCATCACTTGCAGGAACTGCACTGAACAATAGTGTCATTCTATAATTACTTTATGTTAGCATTTGCAATGTATAAATACACTCGTGTATCTCATATATTATATATTGAATTATAACTTATATGGTATCAGATTCTAGTACTCATGGATACACCAACTCCACTTTCTGGATCTTCCAACATGACAAACACCTCCTCCACTCTCAACCTTCCACCACTTCCATTGTTAAATAACACCAGTCACTTTGTATCCATCAAACTTACATCCAATAGAAATTCTGCCACTTTTTAATACCTTTGAACTTGTTGGATTCTGGATGGAACACTACCCTATCATGCATTACCTCAGTCATTAGCTGGATCTACTCCCACCTCAACTCAGCTCCAAGAATGGAAGAAGTGTGACCAGCTGCTAATGAGATGGTGCGTGGTCTCGTTGTCTGAAGTTCTTCCAACTGTCGTAGGCCTCAAGACCTCCTGCGACGCATGGATCACATCGCATTAGACATATGGAGCTCATTCTGAGACACGTTTGCTGCAACTCCAAACAGTAAAGCAACGTGACTCTACAGTTTAGTAGTAACTCCAATAAGCAAAGTACATAGTGGACGAACTTGCAACCGCCGGCCACCCCGTGATCACATTAAATTTCAAGCAATTGTTTTTCAACAACCTGAACAATGATTATCAAAGTATAGTCACTTCATTGGCCTCTCGTCAGGTTCCAACATCTTTTCCTGAGCTACAAAGTGTGTTGCTCATCCATGAAATAAGAATTTAGACTCTATCTCGGCAATTGTCAATATCGGCACCACAAACTCTATCTCAGCAATTACACCTCCTGAAGCTCACATTGTTCTTCAACAACTCCCACACTCTACCTCACCCACAATACCCCAACTTGGTGCGTACAATGAGTGGTACCTTGACACCAGTGCCACCCATCAAACCACTCCTGACTTGGAATCACTTCGAGCCATTGAACCTTACAATGGAGCTGATCACATGCAAGTAGGAAAGGTACAATTGCTCACACTGGACAATCCTTCATTAAGCATCACTTAAAACCCCTTAACCTATCAAATACTCTTCAGATACCCTCAATTTCTAAGTCACTAATTGAAAGTTTGTGCTAGATAATAACTGGTATTTCCAATTTTACTCTAATTACTTTTCTTGTGAATGATCGGCACAACAATCAACTTCTTCTGCAGGGCAACATTAAAGATGGTTTATACCATCTTGCTACCATGCCTTCTCCATCAGTTGTCTATGCAGTCCTATCCAATAACGTGTGGCACATCCGACTTGGATATCCAAATGAACAAACGAATTCCCAGACAAGCAGTTCCTAACTATCAGCCACACCTACTCAATATGCAGCCTTGTGCCTGCTTGCGCTCAAGGAAAAGCTAGCCACCTTCACCTTCCACCAACTAAAAATTGCAGCACCAAACCACTGTCATATTTGTTGATGTCTGGGTCTGATGCCATTTTTCTCATCAAACGGTCACCACTACTTTGCTCTCTTTGTTGACGACTACAACAGTTATACATGGTTATTTCCAATTACTAATAAGTCTGATGTAATAACTAATTTTCCACATTTCTTGCATTAATAGAATGCCAGTTTAAAACCAAATTGCAAGCTATACGAACTAACAAAGAAGAAAGCTCTTAGGTCCCTCTTCATTTCTTCGCAAACATGGTATTCAACACTGTGGTTGACACAACATTGTCTCTCATTCTTCATGAATATGTACCAAAGAGATTCTGGAACTATGTAGATGAAACAATAATTCATCTTATCAAAAAGTTGTCATCTCCTATAAGGAAACACTAGACTACAATCCTTACTTGCATCGTCATCACCCCGACTACACTAAATTGTGCATATTTGGCTACCTTTCTTACCCTCTTACGCGAGCATGTAATCACTATCAATTTGAATGTCATTCAGTCCCTTGAGTCTTTCTTGTATACCCTCAAAACACTATTGGATATCATTGTCTAGATCGAGAGTATGGGCGAATTTACATTTCCAGATACATATGATTCAGTGAACAACAATTTCCATTTGCATCATCAAATCAACCTTCGAGCTCAGCATCTCCCACATCCGGATCAACTTGCTACCCTTCCAAATGTCACCAAGCAACCACTTGCGTACCCCATCACCTACCCACTAGAAATGTCATCTACATCTATCCCACCTGATTCACCATCCCCTGCAACACCTATCAGTCCACATATAACTAGAAACCTCCAACCACGCCTCCCTATAAATTACCACACACTTGCTAATCTCAAAGCACTCCAGGACACTATCGCACCTTCGACCTCATTCACTTCTATGAATAACACATCACCATTGGCGTGAGGCAATGAGTGAAGAGATTGCAACACTTCAAAGAAATGGGAGTGTGAAGCTTGGTTCCCGGACCCTCAAAAACTAATGTTGTTGGTTGTAGGTGGATGTTTCGAACGAAATACAAGGCAGATGACTCACTTGATCGCAAAACACGATTGGTCGCAAAGGGATTCCACCAGCTACCAAGTCTTGACTACACCAATACCTTTAGTTTGGTGGCAAGCTCAATGAAATAAGAAACGCCTACCTTCATGATAGGCTCAATGAAATTGTTCACATGGAGAAACCGTCGGGCTTCGTCGATCCTACAGATTCAGACCATGTTTGCCTCCTGCACAAACCCATTTATGAGCTCAAACAAACTCTACGAGCTTTCACACACTTGTGATGGTTCTCATCTAGATTGACTTCACTAGCTCAGCAACTGATCATTTTGTATGTATATAATGACTCCCTACTATTTGTACTTGTGTATGTCGATGATGTTGTTCTCGCAGGATCCTTCATGCAACTGTTGGAAAATGTTGTGTCTCATCCAAAGGCGGAGGGAGGTGTGTGCCTGTGCTTGCACTGAAATTACGTAATGTATAACGATATGTTTTGGATGCAAACAACCATTTGCTTTATTGGTATTGACAACCAAATAGAATGATCCCATCCTGGGTTTGAATCTCCTTGTGGCAAGTTTTTTCCCTATTGTTTCTATATCATAATTCTTCACAATTCTTTTGTTGTTGTTGTTATTATTCCATTTTATTCTTGGTGCTTCTTTCATTTATTAAGTTTTAGGTTCTCTTTAAATATATTTTGTTAATTTTTAATTTAATATATTAATTTCATTAACATCATTCTATACAACTTATATACCTAATTTAACTTCATATCTTTCATCCAAGTAAAATGTTTGATTATTTATGTATAATTATTTTAGATATATAATTATGTCATTTGTTAAAGTTGCATTCCATTATTAAAAAGTTGTTTGAAATGAAAACCTCACGACCAATTTGTTAAAAAAAAAGCATCACATTTTTATTAGACATTATTAGTTTTAGTTATAGTTATCTAAAATGAGATTGCTTGTTTATCATTATAATTTCTAATGACATATGACGTATTGAATTTTTTTTACAAAATGGTATTTATAATTTTTTTGTTTGCTAATTTGGTTATAAAATATTATATATATGGATAATTTGGATTAGGGATTCTCATTAATATTTTACATTTTATCAAAACAAAATGAATTCAAAAGCTTGGAATTATAATTTTAAATACATATAAATAAAATATTTTATTATATGTTATTTAGTGAACCCACTATCGATTGATCTTGGCTCCACCACTGGTCTCAACTAATATCCAATTTGTCGTTTGTGATCTTGGACAACTTTCTTGGACATTGAGGTTATTAGCACCTCCAAGAGATTGTTGCGGTCATAAATGCAATACACTAGAGATATTCTTTGATGTACTAATATGATGGAATCTAAGGCTTCCAAGTCCTTATACCCAACTTGTATTGCCAAATTGCAGGAGTGTTGCAATATCTCATACTAACGAGACCAGATATTGCTTATGTAGTTAATTTTGTAACTTTGTCTACCAATGTATGCATGCCCCATTGTAAGAACATTGACAACATATCAAACGAATATTGTGATACATTAATGCAACACAGGCAATGATTGGGCAAGATACACAACTAATCACAAATCCTTCACTAGATATGCAATTAACCATGGCAACAATCTAATCGCTTGGAGATCTTTGATAGAATATGAGTACAAAACACTCGCTGACACAACCACCAAACTTATTTAGTTGCGGTCCCTCCTCCATGAACTCCATCAGCAACAAACCTCCATGTTGATGCTTTGGTGTGACAACATCAGCGCGACTTACCTCATTAACCCCATTTTCATGCTAGGAAAAAACATGTGGAAATCGACTTCCACTTTGTTAAAGAAGTTTCCAAAAAATGTCTCAGCGTCCACCACTTATCAACCAAGGAAAGACTTGCTGACATCATGACCAAGCCTCGAATTGATGGCAAATTTAATTTCATTCGCGACAAGCTTTGCCTATATCACAGACCCAACTCAACTTGAGGGGGTATAGCAACACATGTAAGCCTACGCATTTGGGTCAGCACACCTTCCCTAGAGACATTTTCATCACTTGTAGGAATTATGCCAACTGCATTGAAATAGTGCTATTATGTAACTACTTTATGTTAGCATTTGCAATATATAAATACATTAGTGTATCTCAGATATTATAAATTGAATTATGAATATTTTGCATGAGCAATAAGAACAATATGTTCTTATAAGGAATCGATGAGGATGCATCATGTCATGAAGTTATGTTCTGCATGTTAAATGCTATATATGATACTCCTATATACTTTACAATATTTTTATGATTATTGATATGTCGAGATTCAAGATTATTCTTTCAATAAACATTTGATATGCTTTGTTCACTCAAAATTTATTAACAATATACACTACAAAGGTCTCGAAACCTAATTTTTGTAGGACTTAGATTCATTCAGTTTGGAATTGTGGATAAATAGTTATTATTAGAAAATTGAACTACCACCATGTTGTCTTGTGTAGCCACACGATTGATTTGTAGAATCCATCATAATTTGTAAGATCAAATTAGGATTTCAATTGTATGAAGTAGTTAAAAATTTGTGTGATCCTTTTATAGCACCAGAAAAGGGAAAATGTAAAAGAAATCATCAATATTTTATTGTACAATATTAAAATATTGCACAATAAATAAATTGTGGAACTTGTATGATTTTGAGTGAATAGATGCTAATATGATATAAAAGGAAATTTTATGTGTGATCACTTTGAGAGTATAGATTGTAGAAAAAAGGAATCATTGTAAATATATTTCCATGCACTTAGTTATCAATTAATTTGATAATATGCCAAAGCTATCCATTATTATAAAGAGATTTACTGCATTATTTTTGTCAATCTCATTATGATTAATTTCATTATAATTATGAACTTTATGAGTTCATGAATGATGAATTAAATAACTCATAAGCGTATTATTATACAGATGTATGTTACTACATAATTAAGTATAAAATATGAATATTATAATGCAATACTTGACGTATTGATAACTGAAATAAAACACAAATGAAAGTGTCTTGGCACATCATTAAGATGAAAAATACTATCTTGCACTTTGTGGTATTATTTTTCAATAAAAGATGGAGACCGAAGTCCTAGATATTATGTTTGAATTTTTTGAGAAATAATGTCTTGTATTGACAACTCGTAATGGGTTGTTTGGTATGAGATCAAGACATAAAACAAAGGGCTTATTCTTGTTTTTGCATCCAAAACATCTCAAGGACAACTTGTTCCGATCAATCTTTTAAAATTTTAAAATCATTTCAAAAAATACAAAAATCACTAAATTTTATTCTTAAAATGAGAACATAATCATGTCTTCTTTTTACATCTCATAAAGAGGTCTTGAAAGGGTAAATTACACCAAATACCCTCCAACTTTCACGTTTGCTCAGTTATGCCCTCGAACTTCACTTTGTAACAGCGATGCCCTCCATCTTTTAATTCATTTTATCGGATGCCCTCTTTACCTGGGATAGACGGTTTCCCGATCGTCGAGCTGACGTGGCACCCACGTGGCACTGATAGAACATATTTTCTTCATACACGCTGATGTGGCAATATTAAAAAAATAAAAATATTAATTAAAAAATAAAAAAATTGCCACCTCACGCAACACTGCGTGAGGTGGGAGTTCCCACCCGTCCAACCTCGCCGGCGTGTGGGACGCCGGCGAGGAGGCAACGGCGAGAGAAGGGAGGCCCTCGACCCCCCTCTGCTTCCTCCCCCCTCTGCGAGAGGGGGGTCGAGGCCCCCTCTTCTCGCCCGTCGGCGCGCGAGAAGATGGGGGGGCCTCGACCCCCCTCTGCGTCCTCGCCGGTCGCCGGCGAGGACGCAGAGGGGGGGTCGAGGCCCCCCCTCTCCTCGCGCGTCGACCGGCGAGGACGCAGAGGGGGTCGAGGCCCCCCCTCTCCTCGCGCGCCGGCGGGCGAGAGAAAGGGGCCCTCGACCCCCCTCTGCGTCCTCGTAGTGTTGCGTGAGGTGGCAATTTTTTTTATTTTTTAATTATTTTTTTAATAGTGCCACATCAGCGTATAGGAAGAAAATATGTTCTATCAGCGTCACGTCAGCTCAACGACCGGGAAATCGCCTATCCTAGGTAAAGAGGGCATCCGGTGAAATGAATTAAAAGATGGAGAGCATCACTGTTACAAAGTGAAGTTGGAGGGCATAACTGAGCAAACATGAAAGTTGGAGGGTATTTGGTGTAATTTACCCGTCTTGAAAAGGCATCATATTTTCTAAGACTCTATGTCCTATCTGCAAAGTTTGATTGCTTATTTAATAAATTAGTTTTCTTCTAAATATACACATTGTTTTCATGAACTCCATAGTAAAATTTTGTTCAAGTATTTTTTTTTACATAAAAAAGCTTTAATTTATTTTAGAATATTATCATTACTATCTTTAAGCATTATTATATATACTTATATAATTTTAAAGTAATTTTATTCTTTCTTAAAATATGAGTAGTGTATTGCTGTCTTCAATAGTAGTTCTTCTAATTATAATTTAGTCCCAGATTGTAAAATTGTTAAGATGCCAGTGTTGTCATGCAAGCTTTGATCATGTGGCTTTCTTGTTTGCATGCGCATGGTGTTCTATTCACAAACCTTGAAATTCGTGATGCATTCCAAATAAGTTTAAAAAGTAATTATCTTTAATTGTTTAGTTGAAATATGTAGGCTTATATAGAAATAAAATACATTAAAGCATACACATGGTGGGGGCAATGGAGGATCTAGGATAATATAGTTAATGAGTCCAAATTACTAATTTTTAAATATATATATAATAATTATGAATATTCATTTTAAAAATAAGTTGGTATGCTTAATTGACATTTTTATATAATATCTTACTTGTTAACTTTACTTTTATGAAATCCTTATACACTAAGTTTATTTGTTAACTTGTGAGTCATGGAGAACACTAATACAAATTGATAAAGTTAAAGACAAATTATTACAACTGTAAAAATATAGTTATAACGCGTTGCTGATATTTATTACTTTTTCTTGGAGAATGGTAATATATATATATATATATATATATATATATGTTAATGCATGTTAACGAGAGAACAAGAAATTAACTTATGTGAAGGTAGAGAAGATTGATTTATAAAGAAACATAACATTTTGCTCAAAGGAGAAAAATAAAAGAAAGCGACAACTTGCCAAATATTTATAAATTATATAATATCTAATTAAATTAATCATGAAATTTAATGGGGTCACGCCCATTTTGGGATGGTGCGCGTCTGTATTGTAGTTCTTTTTTTTACATAACATTTACTGGAATTTACAAATTATATCAATTATTTATTACCTTTTTTGATAATTTTATTCGTGGCATTTTATTGAAAAACTTACTCATTACTTTTTTTTACCTCAAATGTAAAGCAAACTCATGTTACAAATGATTTGTACAACTTTGTTTGAATGGTCTTCATCTATAGTGTCATCAAGTTGTTCTACTTTATATTATTGAATAATGAACCCTTTCTTAAACAAAATTTATTTATTTTTAACTTCTTTTGTCATAATGTTAATATAATATCATATTGCTTCCATGGACCATTCACACACCCCCCCCCCCCCCACACACACACACACACGGCAAACAATATCATAATATATTTCTTTCAAGTCTATATGAATAATGTATTGTAAAAAAAATTAAGTCTTCAACAAAAAAAGTATTTAATTATTCTCGTGAGATTTTATGAGAAGAATAATAATGATAAAGTCAGGATTTAATTACAAAGTGATGAAAAATGAAGTATTTTTTTAATAAATAACCATTCATATCATGTAAAAGGTACAGTATAATTTTTAATTTAAGTTATATTACTAAAATAGTAGAGTATTAAAACTATAAGTTGGATCATATTATTGATGTTGAAATAAAAAATCTAGTGAACCATTACATACTCTTAAGTGTTTAGAGAAAAAAAGGTTTATTATGAATACTTTCAATCAATAAGTATTTTTTTATCAAAAGTATACTACCTAAGACTTTATTTAAGGATATAGTTTTATACCAAATGTTTCTTTTTATTTTTTACAATTTTATTTTATGATTATTTTCAAATATATTATTTACGTACTACTTCTAGAGTTTTAATTTTAGAAAAAAATGATTTTATTAGTCTTAGTGATTATGGAAATAGAATTATTCTCGAACAAAGTTTTTTTACTAAGAATATTATAATTGCTATTTTTTCATGTGATATATATATACATACATACATACATATATATATATATATATATATATAGTTAATGCTTAACATGTACCAACGACGAGTTCTCTACCCCACGAGTTGTTTTACTTTTTAATTAATTTGATTATTTAATTTAAATATATATATTCAAATTATTTTTCAATTTTTATAATATTAAAATTTGTAAAGGATCGTTTATCCTCTACAATTTCTGATGAAAAATTTGGCAAAAGTTGTGATGAAAAAATCCTCGCTCTTGAATTTTGGAGGATGTGAACTGTCAAAATTTGTTATGCAAAGTTCAGGACTCACTATCCTTCAAAATTTGTGATTGATCTTTCTATCAAAGATGACAAAGGATGATAAATCTATCACAATTTGTGGAGAAATATTCCTAAATTCGTATTGGAGTGGCTGGTTCAATTGTGAACCGAAGGTTAGTCTGGTTCAATTCAATGTCAAACTTGGAATTGACTTTGAACTAGCAAAAATTGGTTGAACCAGAAAAATTGGCAAATTGACCAAAATAATTGGTTCAAGCTTACAAATTAAAAAGGACCCTACAAACAATATAGAAATAACACCAAATCATAAAGAAAAAGAAAGTAAACAATGGAAACATATTTGAATGAAAAATGATGGAAATTAAAATAAAAAATGGTAGTAAGAAAGGAAATAGTTATGGGAGAATTCATGGAAAAATAAAAATTAATGGAGATAGAAAAGGAAAGTGTTAAAAGAGTAAAGGAAATAGGAGCAATTTATGGTAAAAGAATTTCATATTTGATCAAGTAACAAAGTACAAGGTTAAAAAAAGAATTTGAATGAAGAATGATAGAAATTTAAAATAAAAATAGTATTAAGAGGAATATCAACATTAGATAATTAAGAGGAAAATATTAATTAATGAAAATATAAATTTCTTAAAGATAAATAGATCAAAATTAAAGGAATAAGCAAAATTAATATTAATAATTTATGAATATTAATTTTAAGCCATATCAAAGTTATTATTACATTTTTATATATTATATAATATTAATTTGTGTTATAATTTTAGAAGTATTTTAAATAATATTATTTTAATAAAATTCAGTCCAAGCTAGTCGAACTTGATCGAATCGATTAAGTCATGACCTAGTTGTCAGTCCGATCTAATTTAGGTTTGTTGTGTAGAACGTGTAATGCGGTAAATTCATAACAAATATTTTGTTTAAATAAGTACACTAGTAGTATCAAATAATGAAGTGTAGAGTAGAGTGTCTACCCCATGAGTAACTAATTAAATATAATATATCATGATAGTCAACTAGGAGAAGTAAAGTTTTTATGTTTTAAATTTAAACTTAAAACAAAAAAATAAATGATAAGAAAATATAAAAAAATGGTATTGAGCCTTGGGATCATATATCATTAAAGATGAAAGTTAAACTTACATTCTCATGCATAGGGATAAGCTATAAACTATCTGGAACAATTTTATGTTCTTAAGACCGATTAGGAATACTTAATTTAATGACCACTGCCGAGTAAATCAAACTATTTTAACTTTTATTAAAACTTAAACAAAAAATGTTGAATTGATTTTTAGTGTAACAAAATGTTAATATGCATAAAGTTGTATATGTTAAACTAACATTCATTCACATTGGGTAAACATTGATAGACCACATGAAATTAAGCACGTTGTTCGTGTTATGAATACTTCTAAGGAACCATTTACAAATTATTAATAAAATCCCAAAACTAAACACCTTGTATCCAATTTATAATTTAAATCTAGAAAGTAATATGCTCAACAAAAAACATTAAACATAGCATTCATAATAAAAAACAAACAATACGTATTAATTCAAAACTAATTGAATTGCTAATACATTTTTCTCAATATAAAATCTCTATTACACCAACGAGAGTTTGGGTGTGGTGGATAGCAGCTCCTCACCGCTTAAGCAAATGTCTCACATTCGAACCTTTGTGAACACAAAAAATTTTCACTAGAAGCCTCACCCATCATAACTATATGTGTTGCCCTGGGTGACATGAAAGTAGTCGGGCTCGATGGTGGACCAAGACTTCAACCCGTGATCAGTGCACATAACTCTTAGCACCATGTAGGTTGGATTATTGACACCTCTTCTCAAACACTAAGGTGGCAACAAAAAAATTTCTAGTATAGAAAAGATAAAATCCAAAAAGATCTAAGTAAAAGAGCATCCAAACTATGAATAGAGTACATAATTCTTCATCTCCGATGATCTTTGGATAGCTGCTAAGCACATACATGGGTTACTCTACATATTCCTCCGAACAAACACCTTCAAACTCAAGAAGTTTTCCAATGCAATGTACCACAACTAATAGGTCTCAAGAGTACATTTATCTACCACAAATGTCCTCTATTTATTTTTTCAGGTGTCTCTAGTTTTTTTGCAAAGTTTCAAAATGATTTGGAGTTCCTTTAAGTAAACATAATGAGATTCAGACTACAATCCTCTCGGGCTTTAAAATCATATACAACTTCTTTGATTTTGAATAAAAATAATTCCCGATACTTACCAAAACATAAGATAATATTTTGGAGACATGTTGCAAACAAAGTTCTTATGAAAATCAACAAACGATGAATTCTACCTATTTTCAGGACCTGCAACTTCAATTTCACAACTCAACCAATCCAAAGATAGATGCAAATTCATAATATAATGGGTCGTGATGTCCTAGTAACGAACTGTGACTCGGACAGTTTGTAAATTGAACATGCTGTAGTTGCCATTACAACCCTTTAGTGACATTTAACTTTCAAATGTCATGGTGCTTACCTAAATGTTAGGACCAATAATTCTTTAGAACTTTGAGATGTACATGCTATCGATGCTATTACATGAGTTAGTACCATTGAATCACGACCTCTGACTTCTCAAGGTAGCTTGAACGACCTTTTGTAAGTGCCCTAAAGAGGAGATAACGACTCATGGCTTTACAAAATAAATTATAGGTAACATTGTGATGTCCATGATTTGACATAACGGCTCATGATATTGTGAGAGATAATTTTTGCGTGATGTCCATGACTGGTGAAGTCATTACCACATAATAGCGGCCCATAGCTTATATAAGATGTCTTTATCTCTCTCCCATGTAATGCCTGTTATCTAGACGCGACAGCCCATAATTTCTGTAATTCCAGAGGTGTCACGGTCGTGACCTACATTTCACCCTCATGAAAATTGAAGTTTTTTGTGCAAATTTGTTCTCCTTTTCTCGTCAAACTTTTTTTGGTATCTTATCAATATATTTCATATCATTTTCCTATAAAATACCACACATCATGGTAGTTGGATGACTCTAAGAAATAAAAACAAATAATCAACTTAAATGATGCATGCAATGACAATACTAACGAAAATAATACTAAATACAAATTTGATTAAATGTTACACTATGCATGCATCAATGTGTCCATCACAATTTGTGAAGACTATAGGCCCCTTGCAACTTGTCACAGGTAAATTTGTTGAAAAATGTGATGGATTCCAATATCCATCGCAATTCTTTTACAACGAGCTAGAGTTCTCTGAATAGGCAAAATTTGTCAGAAGTTCTACCACAAATAGCCATTTGTAATTGATTTTTGGAGATTTCCTGCCACAAATCACAATTCTTTTGCAATGAAATATATATGTAGCAAATAAGAAAGTCCATCAGAAATGCTAAAGAATTTATCTTCCAATTGTCGGGACGAGCTTCCATCCCAACTTCTTAGGTGGAACAAGTCTCTTGCATATTGTGAACGAGAATATGCCTTTTGAAGTTGCAAAAAAACTTCAGTAGTTGAAAATTAAGGACACACTATCAAATTTGCATAAAAAACTCTGCGCAAACTCAGAAGGATATATTGTCATTCCCATTTTTTTCATGGATCAAGTCCTGCATGATTTGGAACTAATAGTCGGCTCTTCTCAATTTCCATAATATGTCCTTGCTACACAATTCTTACCTTTTTATTTTCAATGTGCATACCAAGAAGAAGTAGATAATGATGACATTTGACCAAAAACTTTTGTTGGAAAAGTGTTTGGAGCTTCACTTAGAACAACATCAAATTCCTTCTCTTATTCCCGTACCAAACACCCCATAGTGGGATGAGCTTGTTGTGGAGCCTACTGCATGCCAAGCGGCTTGGCAGCTGCACCACTCAAGGTTCTATGACGTAATGTTTGTTGTGTTGGAAATTTAATTCCTCTTTTTATGTGTGAATTAAATAATATAAGCCAAGCACGATGCACAAGAAAATAATAATAGGTAAAAGAGACACCAAATTTATGTGGACAAACCCTTCAATGAGAAGGGAAAAAACTACGGGGCAATCATAGAGCAATATCACTAATCCAAGAATAGAGTACAATGTATTTCGGATTTTGTCCAAACTCAAATAATAATTCCCTAGGTTAAATAATTCTTCTCTGAAAAATACTGAAATAAAGTTGGAATAATATCACCTGATTACTACAATTCTCTGTGATTGTAGTATAAAAAACCTCAGAGATCCTCCTAATCTGACTATGTTCTTGATTCTTTGCTCTTCAAGAAGAAATATTCTGTCTTCTTTTCTAGCCCTTTTCTCTTCTTCGTCTCTTCTTTTCTTTATCCGTTGACCAAAGAAAAAGCTCTTTTTCTTTTTCAATCAACTCTAGAAACTAGAAAAGAAAAAAAAACCTTTTTCTTTTCTTTTCAAAAACTCAGCGGTGGGTGCAAGCACAAGAAGAAAATCCACTTTTTCTTCTTCACATGGCGGCTGCACAATCCAAGAGAGAGAAAAACTATTTAAGTTAATTAACTTAAATATATTTATCTTTTTAATGGGATGAATTAACTCCAAAAAACCCAACAATCTCCCCGTCCAACCCATGAGAAGGAGATCCTCCATCAAGAATCATCGCTTGACCTTCATGCCGGCCAATCCGACACAGACTTTCTTCTTGGATTTTTCTTTGTCTCCCCCTCTTCAATAATCACTGAGTACTCAGAACTTCAATTTCTAGTGGAAGCACGATGCTTTCTTGTAGATTTGCGAGATGGAATAGCATCTTGCTCCCCCTGCGCAAAATCCTCTACGTCTGCATCATTTGTATCCATATCTGACTCATTGTTTCCAAGTTCATCTTGTACATAATCACTTCTCTGTTTCTTTGATTTCCTGAAGTCTGCCAAAGTTTCTAATTCATGAAAAAACACATCTTTGCTTCTGAGATTTGTAGTTCTTTGATTTTCTTCTTCTCTGGATCCCACAACTTATATTCAGAATCTACATCTCTATAACCCAAAAATATGTACTCTTGAGCCCTTGTTCCTTTGCCACCTATGCTGAAGCTCTATAATAAAAAAACTTTCAAGTTAGAGTAAGACACATTCTTACTAGTCCACACTTTCTCAAGAGTATCTGAATTCAAAGGAACTGATGGAGATCTGTTAATCAGGTAGCACACAGTATTCGCAGCTTCACTCCAAAAGATCTTCGGTACTATCCTCAGCATACACCTAACTCTATCTAAAATGATTCTGTTCATTCTTTCAGCAACACCATTGTGCTGTGGAGTCTTAGATACTAACTTTTCATGTCTGATGCCATGCTTTGTGCAATAATCTTTGAATTTTTGAGACGTATATTCACCACCATTGTCTGTGCGAAGACACTTCATATGATTGCCTGTCTCCTTTTCCACCATAATATGAAACTTCTAGAAAATATGAAATACTTGATCTTTTGTCTTCATAAAATAAATTCATAATTTTCGTGAAGCATCATCAATAAAAGTAACAAAATATCTATTGCCACCTAAAGAATTTACCTCAATGGGACCACGCACAGAATGCATCAAATCCAACTTATTTTCCTTCTTCTTAGAATTGGACAAATGACACCCTATTTACCAAATAGACAATCATTACAAGTATTCAGAAATTTTCCTTTGGTAACAGTGATGTGAGAATTCCTCGCTAGAACTTGCATTCCTTTCTCACTCATGTGTCCTAATCTTTTGTGCCACGTATCTGATGAAGCTTCTTCCTCTATTGCATTAATCGACTGTCCAATTAAATTCACTTGATTTTTGTATAAGACTCCTGATAGCTTTCCTTTAGCAACAACCATGGATACTTTAATCAATTTCCACATTCTATCACCCATGCGACTATAGTAGCCTTCCTGATCAAATCAGATTGAGATGTAAATTTAGTATATTTCTGACATCCTTCAGAACCAACTCACAACCAACATCTGTTCGAATACATACATCTCCAATTCCTACAATTTTAGATTCTGTCTTATTGCCCATTTTCATTGTGCCAAAATCATCAGTCTTGTACACACTGAAGCATTCTTTTAATGGAGCTGCATGATGCGAAACCCCTGAATCGATAATCCACTCAATTGAAGAGTCTGTGACATTGCATTCTTCATTTTCTTCTGAAAGGTATATAAGATCCTCATCTGATGCCATTGTCGCAGTACTCTGATCAACTGCATCTTTTTTATTCTTCTCCTTCTTATGGTATTTACAATTTCTCTTGATATGTCTCTCTTTACCACAGTGTTAACATGTAAATTTTCCTTTTGATTGTGACCTATTATTGCCATGGCTTTTTGATCATCTGCTTCTATCTCTACCTCTATTCTCTGTGACAAGAACCTGTGTAGTATTTGTTCCCATGCTCTTCCTCCTTGTTTCTTCATTGAACAAATAATATTTGACCGTGGTGAGTGATATCACACCATTAAGAGCAAAATTACTAAGTGCTATCACCAAAGTTTCCCATGAATCTAGCAAGGAACTCAGGAGCATTAATCTTGCATCTCATCATAAAGAATTATTTTCATTGCTCCCAATTGATTTATTATTTCTTGAAATTCACTCAAGTGTTCAGCAATAGAATTTACATCTTTAAACTTCAAATTCACCAGTTTCCTTATCATGAAAGCTTTATTCTGAGCACTATTCCTTTCGTATAAATCTTGTAACTTCTTCCACAAAACTTGTGCATATGGCTCTCGAGCAACATGATGAAAAACACTGACATCAATAATTGCCTAATCATCCCAATAGTTTTTCTATGCATCTTTTTTCAACTTTCATCAGTTTTCCCTGTCAGCTTTTTATCTCCTAATTTAATAGGATTAAAGAAAGTCCTCCATCATGGCTTTCCAAACTGAATAATTATTCGATGTTAGTTTGATCATCCCGTTAAAATAGTTTTTCTTAATTTAATTCACACAAAAGAAATCTCAATTAACCTCGCAATGATACCACTTGTTGGGAATTTAATCCCTCTTCTTATGTGAGAATTAAATACTATAAGCCAAGCACGATGCACAAGAAAATAATAATAGACAAAGAGACACCACATTTACATAGAAAAACCCTTCAATGAGAAGGCAAAAAATCACGGGGCGATCACAGAGCAATATCACTAATCCAAGAATAGAGTACAATGTCTTTTGGATTTTGCCCAAATTCAAATAATAATTCACTGGAATAAATAATTCTTCTCTGAAAAATACTAAAATAACAGTAGGAATAATACCACCTCATTACTACAAATCTCTATAATTGTAGTATAAAAAAACTTCAAAGATCCTCTCAATCCTCTGTTCTTGATTCTTTGCTCTTCATGAAGAAATATTCTGTCTTCTTTTCCAGCCCTCTTCTCTTCTCTGACTCTTCTTTTCTTTATTTCGTTGACCAAAGAAAAAATCTTTCTTTTCTTTTCTTTTCTTTTCATCACAAGAAGACAATCCACTTTTTCTTCTTCACATGGCGGCCGCACAATCCAAGAGAGAGAAAAGCTATATTAAGTTAATTAAGTTTAATTAACTTAAATAAGTTTATCTTCTGAATGGGCTAGATTAACTCCAAAAAGCCCAACATGCAGCTCCAGCACCTAACCACTCGATGAAATAGGTATGAGTGGCCTAAGCATTGTGCTAGGGCCACAAGAAAACTGCATTCTTATGGGTGAGCACGGATCGATCGATCTGGATTGGATCGATTCAACATTTTAGAAAATATTCTCGATCTAATATACAATCAATTTGAGATCAGTTTCAAATTGGAGAAAATTTGAGTTAGGATTCAATCCAATTAAAATAAAAATATAATTATAATAGTTTATTAAATTTATTTTATTTTAAAATATACAAATATAATTCAATCAAGCAAGATCCATTCCCCATTATTAACTAAAATATAATTATAATAATATATTAAGTTACCTAAACTCTAATTTATTTACAATAATTTTAATTTATTTAATTTTAATTAATTATTGGTTTTATTCTCATTTTTTTAGTCCGATCGAATCTTGATCGGTTCTTTTTTTGAGTTTTTTAAACCCAACATCAATCTAGTCGGGACCGAGTCTGAGTGAACCTAGACCCGAACCCAATTTTGGTTTAACATATACATCCTCAATGTACTCCTTAGCGGGGTATGGCCCATAAAGTTATTATAGATATTAGTACAAGGTTGTTGCTCAAGTTCATGGGCAATATTTTTAAATATTGATTCATTATGTTATTTTGTAGAAGTAGTGCTAGTGAGAATTGGCAAATCAATTTATTAGATTTAAATTTGATATTATATTGGAGAATTGGAAAATTTTCTATGATGGGAAAGGAAGTAAAAGTTGGAATATTTGTATTATACAATGATTCTCAAAGGCGGATAAATACATAAAATGAAATTACATCTTTGAGGCCAAAATAAACAATTAGTAATGAAGTGATATATCAACTTGAACATATTATAAAATATGTTGTTGCACGAAAGAAAGGCAACCTAATAGAAGATTAGCCAACTTCATATTCCATGAAAATAAGAACATGGTCCACAAATGTTATTATATAAAATTATCTTAGATGCTCATATTATATACTAATGTGTGAATTATTGGTGTATAGTTTTAGCAATATACGATGTGGTTATATTATTATCTTCTATCCACTTATGGTGTAATTATTTTGTCATTTTAGAAACATTTTCTATTCCATTCACGAGACATATTTCATTCATGCATTGAATGTTTATTTTGCTGAATTGATCTAATTTTTCGTGTTTAATTTTAATAAATTAAAGGAGGTTAACTAGTTAACCTTTTTTACTAGTTAATAGAGCAAGATGTCAGATTTTATAGTTGTTACCTATTTGAACCCATGATATAATAGAAATGGTTTGTATATACTTGTTCTTGAAAGAAAAATTAGTCGTTCATAACTCTTATTCTATAGTACATATTTATATTGATCGATTGGGGCAGTAGCAAAGGTTGGGGGACTAGATCACTATTCACTGTCAATATAGTGTGGTGATACTCCAAATCAGTATGTACTTGAGGATAGAGAACTGGTGTGGACAATAAGCTTGGGAGAGGATCTGTCATTTGTGAGATTGTGACATTAAGTTCATGTCTTAGGAAACTAGAAGACATGAAAGGGAGTTTTAGACTCCCATTCTTAATGGTACCGTCCTTGTGATCCTATCCCAAAGGTTGTGAGTTCCTTAGGGTTGTGCTTTACACCAAGAAATCAACATTGCGTGAGTAGGCAAAGTTACATCATGATTTGATGAATTGTCCATAAAACTCCAATAACTCTAATTTTTTTCATCCATGAAGTACTCTTTTTTTTTAAATGAAAGTTAAGCTTTAACTATTATGAAAAAACACATCTTGGTACAAGATACTGAGGAGCTCACAAGGAAGAGACTCCTCACAAAAAATCATGTCGCCTTGCGCCCGACCATAGTTTGCAAGAAAGTCCGCAGCCCTATTACAAAGTCTATTGCAATGAGTTACAATGCAAGCATTACAAACATCAATAAATTCCCCGATAGTTTGCATTAGATTTTTTATTCTCCGGGGGCATGGAGTCTTGCGAGTGATAATCTTCAACAGCATCTCAGAGTCGATTTCCACGATAATTGTGTGTGACATCCCCGCGCTTGCATTCTTGGAGTCCAAGCAACAGCCCAACAACCTCCAACTCTAGGATGTCCATCGCCGTGCGCTTGCAACAACCTGCAGACACAAAAGTACTATTAAGTGCCCGAATAATGTAACCTGCTCCCCCCAGTACCGATGGATCGACGAAAGATCCATCGGTGTTAAGTTTCACCCAAAGGCCAAACGGGGGCTCCCAACGACCTGATTTGGGTCTTGGGGGTTGTTTGTCTCAGGAACATGGGTACGAACATATTCCCCGTGTGCGGCAACAACCCGCTCCCAGACACAACATGGTTGCTTGCTTGGAAGAAATGGCAATCATTATGAGCTGTCCAAAGCCCCCATAAACAAAAAGCAAAAAGAGAAAGAAGAAGTCTTTTAGATCTCCGGTCGAGCAGCCGACCCTCCTTGATCCAATCACCTATGTGCCATGAGTCCATGAAGTACTCTAGGTGAACAAGCCTTCTATTAGAAATGCTTTACAGCTATATGTAACAAATTATTTTGTAACATTCAAAAAATTCACCCTAAAAACTAATGTCATTTGGAGGACTTTGGATACACTATTTGTCTTATAATAGCATAAGAATTAATAAATTAAATGAAAGTTAATTAAAAGCAATTTAATTTACACAATAATATAAAATAGCTAATAAAAACTTCACGACATCATAAGACTCAAATTGACATTTATTGGACCCTAATCATGTGAAACTCCAAGGATCCAACGCGAAGAATTTCTCAATTAAAGTATGAAAAGGCCATGTATGAAAATGTCCTATAAGATGATATTATACGGGATACTTATACATCAAAATACAACAAAAAATAATGTATGAATGACATGGGTCCTAACATCATAGGGTCGTTTTTTCCTCGAACAAACTTGTGAGGCATTTATACATATCTGTAGTCAAGAGACAAGCTCCATTGATAGAGTGTCGCGGAAGTTTTGTTTTGGACTTACTAGATGACATAATTTTTAGGGCGATTGTTCTTAGTGAATGCTTTGAAGGAGACATTTGTGGATAAACGAACACCTTGACAGAACACTTAATCAGAATCATCCCTATGTGTGGGTTGTAACTTCGCTCTACATTTGAGACAAATGCATTAGGATTACAGAAGATTTAGATATTTATTGAAAATAGAATTCTTAATTACAATGACTTACGAAAAGGTACTAGGTTGCTCTCTCCTTGTAACACCCGAGATTTCTCTACAAACAAAAAGAAAATAAAATAAAGCCAAAAGGAGAAAAGATAAAATCTGGATAAGATCTAAGGAGGAGTTTGTTTTCAACCAAAAACCCTTATTGTTATCCTACAAATATGAGGTAAAATCAAACAAATCATCCCCTTTTTCTCCCTATGAGCCGGCCCTAGTTTTCATCCCCGTTCGTGCGCCCTTTTGTTTTCTTGCTCGCGTCTGACGGCTGCCGCCCACACCAAAGGACATGGACGACGCTGGCCGTGCATCTGAACCGAAGGGAGTGGGTAGATGAAGAAGTGAAAGAGGATGAGGATGAGGAAGAAGAAGAACTAATTAGTTTCTCGGACAGAAACTTGCAAGGTATGGAACTAGGATATATTCATCATAGAATTTTGATATTAAACTTGAAGCATGTTCTAGTTAGTCCCTAATTTTAGTATAATGTTCTATGACGATTTTTGGTGCCGGCCATCACTGGAAAAGATGATCGAACATGTACTATGCACTCGCGTAGTTTCTGCGTAAGGGGAACCCGGACCGAGTTTACCCCTATTTTTTCGAGAGCAATGATGGATGAACTCGGCCCGGGTTCTGCCTTACTCGGCCCGGGTTTAGATACGAATTAAGTTAATTCTATGATCTTTAGATCCCTGATTCACGTATATGATCTAGATCTTAATGATGATGATAATTATGACGACCATGCTCCTGATTTACTTTTCATGATCCTATCTTATAGTTTGATTATGTCTTACCAATGAATAATTAAAAGCTGCAAGATAAAAGACAAAAAAAATGTTAAATGGAGAGCTCTTATTTTTATGATGAATTGGTGACGACTAGGTTATGGGCTGACTTCGGTCAGTTATGGGCTGACTAAGATCAGTTATGAGTTGGCTCTGCAGTTATGATGATGATGATGATGATGATGGACGGGTTGAGGCAGGCCTCCCCGTGGGTTGAAATATACCACAACTAGGTTAAAGATGAATAATAATATGATGAAGAAGATGAAAACATATGAATAAAGAACCTTATGATGATCTGATTCTATTCCTTTATGATGATGTGATTATGATCTCCTTGATCTCTTATTCATATGTCACTTTATACATTTTCCTTTACTTTTATGATTATCATGATTTATCCCTTTTATATGATGATGATATCTTTATGATTCCTGTCTAGCATCATAATCTTATGAGTATCTTTATGTTACTTTCATACTTAGTTGTAAAACTCATAATAAGGTTCTCCCCTGCATGTTCTTAAATACATGCCAATGTCAGAATGATGAAGGTGGCTAACGGTGACTGATCACGCTCGTAGGTGGCTTCACATGGGTGTCTTGAGTCCTTTAGATTATGGGATAGATTTTCTTTTCCGCATATTGGTTGATGTATTAGTTTTCTTTGGACTCATATAAAGTTCTTTATCAGTCTTTCGCATATTATGATGTCATACTCTTTCTACTATTATTTAATGATGATTAGACTTCCGCTTTATAAGATATTGAGTTGACCAGTTAAAGTCATATTTTTTGTCAATATGATGTACACGTAAGAATGATCCGTAATGATCTCGAAGCGTATTCTACCATGTGACGGAGTGCGATTTTGGGGCGTTACACTCCTATTGATTCAGTAGATACGGGTGGTAGGTTGGGATGTGAAGAACAAGATCCAAGGATGCACTTTTTAAGAACATGAATTAGAATATAAGAATATAGATAAGATACATTTTCACCTTTATTACATCACTTTTTTCATGTCTGTTTTATAACCTTTTGTGCTTAACTTTATCTCTATTTATTCATCATAAGATAATTGAAGTTATTACTTTTATTTAACATATTTATCTTATATTATTTTTAATCACAATTCAATTGAACAAGCAAACCACTATTAGGTTAGCTAGGCCTATAAGACACTATACTCCATGCCCTAGTAGCGGGCGTCTTGGTACATACATTTTTGCACATGTGAAAACTTTGTTTGCAAGAAATATATATACACGCTGTGTAAGAACATCTTTTCATCTTAATTTTGATGTGCAACTAGAACAAATTCTTCAACTGGTTATGTTATACTTTTAGAATACAACAAACATTTAACATCTCTCATCTTCAAGTTTTAACTTAATTATGGTTGTGCATGCATAACGCTATCTAGGTGTTATCAATAATCAAGTAGTGCTATATAATTAGAGAAAATGGTGCATTTCATGACCTTGTCATATATGAGTTTTATAGTGAACATCACTCAATGTATTAGAGCACAAAAAATGAAAAAAAAAAGAGAGGTAAATCTCTAAAAATATCGAGAATACTCACAAATAATATTTTGGTTCCTAGGCTTTATGCCATAATTGATTATATTTTGTTGATAAAAATCTTGAGAGTTTAGCATTATCATTTTAACATACCAAATTTTTTTTCGAATGTATAATTTTGTGTACATAACTTTCAATTAATAATTCTCTATGATCTCTTGAGATTTGGACTATGAGTTGAATATGAAAGTTGAAATTAATTCTCTTAATGTCCAATAGAATCAAGAATTATTTTATTTGGATAACTACATAAAAAATTATTCATCAATTATAGTTGCACTTAATATTCGACTATGCTCCAATCGGATTTCGAATGAAAGGTAAATATCAAAATTGTAGGTAATTCTGTTAGTGTTCCATAGAATAAATAAAATATCTCATTTGGATATCATACTTAAAAATGTGTATGAAATAGTGTATCTATCAAGTTAATAATTGAAATTTGGTCGGGGAATGAAAAAGTTCATATGTCCAAACTTGATGTTTGAATGTTGCAAACTTGTTGATAAAGAGTGTTTTGACCATATGGTTTCTACATCTGATCCCAATTCTTAGGAACAACAACTATTCTTCTAAAGGTGCAAAAGACAAAATTTTGAATATTCTTCTAATTTCATTACCTTATATATTATCATTTTTAATGAGAATAAAAAAGACCATGATTATAGAAGGAGTATAATCAAAAGTTTTGAATGTTACTTAACCATTTTAATAAATTGTTGATATAATTTGCTCATGTTGTTCTATCTTGGAAAATGGCAAAATTTTCATTCAAGGTGATGTAGGCTTTACGTGATATTTGACTTTATAAAAGCTTTACAATGATATTACATATACAAGACATGTCATATCATGTAATAGGACATGCATACATACATACATACATACATACATACATACATACATACATACATACATACATATATATATATATATATAGGATTTAATGGAGGTGTAGATCTACATGGTGTAAATCATTCTTTTTAGGTAAGTTGTTACTTTTTATAAATAAAGTGTATATACTAAAAATGAAAAAGTTATAAATTTGTACTTGCAATTTACCTAAAAAAGTTGATTTACACATGTAGATCTACACCAACATTGAACCCATATATATATATATATATATATATATATATATATATATATATATATACACACTCTAGTGGGAGGCTCTTCATGTACCATTGCCTGCAAGTAACCATGCTATGTGATGGTTATGGCTTAGCTTGTGAAAATAGCATTGCAATTGTCTAGGTCATGAAGTCACTAAATGTTTTATGATATTTGTGTAAGACATATTTCAATGCTAGCAATGTTACATATGTTATCTATTATGTCACTTTGTAAACTTATGATATATTTAGTCATATATGCCATTTAAATTGTCTTTTTTATTTTAAAATCTTTCACTCTTATGTTACTATTTTATTATTGATATTAAGGCAAACTTTCATGAATCACCGAGTTCTATAATAGGGGCAATTTGGTTGAGAAGTAAATAATGAAATAACACCATAAGTAGAAAATATATTCAAATATCATCTAGAATAACCATAAATTAATTAAATATCCTTTTAAAATAACACTTAGAAAAATGTGAAATAATCTTTTTAACCTCAAAAGAAGAATATAAAATTCTTGCAAAAGGTAAGAATTAGATTATCACCTTTTTCTATTTTTTTAGACATGTTTTGTCAGTATCTAATAACCATGTTTTTTATATTATTTCTATTATTAATATAACAATAGACATCAATTATGTATAAATAAATATTTTATTTGTAACATATTATATTTTTTAATTTTATCCTCTTCAAATCAAATATGAAGAAGAATACAAATATATTCACCTTTTTTAAAAAAATATAATATGCTTTTTATTTTCATTAACCAAAGAATTGGATTGAACTTTAGGTGTTTTTTAAAAGTGCCAAATATGAGTTTAATGAAGCGCCTACCTATTCAATTAGGTGGGAGTCTCCTACCTAGGTCCACAAGCATATGATCTGATTGAATGACTGGGACATTAGGCACAGTTCGTAACACTCCCAAATCGCCCTTGCCACATGGCAAGATTCAACCCGAGGGTCGTTACTAACAATGCTATGATTTAACCAAAATGTTGACTTTGACTAATTTTTTGACCAGAACATTATATAAACGAAAGACTTAATAAGACACCAATGCAAATGACAATAATGCGGAAGTTTAATGGAATATCTAATATAAATCATAGTACCAATAATCGTCAATAGCTAAAGCGAAAGTCTAAAGTAAAGAGATGAGGACAATGTCCTAAAACTACTCCATGAGCACATTATCATCACGAACAGTATCAGTCGCTTGAGCTCATCCTTCATTACTCTGATTATCTGCAGAATCAATGCAAGGGAAACAATAACCCATAAGTTTTACAGTCCAATAGGTGGATAATAAACTAATGGATAAATAGTAATAATAAAGGAGCATGGAGTTAGTGTAACCTAATCATAATCATCACTCGAAAAAAAATCAATGAAAATAAATCAAGACTATGCTTAAATAAGAATCAACAGAATGTATCAATGCCATGCTCTTAGTAAAATCAAATGAAAGATCAATAGGATAAGTGGAATAAAATAATACTATACACTAGATAAGATCAATAGAACAAATCAACGAAAAAGATCAATATCATACTCTGGGTAGAATCAATAGAATAAATCAAATAGTATTTCTTAAATAAAATCAATAGGACAATCAAGGCTATGCTCTGAGTGAACCAAGGCAATATCTAGTATGATACAATGCTCTGGTAAGTTCACCAATACAATGTCTATGAGTATATCAAAATTCATGATAACCATTATTGGGATCTAATGGAAGAAATAAATACTTTGATTGTCGATGGATAGGTATCAATATGATGTTTATAGGTAGAATCAAGTTGAGTAGAAATAATACAATAAATCATCTGGCGAAAAGCAATCATAGAGATTATGATCATTGGAATAAATCAATTCACTATTTTGGATTGCTTTGTATTTCATTGTCATGTGCTATGCTTTGAATAAATGCTTTGTACTATGCTTTGAGTATATTATCAATGCTCTGACTATGCTTTGTACTATGCTTTGACTGGCACTTGTGAACAACTTCTATATCTCTGTTATTACTATACAATGTCACTAGTTAACGGTTTCATTGCAATGAGGTGCTATGTATTCATGAACATTCGGTGATTGTGCACATCACGACGATCATCCTCTCTAAAGGGGAGGGTATCCTTTTTCATTATGTGACAGAGAGAAATCATGCAACGGGAACAAATGATGCCCCAACATTGACTATGATGTTATGCCATGAGCTCTCGTTAATCCGTAACATGAGCACCCAAGCTTTAATATTTAATTAGTTAAGTTCTCATCTTCGCCCGGATTGGGACTTAGTTATAATGATGCCATGACAACAATCAATATAACCATGTCATGTAATCATGAAATCAAATGGATTTAACTTTGGATTTAATCAATGCAATGACAATGCTTTGCTTTGGATATGTATAATCGTATACTTAGTAAGATCATAGAGTGATAAAACCCTTGGATATAATCTATGTGATGACGTAGAATTAACAAAAATTAATCAGACAATAGATCCAAATGAAAATATGGGATAGCCATCGAATTTTGGTCACGACCCGTAAATCAGTAATTGACAATAACACATAATTGATCATTCTCTACTACGACAATGCTCTAGGTCATCATGTCAGTAGGGTGAGATCAGTGGCCAATTAGGAATAATCAATAATATAATGATTAAATGATGATATCCATATACCTATGTTTTTGATAGAATTAGATGATTAACAAATCATGGATCACAGCAACAAATTGTACACAAATGGATCAAAATCTATGAAGCAAGAATCAAACAATAATCAATTCAAAATATAAACATAACATAGGCTTTACCAGAAATCAGATGCAACAGATATCATGAGTTAGCATTAAAATAATAATAAAATAAAGATCACATCATATTATATCATCATGATAGAACCCGGCCGGGTTAGGTCTGATCCAGACTAGGTTCTTCAATGATAAATTCCTCGGCCTAACCCGAGCCCAGTATGAGTCGAACTCTGGTGTATCCCTGCCCGAGTTCTGGTACTATGCACGCGTTAGTGATGGTGTGGACCGAGTAGCATTGAACCCGATGCCTATTTCGCCTGATGATGTATATACTCGGGCCGGGTTCTCTAAATTCGGGTCGGGTTCTAGGATTTCGACGAGAATGGTGACACTGACTGCTCGATTTTTGACATAGTTTCGTCGGAATAAACCGATTTGGATAATCCTATTGGACGGATCATGGATGATAGGAGACGATAGCATGACTCTAATTGTACCATAAAACTTTATACAAATCTATTGTTAAAACTTATCCAAAAATTGATCCAATGATCCACCTACCTCTATCGCGTGTCTTCCCTTGGATCTCCTCCTGGCGTTCCGACTGCTCTCTAGCGCTTTTCTATATACTCCTAGTTTCCTGGATGTGGGGGCACAAGGGAGGACGTGGGGGGAGACGACGACTAGGGCTAAACTTTCTTTATGAAGGATGGAAAAGATCTATTATAAGGAGGGTTTGTTATCATCTCTAGATAAGGTAAGTTTTATCTTTCCAATTGGTCTCCTCCTTTGATATGATTTCTTTTTGTTCCTAACTTAATCTGATTATTTTCCTTTTATTTAATTTTTAACTCCTTTTTCTTTTGTCGGGTGTTACAATTCAAGCATGGTTCAACGGACAAAAAAAGCGACGAGGATCGAGCGACGTCAGCGAAGGCAAGAACTGACGGCGGCAAGTGGGAGGGAGAGGGTGTAACAACCGACAAAATAAGAATATAACAAATCAAATTAATTTAAACTTGATCGACCAACCATAAAAATAAAAACTAAAATCTTATCCTATTAGGAGTTAAAAACCAAAGCAAAGGGGGAAAGTTTTATCAAGATTAATTAGATTAATTGGGAGAGGAGTCCTATAAGATAAACAAATCCTGCACTAATTTTCTTTTCCCTGAACTCACGAACTCCCCTCTCTGCCCTATTGTTCGGCCTCCGGTGCGTGAACAGGGAAGTAAAATTCTTCCTCGGTCGTCTCTGGTAAGAACGGCCGGACAGCGAACACTCCCCTCCAATCGTTGTTGTTTTTCCACGAAGAATTTCTCACGGCTTTCCTCCCTCTAATTGGTTTATAGGCGAAGGACACCTGGAGGGGGAAGCCGCTTATTCGGGTCAACGCAGAGGGTAGATTACATAGAGTCGACGGATCAGAGCAAGGAAACGAACGTGAATTGAGGTGGGTGAACTGAAATCACCTTGCATGACCTCTGAATTATTTTAAAACATGCCCTAATCGATTATGTAAAGAAGAAGAGAAGAAGAGGGTTTCAAGTTTTCTTGCCTTGTTTGATTTCTTGAATGCTTTGATTGATTGATTAATTGCATACATGATTTATTTCCTATTGTTAGGCATGTGATTGATTGCTAGGAGGTAGAAACTAGTTAGGATGAGATTGTACTAGAGATTTTAAGGAATTTCGTGATTTGGAGTTTCTGCAGGACGCCAACCGGTCGATCGATTCATCGATCCCTCTACTGATTTCATTTATATATCGACCGATCCACCTGTATTATGACCTGACCGATCGACCGATCCCTGCTGATTGGTCGATCGTTCAATCGAACAAATTGATCGATCTGTCTATCCTAGTGTTAGGTTTGCTAAACCTACTGGTCGACCGATCCAAGCAGACCGGTCGACCGACCCAAAGCCCACCGGTCGACCGATTTTCAGCAATTCCTTTTCTTACATGTTTATTAGTAAATTCTTGACCCTGAACTGTATATCGACTATTCCTATCATAATGACGATTGAAGTAATGCTATCTGATTTGTCCATGATCCATCCATGATTCAAAGTATGACTTTACAAGATGATTCACTCTACTACTGATCCTTTTTCGTTTCCATGTCATGATTGAACAAAGAATAACAAGATTTCAAAGCTACTAATAAATTCAGATAGAAGATGAATAATGGGTTGCCAGTCCAAACCAAGTGTTTCAAAATAAGGGTAGTTCCATTGGTCATGGTTTGATCACCTATTGACCCGCACAAAGCTGTATCATTTGCTTAGCATACCCCAAGAATTAAAGGCACCTAAAGTTACCTTGATTTCTAAACATGAATCAAGATTAACAAGTATAAACAAGACAAGCAAGCATGAACGTCAAGTCAAGTTATCGATATTCTGATGTCATGATTACAAGATTTCTAGCATCATTTGATTCTATTGCTTTATGTTATCGACGTACATCTCTTATGATTATATATGATGCTCTCATGTTTCACATTTCATGTCAACCTAAGTATGTCTTTTTACTTCTGATTATGCTATTCATGTTATGCATCGTATATCATGTGATTTTCCACTAGGCTGTAAAGCTTACTGGAGGACCTCCTTCTCTGTGTCTGATTTCCACAGGACCATGTTAGTGATGAGGTGGAGTAGGTGTGTGGTGACGAAGCTCTGGCGGCAAGAAAGCACATGAAGCACAAGGCTTATTAGATTTCTTCTCCTTCCACATTTATAGATTCATGATGTAGAACCTTATTTTATTTCTTAGAAATGATATAGCCACATATAGACTTCCGCAACTTATGCTGTTCTTCTTTATTTTAATATTTCTTTCGCTGACGTGTCTCGATTTTTGACTGGGATATGGTCAACATAATGATCAAAATCATAGTATGTCATAGCGTCTCCAGGTTGGTCTTCGCCACGTGGCGAAGGTCGATTTGGGGACGTTAGAGAGGGTGCGAGCAACAATGGTAGGAAGGGTGAAGATCGAGGGCATGCGCAACAAGGGCATGAGCATCAATGACAGCACGTGATACGATGGCCAAGGCAAAGGACGATGGAGAGAGCGCGAGCATCAAAGATGGCAAGGATAAGGATCCAAGGGGGCGAGGGCAAGGATCACTAGTGGCAACCTCACGTACATCGGTGCATCAAACAATGCACAGTTCATTGGAGTTGAGGTCAATGTAGGCAAAGAATGCAGTGGAGCGATGAATGTGGTTCAGCAGCGGCCGAGAATAGACGGCAAGCTTGCCTTACGAGAGCGGCACATGAGGCGAGCTCTTTGCCACTTGACTATCCACTTTGGCAAAAGGAAAAATTTTCATCCCTTTACCTAAAGAGATGAACCGTCGGCAGACTCAATTCGGTTTTGAAAATGAAATTGAACGGATCATAAAATAAAGTGAACCACATTATTTGATGCACCGTTGGATTTGAATTCTAAAATTTGCTGTATAGAGAGAGCCTCATTGATTTTTTTAAAAGTGTGAAAGTTTGATTTCCAATAAAGAATAGACTGATACTCTTAATACTGTTCATATATAAAAGACGAACACAAAGGAAAGCTATTCCATGTGATGGAATTGTTCCGTTGATCGCGCACCATGACGTGCCCTCGAGGAGTAATAGTAATACACTAATACTACGCCGCATGCCCTCCGTTGTCCCCATGAAATCACGATTAGGATCAAAAACGAGAGTTCTACATTGTGCCCATGAGATCACAACCAACGTCTTCCTTTTGCCTGATGGTCATCTGGTTGCCCCCAAATGAATCTATGCATCGTACTACCTGAAGCCTGCAACCTTCACCGCTGCATTCCGTGTACACCACGCAATACTACCACCGAGAGCAGCAAAATAGCAAGCAATTAATCACAAGGAAACCTTATTGTTTTCTCTTTGTTTATGTTCGCTTGCGGCATTCTTATCTCCGAATCCGTCCAAATACTCCGTTCATTGACACGCCAACCGCGACCCACCCGTAGGCATTAAATGCCACGCCGGACCCCTGACGTCTTCGGAGATCGAGACGGCTCTCTGTGCTTTTACTGCGCGGCCGGACCCCCCCCCCCCCCCCCCCCCCCCCACCCCACACTCTCCGGCGGCCGGACGCCCCATCCATATCGCCCACCCAAACCCACACCACACCACGCCCAATGTTAATGCACGACGGACGGACGCCTGAGCTCTGACCTCATCGTTTTCCAAGGTCAACGTTCACGGGCGCCGTTTCTGCGGCATTCTGCGCGCCCCTCAGGTTCAGGAATCAGGACGCAGGAAGGACGGAGGAGGGACCGTCCGGGAGGACCAGTACACTACAGCTGACACTGCTGATCCTGCCACAGAGTTGTCTTGGGATGAAGAAGAGCAGCAGAAGCCGAAGCGGAAATGGAGGCGAACACGTTTCCTCTGCAGCCGACAGGTGCTGCCATATAAAAATAAAGGGTTCGCGCGCGGCAGCAACAGTAACAGCCATTGTTTTATAGCGCGAGGGACCGGACACTTCCGATGCCGCGATCTGCACCTGGCGACGCTTCATCCGCCATGGATTGAAAATCGCAGAGATGCTGTCACGTTGTGGATCGAACTAATGGTGAGGCGTAGCTTTGGGACCCATGTAGGACACACTGATCGCTGCAGCGCCAAGAAAAGACGAACAGTGGGCTTACGTCGTAGACGAGTGCTCGACGATAAGGTCAAAAGCATATGCCTGCAGGTGGACTTGGGATCGAGGAGGTGCAGCTGTAACTGCGTCTGCTGCATGCAGCTTCAGCTTAATAAGCAAATGGCTGCATCCGCTGGAGCGAGAGCGAGGGCGAGATGGAAAGAAGGCGGTGGGGGTCCTCTCAGTCTCCCGTCCGAGTGCGATGCATATGCAGATGGATTCCGTGGGAAAAGGCAAGAAGGCGAGGGCCAAACGTACGTTAGGTACATCAGCTACGATAGGGACATCACTATATATCTTCTTGAAGCACCCGGCTCACATTGAAGATTGAAAAGCATAATAAAGAATCACAATGTTATCATATGTCAAATTCGAATTAGATATTTAACCTATATTTTAGAAATAATATTTTCTTTTATAATTATTTTATAAATAATATTATTTGACATTTGACCTAAATTTGTTAACGGCAAACTGAATAATAATAAATTTAATTAAATAAATAAAGTGAAATAATATTTTGAATATTGTAATATCTTATCAAAATTGATTATCTCACCTGAATCAAGGTAATGTTTATTTCCAAATAACAAAAAAATATGAACAAAAAAAGTAATGTGTTAATAAAAGATATATGATTCATAAATCAAACATAAAATGCATTCATGTACCAAATAGAGTGTCTTAGTGAAAAAAAATATGGAGAAAAAAAATTAATTTACCAAGAGAAGAGGATGCAATCGCAATGGATCATCACCACTATTCGTTGTTCGTGAGCAATCACTTGATTAAGTTGATCTCAGACTATTATATAGTGAGATGAGCTGACTTAGAGATAGGTAACTTTGTGATTTTAATTATTTTTAATTTTATTTTTGTGTAAATAAAAAGTTAGACCGGCCCAATGGCATGAATTCGATGGGCCAATCGGTTAGATTCAAATTTTGATTGACTTTGATCGGGTCAACACAGTCAAATTGGTGCCCTAATTTAAGTGGAAATATGGACCGTTTTTTCTCTTGGACACCGCTCCGACCAATGTTAATAACTTTTTAGTCCGATCTGATCGATCGGGTCGAATCTTACATCAATGTTAATAATTTTAGTCTAAATTGAAAGTAACATGTATAAAGTAAATTACAAAAAAATATTAAATAATAATATATTTATCACACGTCAATTTAAAACTCTTAATTTTAATTTATATTATAAGGAAAACCACATTATTGGAAATTTTAATTCTGCCTTTCAAATTTTCATTTTCTTTTTGCGGATTTATATCTTTACTCGATCATTTCTCTTTTCTTCCATCATAAATAAGTTTGATATATGGATTTCGTATAATTCTGTTTGCCATTGAACATCCTGCTTATCTACAAAACTTTTCCCTTATATTTTTTGTATTTAATTTTTAACCTTGTGTTATTAAAAAAAAGTCGGCTGCACAGCCTAGCATAGCATAATCCATGAACTCGACAGTTATTAGATACAGGCAACAACCAAAAATACATTTGTACACCTCTAAATCCAACAAGGTTGGTTGTCAATTTATTCTAAAATCAATGCAAAATTGCAAGTAAAACAAACCCACCTTCTCTCTCCACTAGTTGAAAGAGAGGATGAGAGGAGAGGTGATCCCAATAAGAGGGAGAGTGGGACGGGGCAGCAGCCAGAGATGGACTTCCGGCCGTGTCCAGGTTATACCCGGGTCGGTCGTTTGATCGTGCATCGGGCTGGGCACGGCTCGAAATCTTGCCATGCCGGGTCGTAGCACTTCAGTCGACCCAGCACAGTTTCGGTCCGACCCGGCCGGATAGGTTAGGTCGGGTCGGTTCGCCCATTTTTTTCTTTTTGCCATATGTATTAAATTAGGAAAATATAAAATATAAAATGGGTCATATTTTTTACCCTAAGATTTAGATTAATAAAAATAACAAAAAATTTAAAATTATAATATATGATATTATGATTATCATATGTATAAAAAAGTATTTTTATATATAATATAGTTATAAACTTTATGATATATGATTAAATATATGTATAACATAATTATAAAATTATTAATATATGATTAACTATTTTATCTATATAATAAAAAATTATAAAAAATAAAAAATCATGTTCGCTAGGCCGGGCTCAAGCCGGTCCGTGCCCAACATACTATTGGGCAGCCCGACACAGTTTGGCCCGAGTCCGGCCACGTGGTCGTGGCCGGGCCAGGCTGACCCAGCCAAAATCCATGCGGTCTTCATGGATTTCCATCTCTAACAGTAGCTCACCACCAATAGTAAGGCACTATTCATTATATATGTTTTATAATATAATATCTCAAAAAATAATAAATATGTCAATAGTAGGGCACTATTTATTATTTTTATTTTAAATATAAAAAAATAATAAAGATGTCACCATAGATTCAAAATAATATATAAATATAAATAATGATAAATACTAATATAATTTTAAAAATAGCAAATATATTTACATATCAAACTACAATAATATAATTAAAAGTTTAATTTAAAATAAAAATAATTAGAAATAAGTTTTATTTAATTTTTATATATTAAATTATAATTTATAAATTCATACATTTCAAATTTAACTATCACTATCATCTTAATCTAGAAAGATGAGGATATTATTTTTAAGAAAATTTAATTAGTGACTTTTTATATTCAAATTTTCATATTTAATAAATATAAACCATAAATATTATTTCTTAAAAGAATGAGTTGTAGTAATATTTACATAATAGATGATAAACATCTTAGTCAAATCTTAGAAGTGTGACAAAACTGGTAAATCCTTTAACAATAATATATATTCTTATCAGTGCTTCGGTAAATGCTTCGGTGTGAATGACTGAATGCCAATAACAACAATGTTATATATTATTCATGCCTCAATCCTATAGCTTAAGTAAGTGATCAACCACAAGTATTCATCTTGTATCAACTTACATATCTTCTAAAATAACATTCATATATTTTATTATACATAATCAAATCTGATGAATCCAATTTTATATGAGCATAGACTTAAACAAATTGGCAATAAAAGTTTGTGACCTTATTTCATTGGTTATCAGGAAAATCAACATTTAGCTTAAGCTTTATTTTGATTCTTTATTATACTAGACTAACTGATATTGATTATATGATTTATATAAATTAATAGATAGATCATGTTTTTGTACTTTCAATTTTCTATAAAATTACACTTCTTAAGGTTTGCCTCATAAAATTTCTAAAATTTATATCATTCAGGACTGATTATGATAATTTTAACAAATAAGATTATGCTCTTTTCTAGATGTCATCCTGCCAAACTGGGTGATAATTTATAACTTTGACTATACATAACCTATCCAAGTGATTCCAATTTTATATGATGAATCCTAATAACTGTGTGCTATATTAAATTTAATAATGAATTTACAAAATCGGATAATAATTGCAATAGATAGAACGATAGAACTCTAAAAATGAACACCAAACTTTTCCTTTAGAATTCTGAATGACCTAATTCCAAAGCACCGCAAAACTAGACTATGTATTGTACAACATAAATTAATTTTAATTTATTACTCACCATAATTTATCCCAAAAAAATTATCATGATCATAGACATCTTAATATTTTTTTCATGCCACTAAACACCGAGAAATACCACTTATTCTACTCATAACTTTCTTTACATGTGTTTTTGAGGTGGTCCAAATGGATTAGAAGTTAGAACCTTCATTCATACAAGTTGTTGGCATATAAAATTTCTAATTATTAATTATGTACAGAATTTATAACATAATTATTAATTAGGCCCATTATTGTTCTTGGACAGCAAGCCATATACCTGCCTAAAGGGTACCCTAAAACCTTTTACCCACCTACTCCCTCACTCACCTCAACACAGCCGGCAGCTCACTCATTTTTCCTCTTTCCACACTTGTTTTCTGATGGACCAAGGAGATAAGAGGAGGCGGAGAGCTAATGCAAGAGGAAAAGGGCAAGGAGGAGCTACAACAAAAGAGGAAAAAAGAGACAAAAGGGAAAGCAGAGAGGATTACGGCTAAATGCTAATCAAGGTATGAGGGATCTAAATCTCTAATTTCATGTAACACCTGGAAATGTTTCAAATAAAAAATTAATTTTTATAATTAAAATAACTCCAAAAATTTAGGATTTGTTAAAGAAAGTTAAAGTTTGAAAATAAATAAAAGTATAGTTAGAGGATGGATAAAAGAAGAGGAAAAAATAAAATAATAAAAGTTTGAATAAGAATAAAAAAATTATTAGATAAGAGATAGGAAATGATAATTTCTAGTTAGATTAGGAATTGAAATTATAATAAGATTAGGGATTCAAAATTGAATTGGAATCCAACCATAAGTTTAGAATATAAAGGACTTTTAATGAGAGTTAATATAAGAGTTTTATGTCCAAAAATTACCTAAAAGATAAAGTGGTATTACATTATTATTTTATTTCAAAAAATAAAATATAAGAATAATATTTATTTATTTGATTAAAAAAATCCAAGAATAATTATGATTAGGAGAGATAGAATAAAGAAAATATAGTTAGAAAAGGGTTCGCGATAAAAGCTTCTTGTAGTATTGAATTAGGACTCCTAAGAGAGTTGAAATTAGGAGTTTTAAAGATACAAATATTTTGCAAATATAATAATAATAATTTATTATTTAAAATCCAAAAATAAAAATAAATGATATCAATTCATTGTTTAAAACTAAAATTTTGTGAAAAATAAAAGATAAATTATGGATAACAAGTATGATTAAAAGTTCTAGTTAGATTATAACTTGGGGGACTTTTATTTATAAATAAAATTCCAAATCCCTCTTTCAGGACATCTTTCTCTTTTTCTCCACTTCAGTTTTTTTCATCCATCTTTGGGCTACATCCTTCTCCCTCCACAGTGTGCATGTGTGGCTGAAATTTTAGACCATTTCTTCGCGGCACATCTCTCTGTCAAAGAACGTCGAAGTCATCGTCGGAAAACAAGCGTGATCACTAGAAAACTTACCTAAACTTTCACGTTCCTGGTAGTTTTGCCTGGATAGGTACGTACATATTTTGAGTTAAACTTTTAGTGTGTTTTCTTAATAGAATAATGAAGTTAAAGAAAGATTAAAATATATTTTATGTTCTCCTATGAACCATGAATAAGTTCCATAAGGTAGTTCTTCAAGATCATGTCATTTTGGTACTCAAAATCTTGGCTAAAGTTGCACTTGAGTTTTGCATTGACAATATTTTTTTGACGCATTTTTGCCAATAATGAACCTGACCGAGATTCGATGTAAACTTGGCCTAATTTTCATATAAGTCGGCGCAGGTTCCGTTCTAGAGTTTGAATAAAATTTTTCAGGTTTCAGCCTAGACCGCGTCGGTCATAAATTTGGCCCGAGTTTCGAAGTATAATAAGGAAAGAATCATTCGACGTTTTGGCCAATGTTCAGTCACGACGATCCGGTCCAGTTTTCGAGAAACCCTGCCCTTAGAAAAGTAGGAAGAAGAAACATGTGTCACCCGGATCGAGCTTATTACGCTCGGTCTGAGTTTCAAGGCAACTCGACCCAGGTTTGACCTTACCCGACGCGAGTTCATATGATTTTCTAGATATTGTTATTCCATGATTTGATTTGATGCTCAATGATAATTTTATTCTTATTATGAACATGTTTAATTGCAATCTCCAAACATAGTTATAGGTAACAAGGTAAAAGCTGTAAAATGCAAGAAACCATGTGTACTGATTGCCCAAGATTACAAGCTGTAAAATGGGTATTTAAGTACACCGCTTCAGGAATAGCGTATATTCCTTACAAGTATACAAGGATACAAGTTTATAAGTATGGATCATAAATAAACATGACATAAAAACTACATGAAAGTGCCGTGGCTACACTTAATAAAAGTTATAGAGCTGGCCTAAGTCTTTACGCATGTGTATGTAAAGTAAAAGACGTACTGCAACATACCAAGAAAAGAAAGAACAAGATCATGAATAAGAATATGACAAGTATAAGAATAAGTGCAAGTATAAGAACAAGTACAAGTACAAGTATAACAACATGACCAAGTACAATTATACGAGTAAGAAGTAAGTATGAAAAAAAAGAAATATAAAGAAGTTAAGTAAAAGAAATTTCATATTGATTTCAATCTTACTATGAAATTATTAAAATTTAAAATGCTTCTTTATGCAAGAAATCCATGCGCAAAATACAGGCCCAGGAGCTGATCTTGGGTGATCCCCCTCACTTTGTGAACAATTTTCACTACTTTTCACTTTTAGCTTGGCTTGTCCATGTCCATAGAACGAAATCCCCTAAGAGGCTAGTTTACCAAATATACTAAGTCGAATCAAGTAATAAAGAGTAAGTAAGAGTTGTTGATCCCACAAGAACTAGTGACTTACTTACCTTTTAACCTTAGTTAATTAATTGGAAGAAAATAGATTTGTGTTTTAAACTAAAATTGAATTAAAAATGAAGTCAATCTCAAATATTCGAACCCTTAAGTGATGAGAGAGAAAATTAAAATGCAGACCTTTAATCCCACCTTATCTATTAATTAATAATAAATCTTCTTTAGAATTCAAGTGATGGAAAGATCGCCAAAAGTATAGGTTTCAGTTAGTACAACCTAACTACCCTAAATTAAGAAAAGATAAAAGTAGCTAAATAAGTCAACTTCGATCTACCTTAATTAAGATGCTTTTAGATGCAAATCTATGTTATTAATTACTAAAACCAATTAATTAATAATTCACAATTAACAGTCTCAAATCATATGACTGAAAAATGACCTCAAGACCCAAGCCCGGCCCGAGTTCAAAGTGTCGACCCATCTCGATTTTGCCTTGCTACTCTCGCCAGGCAACCCAGCTTGAGTCCGCATGTCACGGCCTGAGTTGACAAAGGACCTAGCCTGGGTTGATCAAACTCAGGTCGTGTTCAATATAAAATGATTTTGATGAAGTTTATATCAAGTATCATGCACAAGATTCACATGTAATTATTGCTAAGAAGCTAATAATAAACATGTAAATATATCTGGCTATAACAAAAGTATTAAGAAAAGGCCATGATTCAATTCACATAATTCTAAATTCATAACAAAAAGTAAGAGAAATTGAGGTTCAAGATTGGTCTTCCCTTAACAATGAAATTACTCCATTATTCATTGACACTAAAATTTAAGAGAAAAGTATAATAAAATGATTAGAAATATTAAATCAAACTCCCAGGTAATAGACAAAGCCTCTATAACGAGCCTTGTCTGAGACTCCGCCAAAAACTAATGCTAGAAACCTTGGATTCTTTAATTCTCGATTGATTTGTAGTGGCACGCAATAGCAATTATTTCCTCATTTTTCGTGTGATTAGGGCTTCAAACTCCAAGATTGTTTCCTCTATGTGTTTGTGATACATCCATATTTATAGTTATGACGTCCTCCTAAGGTTTCGACTTGATTTCAGGGCTTTAATATGAGTGAAAGTCTCCCATCCTGATATGGTAACCTGGCCTAGGTGAGGGACAACCCTGTTCGGGTGTGGGTTATCGGGCCGAGTTCGGGTCGAACTCAGTTTATGCAACTAGCTTGGCCCGGGAATGAACTGACCTACCTGGAGATCTTGTATAAAGTTGTGAACCATGCCATTTTTGCTCTGATTTTTGCGCTCTTGCGATCTAATCATTTCGCACCTCCAAAATGATCATCTTGAGAAGAAAAAAAACCATCCAGTTGATAGCTTCTAACTCAAAATACTTTATGAAAATAAATAACAAAATAGATGTATGGAACGATAAAAAATATGAAAAATATCCTAAATGATGCTTGTAAAACATGCATAAAAATGCATGCATAACTTCTATTAAGCAATCATATCAATTTGTATTATCTTGCGTACTGAGCATCATTGCTAAAATTCTATTTCCCTGTGTTTGAACCCCACATATAGTTGAACTAACAAGTAAGGATGGAGGCATGCGGCAAAGTTCGTGATAATGTAAAGTATACATGGATCAAAGTCATTAGATTCTTTAATATAAATTTATTTGAAAGTTATTTAACATTTGGAGGACTACTATGAAAGAAATTTATAAAGGTGATTTGCTTCCACACTCTATTAAAGAATAGTTTAATATTATTTTTGTTTCCTCATTCTATGTAAGAAAGGCCCAAAGAAGATATTGTAGATAACATGACCCAAATAAGTCTAATTTTCATGTGATAGGAGGGTGAAATTTTGGGGTATTACATTTCAGCTTAATGATGTCTTGTATGATTGAATTAAGGTTTTTTAGCAATCATGTTGATTATTAAATCTAGGAGGTTAGGGAGATATGCATTGATATTTCTTCCTCATTTTGCTCAAAACATGGAACGAATCTCATCATTTGTAATCTCATAGGTCATTGCATGGAGGTCACAATTGTGATGTGCTTCAGTGCCACTATTACATTATGATAACATGGCATAAAAGTTAGGACATGATTTTCTCATATCCTAGTCACGACTGTTACAACTCATAACGAGGCATGACACGATGGGATTATAAGGCATAATGTTTATGGTGTGAATTTGCGCTCATGTCACGATCGTAGCATGTTTGTATGACTTGACAAGATTAATGGGCGTGAGAAAATGATCATATCTTATTTTACTCATTTTATACGTAATTTGGATACTACTTCTGCCACCTTTTTGCTTGAGAATGCTGTCTAATTTAAATATATGTGCACGTCAATTAATTGACAACTTTGAATTAGTCTACAATGGCTTAACAACCTTTTGAAATTTGAATTTCAGGGTTGGAAAAGGTGGAAATAAAGGGGAGACAGGAAGACTTTGAGAGAAGTGATTGGACTGGGGGCGAGCGGCGAAGGGTTGGAGAAGAACCGGAGATCAAAGACAAAGGTTTTAGAAGAAAAGAATGAAGACAACTTTGATCATTTTTCTTATGTTGATGTTTGACTAAAAACATTTGTTCCTATGTGGTGTATTTGCATAATTGTTATGGTTTGATTCCTATTTTTCCATCTTCTTAGGCACCTGCTTAATTATGTTGCACACTGAATTGTGAACGGTTTTGATGCATTTTGAAATTTCATGTGATTGACATATCGACTCTACTTATTCTATCTAGTTCGACAAAAAGGGTAGATTACATTTTGAATCATTTGCAATATTATTCTTTTGACTATTCCTTTAAGCTCTAAAGAGGCCGGTCCATTTGATCACGTGATGTGAGAGTCCACAATGTTGGCACTTGTTTGAGAATGGATTCTCATGCTAGATTAGGATTCGATCACATGATACAAAAGATCGAGAGTTCAACTCTTATATGATCAGAACCGAGAGATCGGTTGACCATTGAATTCTAGTCCACTTACATTCAGCTTAGTCTATATCATTCATAGAGAGATTGATGGATGATAAAAAAAGGTAGATTGCATTCCACGTTAAGTATCGAGAGATCACTTACCTCTCAATGGGAGTCATATCAACAGTAGTAACCAATTCATCGTGGGGAGCTTTCTATTCATCCGAGTTCCTACTCTATTAATTGCCTTTTACTTATTCCTCCTTATTTATAGTTGTGACAATTTGAGATACATTAGTTGAGAATTAGTTTAAGTCAATGGGTTACGAGACTCGTGGTTTCTACTCAACCTATGTACTTGCAGAAGTGTAGACTCTAGAGTATCTTTTAATTTGAATGACATTTAGCCGGTGTAAGAAATCGCAACTTCTAAAGTCTGCATCAGGCTCCATTGCCGGGGACTTAGATTTTTCTTTATGATCATATCTCTTATTCAAACTATTCCCTTTGCATCATTTTATAAGTTTTCTTAATTTCCTTTCTGTTCCTTGCAGAATCTTTTATGCCTAAGGCTAATCACGCAACTGCTTGAACTAGACCTTGAGATTGAGCGAATGTTTAAAAGGAGAGTGTGTGAATACAAAATTCAGACGTCACTAGCTAAAGAAACTAGTGACACTCAACTCTCTAAATTTGATCTGAATTATGATACTGAAGCACAAATGATAGCTGAACAACAACCTCTGGTCCCCTCCCTTGAAGAGCTCTATACCCCCACTACAGATGGAGTAAGTTATTTTTAAAACATTTGAAGAAGTCATCTTTGATTTCAACTATTCAACAAAATCAATTTGGAGGAACTCATGAAGAGGATCCAAATCAACATTTGAAGAATTTCTTAGAAATCTGTGAGATGACAAAACCACATGGAATCTCGCAGAAGTTCTCAAATTAAGGGCATTCCTCTTGTTTAGTTGAGTTTAATTTGGAGGGAAAAGAAGGGGAAAGGAAGGGTATAACAACCTTGCACTTGTATAGGATATTATTTGCTTTGGACCTCGGCCCGTATGATTTTATTAAAATGTGTCCTATCAAGTCAAGGCTATGCTTTCATATATACTCAGCATTTCTCCCGTGACTTGTGCATGAGACTAATCCTAGGCATGCCTCATACACTCTTTCCTCCTTATGGGACTCAACGTCCTCGTTGAGTGATCGCACCCCATCATGCACAAAGACTCATGCGGAATGGTTCTGATATTGTCACACCTCACTCCGTGACTAAGTTCTAATCCCAACTATTACATTCCTTAATTATGTTTAGCAATTCTATAAATAAAATTAGCAAAACCTCCTCCTTTACTTATCTTGTGTTATTTTCCAATACATACAATAGATGCATATATGTACCCATCAAAGTTTAATAAAAAGGTTATAAGACATCACATTCGCACATTATCGTTATTGTTTCACAAACCATTTCACATATAATACCCCATAGGATCAAATTTTATACAACCTTACAAAAGTTTCTCACAACCTTAACTACAACATCTAGAATTATCTATTACATGTATATCTTTTAAAAATGAAAGTGGAGAGAAAGTAAAAGTGCTCCAACAGCTCGACCTCTTCTATATGCATCAAAGCCAAGCTTCGAGTCGACTTAACTCGAGAACTTAGAGTTATCTGAAAAATTCAACAAGGGTAATGTGAGCAACAATACGAGTGCATATAACAATTAAATAATCATATTTCTTTCATCTGAGAAAATGTTTAAAGCATAACTACTATCACATAACATTTCAAATCATATGAACTTTTACATAAATACAAATTATTCAAGATATCATCATATTCATAGTTAAACTCCACACATGTGTCATTGCACATACTCATCATGGGTCAATACGTATCCCTCTATGATCATGTGTCATACAGTTAATCAGAGCTTCATAATCAAGAGTATCAGATACGCAGAGCAAATCATGGGTCTATACGTAACCCTCTATGATTGTGTGTCATACAGTTAAGCAGGGCTTCACAATCAAGAGTCTCAGATATGCATAGCAAATCACGGGTCAATACGTATCCCAATCATGATTATGTGTCACCCCAATCATGATTCTCAAATACGCGGAGCAATCATTGGTCAATACGTGCACGCAGAGCAGCTCCCAAAGGGCAAAGACACCCGATATACGCCCCAAAAACTTCATGTATATCGAATGCGGTCCCAAAGACCTTTTTCAAACAGCATGGCTAATGAACACATGGAGTTTAAAAATATCAAAATACACATGTCATAATCTCATATCATTATTAACTAAAACTTATTTTCACTTCACAAGCATTGTTCCCTGAAAATATTTTTGTATAAGATGTTACTCCATCTCATATGAAATCCTTGAAACATATCATAAATACTTTTCATAGCTCAAAATATGTTTCAATAATAACAATAATAATCTTTTCTTGAGGTAATACCATAAATAAAAAACTAAAATATAACATTTTGCTATGTTGTAAATTTACCCACTCACCTTGTGCTTTATGTTTTCAAAGAGGTTTACTAGATTTTCCTCCTTTCACTTGTAGCTTGTTGGTTTCCTACAAGTAATGATGCTATTTTATTTTCTAATTACTAATAATAACAATATGCAATGCATGCTCATGCATGAACACTTATTCTCCTTAAAATGCATATAATCCCTTCTAATACTAATGTGTAATTTCAGGTGTTTATGTTCATATGCTACTTCACAATCCCAACTATTCAATTTTCCAGAGTTTAACTAGGTGCTATCTTAGGATTTCAGACTGAGTACTTGTCAATGAATAATTCATAACTTCTTAACCACAAAGACAAATCTCATGATTATGAATAAATTAGAAATTACACTTACTAAGGTTTCCATCCCCCAAATATCATTAACTAAGTCCAAGTGAGTAATTCAAAACATCCCAGGAAATCTGACCTAGGATTTATGTCCTGACAGACTGTGTGTCACTGAATAATTAATTTATATCTTTAACAATACTTATTCATTTGACAGGATACTAATTTTCCTAGAATCTAGATGTCAGTAGTGTTTAGGCATAAAAATTGTAGAATTTAACTCCTTGTATGACCTTATAACAAAAATAGTTAATTAGGGCCGTAATCTGTCCATGTCCTGGAATCTCACAGAAGCCTCACTATGAAATGAAAAATTTATTTATCCCAAAATACAAGTCCAAATAGGATGATTCCACTTCTCAGTAAACTCTTAGAATGTCCAATGAATCATATCCAAATTCCAAATCCTAATTCATTATATTCGAACCGTGCCCTAATTCACAAGTTGAACCTGTATCAGACTCGGGACAGAATGAGTAACCAGCGAAGTTAAGTACATAACTTTCTCTATAAAATTATTTTTTAGATGATTACAGAGGTCATGGAAAGATAACTTCGAATAAATTCATCATAAAAAATTGAATAATTTATTGTTTGGTAATCATGAAGGAAAGATCCTCTAAATCAGAACAATTTTCGGATCGAAACCTCACCTTGAACAACCTATGTTGTCGATTTTCCCCAGGTCGCTTCGCTCGAGTTCTTCCTCTGAAAATTTTTGGTCCGTCAAAGGATAGAGTAAGTTGTTTATATATTATTTTCAGAATTTTAGGACATCATATGGCGGTTTGGAAAAAATATCCATCTAAGCAGTTGTTCACCTGTCTGCTTCAGCTGCTTAGAACTTATGATGACCAATCATATTTTTTTGTCATAACTAAGTGTTTTAACCCTAATTAAGCTTACTTAATCCTATTTAAACTTATATATTATAATACTTAGAAATTTTATAATTTATTTCTATTAAACTTATGTAATTACTTTTGTAAAATTTATCGACAGTTAAGTAGTCACTATGCTCTATTCGGAATATTAATTACTATATACAAATATCACTAAATGAACATCCAAACTAACTTAATATATTAATTAAATACATGATTATGCAGAAATGACGTTTGTAGAGTACGTCCGTGACAGATACCATATGTAACACTCTTGCACTTACGTACGATATTGTCCGCTTTGGGCCTCTATCAAAATGTGTCCTATCAAGCACAAGGTCATGCTCCTATATATACCAACATCTCTGCCGTGACTTGTGCATGTGGGACTAATCCAAGGCATGCCTCATGCACAAAAAAATTGTACCATTTCTTGATTTGCGCATGTCATCCTTGTGTAGGGCCATGCTAATCTTCTTTGTTCGTTCCAATTTTATCGAATGTGCTACACAAGTGCAAGGATGTTACGTATGGCATCAGAATGACTTTGTGAATGGTGGGATGCAATCCTAAGGGGGGAAGGATGCATAAGGCATGCCTTGGATAAGTCCCACATGCATAAATCACGAGAGATATGTTGGGTATATATGGGATCATGGCCTTGGCCTGGCAGGACGCGTTTTGGTAAAATCGTGCAGGTCTAGGTCTAAGGCGGACAATATCCTATGCAAGTGCAAGGATATTACGATCTTTCAATTCATAAAAAGATATTGGAGACACGAATAGCTCAATAAGTTGCATCCTCTTCTACAGAACCAGGATGCCAGGACAACCAGAGCAAAATCCGAAGGAACAAGTATGATACTAAGAAGTGGAAGAGTGATTGAGAACATCAAGAGGTCGAGAGTAGAAGCTTTGAAACTCAAAGGCAAGGAAGTTGATATGCAAAGGGAAGAAGTTCCTCCAAATACCTAGCAAAAAAAAAAAAAAGAAAACAAATGACCCAAGACATCAAAAGTTCCTTCCAACTATTCTCTAAGGGTACCATTTCCTAAGGCTTGTAAAAAAAGTCAACAAGATCAACAATTCGGCAAATTCCTAAAGATCTTGAAGAACCTTTATATCAATGCACCTTTTGCGGAAACAATTCAAGAAATGTTGGCTCATGCCAACTTTCTCAAAGATATTGATGCATGCAAAATATAACATATATTTAATATTGCATTTAATCTTATTTCGAATAATTTTCTAATAGCATGCATCATTTTATGAGCTTATTTACATTAATTTTACAAAAATGAAAATCTACCCAAATGGTTGTATTTTATTAGTATAGGAAGCAAGAAAATTAAATTATGAAGCCAACAGAGAAAACCTGCTCAAATCGGAATTCAAACGGAGTCAGAAAGTGAAAAATAAGGAAGCTGCACAATGCTGAAATCGTAGTGTAAATGGCCAAGAAGGACGTTTCACGGGCCATGAAGATGGTCGTAAAACTCAGCAATGGGCCGTTAAAATGTATTTTTAAACGCCCAATAAGGTGCCCGAGACACGGACTGTGAAGAGGGTTTCACGGGGGTGAAATCCATGTTTTCTACAGTCTAAGGGCCGTGAAAAGCCTATCGCAGGCCATGAAAACCCATTTCTAACCCGATTCGGACACTATTTAAGCTGTTAAAACCATATTACAACCCGTGACGAAGCCCAAATTCGAGTTTTGGACGGATTTTTGGAAGAATTTCAAGTCCACAAGGATTCCTACTCATACTATATGATCCCAAGATGATTTGAAAACATATTATGGGTATGGGTCAAATTTGGGAGTTTGACAATGCCAAAATTTCATAATCAATTCAGATCCAAATTTTCCTTATTTTGCATAGAAAATATTTCCGTTTCATCTCCGATCACATGGAAACTCAAACCCCTATAAATATAGGCCAACCAGAGTTTTGAAGCAAAGAACGTGAGAGAATTTAGAAGGTTCATCGAAAAGATTTCTGTACGATTAACTCTAGAAAAGGGCTTTCATCAACGTTTCTAAGAGTATTCTCCGTTCTATTTTATGTTGGGATGATCTTATGCTTACTTGATAACTCTTTCTAGACTTATAATTTGGATCATTTAGTTTTATTTTCTATTTGCGATAATTGTAACAGTTTTAATAGATAAAGGCAAATTGTTAAACCTTATTTCATAATCAATTATAGTTTAATTTTCTTTCAAATATGCATACTATTATTAACGCTTTTTCAATGATTAATTGCCTTCTATAGTTAGCTATTATCCTTTTAGGACTAGTTACTTTTGATTGCATGATTTCTGTGAAATTGATTATTGACCTTTAAGTCTAAGTATTGCATGTCACAACTCGTAAGATCCTTGTCGGAATATTAGTTGTGCGGTCTATTAATCATTACCATGATATGGGTGATAATAGTTTAGAGACTACATTTTAATGCATCTTAATCTCAGGTTTGATTAGATTTGACCCATGATGGAGTAGTCTTAATCAAATTCGAATTAAGATAAGTTGATTGATCCTAGACGGGAATCAATAATTTGAGTAGAATGTAATTCATCGTTAGAAACTAACTTGTAATATTTGGTTAATCCAGTTTGTCTATAATTTCTTTTATCATCCTAAGCCTTAGAGATCAGTAGATTAGATTAGATTAATTTAGTTTTAGTCTTTACTTTTCTGCAATTTTATTTTTGCACATTTTTCACCCAAACCATGTTGTCTCATATTAACTTTTGAAATTAGTTTAGTTAAGTTAATTCCACATGTGTTCAACACTCTACTCTTACACTTTATTACTTGAGCGACTAGTGCACTTGCTAACATTTAATTATTACAATTCTCGCATCAAGTTTTTGACGCCGTTGCCGGAGAATTATTCTTTACTTACTACGCTTATTTTAAGCTACTTTGAGAATTTACTTTTCTGTTGCTTTCACTTATTCTTTTAGTTGTGTAAAGTTTTCTTGTTACATCTTTTGTACACAACTTGATTATCACACGCATATCATCATATCCTCAATGGCAAAAAAAAATGACTATCAATCAACAAATTGAGGAAAATCAAGTTGTTGTCCAACATGATAAAGTTCACACCGAAGCTTCATCAAGTAACAACAACAGAAAGATACCTCAACAATCTTCATATGAAGGCTTCTCTTTGGACCCAAAGGCCATCATCACAAGCAAGTCGAATCCCCTGCTGAAATAACTCTCCAAGCAATCATATCAAATAAAAAATTTGGAGAATCAACTTTTAAATTTGCGACATCAAAGTAAGGAAACACAAGAGGATGTCACATCACTTCTTAATTCAAAGCCTTCAGCTGAGCTGAAAGTTGATATCAAAGGGATGATGGGTCGACTTATTACAACAATTGAAAGAAAACTACAAGCGCAAGACCTACATATTTAAAACTTGGTAGTCCAATTGACTCAAATTCAGAAACAAATCGAAGTGGATGATTCGATTCGATTATTTGACACAGAACTCAAGCTCGATGCCTTGAAAGCAAAGTTACATGCATTAGAGAGTCAAGTTGCAAAATTGACTTCTCTAATTTCTCATACACCAAAGAAAATCGATGAGAGCCCGACGATCATCATATGCCCATGCCACCATCAAGATTCATATCAAAGAAGAGGGCATCCAAGAAAAAAGACTTCAGCTAGGACAACGACTATGCATTGTCATATCAAGGAGATGACTAAATACATCTTCGAAGTTGGACAAGTTCGAAGGAGGAGTTGGCCTTCAGAATTCCTCACTACTCAAACTGCATCTCCACCACTAACACTACCACCATCAATATTGGCTACCACATCTTCACAAATTCAAAAGTTACCAAGGAGAGAAAGAACATCACTGCCTTCAATAAGGACATCTCCGACTATTCAAAGAAATGAAGAGGCACACATCACCGACGCCGAAGACTCCAACTATATTAGTCCAGTGGCGACCCAAAAATCATTCAACTATTCATGTTAATCAACAACACAACTCCCAACTTCAATATAAGAATGTTGTTGTACTTGAAGAACCTCCACCATCGGACGATGGCACACATGTGGAGACATTGAGCATCATCCACCACTACACGTCTTGAGTCTCGCCAAATCGAATGTTCACGATCACATCAAATGAATCCCGGTGAGATTGTTCCTTAAGTGCAAATTCATTTGTTTATTCTAATTGTCTTATATCAGTCTCGGCATAACACATGTATCAAAGTTAAGCTAAAGATATTAAACTAGAACTATTATCTTACCTTTATCTCTTAGTTTGGATTTTTAATTTTTCATTTGATAAGATTAGTTTTTTTTTCTTCTTTACTTAATTTAGTTTCTAAACTTCTTTATTTTATCTTTATTAGTTGTTTTTATTTTTATTTTGAACTAATTATCCAACATTGCAGGGCCAATGTTTTTGTTTAAAAAAAAGGAAAAGATGAATATCATGGGCCGTTATCACTACTTCACGGGCATTATCTTTAAACTCACGGGTCATGTCTGACAATTTACGAACATATTAATGATTTTTTTTTAAATTTATAGGTCATCACTGGTTGTTACCAGACTCTCACGGGTCTTACAAAGAGTTCGCATATCATCATCCAAATTTCACGGGTCATTATCCATGTTTTATGGGTCATTCAGAAGGTTTATCAAATATATCACGGATCGTGAGCATATGATCACGGGTCTCACAGTAAGCGTTGATCCATCCACATGCTCGATCACGGGTCATTAGTAGGTATTTACGGGTCTACCTGCGGTCATTTCACATCATTTTTCTTTCATCATGAGTCGTGATTATCTAGTAACGAGTCTCACAGTGGCCTCAATCCCGACCTTCGCATATTTCACGAGTAGGCTTCAAATTGTCACACATTGATCGTCACAACCATTACAAATGTATCACACCTCGTAAGTTAGACTACCAACATGACCTGAAGATTTTTTTTGCTCGATTCATGACCCACTCAATATTTCACGTAGCGTGACCCTTTTTCAAGATCGTGATAACTTACTCACGGGTTGTGAGAGACCTTAGATCTCAACAAAACACACCGGTCAAAATTCTTTCACAGCCCCCTCTGTTTACTTATTTTATATGCAGGTCCGTGACACCGCTTCTTCACGCACAATCAACCAAATAGCACCGGCGATCCAATCATCTTCTCCGACCATCAGACTGACCGTGATGTCCACCGGCGTTCCCTCACAGAGGTGTCATCCCTGATCTTTGGCACCGCACAGTCCGACTTCGCCTCGTCTCGCCATCCACCGCCATGAGCTTGATCTCCGACGAAGGCCAGTGCACCACCTTCTTCAACCAACAACCCTGTGCAATGACGAGCAGAGACAGTGGCCTCTGCCCCTCGACTTCACCATTAATTCTGGCAAGAGCTCGGGGGAGCATTGTGCTCACAAAAACAAAGAATCAAGTGACAACCACAGACGATCTCTCTTACCGATGTTTGGAATACAACAAAGACAGCTTCGCGATTTTTGTCAAATGTCAGCAATCGCACAACAAAGAGCAACAAAGATCACAGAACATGGTCGTTACAAGTAGATCACGGCCTGTGATTACATTGAAGAACATTCACGCTCAGCTCGACCCAGGCATCACACGTCGTTAAATAGAGTTCACGAACTACCTTCACAAATCACAAGGCATTAAAAAGCTATCATGGGTCTCCCAGTAGGTCTGTCCACTCTCACAGGGTTCATTATAGGCCATTAGATAGATTTCACGAGTCTCGTAGACGGCTCCCGAGAAGCACACAATAGTTTTTAAGGGCCGTTATTACACTTTCAGGGGCCGTTATTACACTTTCATGTCTTAAGATTACCTTTTGCCGGACTCACGCCCTGTGAGAAAGCTTTCATGGCCCTCTCTATGTTTGTTATTTATATGCATGTCCATGACGCTGCTCTTTCACGCCCCTCCGCCCAGCAGGCAATGACACTTTGTCCTCCGCCTACGACCTTCTAGCAGCATGACCTCAAACCAGCGGTAAGGACCCGGTGATCTACTTCACACTGGCAGCAACATCACGACATCGCCAATCGCCAGCGACCTCTTCGACCCCGATGGCTTCCTTTGTGATGACAGCTTCACTTTGTTCATTCGGCAAGAGGTTTTAGTGACCTTCTTTGACATCTTCGACGGCGGAACAACCACATTAGACTCCAACATCCCTACTGTCGTATTGTGATTCCCCTGGAGATCAGCAGCAATGATCATCCTCTGCATCTACGACGAGAATGTGCTGCCTCTCCGACTATCTCCCCTTCACGACAGACTACCTCCAGCAAGCTCCCACAGCAGCCACCCAATCAGATGCAATCGACACCTCTGCGAGTTATTTCAGCATGGCTGACCATCGTCTTTGGAGACTGTGTGCGACGACCGGCCACATCCACATACGAGCCTCGACATAACGGAAGAAGATGATGTTTTCATGACCATCAGTAAAAAGTAACGACCCGTGATTATAAGAGTTCAAAGTCGTTAAGTGAAGGTCACGACCAGTGGCAACAATTGACTTGATTTTCATACACATTGCAAGAGACATGAATAGCACATCACGAGGACCCTTACCTTTCTATCACGCCCCGTAACAAGATTCTCGCGGGCCATTACCCACCTTTCACGATCATTACCAGCACTTCTAAAACATGACATCCAACATGAAGGTCCCCGTTCGTCGCCACTGATGCACTGAAGAGCCATTTGCTGTTGAATAAGACTCCCCATCTCAAATTAGTTATCTTGAGGAGTAGCAGTGATGGCCCTCCCACGAGCCAATCACCATGGAGTTATTATTTTCAAAGTCCAAATGAAGGCCATTTACGAAGCCCGAAGGAGTTCAACGCCCTGCCTTCTGGAATTGAGCAACACATGCAATCTATTAAAGGCTATTCAACATCGTCCACTTCACTATACATATACATTGGCTTCTCTCTACGGCTTCGACATCCATCACATTGGGAAATATCAGGTTGTTTCTTTTCAATTCCTCCCTTTATGATTTCTTTATTATTCCTATGCTCCCTTTTCTGGGTTTGATTTTCAACACTGAGGACGGCGTTGAGTTCAAGCTTGGGGGAGTTTGCATTTTCATGCATCATGTCTATCATCTTCTATTGCATTACATGCATACATTCTTATCATGTTTTATCTGTTATTTGCTTACTTCATTTGCATCATCTCAAAAATCTATAGAAATTAAAAACTTTTACGTCATTCTTTCTCGTGTCTTAATATTTTCTTATTTTCAAACATTATTCAAGGACATCCTGCTAATTAACGAAATTCGAAACACTATTATTTTATCTTTTATCATCTTAGTATTGGGTATTTGAAATGTGAATGTTGCTAAGTAGAATTATGAATATTTGGACGACAAATTCTTGTTCATGCTCTTTTTATTTTTCTTTATTCTTGATAATAATTGCCTCTTTGTTGAACATTTAAGTGTTTATTGAGCTTATAGTAAAATAAATAAACATGCAAAAAGATAAAAGATGGTTAGTTGAACCCCAACAAAAAAGGTACATAATGTTATCCGGAACCTTGTTGTGTCCGGGTGATTAGATCCGTAGGGGATTTTAGCCTAGCAATCTAAGGGCAACTGCTTTGGGATCTATCGGTCAAAAGTCCGTTACATAGACCTCCTTTGCAACATGGAGAAGCACATAACTACCAAATTAACAAAAGAAAAAAAAAGTGAATGAAAATATCAAAAGTTTTAAAGTGAAGAAATTTTAAAGCGAAAATACATAAGCTCAGTATGCACTTATATTTTCAACATTGAGACTCTTATTTGATAGACTATGTTTTCTTGTGTGAGTTGAACTTGGATGAGTTCAAATATGTCTAATATTCAGAAATACTACAAGGCTGGGTCATTGGAATGAAAGAAAGATATTTTGGTGATCGATGTATAAAATCTAGTGCTAAGAAAAATAGTTGACTAACAGGGTGGAAGCGATGATTGACCTTCTTGGTTGAAGCTTTTTCTTGAGCATTGCTTGAGGACAAACAAATATCTAAGCTTGGGAGAGTTTGATGCATGCAAAATATAACATATGTTCAGTATTGCATTTAATCTTATTTCGAATCATTTTCTAATAGCATGCACCATTTTATGAACTTATTTACATTAATTTTACAAAAACAAAAATCTATCCAGTTGTATTTATTTTCTAGTAAGTAAGAAAATTGAATTATGAAGTCAACGGAGAAAACCACACTCAAATCGGAATTCAAACGGAGTTAGAATGTAAAAAATAAGAAAGCTGCACAATGCTAAAATCGCAGTGTAATGGGCCGTGAAGGACGTTTCACGGGCCGTGAAGACGGCCGTATAAATCAGGAAAACCCATTTCTAACCCGATTCGGACACTGTTTAAGCCCTTAAAATCATATTCAGCCCGTGACGAAGTCAGATTCGAGTTTTGGAAGAATTTCAAGTTCACAAAGATTTCCTACTCATAATATATGATCCCAAAATGATTTGAAAACATATTATGGGACAAATTTTGGAGTTTGACAAGGTCTAGAATCAATTCAGATCCATTTTTTTCTTATTTTACATAGAAAATATTTCTGTTTCTTCTCTGACCACATGAAAACTCAAACCCCTATAAATATAGGCCTTCTACAGCTAGAAGAGACGATGCTAGGGCCTGCAACTAGAGTTTTGAAGCCAAGAATGAGAGAGAATTCAAAAGGCGCACTGAAAAGTTTTTTGTACGATTGACTCTAGAAGAGGACCGGACAGCAATTCATCGGCGTTCCTGAGAGTATTTTATGTTCTACTTTATGTTGGCATGATCTTATGCTTACGTGATACATCTTTCTAGCCTTAGTAATTTGGATCTTAGTTTTATTTTCTGTTTGAGACAATTGAAATAGTTTTAATAGATAAAGGCAAACTATTAAACCTTATTCGTAATCTATTATAGTTTAATTTTCTTTCGAATATGCATACTATTATTAATGCTTTTTCAATGATTAATTGCCTTCTATAGTTAGTTATTATCCTTATAGGAGTAGTTACTTTTTATTGCCTTCTAAGTATTGCATGTCACAACTCGTAAGATCCTTGTCGGAATGTTAGTTGTGCGGTCTATTAATCATTACCATGATATGGGTTATAATAGTTTAGAGACTACATTTTACTGCATCTTTATCTCATGTTTGATTAGATTATGATCCATGACGGAGTAGTCTTAATCTAATTTGAATTAAGATAGGTTGAGTGATCCTAGATGGGAATCAATAATTTGAGTAGACTCTAATCCATCGTTAGAAACTAACTTGTAATATTTGATCAAACCAGTTTATCTATAATTTCTTTTATCATCCTAAGCCCTAGATATCACTAGATTAGATTAGATTAATTTAGTTTTCGTCTTTACTTTTTTGCAATTTTATTTTTTGCACATCTTTCACCCAAACCATATTGTCTCATATTAGCCTTTGAAATTAGTTTAGTTAAATAAGTTAATTTCTCGTGGGTTCGAAACTCTACTCTTAATATTCTAACAAAGAATAAAAGAATTCAAGGGAAATAGTGGCACTAACAACCGAGGCAAGTGCTATTATTCAAAATAGATTACCTTCAAAATCGACACAAGAAGTTTTTCTATACCTTGCGAGATTGGAAATAGAAGGATTAGCTCTCTATGATTTAGGAGCTTCTATAAATGTTATTCCTCTTTCATTATGCATAAAACTTGAAGTAGGTGATATTAAGCCTACCAATATGTCTCTTCTCTGTGATTTAGGAGCTTCTGTAAATGTTATTCCTCTTTCATTATGCATAAAACTTAAAGTAGGTGATATTAAGCCTACCAATATGTCTCTTCAATTAACAGATCCATGTATTAAAATTCCTCAAGGAATCCTATAGGACGTACCTATTAAAGTATCAAACTTCTACATATCAGTTGACTTTTTGGTCCTAGATATGGACGAAGACAACAAAACTTCCATTCTTTTGGGAAGACCTTTCTTAGATATTGCAAGAGCAATGATAGATGTGAAACATGGTCGACTTACATTCCAAATTGGTGATGAAACTATTGAGTTCAGACTCAATCAAATTATGAATTGTTCAATTATGGAGGATTATCATTTTCAAACCGAACAAGTGGATCCTTTAATTCAAAAGGTCGCATCTGTTATTCAAATTATAGATCCGTTGGAAATATTCTTGAAGCACATGAATCATCATTGTGACATGAAGATGAAGCTCAAATTCTAACCAGTTATCTGGTATCCTCACAAGCCGAAACTTTCGACATCATTTAAGAAGCTCAACTCACCAAACTTGAGAAGGAGCTGAAATTGAGGAAATACACAAAACGTGAGCTTAAGAAACTTCCTTAGAATCTCATATATAAATTTCTGGGAGAGGAGTTCACTTATCTTCAAAAGCTGCTCTCAAAGCTAAATCATATATGCATGTCATAGGTTACAATCTTGATGATCTCAAAGGGATTAATCCCTCTATCTACATGCATCACATTCCTATGGGAAAAACTTTCGTCCAACAATTGAAGGGTAGAGAAGGCTTAACCCATCTATGAAAGAAGTTGTGAAGAAAGAAGTGCTCAAACTACTAGATGCATGCATTATATATCCAATTTTAGATAGTTAGTGGGTGAGTCCTATTTAGGTCGTGCCAAAGAAGGGTGGTATGACTATGATCAAGGTTGATTCAGATAAGTTCATTTCACACGAACTGTTATATGATGAAAAATGTACATTGATTTCAGAAAGTTGAATAAGACTACTAGGAGAGATAATTTTCCTCTCCCCTTTGCAAACCACTCTTATTTTTGTTACCTGGACGGATTCTTTGGATTTCTGCAAATTTCCATACATCCAGTTGATCAGGAGAAGACTACTTTTACATATCCATATGAAACTTTTGCTTATTGAAGAATGCCATTTTGACTATGTAATGCCCCAATATGTTTTCAAATATGTATGATGTATATTTTCTTTGACTTCATTACTTATGGATGATTTCATAGTCTATGGGACCTCATTTGATGATTGTTTAGACAACTTATGCAAAGTGCTACAGAGGTGTGTTGAAACTAATCTGATATTGAAATGGGAGAAATGTCATTTGATGGTGCAAGAAGAAGTAGTGCTAGGCCACATTATATTTGGCAAGGGCATTGAAGATGACAAAGCTAAAATAGAAGTAATGGAGAAGCTCCCTCAACGCTCTAATATTAAGGGGGTCAGAAGCTTTCTCAACCATGTAAGGTTTTATAGGCGATTCATCAAAGACTTTTCAATCATTGCAAGGTTCTTATCAAAAGAAGTAGATTTTGTATTTGATGAAGAATGTCTTAAGGCTTTCAACACATTGAAGAAAGCACTTGCATCGGCACCAATTATTTAGCCACCCGACTAGTCTTTGCCTTTTGAACTTATGTGTGACTGATGCACGAATAGATAATATTTAAATGCTAGCAAGCGCACTAGTCTCTCAAGTAATAAAGTGTAATAAGTAGAGTGTCGAACCCATGAGAAATTGGCTTACTTAACTAAACAAATTTCAAAGGCTAATAGGAGACAAAATGGTTTTCGGTAAAAGATGTGCAAAAAATAAAATTACAGAAAGTAAAGACTAAAACTAAATTAATCTAATCTAATGATGCATAGGGCTTAGGATGTTAAAAGAAATTATAGACAAACTGAATTGACCAAATATTGCAAGTTAGTTTCTAACGATGAGTTAGACATTACAACAAATTTGATTTATAATTATAAGCTATTTCGTGAATATATAAGCTCAAATATAGTGATTATAAGTTATTAGTCACGAATAAAATTGTGGCAATAACTCATGGATATTGATGGCGTTGCAACTGATCATTAGCCACAAAGATTATTTTTATAGCTACAAATATCGCAATAAACATAAATATTTATGTAAGTATTAAATATTAACAAATGTGGATAATGACATCATTCGTGGCAAATACTTCGATATTGACAACAAAAGTTTCGTGGGCGTTATTGATTAACTTTCATGGATAATTATATTTGTGGCTATTATCATATTTTGTTTCCACAAGCATATTATGGTTAATTAGATTTGTGGCTACACGGAGCGGCTCCTTATACTTGCATAGGATATGGTTTGCTTTGGGTCTTAGCCCACATGGTTTGACTCTGATATCATATATAACATCTTTGTACTTGCATAAGATATTGTCCTCTTTAAACCTCGGCCCGTATGATTTTACCAAAATACATCCTATCAAGTCAAGGTCATGTTCCCATATATACTCAATATCTCTCCTATGACTTGTGCATGTGAGATTAATCAAGGCATGTCTCATGTGTAGGATCCCAAAGGGCACTAAATGGGGAGGGGTGAATTGGTGTTAAAAACAAAAGTATTAATTTTACGAAAATCATCGCGAAAGCTTAAAATCGATTCACAAATCTTTAACTCAAAACAAATCAAATCATATCATAAGCATAATATGAGGGGAGAGAAAGAGAGAATTCAAACACAAGCACACGCGTGGTTGTTGATGAGGCTTGTCTACACTTTGGCCTACATCCCCGTCCCGACTTCTCAATTTCGAGACCGTCGAAGATTCCACTAAGCTCTTCCTTAATTCCAAATAGTGCAAGGAAGAACGCCCTTTACATCAACCACCTTTTCTCCGCTTCGAGAGGCAAGGCAACCTCTCCTCCTAAAAAGCTAATCTTTTCTCTCACTCAAGAGGTAAGATTTTGAATCTCTTTCACATAGGAGCTCTCGCAATCTTTTTGAAAATAATTTCTCTCTTTTACAATAACAAGCTCACAAGAAGAGAAGAGAGAAAGAAGAGAAAGCCAAAATGATAACTTCAAAAAAAGAATCTCCTTTTTTTATGACTTGAAGTTTTTCTTCAATGAATGGATGAGTGTCTTTGCTTCTGACTTTGGTACTCCTTTTATAGCCTTCAGTATATGAAAAATTCATCCTGAATTTATTCCACAAATTTCTCCTTCAAATTTGATTGTTACTATTCATTTGACTCGGAGGCCGGTCGACCGCACATCTGAACCAGTCGACCGGTCTATGTGACTTGTGCGATTTCTTTAGCTTCTACGCTTACTCGGTCTACCGATCCGTCGACCCGTATCATCTCAATGTCAACTAGAATAGGCTCAGTATACATCGGTCGTCCGACATCTCCTTTTTAGTCGATCGGTATAGTCTCGACCGGCCTTATTTACTTCGACCGGCAGGTTGACCGACCTGCACTATTTTGAGCATAACATTTTGCGTAGTTATCCAAATTAAATGATCTTAGATTTTATGGATAGATAACAGAATTCTCTACAACTTTGATATTCATCATTCATTCAGAATATGTTAAGAAGATCATAGTCAATTATTTAATTAAATTCAGTGCATAATTAAAGTTATCCCTTTTATTTAAACTTCTTCACCATTTCATTTTAATCTTTTGAGGTTTGTATCATCAAAATATAATTTTATATGGAATTAAAACTTTGCTCCAACATCATGCATGAAATTTAATTAATCCAAATGCTTCGAATTATTTCACTTGTTATTGACTTAGTTTAGCTGACTAACTCTTATCGAACCTCAAGTCAGAAAGTCAATCTCAATAATTATTATTCAAACAACTTAGGTGAATTTATTAATGTACTTTTATCAACAAAAAATATCATTGAGTTTTTATAAAAATCTTACATATCATTTATTGCAAATTTTAAAAATGTAACAAATACATAATATTGCATTCAACAATTAATTATGATTTTTTTGTGGCTAATATTCATGATAAAGAATATAATTTATTATGAAAACAAAAATTGTCATAATTACTTATATTATTTGTCACAAAATAGATCTTCATAACAATTACTCAACCATTATTGTCACGATATAAATTATTTGTGTCTACAAACTCATCAATACTTACAAAAATAATAATCGTGACTATAAGATATGATTATTATCACGAACTAACATATTGTAATTATTAATTTGTGCCTATAAATCAAATCTATTGTAGTGAGAGTCTACTCAAATTACTGATTTCTATCTAGGATCAATCAACCTATCTTAATTCAAATTAGATTAAGATTACTCCGTCATGAATCATAATCTAATCAAATCTGATATTAAGATACATTAAAATATAGTCTCTAAACTATTATCACACATACCATAGTAATGATTAATAGACCGCACAACTAATATTCTGACAAGGATCTTATGAGTTATGACATGAAATACTTGGAATTAAAAGTCAATAATCAATTTCACAGAAATCATGCAATCCAAAGTAATTACTCCTACAAGGATGATAACTAACTATAGAAGGTAATTAATCTCTAAAAAAGTATTAATAATAGCATGCATATATGGAAAAAAATTGAACTATAATCGATTATGAAATAAGGTTTAACAGTTTGTCTTTAACATTAAAACTATTACAATTATCTCAAACAAAAAATAAAACCATAATCCCAAACTACAGATGAAAAAAAAGTAGGAAAATAAATGTCTAGCTTCATTCCAAGATTAAATAGCACAGATAATACTCTTTGAGAATCACCGATGAACTGTCACTTGATTCTCGTCTAGAGGCAACCCAGCAAAAATCTTCTCAGCAATCCTTAAGAGTCTTCTCACATTCTTGGCTTCAAGGAATAGGTTGCAGGCCCTAACATGCTCTCTACAAGTGGTAGAAATGCTATATTTATAGGGATTCAAATTTTCATGTGATTGAAGAAGAAACAGAAACATTTTCTATGTGAAACAAGGAAAATTCGGATCTGAATTAGTTCTAAAATTTTGGACCATAATATGTTTCCAAATCATCTTGGGATCATATGGTATGAGTAGAAATCCTTATGTACATGAAATTCTTCTAAAAATTCATCCAAATCTCGAATCTGTAATCTGTCACGACCTGTTACGATGATTTAATGGCTTAAATAGTGTTTGCATCAGCTTAGGAATGGGGTGGTTTTTATGACCTGTTATATGCTTTTCACGGCCCTTACAGTGCATAAAACATGGATTTCATGGCCCGTGAAAGCTTGGTCATGGCTGTGACTCGGGGCAACTTTTTGGCTGAAAAATGCATTTTAACGGCTGAAATAGAGTTTCATGACCCGTGAAATGTTGTTCACGGCCCGTGATAGCCGACTTTCTGACTCCGTTTGAACTCAGATTTGAGCGTGGTTTTCTTCGTTGGCATCGTAATTCAATTTTCTTGCTTCCTAGACAATAAAATACATTGGGTATATTTTCATTTTTATAAAATTAATGTAAATAAGCCCATAAAATGATGCATGCTATTAGAAAATAATTTGAAATAAGATTAAATGCAATACTAAATATATGTTATATTTTGCATGCATTGACGCTGGCGATCAAGCTATTGGAGTTGTACTTGGGCAAAGAAAGGAATTCTTAGTGAAGCTCAAATCAATTATGCTACGACTGAGAAGAGTTGTTGGTTGTAGTGTTTGCAATTGATAAATTTAGGTCATACATGGTAGGAACAAAAGTTGTTGTATATACATATCACCAAGCAATTCAACAATTGATTTCTTAGAAGAATGCCAAGCCTAGACTTATAAGGTGGATTTTGTTACTCCAAGAATTTGATTTGGATGTTAAAGATAAGAAGGAGTAGAAAATCATCTCTCTCATCTTCAATAATTAAAAGAGGAAAATAATATTGATGGCAGTCAATTCATTCACGACTCCTTTCTGGATGACCATCTATTTTCAATCAAGATTGAGGAGCTTGCATGGTTTGCTAATTATTCTATTTACCTAACATATGGAATCTTACGACGGATCTTTCTTATCAACAGAAGAAAAAATTCTTTTCAGACATCAAACATTATTTCTAGGATGAGCCATTTCTCTTCAAAAAATGTATGGATGGTGTGTTCCATCGATGTGTCCTAGAAGAAGAACAAAATGCTATACTTGAAGAGTGTCATTCATCTCCCTATAGTGGCACCTTTGTCAAGTCTTGTGACAATTGTCAATGGACTGGAAATATTGGCCGAAGGAATGAAACACCTCAACAACCAACACTTGAAGATAAAATTTTTGATATTTGAGGAGTAGATTATATGAGTCTTTTTTCCAATTCATTTGTATATGAATTCATCCTCTTGGTTCAAAATGGACTGAAGCAATCCACACAGTTGCAATAGATTCCAAATTAGTCACTAAGCTGACATATCTTTCCAAAATTTGGAGTACCCAGATTGGTAATTAGTGATGGAGGTTCTCACTTTATAGAAAGAAGATTTGAAATTTTGCTGATCAAATATGGAGTCAAGCATCGTGTATCTATTGCATATCACCTGCAAAATAATGGACAAGTCGAAGTCTCAAATAAAGAAATTAAAATGATCTTGGAAAAGACGATTTTAGTAACCAAAAAAAATATTGGAGAAAAAAGATCAATGAAACACTATGGGCCTATCACACCGCATACAAGACTCTGATTGGCACAACTCCATTTCGGCTAATCTATGAAAAGCATTGTCATCTACCAAACAATCAAAATGGGCCTTTTTGTCGGAAATAAAGTATTCTGGGCAATCAAAATGCTCAATTATGACTTACAAGCTGCTACGGGAAGAAGACTCTTGCAGTTAAATGAATTAGACGAGTTTCAGCTAGATGCATACAACTCCCGCCTGCACAAGGAACGTGCGAAGAGGTAGCATGACAGTCGAATGTTATAGAGGAACTTTAAAGAAGGTGATCAAGTTCTATTATTCACGCCTACGACTCTTTCCAGGCAAGCTTCAAACTAGATGGTTATGACCTTTCGTCTTTAAGAAAGTCTATCCTCACGGAGCCTTTGACATCAGAAAAGGCAATTCAGAAACTTTTAAAGTCAATGGATATTGATTGAAATTGTATAATACAGGGGTAAAGAATTTTTATACCTACAACTAGTGCAACGAAGAGATAGTTGTTTAGTGGAGCCAACGACTTTAGTCAAAAGCGCTATTGACAGGCAACCCAATCCAATAAATTGTCATGCACCAAGTCAGCTCAAAGAGTGCATGAAACTAGATTTAGTTGGGAGTTCCAACGGAATCTAGGGATATATCTTCCTAACCGCCCACACACCTGCTTTATCAAACAACGTCGCTTTGAATTCCTTGACATTTTCTCTCTACACACGAACTGACTCGGCCATGATCTCGCTCCAAAACCTTGCCCAAAACCCTCATTTCTATCGACACTCTTTCGTTGACACAGAGTTCTATTTTCTATAAAAAAATCTGGCAAAAATGAAGCGTGCCCCAGACAAACATCGAAAGCTCTTTTGATGATCACCAACACCGTACTCGACTTGAAGAACTCGTGAAGCATCCAAGGTATGTATGCGGACAAGCTATAGTGAAGAACTACAACACATGTGAACTGACTCACAAGGTGGTACTCAACCAGATTCTTAGATGTTTTTACTTTTGAAACTCTTGGTCTTCTACATGATGTTTGGATTTGCTTAATCGGTCACATGAGATGCCTTTCTTCATGAAAAGATGGAATTTATATGATGAAATTGCAATAGAGTTCACCGGAACTGTGAAAGGCATATCTATTGACTGCAAGGGTGCAATAGACAACATCGACTTTCATTTGTTTAACAACAATTTTCAATTTGTTGACTACAAGCTCTCAAATCCGGTCATCTAATTTTCCAACTTTTGATGTTTGGTACCAACTTACGAGGATCCGAACTAATGATCCTCACCAACTTTTAGCTCACAAGCTAAAGAATCTTGTTTTCTGGTACTTGCATCTTCTCCTAACCAATACTGTCTTGGCTCGGCCATGTGACCCGTCTATGGATTTGGTTTCCAAGGATGAATTGTATATTATCTGGTGTCTCCTCACCAATACAGAGATTAATCTAGGAGCTTTCCTTTTGAGGAACATCCTCTGATAACCCATGTGAGAATGCACTCCTATTTTATTGGGTAACGCAATAGCTGAACACTATTTATTCCTTGGAGATGCGAGCATGTACCTGCACGAAAGCTGAATTTAGATTACTTGAAAGAAGGAGTGATTACCACTGTTGACAACAGGCGTTATTAGAAATAAATTGATTCTACAGTCCAATTACCATTACCAAATGCAAGAAGAATAGGAGTCCTGCAGGGGAAAGAATTGGTGGATGAATGATAATGTACAAGTCTTTTTTCCTATTGTAGGTCTGTCGCCAATTGTGTTTGAGCCATAGTCATCAAATTTGACAAATCAAATTGACCTGATCCTGGAAAAGGTAGTGACTAATAGAAGCAAGTGCTATATTCAAGCTCTCAAGGATCAACTCAACAACCTTGAGCAACATAGCTGCCAACAGAATTCAAAACATAAAAATTGCCAATGACTCTTTTTTCACCACCCTCAAGTCACTGACCGCATATTGGAGCTGATACCTTCTGATCCCTCTTCCTAGCATGATCAACACTAAGGAAAGTGTTGATTACAAGCTTGAGGGTACATTTCTATTCTTATTCTTTTTAGTTAATGTTATCTTTTTCGATGCCTGAAGTTTTTTTTCTGTTTCTCATGTCATCAGCTTACCTCAACATAAGTTTTCTTTTCTCCCTCATGAAATATTTTATGTACATAATGTCACCTAATATCCAAGAATAATAAATGCTCTAACTTCCCTATTAATTGTATGTTCTTGATTGTCATTCACGAGCTAGAAGGCAGCTAGAGAAAATAAGCTTATTCACACATATCTCAGATTGCTTGATTAACTCGAGCATCCCTCAATTAAAACAACTAGAACACTAAATAACTTTGGAATCTAATCATAATAGCTATGTCAATCCATGATAAACTTTTAAATCTCTTAGTCCTAATGATATCTAGTAATCAGCTGGGCACCCCTAAGCAATGAAATGAAAAAAAAAAAGAGTCAGTGAAGAATTGGAAGCCCCATCTTGGATTGAGTAGTTGTGAAGAGTATGCAAAATCTGAAAAGAGTCTGATGCATGTAATATGATGGGTCACTAGCTATAATTATTACTAAAAACACATATTTTCAAAACCATGCAAAATCCAAAAGAGTCTAATGCATGTAATATGCTCGTCCACTAGTTATAATTAAGAGCTTATGAGCATATTTTCTAACTGATCAGTTATCTTCAATCCAAGTTTGGGGAGTTCAAAGAGTTAATGAAACAAAGTAAAAAGGGGAAGGCACATGTATATGACTAAGATCATTAGAACTAAGGGTGGTTTTTAAAGTCAATCTCGATATGGTAAGGGGATTCAAACCCTTTCTTCCATGGTTGTTTCAGTGATTAGTTTTTTTTTAGAGATAAGCTGATAATTAATCCATGTAATTGATGCTTGAGGCAACCATGTGAAACGATCTTATTGTGTAATAGCTTTTCTCTCTTCATGTGGTCTTTACCTTAATTTTTTTAGCTTTTGCTTAAGGAAAATAAAAAATTCAAGTTTGGGGGAGTTTAATCATCTCTTATTTTACTCATTTTATACATAATCAGGATATTACTTATGTCAACTTTTTGCATGAGAATCCTATCTAATTTAAATATATGTGCACGTTAATTGAAAACTTTGAATTAGTCTACAATGGTTTAACAACCTTATGAAATTTGAATTTCAGGGGAGGAAAAGGTGGAATAAAGGGGAAGAAGAAAGACTTTGAGAGAAGGCGACTGGGCTAAGGGCGAGCGAAGAAGGGTTGGAGAAGAATCGAAGATCAAAAGACATAGCTTTTGGAAGAAAAGAATGAAGACAACTTTGATCGTTTTATTATGCTGATGTTTGGCTAAAAACATTTGTTCCTTTGTTGTGTAATTGTGTCACTGATGTGGTTTGATTCCTATTTTGCCATATTCTTAGACACCTAATTAATTATGTTGCACACTGAATTGTGAATGATTATGATGCATTTTGAGATTTTGATCGAGACTCCACTTGTTCTATATATCTTGTTCAAGAAAAAGGGTATATTACATTTTGAATCATTAACAATATTATTCTTTTGATTTTTTTCTTTAAACTCTAAAGAAGTTGAGAGGTCCATTGGATCACATTGCGAGGCGAGAGTCTGCAATATTGGCACTTGTTTGAGCATGGATGTTCATGATAGGATTAGGATTTGTATCACATGATAGAAAGAATGAGAAATAAACTCTTATATGATCAGAACCGAGAGATCGACTTATCATTGAATTCTAGTTCACTTACATTGGGCTTAGTCTCTATCATTCATAGAGAGATCGATGGATGATAGAAGAGGATGGATTGCATTCCATGTTAAGTATTGAGAGAGCGCTTACCTCTCAACAATTCATCACAATGGAGCTTTCTATTCATTTGAGTTCCTAGTCTATTAATTGCCTTTTACTTATTCCTCGTTAGTAATAGTTGTGACAATTTGAGATATATTAGTTTAGAATTAATCTAAGTCAACGAGATTATGACACTCATGGTTTCTACTCGACTTGTATACTTGCAAAAGTGTAAACTCTAGAGTATATTTTAATTTGAATGACATTTAGGCAGTGTGAGAAATCGCAACTTCTAAAGTCTGCATCAGAAAACCAACCCTCTATTACGACCGTTATGTTACAACCCTCTATAATGGGCTATGACAAATGATTTTGAAGATGTAAAAATGAGGCACTATATGCATCGATCTTGTTACAAGGTCATTATAGGGTCTCTAAGGCATTGTGATGGAGTCACGACATTATGGGGTTGTAACAAGTCATGACAAAGGTGTTTCATGGCCATGAAACCATGTCCATGGCCCCTGAAATTTGAAAATGGATGTCGTGTTGAATCTCTACGTACATATCATATTAATATAAACTAAGATCCTAGCGCTAATTTTCAAACCGTAGGAGACATATGTAGAAATAACTTTTTTGTTTGTTGTCTACGGGCAAACCATAGCAGGTTGTTAATATTCATAGCGCCTAATGGGAGATAGTAACATTCCAATGGGTTGAATCTCTAAATTGTATTTTAAGTTTATTCATTTTATTGGCACCCTAATTCAAATGTTAGTGTATCATTATGCAATTATGATAATTATTAGGAATATTATAATGATTAGGGATATTATAATGATTAATTGATGGGTTGTCCTCACTTAGGCATGAATTGTAAGGACAACCATAATTAATTGTTCAAGATGCAATATGTATTGATTGATTGATTGTATTATTGATTGTAATTAAAAGAATGATCGATGATGATACCTAGCTGATATTTTAAAAAAGACATGATGTCTGTCGCTATTTAGTCGTTGAGTCCAAAGGGAGATGAGGCCTATCACTATCTAGAGCTAAGTCTAAGATAGACGATAGCCGTCTCTACTTAGTATTGAATCTCAAAGGAACGATGCGTTCACCTTCAGTCTTGAGCTTAAAGTGGGGTAAGAAAATGACCTCGATGTGCTTCCCTTGATTCATCAATCAAGATAATAAGTTATCTTATGTAAAGATGAAAGATTAAGAAGATGAAGGAATTCATATGATATGACTAAGATGTATTAGTTTGGACCTAAGACATAGAAGTTAATCTTATGCATCACTAAGTAAAAATAAAGTAGGTCCATTGGCATGAGATGTATTGTGTTAAATATGTTAAAGTTAACTAGGATAAGCTCATAACATGTTACTAAGCTAATGTTTCCTATTATATGCTAAGCTTTATGTTGCCATAATGACACATGCCATATAGAATGCATGTAGATGATGTAGCTCATAGTAAGCATACCTTATAAATTATGTTATGATGTGAATTGCATATGCCCTTCACTATAAAATTCATGATATAGGATCATATTCTAACGGAAGAAATTTCTTGTACCCCATGAATTCGTGTGGGTGCATATAAGACATAAGCTTAGTAGTGGAGGCCTCATGACTACGATTGCACAAGTAGGAAATGGGCCAAGGGCCCAAGTTATCTTATGCTATCTTTTATATGATGTCAAACTCTTATATCGAATTGAGTATGTATGGCCTATGAGCCTTGAATTGTGAACTTTTATACGAACTCCTTATGTCCTTTATGTTATGTGAACCTTATATTGAATCTATGATGTTATAAGATCTTATGCGGACCATGAGCTAGTTTGATGTTGCCTTGGGTTTTTATATACAATCGAACTCTTTCACTATATTTTATGTTAATTATTTCCTATTATACAATGTTCTACTGCAATGTCATATGTAAGTGGGTTTTGAAGTGTCAAAGAAGAATTATGTAAATGCAGCGCCACCTAGAGTTCAACCTCAAAATTGTGGCTAAACTTGAGAGCGTTACAGATATAAGTCAGTTGCATGAGATAACACTAACTAAGTAAATAATTCATTAAATTATCTTAGGATTAACTAAGTTAGTTAACTAGTCCCTCTTTGGATTGAAGGGAGAGGGGGTTAGAACAGGGGAAGGGAAGGGAAATTTTATTCCCCTTGTTTGGATGGCTCTATTGAGAGTGAAGGGAAGAAAATGGAGGGGAATTTCCCCTCCATTTTTTCAACCCCAAATCGGAGGGGAGAGAGGGGAAATTACTTATGTTAAATTACTTATTTTCCCTCTTAAATAACACTATAAAAATATAATAAAAGGTATAATTGTCAACACACTTGTTTATTAACTTTTTCCCCTCCTTTCACCTTCTTCTCCCTTCCCAAATGAGGTTAACCCTTCTTCTTTTTACCCTCCCTCCTATTTCCCTTCCCTCTCTTTCTCCTCCCTTTCCCTTACTAAAATTCATCCAACATAGCCTAAATGAATCCGATGTTTCTCTAATAAAAATAAGCTTACAATTAACTCAAATTTACCTCGAGAAAATAATTAACTGAATTTTAATTCTTAAATAACTTAATTTCCCAAATAGGTTATAATAATATTATAATGTGATTAGAACTATATTAAAAAAGTAATCAACTTAATTAATTCCTAATAATCAGTTAGCTAATAAAAATATTAGGATTTTACATTCCCCCCCCCCCACCCCCCATTAAATAAAATTCATCTTTGAATTTTCGTAAGACCCACTTACTAACAATAATATGAAGATTCATTTGTTTACTCTATTATTCTGAGGAGGTAACTCGTCCTTGCAAATTAATTATGTTTTTTTCAACATTTCACATTAATTATGCCTTCTAGTTTTCCTACCCACAACTTTAGTTCCAAGCATAAAAAGTTGTTAACTTAAATTCCATAGAAAGTTCATCCATTATTAAACAATATAGCTATTATTTATATGACTTTTGAACAATAGCAGAGCATAATGAAGCCCAAAATTACATTTGACTACATTATTTTTCTATGTGTACATCTTGCTTTCGACAAAAAGTTAATTTCTTCTTCCAATCGTGATACACATGTTTGGTTTTAAAAAAATTAAATAATAAACATGAAAGTTATGAGTGAAAAATGAACTGAGAGAATTTTCAAAAGTTTTGGCAGGCCTATTGGTAATGGGTAAAATACAGACACTTGGATGATGGTATATTAAATAAGCTAAGAAATCACACATTATTATGTAGTCACATGTCATAAAACTATCCTTTCTTATCTATGCGAATAAAGGTGAGAGTGTGAGCATCAATAAGTTTAGAGAATATGATTATTTTTCTCTTGTTTGTTTGCAGCCAAGGTCCGAGTTCACAATTGAGGATTGTAAAGGCGTCTCTCCCAATCATTCTTTCGCTAAGCTCCCAAATCACACTCCGTGATATCGAACTCTATGGTTTCGCTCAAGCTCTTGAACGATGACCATAGGAGGTCTCATTTCAATACATCTTTCGATAAGATTTCTAAACAACTTTCTAAAGTTTTAAGATCGGTGACATATTAAAGTTTACAATGAAAAAATATTTATTGCCCATAGAAGTGTGACAATAGTAATTCATCAATTGCAATAAGTGAGATGTGATGGATAAGGACGGACTAAGTAAATCAATCATATGATGATACTCAAAGATGGTGAGAATTAATCAAGAATTATGCGATGATTCTGATCATATCGAATCATAGCAAATGAAGAATTCATAATGATTTCAAAAATATTAATAATTATTCACATCTAATAACGATGAGCTTGCTTTCCTTTCAGTTTTGGACATTAAAGGTAAGTCTTCATCTCCAATTTCTTTATTGAGTTGTTATTTCTCCTCATGTTCTCTTTATTTCTCTATGATTCCCTGAGAAGAAGATGAATATCATGATCAGTCAAGCAATGATCTGAGAGGTTAGCTAGTTGTTAGAGAGAAAGTGATAGTGCCTTCTAAGGCTTAGGTACCAACGGAGAATTTGGTACTGAAGTGGTTTTTACATTTATGGACAGACCAAGTTTAGAAAGTCCTTAGAGTTTTGAGAGAAAACTTTGAATCTTCAATTGCATTTTGATTTGAATCTCAGATCTTAAATACGAGAATGGATAGGTTGTAAAAGGATAAGAGTTTAAAGAGTAGTCCTATCTACATTTGAGTTATTCATATATTTTGTAATTTTTAGATCAAGTGGAAAATTATAAAACAACATCTACCTTTGATTTATGAGAAGTTAACTCATTTTTGTTGTAAATCGTATTTCGCTGATTTGAAGTTTATTAGGTCTAATATTCAAAACAATTTCTTTGTGGTTTGGCCCTAAATATACTACAATATGTCATATACTTGAAGCTCGAGTTGTATAATTTAGGCACATAATTTTAAAACTTGTTTGAAAAATGATTCAAGTAAGGATACTTGACTTTTTTCACATGCCCCCATTTGACAATTTTGTGTAGTTTGTATTTGTCTAAAAAAGTATCTTAAGAATCTTAAGCACTTGTCCTTGGAGATTCCAAAGAAATGTTGGTTCTAATTATATATTTTAACTCTTTTCGTAATATTTTACGACTACCAAGTTCTCATCCACAACTCAATAATTATCGCACATCAATGACCATGACAAAGTGAACCACACACCATGTTCTGTCACAACTATGATGCAAGCTATCATGGCCATGGAAGAAGCTGCATAGGGGATAACTTGTTTGTCACGCCTATGACTCGTGTCAGAATATTTTTTAAAAAGTTTATCCAAATTTCAATTTAAAGTCAATTTTCATCCCTCGACACACGAAAAAGCTATAAAAAAGACAAGATCCCTTGAGAAAGGATTCCCTGTGTGCATCAATTTTCCAATCCAAGGTAAAATCCCTAGAGCATTATTTTGAGAGAAAAAGTAGACTTTTGGAGAATTTACAATGAAGTTTTGTCAGAAAGAGAGGACGTGCTCAACTTTTCTTAGTTTGTTCATACATAGTTTCTTTCCTTCCTGAATATTGTAATTAGATTTGATGTTTCTTTTATTGATTTATGGCTCATCATATTCGAATTTCATTTGTAATCGAGTTGTTCTCATTATTATTTTATTTTGAATCATTAATTATATGTCTGTTCATCTTTCCTATGAGATCATAATTTATGATTACTATCTGAGAAGATGTAATCAATTTTATAATAGTTTCTAGCATTGAATTTATTTCATGCACGACACAATTAGAAAAATTGAAAGAGACCCAATTTGTGTAGTTATTAAAGTTGGGTTGCCTATGAAGAAATGTCATTATTTATAATCCTAGACTAGGTGACCCTAAACCCATATGTGCCCAATAGGTCTTCAGTTGATGTCTAGTAGATTTAAACAATTTTTTCTGCCAAATATAAAAGTTTAGGCACTAGGACTCTAAAGAGTTGGTCTAGATAATCTTCATAGTTTTGAAAAGTAGTTCGAGTTTGGTTCGAGTTTGGTTGAATGATTGACTTTCATCTTCAGCTTCAATCCTTTCATGCAAGGTTCTTTCTTCATGCTAGATAATGTTGTCAATATCTCGATCTAAATTTTAATATCTTACTATTTTCCAATCTTACAACCTCTTACCAATCTCGATCTTATCTTGAGTATCTTATGTGTAATATCTTAATATGCTCTTATCTTATCCAATCTTATACGATCTCATATAATTAATATAATAATTTAAATATATTTATAATAATAATAATTAATTTAGATAAAGTTTAATTTTTTTTGTTTTTAATATGTTTTGATGTAATTTATCTTATGAAGAGATAAAAAATGACTTAATGAGGAATAATTTAAGTTGTACATGCAGCAAATTTATCAAAAATTATTTATTATTTTAAAAAAAAATTCATTAATAGTTAAGATAAGATCATACAATCTTTGATCTGATCTTACGATCTTAGATCTTATGATTCCCCTCTAATCTTATGTAAGATCTCAATCTTAACAACCTTAATGCCAAATTTTAGGTTCTTCGTCACAAATAAAAACATGTTTTAAGTTCTGGATATAAATCTTCATGTATAGCTCCTATAACTAAATATGAAAAATAAGCTTAAAATAAGTATTATAATTTCGCATTCAGAAATTTTTCCTCTTGAGGTGTAATTTTAGAATCTTTAGGATCTCCATGTTATTTCAATAAATATTTCTTCATTGGCCTTTCTAAAAGTGTGAGTGTTGAAATCACTTGAAGTATTTGATTTTAATTTTTTTCTTCAATAACAAGGCAACTTTCTTCAAATTCTGGTTTCTACCTCTCTTTTAAGTAGTTTTCATCTTGCATCATGATAAGTTGACATCCTTCAATTGATATAGTCCCATATTGTCGGGTGTAGTTTCAGTTTCTAAACATGTAAGGTCACCTTCAAAAGTGCCCCCGGATAGTGTGGTTGGGGATATCTAAGAATTTTTAGCGATAGTTTACATATGGATCTTCATGCATGCATTTCCTAACATATAATTAGGATTACATTTAGATCCATTTTAATTAATTTGGTCATAGGATGAATCATTTTTAGTCTTTATTTGATTCATTCTTTTGTGTCAATGATCTACTATATTCTGGTAATATTTTGTGAAAAAAAACTACTTAGAAGAAGTGGAGGAAGGACTCAAAGAAGTATATAGAGGTACAATTTTGAGTTCCATGAACCATGACTAGAGAGTCATGCCTTTACACGATTTTTCTCACAAGTCATTACGCACCATTCATTCGTCATATGGATTTCACGAAAGTCACATGGAGAATCGGAGCAGTGTAATGACTAATGAGTCGTAATGTTTTATAATATCTTGTAACAATATTGTTCTGTGAAAATCACGCATTGTGAAACCAATATAGTGGTCGTCTCATAGTCACTATAAGAAAACATTGCGACCGTGACATATGTAAATCATGAATGGTGAATGGAACTATCACGATCAACGCATCATGATCTTGATTTCATGGGTCTTGAGTTTTATCCTTGACTATGAATTTATTAGTGATTGAGTCTTGATCACTAAGTCAAGGGCTGTAACTCGGCCAAGTTTTGAGTTTTACAAAAACAAATTTGTAGGATTTAGAAAATCATGAATTTATTTTAAAAAATCTTTTTTCTCATCCTAATTTTTTAAATTTTTTAATAATGATTTCCAATTATTTTTGTGATTTTCTTTTATTCACAAAAACTTTATGTATGCTTCAGTTCAAAAAATTTAAGTTGGACGATTTATGCAGCTATCGACCAAAAGGCTCCATTTTTCATATTAAAGCTAGAGCATTAAGACGCCTCATGAATTCATTTAATTTATCTATATTTTTATATTTTAAATTTTTTCTTCTACTTTTTATCTTATGTTTATTATAGTTAAAGCACCTAGAAAAACCTTATACAAAAATGAAGAATGTCAGTTATTTTCATCTCCATCTAACTTCTCTCAAATAATATTAATATAATTAAATAATATATTTAATGCTCGCCAAATTATGTACTCAATATGTGAATAATTGAAGTTTTATTGTATGGAGTTTTAAAAGAAGATTATTTGACTCTTGAAATTGTAAATTAATAATTGAAGCAAGGTAGAACTAAAGTTGGCATTCATTCCAAAAGCTTTTATTGTTATTTATGCATCACCATAACATAAGCAATAACTTCAATTTTTATAAAGATTCATTTTACTACATTTTATATTCAAGAAGCTTAATAGACCAAGCGAAATCATGCATTCATTGTCATGTAAAAGAAATAAGTCATGTCTTTGTAAAAGAAAAGAAATAAAATTATGCATTCATTGCTATGTATATTCATGATATCAATGGAGAACTTTAGGATAGGAATGTAAAACAATGTAACTGATAATTCACTACAAGATAAATGTCAAAGAACAACGCGAATTAGCGACGCCATACTACGCGATGCTAAATGGACGCCAATAACATCACAATAGTGTCGCCATTGGGTCGACAAATGCATATGCTAACTGTCTCTCTATGGCGTCAATTTAGCATCGCATTAGCACCAAAGAACGTCGACGCTAAATGAGGCATCATCACAAAGCTATTTCGGCGCTTATTATCACGCATGAAAATTAGAAAACACGCAGGAGATGGGAGCGTTGTGTTGGCGTCGCAAGCTTGCGACGCTAAGTTCACCACAACGACGACGCAATGATGATACTAAGTTGACGCTAAAGTAAGAGGTGATATTAACGCCAGCTTCTTGCGTTGTATTGGTGTCAACAGTTGCAACACTATATTAGCGTCGGAGGATTGCGACGCTAAGTAAACGTTATTTTGTGCTCTTTTGGCAATATATGTTATATATTGTATAGTATATTATAGAATACTATACAATACAATATACTATACTAAACTATATTATACACCATACTATACTATATTTTTCTATTATATAATATACAAAAATTAATATATCATGCTATACATACATTATACTCCAATACCCAAATTCCAAAATTGGGGGAATAGTGCTTCATCATTTTCCATGGGATTCAAATGGCATTTTTCGGAAATTCGACATTCAAATAATCGCAAAATTTGTACCTCCCGTGGACAACAGAAACATAAATTTTTCAGTATTTTTGGCAATTTTAGAAGGCCGGATGGCAGAGTTAAGAACCTAGAAAAAAGCTTTCGATAGTCGTCGATGTGAGTCTAGTGGGAATCGGTCGAAACAAAAATTACGGACTCGTAGATATTGACGCGAACTATCCACACGCACAAGAATTGCAGCGATCAGAGGTTGAAAGAAATTTAATAAAATGGGCAAAGTTTCGAAATAGAAATAGTCAGTTCTCCACGGTCCTCGCTCAGATTGCCACAAAAAAATAGGCATTTAGAAGGGCTCGAGATTGTGGGATGACGCAAACTTTTCATGTTTCATGTCTTTATCGTTTCCTCCGAATCTCAAGATACCTATTTTTCATAATTATAGAAATTACTCAAAACTTCCATCCCCCTAAAAAATTTAAAAATGTGTGTTCTCAAAAAATCGGACCCTTCGGGAGCACTCGGAATGGTCTCATTTAGTTGACATAAAATTGAGAAATACTAATTTTCTTAGAATTTTTATCCAAATTTAAAAAGAATATTCAAAATGGTCTATTTTGCTTCGTGCACTTAAAAAAATATTAGAAATTACATATGATTCTCAAATTTTTCAAAGGATGTTGATAAACATATACATATACATATATACATATACATACATATACATATACACATACATATACACATATATCGGAGTCGCTAATGTGCGGCGTTATCCGGCATACTTTATAATTATAATATGGTGCCACATTAGCGATGCAATAGTGTCGCATATTTGTCATCGCTAATGCGCGATCCGTGTGCTCGTCGCAGAACGTATCCTAATTGTCCTTTGTTTTAATTCATCTCTCAGACTCTTTTAATCATCGAAGAATGATATGTGCATCTCTTTTAATCCACTTTCTCCTTTTCCTCGTCACCGGATGATCACTAGCTAATCACATTAGGTTTTTATTCCATTTTCTATTCATTTCACCCATATTGAGCCTTCATTTGGCCAATTATGCATAAAATGCAATGGATTGTGATAACCAGATGACCATCCTCATTTTGTATTCAATTCCATGTACATAGAGGTTCTGAATTGCTAAAAACCATAAAGTTATCAATTCTATGTTAAGTTATCATTTTTTTAGCAAGTTATCATTCCAATGTGCAAAGTTATCATTTTACTAATTATCAATTCTATGCTTGTTGTTTTGGCCTTTCTAGCAGGGAAAAGGAGGGGGGCCACTTGCTTTTTGCTGTCCAAAAGCTGCTGGCACCTGCTGATATTTTCAGGACCAGGACACATGGCATAATCAGGGCATAATAGAACATTCTGATCTGCATCTAAGGGTGTAGAAGGGTCATATATAAGCTGTAAAACCTGGGAGAAGAGAGGAGAGTCTCCATTGCATGGTTTCTGGACCAGGAAGGAAGGAAGAGCTGAGAGGAAGGCTGCAACTCTGATTTCTGTCGAGATTATCATTCAGGATGTTTTGTATCAGTTTTTCCTTCTATTGTGTATCAATCTTTGTAATTATGAGGAGCTAAATACAGTCTCTCCTAGGATATGGTAGTAGTCTAATACATGTATGGATGGAGTGAACAACACTGATTTTTCCTCTCTGATATTGATACTGTTTTGATTCTGATATGATGCCTGATTTCTGATTTCTGAAATCTTGGAATGTTTGTCATTGAAAAACCCTAATTGTATCAGCAACTGAAAGGTTGATTTGTGTTTCTTAGGATCAAGTGTCATGCAGGAGGCTTGACAGTGAATTCTAGAAGGATGGGGCGAGCAGAACTTGTCTGGGACGAGAGGGCAGGTTCGGCGTGCACATGGCAGTTGCAGGATGCACACTTTCGCATTCTGGGACATTATCGTCCCAGGGCCAAAGCGGCCCGTCCCATTTGCTTACTATGATGAAAGAAGTCGCAAGACATCGTCGGTTGGCAAAATTCTCTAGCATAGAAGATTTTGGGACGACGACCATGGCAGAGTGGCAGTTACAACCACCTCGCACCCGACAGGCAACTGACGGGCGTGGTGCAGCCAAGGAGGATCCGTGCGTACCAGGCATGATCCGAGATGATCAGGCAGCATCGAGATGGAGGGAAAGCAATCCAAGGTAAGGGGGCTTCACTCAGGAAGTTGGATGCTGCATAGATGTCTTGGTGCGGACAGGTGCCATGAAGGGGCTCCTAGACAACTGGTGTATTTGAATTTCTAGGCAACAATTAGTTGACCCCTTTGTTGTATAAATACATGTGCTCATTCCCAGATTCAGGGAGTGAATGAATAAAAAGTCTTTTCCCTAACTTAAGAACATAAGTGTGTGTGTTCTAACATCCCTAAGAGGACTTAGAGCATTGGAGGCTGACTTGGGCACTTCGAAGAGGAAGGATCCCATTGGAGCAAAATTTTTATGCCCTATATAATTATGTTTTGATGATACAAACCTTGAAAAATTAGAGTTATGTTTAAAATGCTGAAAGAGTTTAAATAGAAATGAGTTGTTTCATACATTAAACTTTCGATTAATATTTGTTTATGTTCCCATGAGATTTACATTAATGGCTGAATATAAAAGTTATAAATAATTCTCTTATCTTTGTAGAGAATCAAATATCATCTCATTTGGATGTTGGTATGAAAAGTTAAGTATAAAAGAGTAAAGGTCAAAAATGTTTTATTTGAAATGGACAATTTTGTATACTGAACTTTGAATTAATATTTGACTATGATCTCATTCGATTTTGAATGAATGATGAATAACACAGTTGTAGAGAGTTCTGTTAGCTTTCCATAGAATAAAAAATTATATTATTTGAATAGCTATGCAAAATGTTATGCTTAAAATAGTGTAGGGCAATCGATCAGTCAGCGCGCATAATGCACTATAACAGTCATATTTTGGTCTCAAAATTAGGAAACAAGTCCCAATGGCTAAATGAAATTAAGAAGACTATAAAAGAGGAACCAAAGGTGTAGGAATTATCAAGACTTCTAAGGAAAAGTGGGAAGAACATTTGAGAAGTCCATTTGAGCTCCAAGTTGCAAATCTTTGAATTCTTTCTCTCTTACTCTTGTGTGAGGTTCCAAATTATAAAAGAGATATTGTTGAGTGTTCTTGTGATATTTTAATAGTTGTTTAGCTCCTGAGTGAAAAGAGGTTGTGTCTTAACTCTTAAGCGAAGAAAAGACAAGTGAAAGCCTAGGAGTGAAGGAAGTGTGCCTTACCTATTGAAAAGGAGAAAAGGCAAGAGTTGCAAAGGGTTTCTTCCTTGCCCCATTTGGAACGAAGGAAGGGTACTAGTGGAATCTCCGACGGTCTCGAGGTCAAGAAGTCGGAGGGATGTAGGTCAAGGTATGGTCGAACCTCATCAACAAATTGTCTTGCGTTCATGTGTTTATCTTTTTCTCTCCCTCTCCTTCCTACTTCATTATTCATATGATTTGATTACTATTGTGTTGGTTAAATATTAACGAATCGATTTTAAACTTCCGTAATAATTTTCGTTAAATCGATATTTTTTTTTTATTTTAACACCAATTCAACCCCTGGTGCCTTGGGATCCTACAGATGCGTCAAACTTCTAGGGAAGAAATAAGGGCGTGACACGTGGCTGCACTACGACAGGACGCGGACCTCATCCCCCTCCTCCTCGACAAATGGCATAGTCCGTCGACAACTCCCCTCCCCCTTGGCGTCGCCCACAGTGGCGTACGAGATGCCATTGTCGGAGTAGCAGAGGAAGTGCCAGAGTAGCGGAGTAGGGGGGGCGCGGCGGAGGTAGGGGCAACAAGCGACGAGGTCGAGTCCGACAAAGCAGATCACATTGAATGTATTTGAATTTAATGTAATTGAAAATTTAATGAAAATGTAATTATAATCTAATGGAAATGTATATGCAATTTAATGATTAGAAGAAAGCGTGGCCATTGAACTTGTGCAAGAAGATGTTGTTTCACATTGTATGAAGACATTGAACTTAGCGTCTCATTAGTGCCACATTGGCGTCGCAATATGTAGTGCCACACTAGCGCCAAATTGGCGTTGGTTGATTTAGTGATACATTGGTGTCAAAGTAGTGCCACATGTGATGGCTAGGAAAGCGATTTAGGGATTATTTTAGTGCCATATTAGCGCCCAAATAGTGTCTTCATATAGCGTCGACGTAGCAACGCAAGTCACCATTTTGCAACGACACTTTTAGCACCATAATAACATCGTAGTAGCGTCCACGTGTGACGCTAATAGCATCGTCCATTGTCCTGGTGCCATTGCAACGCTAATGGTAACTGATTCGAAGCGTCTCATCTGCATGGCGTCGTTGCGACGACAAAGGGTGGGTATTTTTTAGCCACAATTTAGTGCATCTTTAACGACACAATGGTTGTTTAGCTAATAGCCAGATTTCTTGTAGTGATTTATTGTAAAATATATTCGCTTTATTAGTGAAGAAGTTTAAGGAAGGAAAGAAAGAAAGAAAAGTGAACTCCTAAATTCATTGAAACATAATAATAATAATAATAATAATAATAATAATAATAATAATAATAATAATAATAATAATAATAATAATAATAATAATAATAATAAGAAGAAGAAGAAGAAGAAGAAGAAGATAAAATTGTTTATGCATGTGATCTTTCTTTTAAGAGTTTAAAGAGGGTGTAGGATCCCTTGGGTGAAACACTGTAACGCGTTGATTTGCGTCATTCATCTACATATTATTTTACATTTTCTTCTCTCTTCTCTTTCATACCCTCTCTCTTCTTTCTCGGGTGATGCTGTCGTTGATCGCCTCCTTGCGCAACCTTCTTCGAGCGTCATTGCTGCCACCCATCGCTGACCTCTATGAGCGCCCGTGCTCCCCTCACAAGCGTCGACCCCTTCCTCTAATCGTCGCCCCCATTCTCCCCTCTCAAGCGTCAGCCCCTTCCTCCAATCGCCGCCCCCGTCCTCCTTGTCTCGCCCCATCCGGGATCCATGCCATCATCATTGATTTAGATCCGCCCCCCCAATCGTCGAGCCCGCACGTCAAACCACATCCATCATTGCCGTCGTCGATCGTCAAGAGTCATCCGTAGTCATCCACCGCCATTCCTACTTGCATCAAGAGAGAGGACGCTGACCCCGCGCCGCTGACCACCACAAGCCCCATTTAATCTGGACAGTCTGCTGGATCTAATAGTTCGGATTTTGGCGTTGCACCATGTTTGAGATTTGAGTGTTGCACCGTGTTTCACTCAAAGTGTGTTACACCCCATTAATTACATCTATATATATTGATAAATTTTTAAAATAAAGAATGACAAATATTGAAGACGTGAAACTATTGTTAATATCACATTTAAATAAATAAACATTCTTTATAAAATCTTTTATAAATATATTTAATAAAAGATATTCATATGTTATTTAAATAGTGCCAAGATGTGTCCCCTAGTTAATTATATAGCTACACATACTTGCCATCCTAAACTGGAGACGTTTATTACTACCATATGTTATCTGCTTCATCCCAATCTTAAATCCAAATCTTGAAATCGTCATTGAGCCTACATCGAAACATAAACTACTTGGAAGCAAAATTCTTGAGAAAAGAAAATTCTAACGGTAACAAGGACGGAAAGAAAGCCTGTAATACGCATGAAGAGAGGAGGAAGAGATCACCACAGCCTCGCGTTATCTTAATGCATCCATCCTTGTACTCAATAACACTACTACTACTATTACTGCTCGTTGCTGACACTACTACTACTGAAACAACAATCTCATTCCAGGAAGGTCTCCATGATGTCCGAATAGATCCCTGCCTCGGAACCCCTGTACTCCATGGCCGCGTGCTGCTGCTGATCCAATGAGGACGCCGACGGCGAGGAGTTGGTCATCCTCGCGGGCATCGTGAAGCTCCTCTTGAACTTGCTGTTATCGGTCTTCCTGGCCTTGTTGGAGTGGCTCTCCAAGCTCAAGTAGTCCTCCGCGTTGCTGCCGCTGAGCGCGCCGCTGCTGTCCCCCCTGCTCGCGCGTCCCTGAAATCTGGAAGCCTCCGAGACCGCCTTCGACTCGTCAGCATTGCCGCCGGCCATCATCATCGGGTGCTGCTCCGCCGGTGGCCTGTTGCCCAGGCCTTCTGCGCCAAAGAGATGCTTCCCGTCCTCCGTCCTCCCGGTCAGCGCGGTGAAGAAGGACAAGCCGTTTGGCCACTTGAGGTCCGTCTCGTGCTCCGGCATCATCTCCTCCATCTGCTGCGATTCGGCGGAGTGCGGCGGCAGCAGAAAGTGGTGTGCGTCGTCCTTGTTGACGGGCAGCCCCATGCGCGCCGAGGGGTGGTAGGCATGAGGCGCGACCGGTGACGTGGATGGGAGCGAAGGGTGGTGGCTCCAGTTAAACAACGGAGGCGGCGGGCGGGTAGGCATTTGCTTCATGGGGGCGGACGTCATTGCAGAGCTGCTCCTGTTGGAGGAGAAGAGTTGGGAGAGGAAAAAACCCGACTGGTAGCCAAGCGATTCGAACATGTGCCTCATCCTTAGCACAAAGTGCAGGTCTTCAGGTATCTGATGGATGCATATTAACAATGCAAAGCATAGACAATTAGAATAATATCAGAAACAGTTCATTGTGATCCATAAATGGAGAACTGCAAAATGGAACTTATAATATGTACGCACAATCTTGCAGGAGCCGAGCTGTAGGAGTCCATGTCCGGCTTGAATCACTGCTATGGTCTGTTCAGCATAAAAGAGCAAAAAGTCAGGAAAGCAAGCAGGGGATTTAGTACAAACTACTGCATAGCGATCAATGAGAGGGGTTTTGCCTGAATGCCGGATGCAAATTGATCAGTCCATTCGGGTGGAAGCTGCAGCAAAAGAGACAAAGGCATATTAGGAGAATAAAGCTCAGTCGTATTTGGCAAATACCCACAGCCTTAATCACTTGTAATCATGGTTTTGAGAACAAATTAAAGTTACAGAGGCCTGGAGAAGGCATCAAGTCCGCCCCTCCCTTCTTTTACAGATGCATAGGTACAACCCTGTTGCAAAGGCTGCTGAGCATCTCTCACACAACATACACTCACACACTGGCAGTGTCAATAGTTACAATAACTGAATAAAATAAAAAGAAAGAAAGATGGAAAGAAAAGAATGGAGCAAGAAAGTAAGGAAAGCCAAGGCCAAAACAGTGAGAGAAGGTGTAGGGCACATACAGCATCAAAGGAGCTCTGCCAGTAGTTGGAGATGTTAGGTTCGCATTCAGAAGGTTCCTTGAAGACCCATTTGTGACACTTATCAGAGGCAACCTTACCCATCAATCTGTGCTCCACAATCAATCAATCAATCAATCCATTAGAAAGAATCCAGAGTTAACCCCAACCACAGCAAAAAAAAAAAGGAAGAAGAAGAAATAAACACAGCAGAAAAGAAAAGAATAGAATAGAATGTGATATCTATCCTAAGAGTAGCCTCTCCCCTCCTTTCTCGCTCTTTAGTCCCACCTTTTTTCCCAACACCCAACAACAAACAAGAGGTCACCAACACAAACATCCACTATCGCCATCCAGTCCACCACCAACCAAGCACAAAGCAGAGATCAAAAGAAGCCATAATAAAAGAGAGAAAAGGAAAGGAAAATTAAAAAAAGAAAGAAAGAAGATGAAGAATACAACTTGACGACATGGATGGAATTAAGAAGAGTCTCTTATGTTGCACCAGTCTCTGGTGTGTCTCCTTAAGACTGACTACTTGCTACCAGTGCTGGAACAGACGTAACAACAACACCTACCCAGTACCCACCCTTCTCCATAGTTATACAGTTGGATGGACATCTTGCTGAAGGCCTTCTTGACGGGGTCTTCGCCGTCCATGTCCTCCAAGCACTCCGCCACGCGGCTCCGGCAGAACCCGTCCTCCCACATCAACATCCTGATCATTCCAACAAGTTAAAAACAAAGTAGCACCACTGCTGGCGCTATTACTCGTTGCAGGATCAGGGCTCACATGACCGACCCATCCATATATATAGTGTTAACAAGTGTATTGTATCATATATAGTTTTACTCACAAGCTGCCGTTGTCGTCGCCCACCTTGCATCCATTACCTCCTCTACATCTTCTGCAGGAATTAATGACCAAAGTCACTGACAAATCAAGAAAAGTACCGACTGTTGAAGCACTATATACATCAAACGAGGGCGGAGAGGAAGAGAGATATGAAGAGCATACGGGCGAGGTCGGATGGTCCAGAAAACGGAGTAAGTCCAGTCCGAGTTAAGGCAGACGTTCCGGAGGGCCTCGTGGAGAGCCATCATCCCCACGGCCTCTTTGCTCCTGCTATCTGCTGCTGCTCCTGAGCCCACCATCCCTCCTTCCCTCTCTCTCTCTCTCTCTCTCTCTCTCTCCTCACTTTTTCTCTCTCCTTACGCCCTATCTCACTATATCTATTTCTATGTCTCCCCTCTGTGTTTCCTCGAGCGCTATAAAATCTCCCCTCTACAGTGTTGCTATCTTCATTCCGTCTCCTTTGTTATGGAGCTGCCTGACGCTTCCTTATCGAACAGTGGAACCAAACCCCACTTTCCCACGTTAGCGGCAGAACTAGCAGCAGCAGACTAGCAGAAGAAGCAGAAGAGGAAGAAGCAAGCAGTTGTTAACCAGTAGTAGTAGCAGTAGTGCAGGGGCCCTACTCCTCTTTTTGCTTTCTTCTCTATTGCGTCTCTCTCCAGCGCTCTCTTTGCAGCAGACGGGCTTGCATCCCTCAGCTTTCTCTACCTAATGGCCTGAAACTGGCCACCAGTGCTCAGTAGGAGAAAAGAAAAAGAGGTACCAGCAGCTGCATGTGTGTGCGTGAGAGAGAGAGAGAGGTGTGTGTGTGGCTATCGCCTCTTAGATTAATTAGAAAACTGTGAGCATGATGTGGGAGACTGGCGAGGGGGTTGTAGCTCTTTTCCGATTTCTTTTTGTAAGGTAATGTAATGCATGAATAAGTGGTCCTATGTGGACGCTGTAAGTACTCTCCTCTTTAACCCCCTCTCTCTCACTCTCTCTCTTTCTCTCTCCCCCTCTCTCTTTGGATTACTTTTACGGCAATTACCAAGCTACGCCCCCTCTACGTCAAAGAGGAAAAAGTTGTCACGCATTTCAATGTGACGAGCCCCTATTATATTGCTCTCAATCATATTCGTAAATATGCCCACTTGCTTCCTTGGCTACATTGAATTAGACAGAGTTTAGTTGAAATTATTATAAACTATTACTATTATGTTCTTACTTAATATCAATAATTTTCGTAGAAAAAAGAAGAAGAGTAAGAGCAGCTCAAATTTTCATTTTGTTTTCCGAAAGGGGAATTAATTAAGGAGCATGTAGATAGGTTATTTTCATCAATTATTTTAGTATAATATGGAGATGCGACAGGTCCATCGATAAATCCATATCAATCAGAATGACTTAAAGCTGTTAAATTTCGTGTTCGGAGGGTGGAGTTGAGGATCGAGAAAGGGGTGAAAGAAATGGCATCTCTGATCATATAATATTAATTAATATATGAAATCTATAAACAAATCCAACTTTTTAGTTATATATAAATTAATCTAACAAATCTATAAGCGCAGCAGCAGCAGCAGCTGCAGCTGCCGCCTAGTTAGAAGCTCGGCAATGCACGGCATGCCTTTATAAAATAATAGGGGGAGTCACGTGTGCACGTGCCGTGGCAGTGGGGCGGTGCCTCGTGAATCATAAACTAAGCAAAAGGGACGCAGGCGGAGGATTCTGTGGTTGAACAACGACCTGATCTCAGTAGCAAAAATCCAAAGGCAGCATGTCATGCATTCACAAAGACACACGGGGGAGAGAGAGAGAGAGAGGGAGGTAGGCGGAGAGAGAGAGGGGTTTGCAACTAGGATGACTGTTTTCTTTCTTCTAACAAACAATTACAACGGGGAGAGCTGAACAGTAGCCACATCAAATGCCACTGTTGCTGTTTAACAAGTGTTCGGACTCGGAGCTTTGAGCCTTTGAATGGAAGGAGAGAGAGAGAAGAGGGGAGAGAGAGAGAGAATTGCGGGGAGATGTGTCCTGTCCGGAGGACAGGCCCTCTACCGAAACAAATCTTTCCTTCACTCCCCCCCCCCCCCCCCCCCCCCCCACCACCATTGACCGGCCCACGCTCTCAAGTTCTCGACCTTCTTTCATCATCGTCATCTGCCTGCCTGTCTGCCCGCCTACCAGCTTTGGGGGCTTCAAGATCATAGGGGTCGGTCCTACTCTCATTTAATGCATCTAAACTACTAAATTTTCGTATGAAAAAAATTAACATTTTAACTTTAAGAGCATCATAATTTTGTTGCCATCAAACATATGATCAAAAGACTTTTACTTTCCATTTATTTATTTCTTTTTTCCTCTTCAATTCAATAGATCGCTTTAAGACGATAATTAAGAGAAAACCGATCTGATCGATGCAGATTGACACCGGCCAATCATATATGTGCTTCATCTTTTGGTTATTTAATTAAGCCAATAAATAGGCATTAGCTTCAATAGTTCTTCCTTTTATTATATTCGACGAGCCTTCGTGTCATCTATACAACTATTCATCTCCCTTTCGCAGTGTATACATCTCTCTAAAAAGAAAGTTCCTCCTCGAAAAGAAAGAAGAAAGTGCCTTATGTATTGACGAAAGCTCTATTGATGAAAGCTCCAAAGTGTTGGCGCTAGGTCAAATTTGTGATGCGAAAATAACAAGGGAAAAAAGATAAGGATTTGTGGTAATCAAAAAATTAAAGTTTTCTCAACTCAAAAGATAAAAATTATCTACTAAATAAGGATAAAATCAAAATCATATCCTGCGCGAGATTAAACTTTATCCTGCACGGGATTAAACTTGTTAACAACCAATTAACAATTTATCTATTTGTTAACAAATCACCTAATAATCTCGTTGCAACTCCATTATGATTCTTACTGAGCTCAATAGTGAATTTGTTGTCAATTAACAGCTTCACCTGTGGTGCGTCCTTCCCTAACAGTTTCTTGAGAACACGATTGAGCCACATTCCTTGACAAGCTACTTCTGCTACTGCTATATACTCTGCTTTGCATGATGAATGTGCTACCACTTTCTGTTTCTGTGATATATAGCTGATCAAGCTAGAGTCCAAAAAGAAAATGAACCCGTTGTTGCTCTTCATGTCATCTATGTCTTTGGCATGATCACTATCACTAAATCCCACCAACTTAGACTAAGCAATTTGTGACTTCCTGTACCGACAATCGTAGTTGATTGTTCCTGCCAAGTATTGAAGTATTTGTTTCGCAACTGCCCAGTGCTTGGTCGTAGGAGCCTCTATGTACCTACTCACAATCCTGACTAAATAGGCTAGATCAAGTCATGTATTTACAAGATAATGCAAACTTCCAACCAAGCTATGATACCTTGTTGCATTCATAGGCTCACCTTCTCCCCTCTCATTGAGCTTCAGTCGATTCTCCATTGGAGTGTGACACAAGTTACACTCAGCCAACCCTACTTTTTCTAATATCTTAACAGTAAATGTACTTTAACAAATGGTAATCTCACCTTTCTTTTGGTAGACTTCAACTTCCAAGTAGTAGCTGAGCAAACCAATATCACTCATGCTGTGGATTTTTCTTTCATTTTATCCATGAATACCTCAATGTCTTCCTTGCTAGGCTCGGTGATGATGAGATCATCGACATACACTCTGGTCTGAGCCACGTCTGTACACGGCCTGCTCTAGTGGATTCTTCATGTATCCCACCCCAAGTAGCTTCTTGTCGAGCTTGGCATTCCAAGCTCGTGGTGCCTGCTGCAATCCGTATAGAGCCTTCTTCAACTTTAACACCTTATCATGATTTTTCTCGTCGACAAAACCAGGAGGTTGCTACACATACACATCTTCTGCTAATTCTCCGTTCACCTGCCAGCCACCGTGAGCAGTTAGTGCGAGCAGGAGTCACACAGTCTCCATTCATGCCACTGGCGCAAATACTTCGACGAAGTCTACACTTTGATGTCGTGCATACCCCTTTGCGATAAGATGAGCTTTGTATTTGACAATGTTTCCTATTGGGACCTTTTTCACTTTGAAGATCCACTTTAGGCCAATCGTCTTTGTGTCCTAGTGGGCGTGTAGTAGACTCCCATGTCTTGTTGTCATGAATAGATTCCATTTCGGCCTCCATTGCTTTTCGCCGTGCGTGTTCGTCTAGATCATCTTCTACACTTGATGGTTCCTCAATTGCAAGTAGACACAGGTTGTTGTAGTCATACTTAGTGATCTCTTCAGTAGTGTGGAGGATATCTTGCAACATTCGATATCTCTTTTGTGCTCCCTCGTGCCATCAGTTGGTGGTGCCACGAAGCCGACTGCTGGCGCAGATGGAGATGGCCCTGGTGTAGATGGAGATTGTGGTTGCAGAGGAGTTCCATCATCACGAGCCACTTCACCCTTGACCACAATAAAGTATTTGGCATAGAAAGAGGCTGGTGGAGTAGCATTGGCATTCTCCTCGCTCCTTCCACGCGCGGTGTTCCTCGAATACCACATCATGTGCAACATGCAACTTCTTGGCCACTAGATCATAAAACCCTATAGCATTTTGTTCCTCGTTCATACCCGAGAAACACCATGGGTTCGGACCTATCTGCAAGCTTGTTGATGTCGGGGCTGATGCACTTGATGTGGGCGACACATCCGAGTGTTCGAAAGTGCTAGACATTAGTCCTTCGATTGTACTAGGCTCGTACGACGTCTTACCCTCCAAACTTTTGGTTGGTGCACGGTTGAGAATGTAGATGGTTGTCATCACTACTTCGCCCCTATTTCGCCACTCGACGATGCCATTTTACTGTGGCGAATATGACATGGTGGTGAGATGCTTGATGCCATTCTCATTGCAATAGGCTTGGAATTCCAGGGAATTAAATTCACCCCTCAGTCAGATATGAAAGCCTTGAGCCTCCCACCGTGCTTTATCTTGGCCAGTGCCTTCATGTGCTTAAATGCCTTGAAAGCTTCATCTTTTGTTGCAAGCAACTCTACCCACATGAAACAAGAACGATCGTCACATGAAGTAGCTTTTACCACCTGGAGTGCTTGTCTTGATCGGTGCACAAAGGTCGTCGTGAAACAGATCCAGACTTTGTTCGCCACGATGCCCTACAACCTGCGAGAATGGGATGCATTGCTGCTTGCCCAATGTGCACCCATCACAAAATTCTTCCACCCTTTCGATCAGCCTTCCACCATGTGCTTCAATCCCAGTTCTCAAAGAGCTCGAAAATTGAGGTGGTTGTATCGTGCGTGCCACAGCCACACCTGATCATTGATTTTTGCCACAAGACACACTGACGCGCTACAACATGAATCTTCAAAAAATACAGTCGATTGTGGGTGCGTGGAGTGCGGAACAATAGCGTGTGCTCACTGTCAAATACATTGTAGAATCCATCCTCCAACTTGATTTTACACACCCCCCCCCCCCCCACCCCCTTCTTCCAACTATCCAAGACTCACAATATTGCTCTTAATTTTGGTATATAATACACTCCAGTGAGTACCTTGTGTCTGTAATCCTTTTTCTGCATCAACACTGAGCCGAGGTTGCAGATCTCGACGATGGATGCATCTCCAAAGTGTACGGACCCTCGCACATTTTCGTCGAGTGACGCGAGTGTGGACCTGCATCCCGTCATGTGATTACTCGCGCCAGTATCAAGTACCCACTTGTCGTCATCTTGGATTGTTGGATGTACCTTGCTCTCGTTGAGGTGTACTACCTGCATACCTGAGTGCTCCTCGTTGGTCGTCGTAGACGTCAACAATGTTGGCTGCTGCACCTGGCCCTCCGCCTTCGTGACGGGAGCCTCATCCTTGCGCTCAAGACACAATTTCCTGCACTCCTTCGCCCAATGTCATATATGCCACAATTACGACATCTTCCACGGCGATTTGATTTCCCCTCAAAGGTCATCTTCACCGAGGTGTCACGACCATCAGGTCGCGCTCCGCCCTTTGCATTCCCTTGGGCCGCCTAGTCGCTGCTCGATGATGACTCCAACTTGGAGCTTTGCTTGTACTTGGCCAGTCAGTCCTCCTCGGCGAGAAGGAGATTATCAGCCTTGTCGGTGATTGTGCTAATGTCGAAATGATCCTCTGCTACAAGTAATCGCCCCACCAGTTCCTCAACTGAGATCATCTTAAGATCAAGCAATGTCTCGATCAAAAGTGCGATCTGTGACTATCGTGGCAGCACAACGCGCAGAATTTTATTGGCGACGTGCACTTCCTCCACCAGCTTGCCCAACGCTCGCAAGTTGCTTGCAAGCCCGATGATGCGCATAGCAAAGTCACCGACAGACTCACCATCCTTGGAACTGATGTTCTCGAACTCTTTCAGCAGCCTCGGGTGTTGGCCTCCTGCACACGAGCAACGCCCATGCGCATCACCCGTATTGCCTCCCACACCTCTTTTGTTGTCCTCTTCATCGTGAGAGTCGACTGCATCCCAACCGGCACCGCGCAAAGAAGGGCAGCCAAAGCCGATCCTTGTGGCGCTCGACCTCATCTTTCTCAATTGCCTCCCACAGCCCTTGAGCTTTGAGATTCACCCGCATTACCAATTCTCACTCATGGTAGTTGGATCACGTCAACTTGGGTAGACGATCAGCGATCCAACTTCCTTCATGATGCGCTCTGTTGTCGTTCCTCATGTAGAAACTATTTCACCCTCGTTCTCCATCACAATTTCCTGGATCCTTCAAGAATCAAGGCTCTAATACCAAATGTTGGTGTTAGGCCAAATTTGTGATGCGAAAATAATGAGAGGAAAGAAGAGCAAGAGGAAGAGAAAAGACTAAGTATTTGTGGTAGATCAAAAATTGTGTGTTTTACCTATGGAGTTTTCTCATGTATTTATAGGAAAACATACCTATAACAAACTGACAAGACAAAAGTCGAAAGATAAAAACTATCTACTGAATATGGATAAAACCAAAACCATATCCTACGCGGGATTAAACTTTATCTTGCACGGAATTAAACTTGTTAACAACCAACTAACAATTGAAGACCGACCGAGGTTAGTCAGATAGTCGGTCGCACAGTTCATCTCCTTATAGCAATGTATACATTTAAACTGTTCAAAAGAGTTGACAATTTGTCAGAGTTCACTGAGTCAAGACCATAGACGTTAGGGTCCTCTAACTTGTTGATGATAACTAAATTACACAAGTTCTCCTCCAACAAAACATGGGTATATACAAGAATCTTGCATTTGGGAAGTCCAACAAGTCCGCCCTAGATCTCCGATGCCAGAATAAATCCGTCTCGCCTAAGTGCACCTGCAACAAGGGAAGATTCATTAGCTTTTCAAATAATAAATCACCCCCTCCCCCCCACCCCACCCCACCATCACCACAATTTGTCCGAGGCTGGTGAAGGACTCATCAAAGTTAACCTTCACCTAGCATGGTAGAGGGGGTGAATTCGATAGAGTTAATCAAAGTCCGATTCCACATCAATTAAATGGTTGTCGACCCGGATGCAAAGTGAACATCATTTCAGAGGAGCCAGATCCTTAGAAGCAAAAGGGCAATTAGAGAATGAAGCCGGCTACAAAGGGGGAACAACGAGGTCTTTACCCTCACGCTACCCACCACCATTTTACCAGTACCCCATGAAGGAGGAGTAATTTAGTTCACTTTGAAAGATAATCGAGATCTCATGAGAGAGCTGAGGCATGCAAAGAAAAGGTGACCAACAGTTTCTAGACCGAGATCACATGCACAAGACATATAGCATTAATATTACTATTGAATGTGAGTATCATACTCGGGGTGAGTAAAATAGAATGACAAAGCTTCCAAACAAAAAATTTAATCTTAAGAGGAGCACAAATGGCTCATAATGCTTTTCAATTCGGCCCTCCAGAAGTCATCAGTGTGGAGAGGTGATAACTAAGTGAAAAATAAATTGATCGAATGGTAGTATCACTATGGGTGTCAAAGTGCCAGACCCAATAGTCATCATCGGCAAATATATAGGAAGGATTACCTGGAAGCTCGAGAATAGGATACACCATATTTGAGATCACCAAAATAATTCAGCAAAAGGGTCAGCTGCCACAAGATTAAACTTCAAATACTTTTGTTATTTATCCCAAACTAATCTGACAATTTTTTTTGTAGTGAAGTTGCCTCCAATGGGTACGACAAAGCCAGTATCATTCTCACGTTCCATCTATTTTTTCTTTCTCTTATAGCAGCTGATGCCCCTCCCTCACTTTATATGAATGCAGTCCCTTTGTGTGTCAATATAGAATGATATCAGATAAAACTGAAAGATAAATTTATAGTGAGGGTGACAAAAATTGAAAGCTTAAATATTAAATAAAAAAACAAAAACAAACTCCGCCATTTGAATCACGAACTCGAGTGACTAGTAATGAATTATGAGTATCTATTGTACGTGAAGAATTAATTAAACTAACTAATTTTAAGCTGTATATTATCGTATCGAGAAAAGATGCTATAATTTTTTTAAAACATAAATCTTAAAAACATAATCTATCTGCTAAATAGAATCCGATTCATTAAGTTTGCTAAGTGATTGATATATTAGTTGTTGCCAAAACATCAAAAATCAACACCCTGGTTCACATTATAAAACTCACTGAATGCATTCAGATGCTTGTTCCATATATATTCAGATGTCAAACTAATCTTGATTTGCTTAAAAATTAGAACGTCTCTCTTCCAATTCATTTCAAAAGGTTGGAAGGCCAAAAAGTTTATTTACGTGAACTTAGACTAAGGCAAGAGTGAGTCATCAGTGATCTTAAATTTAAACTCTAAAGTTGTCACTATTAGAAGAAGTATAAATTCAAATGCTATGGCACACTTTACATCACTTGGTCTTGTTCATCAACCTAATTGTTTTGGGCCCCAAATCGTAGCTAAATCTCTTTGCCCTACACCTTATATTTATAACACCTGTCTAGCCACAGTTGGAATCTAATATATGATTGTACCCTTTCCTTCCTCCCTATTGATCTTTTTATACTCTATTAATTCATTCCGGCAGGACAAGTGTACATATATAAGGAGGAAGACAGAGAGAGAGAGGAGCCTTATTATTTTGGACCACTTGCAGTTCGATCCTGTGGCTGAAATGACAGGGCCCGCTTTAATTTTATGACTTTTATAATTATTATTTGTCATACTTATGCATGCGTATGTGTATATATATATTATGCCTTGTTGGTCCAGCCCCATGGAAGTCAGTGAATCATCTTTTTCTGCCAGTAGGGTTTGGAAGTTAGCTCAGAAAATTATGCATATATATATATATATATATATATATATATATATATATATGCACATGCACAGAAAATTTTATCTCAAGTTTTGATCTGACGTTAACTTCGTCTATAATTTATAGTCGATTCTAAGTTCGGATAAAGAAGACGGATTGTGTTAGGTTCCGACAGTCAGCGTAAAATTTTGTCGAATCTTATGAACATGAATCAATGAATTGACGTCGTATGATCTATATAGTCGATTTCGCTTAATGGGATAAGGCTTTATTATTATTGTTGTTTTGATCTGATGTTGCCGCTACTGCTGCTGTCTTGTTTGAGAGGAATCTTTACCTATCACCGAAACTGGTGAAGCATGGAAAGACTCAAATCAAACTGGTGCCACGACCAAGTATACTAATTATTAAACATGACTTGCTCCAATATGTATGCATCTGAGTATATCTGTTTCATCACACGCCTCTCATGGATTCATAAAATATATTCACTACATATGTCAGAGCTATTGAGAAAATTAATTAATAAGAATAAAATATAAATATCCTTTCAAAGACAGTAAATAATAATTGTAGCGTTCTAAAATTTGACTCCTGCGACTTCATGAATTTTCACCTTGTAGTGATTATTATTTTTCTAAGACCATTAATAATGGTGAAACGTCAATGAAAAACTTGATTTAATTTTATTAAGGATAGACCTAACATAATAAAATATACAACTTATTTGAAATAAGATAAATTTGAAAATAAATAATACATTAATATGGAATCTCAGTAATGACATAACATAAATGATATCAAGACAAAAGTACATTATAAAAACATATAACAACCATCATTTGATGCTTTAATAAAAAAACTTAATACATGACATAATGGCACAAGCTAATAACATAAAAGTACCCTAAGATAAAACATATACCTATACCAATCAACAAGGGAGAAAATCCTCCTGTAAGCATAAAGCTTATCGTCATAACATCATAAATATTTATATAATTATAGTGGAAACATAGAATGGATAATTAAAAATATCATCACAGCATAAGACTTCAATACATGTAATATCCTAAGACATCATCAAGCCCATAAGCCATATAAGTTCTAACATCTTTCGATGAAGCACAAGATATATCTGACTATCCATCTTTTAATTTAACAAATAAAAAACATATTCAATACAATCAATATATGTACCAATTTTATCTAAAAAAGAATTATGTCTGTCCAAGCAATTTGTGCCTAAGTGAACAACAATACATCAAACAATAACTAAAAATAATTTTGCTGTCATAATTGAATAATAACCAATTAATAATTAAATTATAATAAAAATAAAATCATTTAACATCGACTACTATTCATAACACGACTCACAAGTTCGCTACGATCACAACTATCTTGCTAGTGTGCATTACGGTCCAACGATAGAACCATTTCAGAACATTGAATTTTAGGACCTCCTCGTAGGGTCCTTTCCTTTTGTGCTACAATCCATCATTGTGTGCAACGGTTTGGCCATAGTGCACTTCCCAATGGGAACACTACTCAAATCACCATGCTGCGGCGTTATGAGTGTCACTATGGTTCCATAAGCTTCGCTATGGTTGCAATTACCATTAGTATGGTTGTGAGAGTTGTGCACTACAGTCATAACGCATATGGTCCCAACCAAAGTGATTTTTTCACAGCCTAGTGATCTCGCTAACTATAATGAAGCACTTCCTATCATAGTGATCGCCAATGACAAGTGATTACAAACATTGATCTAGGAAGATATTTAAGGTTTGGATTCCATCAAACATATTGTTGATAATGCCTTGAATTTGAACTCAGTTATAACCCTTTTGATCCCCTTATGTAGTCAGGCGCTTCAGTAAAATTTCCCTACGGAGATTTCGCTGTCCGGTCAACGAGCCTGTGGGGAGTCAAGGGGAAAGGGGGCGGAGCTCCCTGAGCAAAAAATTTTAGGGGTGTCCTGTATGTGATTCGAAATTGATTTATTTCCTTGTCACGAGATAGATGTCCTATTTTCGGATAATTAATTTAGAGTCTCAGTCCGTATGTAATTCTTAACATCTGTCAAATGGAGTACCTCTATAAACTCCCTAGGGGTCCAGATAGAGACTCATCCTTGTAATCGTCTTTATTCCATAACAAAGAAAGCCGCCGCCGAGTTTTTTCTTTGCGTTCTTCTGTGTTTATACAAAATCTCTCCCTCTTTTCGTAACACATACCTTTTAGGATTTGAGCCAACTGTAATTTTATCTCCTTCCTCTTTTTTCCCTTGTTCCTCACATTGTTGCTATTGGATTGAAAGCACCAAAGAAGGGATGATGAATTGTTGTGTTACAAATAATTTCATCATCTAAGATCAATTTTCAAGGGACTCAACTTCATGCAATTAACAAAAGCAAATAAGTAATAATAGAGGCAAACTATTTCTTGACTAGGTTTGGCCACTGTCTACATCCCTACTTTGGTTTCTCATGCCTTGAGAGTCTCAAGATCCACCACAATATTATTTTCGAGTAGGAAGAGGAACCCTAAACCCTAAATGCTATTATAAAGGACTTCAACAACTCAATTTTAGAGGACATACCACTATTTCTCTTTTATAAGCTATAATCTGAACTCGCAAAAAGAAGAGAGAAGAATAAGAATGAATTTGTCAATCTAGCTCAAGGATGCTCAATGCTCTTTACTAGTAGGATTTCAGTTGTGGAGAGACCTGAATAGGGGGGTTTGATCTTCTTTTATAGGTTATCTAAAAATGGACATTGTGTAGTTTTTTTAGAAAGTTGAGCAAAAGTTACTTCTACTAGCATTGAAGCGAACGTATGTTCCTGATACGAGAAAACTAACCGTTACACTATTATTTTTTCTAAAGTGGACATGTAACAATTGAAAGTTAAAAAAAAAAGAAGATGAAACTTGTAGTCAAGCCAGCCCAGCAGGACAATGTTTTAAACCCACCTATTTTCCAAGTATAAAAGCCCTAAGTTGCTTCTTTTTCATCTAAACCCTCCCCAAAGCCCACTAGCGGATCACTTCCCAACATCACTCCATTGCTGCAGCTCACCAAGGAAGGTTGAAGGAGAAGAGGAAACAAGTTGGGAAGAAGGAAAGGAAGAGGCAAGAGTGAATGAAATGTTTGAGGAGTGATGGGAAAATTGGAAATCAGGAAGAGATGATTGTAGAAAAATAGAGGAGGCACACGAATTACCCAGATTCACCCTTGAGATTAGGGCTACGTCTTGCAAAGAGGTTCCACTATATCATTTAGGTTTACAGCCGCCACACAGATTACATCTAAAAATAAGCTATAAATAAGCCTCTCCAAAATGGGTTCAAAACCCGAACAAAACATAGAAAAACCTAATCCGAACCACACGGCCCGTCGGGGGCGGTGCCTCCCGAACCCCCTCTTTTGTTCGCACGCCAGCAGTACAGGCAATTGGGTAATACTCAGATTCTCCTAAGCTCACGTGGGCGAATCCAGTGTGAGAAACAAGGGGCCCTGAAGTATTCATCAACTCCAACATTCTCCCACTTGGTGGATACTTCATACCAATGAGAGTCTTGCCAGCAACATTCTTCTTCAATCCGACAGTAGTAGAGCACCACTCAAACTTTGCACCTGTAACAACTTTAGTAAGAAAATCAGAACTATTCTCTGTTGTATCAACCTTTTCAAGCTGAACCTCTTTCTTTTCCACCTTTTCCCGGATGAAATGATATTGGATGTCAATATGCTTTGTGCGTGAGTGAAATACAGGATTCTTAGCTAACTGAATAGCACATTGATTATCACATCTCACCTTCATGGCACCTTGCTCAAATTCGAGCTCCAAGCACAACCGTCGTAGCCATATGTCCTCTTTTGCAGCATGAGTAAAAGCCATATATTCAGCTTTTATAGAAGAAAGTGCTACCACGCTCTGTCTCTTGCTCATCCAACTTAGTGTAGCTCCAAATAATGTAAAAACATATCCGCTAGTAGACCGTTTACTATCAATGTCTCCACCCCAATCAGCATCTACATAGCCTACAATATCAAGCATATTTCCTTTTCCAGTACCTTCAAAACACAAAGCAAAATCTAAAGTTCCACGAAGGTACCTGAAAACTCTCTTGATCGCATTCCAGTGTTCTCTGCCTGGGTTAGACATATACCGACTTAAGTCTCCCAATGCTTGGGATATATCTAGACGTGTGCATACCATGGCATACATCAAGCTGCCCACTGCACTTACATATGGCACATGGTCCATCTCTTCGGCTTCTTCATTCGTCTTTGGGCATTGCTCTGCAGAAAATTTAGATCCTAGAGACATAGGAGTACCCACTGGCTTGTAGTCCGACATGTTAAATTTCTTCAACACTTCTTTTATGTACTTCTCCTGTCCTAACCACAACTTTCGTTTCTGACGATCCCTTCTAATCTGCATACTCAAAATAAAATTTGTCGGCCCCAAGTCTTTCATCTCAAACTTCTTGGCCAACAAACCCTTCACTGAATTCACCATCTTCATGATGTTTCCAATTAGTAACATGTCATCCATATACAATGTAAGAATGACAAATTAATCGCCAACTCTCTTCACGTAAACACAGTGATCCGAACCTGAACGTACAAACTTAAGTTCGAGCATGTACGTATCAAACTTCTGGTACAACGTCCTTGGCGAGTGCTTCAATCCATACAAAGACTTCTTCAATTTGCACACCAGATTATCTTTACCTTGAACTTCAAAGTCTTCTGGTTGCCTCATATATATCTCTTCCTCCAAGTTCCCATGAAGGAATGCCGTCTTCACATCCATCTGCTCTACCTCAAGATTATATGTTGTTGCTAGAGATAGAACAAATCTGATTGAAGTCATTTTTGCCACGGAAGAAAAAATCTCATCATAGTCGATTCCCTCAATCTGAGAGTACCATTTAGCTACCAACATCGCTTTGTACTTCTATACAGACCCATCCGATTTCAGCTTTCGCTTGAACAGTCATTTGCAACCAATTGCATTTCTATCCTTAGGCAATTTACACAAGCTCCATGTTTCATTCTTATCCAGTGACTGCATCTCATCTGCCATAGCAAGCTCCCACTGAGTTACATCATCCCTAGACCTTGCATTTTTTACAGAACTAGGTTCTTCTCCGATTATGCTCAAAGCATGAAACGAACTCAGAGCACTAAAAGAGTATCTAAGAGGTGCTCTTCTTTCTCGTGTCGATCTCCTGAGAACTGGTATGGTACCAACATCTGGGTCTTCATCTGAATCTACATCTTCAACTTCATTAATCAGTTCTCTTGATCAGATTCTGGAACAAACTCAACTAAAGTATCTTGTGCAACCACTTCTGTAGCTTCAGAATTAGAATCTTCTTCAAACACTACAGCTTTCTTGGATTCATCATTTTTCTGAGCCTCAACTTGGGATCGTATTTCACGGAAAATAACATCCCTGCTATATACGATAGTCCTTGTCCTTGGATTCCACAGTTTATAGCCATTGACCCCTTCCTTGTATCCGACAAATATGTTCTTCTCAGAATTACTGTCAAGCTTACCCCACTTTTTCTTGGGTATATGAACATATGCGTCACATCCGAACACCCGAACATGAGACAGATTCGACTTCTTCCCAAACATTGGCTCATAAGGCGTCCGATCATTCACTGATGAGGTCGGTGGACGGTTCTTCAGGTAGTTTGCTGTGACTACAGCTTCTGCCCAGAATTCTTGCCCCAATCCAGCCCAACTCAGCATACATCTGGCATTCTCTATGAGTGATCGATTTAACATTTCAGCTACTCCATTCTGCTCAGGTATATATTGAGTTGTCTTTTGTCTTGCAATACCATTGTCCACACAGAATTGCTCAAATTTATCTGAACAAAATTCACCTTCATTATCTGTACGAAGGACCTTGATTTTGCTTTCAATTGATTTTCCACCAAAACTTTAAATTCTCGAAACTTATCGAATACATCTGACTTATTTTTTATAAAATAAATTCAACTATATCTCGAAAAATCATCTATAAAAGAGACATAGTACCTGGACCCTCCAATAGATGGAGTCGGAGTTGGTCCAAAGACATCACTATGGATCAGTTCGAGAATCTTCGTAACTCTTATACCTGTGTGCTAAAAATTGGCTCGGTTATGTTTTCCATTGAGGCAATGTTCACAGAACCCGAAGCCCACAGAACAATCTGAAACTCCTTCTACCATCCGACTTGATGCTATGGTAGAGAGTCATTTTTCACTGATATGGCCTAATCTCTGATGCCACAACATAGATGTGTTGTCTTCATCTTCTTTGACCTCTTTAGAAATAAATCCACAGCCCACAGATATCGTCTCTCCGAGCAACTTGTACAGTGTGCCATAGCGAATCCCTCGTGCAATCACAATTGACCCTCTGATCATCTTACACGAATCCTTGTCGCAACTGAATATAACACCCGAACCAGCCATTGTACTAACAAATAACAGACTACTGATCATAAGTGGTATATGCATCACATCTGGTAGAGTCTTCACCGTGCCATCATTCATCCTCAACTTCACTCTGCCACGTCCAATAATCTGAACCGCAGTATCATCTCCGAACATGACATCCCCACCATTATACTCCTCATATTCATAAAACCAGTGTCTATGAGGTGTCATGTGGTATGAAGCACCAGTATCGATGAGTCAGACATCCTTATTTGACTGTGCCATACATGCAGAAGTCAGATACATATCCCATGCTTCAGCCCCCTTTTTGTTTGAGGTTGACTCAGCTTTTTTCTTATGAACCGGCTTATTTTTGCAATCTCGCTTCAGATGGTCTCACTCTTGACATCTCCACCATTGCACCTTCTTATCTCTACTCTTCGAACACCCACGAGATTTTGATCTAGAATTCTCTGATTTTGAGTCCTTTCTGGTTGCCTTCCTCTAGCCTCTAGCGCCTCTTTACCAGAACTTGCCGATCCCTTTCTTCGGGTTTCCTCTGATAACAAGGCAACACATACACTTTCATACGAAAGTTCTTTATCCCCGCCACCAATCACGACAATCAGATTGTCCCATGAATCCGACAGCGAACAGAGCAATGTTATTGCCTTATCATCATCTTGAAACTTAACACCGATTGATACAAGTTGACTGATCACCATGTTAAAGTTATAAAGATGAGTAGAGAACGAATCACCCTCATGCATCCGCAGATTGTACAGTTTCTTCCTCAGACATAACTTATTAACCAGTGACTTACTTTGATATAGGGATTCCAACTTCCTCCACAGATTTTTGGCTGTAGGTTCTCTCATCACATTCGTAAGAATTGAATCCACGAGGCAAAGCTAAACCCTTCGCCTTTCTATCAATCCGATCCCACTCTTCGATCGCCTTTGGATCTGCCTGATTGGAGGAAGCCCCATCCGTGACTTTCGCCGCTTCCATGCCTGGCCTCTCTTTTTCGATTGTCGTCCAAAGATCTCGATCACAGAGGAGATCCTCCATCTTCATCTTCCAGAGATCAAATCGTGTTTCATCAAATTTTTCTATCTCAATCCGCGATCCTCCTGACATCTCGAATAAACCCTAATTCCTCGAACAACATGTGCTCTGATACCAATTGATGGAAAAATTCGAGAACATGAAGAGATGATCGTAGAGAAATTGCAGAAAAATAGAGGAGGCACACGAATTATTCAGGTTCACCCTTGAGATTAGGACTACGTCATGCAAAGAGGTTCCACTATATCTTTTAGGTTTACAGTCGCCACACAAATTACATCTGAAAATAAGCTATAAATAAGCCTCTCCTAAATGGGTTCAAAACCCAAACAAAACAGAGAAAAACCTAATCCGAACCACACGGGCCGTCAAGGGGCGGTGCCCCCCGAACCCCCCTTTTTGTTCGCACGCCAGTAGTACAGACAATTAGGTAATACTCAGATTTCCCTAAGTTCACGTGGGTGAACCCGGTGTGAGAAACAAGGGGCCCTGAAGTATTCACCAACTCCAACAAGGAGATCCAAAACTTTATATCCTACCTCAATGTTGCTACCTTTTTGTTTCTCTTTTTGTTGATTTGTTTGTTTTATGATGTGAAATGAAGTTCTCTTATGTAAAATGATGGAACACATGAGGTTTAAATTCTATAGAAATGTTTTATGGATAATATTGTCTCTAAGTATAGTACTAGAATGATGTGTATGTGGTGTTTAATGAAATCCTCTTCCATGAATGCAATTCCAACCATGTGCAAATTGTGCTCCAATGATCAAAATTGATTCACATGAAAACTTAGGCTAAATGCTTTAAATGGAATACATGAATGAATTGTCCTAATTGTAGAAAACATGTTGATGGTTGTTCTATCCAATTTCATATTTCCTAATCTAATTAGTTGCTGGACACATTCTAATTTCCCAAAATAATACATCATTGGATAGATATTGAAGTTTAGTTTTTGTAGAAGTTTATTTCATGCCATTTGAAATTATGGGTGAAAAGTTATGGCCAAAGGTTTGATCTACTATCAAATTGCCGTACATGGACTTTAATGAGCATGACAGTAAGGATCAGAGGTGCAATAATTCTGTCATGGGCATAATAAGGGGGACGGTCACGGGCATGAAGTAAGGAAGAGAGGTGTAATAGTTCTGTCATGGGCATAACGGGAACTATCATGGACATAACGGGAACTGTCAAGGGCATGATAGTACGGATGAAAAGTGTAATAGTTCTATCACAGGAATCACTACAAGAAAATTGAGATTTTTCGATGGATAATTTTCGACGGACACAATTTCTTCGCAATTTGTGACGGATTTTGTGATAGATGATAATCCGTCAGAATTTCTGACAGTTGAGGCCGTCGAAAGTAAAAGAAATAAATTATGAAATTTGTTATATTATTTTTTATTTTTCGATGGTTCAGAACGTCAAATTTTTTACGGATGCCTATCTGTCGAAAGTTCTGACAGTCGCACTCGTCGATAATAAAAGTAATTAAATATTATATAGTATATAACATTATTTTAATGTATAATGTAGCAGGTATTTTATTCTTATAATTACCGATGGTTCGGACCGTCAGAAGTTGAGACGGTCGGGAACGTCGGTAGCTATAAAAATAATTAAATATTGTAATCATACATGTCATAATATATAATATGATTGGTTATTTATTTAACTAATTATAATAATATATATCATAATATACAATACGATATATATTATATTTATTTAATTATCGACGGTCCAGACCGTCGGTACTTTTGATGGTCCGGAATGTCGATAACTATAAAAATAATTAAATATTATAACCATATATATCATAATATATAATATGATATATATTATATTTATTTAATTACCGACGGTTCGGACCGTCGGGACGGTCCGGAACGTCGGTAACTGTAAAAATAATTAAATATTATAATCATGTATATCATAATATATAATATGATATATATTTTATTTATTTAATTACCGACGGTTTGGATCGTTAGTACTTTCGACGGTCCCGAACGTCGGTGACTGTAAAAATAATTAAATATTATAATCATATATATCATAATATATAATATGATATATATATATTATTTATTTAATTACTGGCGGTCCCAATGGTCAGTAGTTCTAATTTCATTCCCGCCCACGCTCCCCGCCAATTTTTCTTATATTTTTTTCTCTCTCTCTCCTTCCATCACCTCCTCTCCCCCTCCGTCTCTCTCCCCCCTCTCATTCGCACTTCCTCTCCCCCTCCGATAGCGGCAGCGGTTCTTCTCCGGCTTGGCTCCGGCTCTCTCCCCCTCCGGTAGTGGCAGTGATTCCTCTCCGGCTCAGCTATGGTTTCCTATCTGGCTCCCTCCTCTCCAATCTCCTTCTCTCCGGCTCCCTCTCCCTTTCTCTCGATCTCCCTTTCTCTCGATCTCCCTTTCTGATCCGGCTGCAGATGACTTGGACCGACCGATCTTGCCGTGCGGCCTGATCGGCCTCATATGGCCGGCCGCAACTTGATCGGCCGCCAGAGGCCCTCATCTTGTCGACAGGCGGCCTGATAGAGGCCTAGTCCGGTCGCAGCCGATCTGATCGGCCGCCATGTGGCCTGATCCGGCCGCAACCAGCTTGATCGGTCGCCAGGCAGTCGATCCGTACACAGTCGACCTGATCGGTCGCCAGGCGGCATGATGCGGGCGCAGCCGACCTAATCAGCCGCCAGGCAGCATGATCCGACCACTTGAAGGCGGGCAAATTTTTTTTATATTTTAAAAATTGTTTGTGACAGTCGCGGTCGCCGGAATGTTTCGACGGCCACGCCCGCTGGAACGTTTTGGCGATCGTGGCCGTCGAAACTTTACGACGATTACAACTGCTTGAAATTTCGATGGATGTTTTTTAACCATCAGAAATTATATTGCGACGCCTCCTTTTCGGCTGATCGGTTCCGTGGATAAGCTCGTCGAAAACTTTCATTTTCAATGGATTCTTTCAATTTTCCGATAGACAAAACTGTCAAAAAAATGCATTTTTGTTGTAGTGAATGACACAGACCATCATGGGTGTAATATCAGGGTAAGGGCCGTGATATTTCCTTCAATCGATAACAACTGAAAAATTGAAATTGTGGATTTAAATTATTTAATTGCTATCAACTTGAATGATGATTGTTTAAACCTAGATACAAATTGAATGGACAGCCATAAGTAGGAGTTAAAACTTGCCACGTTATCAATTAATTGAATATAATGATAATTTTAATTAAAGGAAGGATTGAAGAAGGTGACTTGTTATAATCATCAAGCTCTAGGGGAGACAAAGTATGTACCTCTATGTGCAAAGTCTCAAGAAAATGAAGTCTACACTAGAAATAGTAAGTTTCCATTAGGGCCAAAGGGACCCTATGGCCTAGCTAGCATATGGCCTTTTTAATCACCAAGATAAGAAGCTATCTTAAGTAAAGATGAAAAATTAAGAAGATGACAAAAGTCATGCGACTTGATTAAAATGTAATGACTTGGGACATAAAAATGAACATGCTAATATTATGCATCATTAAGTTACAAATGAATGTATCCCCTTGTCATAATATGTTTCATGCTTAAGATGTAAAAAATAAGCAAGATAAGCTCATAATTCACTTATGAAATAAATTCTTTTATATTTCATATAATGTGTCTTATTTTTCCATGATGATTGTTCACATGCTACATAGAATGCACATGTAGTTCATAGCAAGCATGATCTCTATTTATGTTGCAAATGCATGTGTCATGACATGTCGAATTCATGACATAGGATCATATCATGTATTGGTCTCGACATATTCTAAGGGAAGTAATCTCTTGTACAGCATGGATCCATGTAGGTCAAAAGGAGGCTTAGGCTTGGCGGTAGAGGCATCATGACAATGTTTGTACACATGTTGGTCACACCGGGCGCAAGTTATCTTACTTGATGTTATTTCTTATATTTTATTATGTTGTTGAAATCTTATATGTGAGTCTGGCTATGTACAACCTATGGGCCTTGAGTCATAGAGCTTTTATATGAGATCATTTATGTCATATGTACTGTGTGAACCCTTGTTAAGTCATTATGTTAGAGACTATTTGGCCATAATCTTAGATATTGCTATATTGGGATTCTATGTGGAATTGAAGTTTTTCGATGTTTTATTCTTTGATTGTCTGATTCCGCTAAAATGTCATTTGCAATTAAGTTTGTGAAATGTCAAAGAAGATTGCAAATATAGCATTGAATAGGATTTGGGTTATTATTGGGCCTAAAACTTGAGGGCACTATGGGACGGAGTGGTCTTCCACTTTCACAATTTAGTCATTACTATAGAAGGCGTCTTATACTTGCTCTGATCATCCTCTAAAGGTTGTTGATAGCTACTGTTCAACAAAGTGGTCGTTCTTTGATCTTGCAATTGCCCATTCTAGGTGGCTTGCGGGTACTATTCTCCAAAGTGGGAGTCCGCCTGCATAAGCGGCCGATCATCCAAAATCTTTACTTTTGCAGGTGTTGCATCCTTCTTTATGATCGTCCATAACATCCTCCAGTGGTCATCCACTCCATGGAGTGATCATTCACTAACACATTAACAACTACTTATCATCGTAATGATCATTCGCTACTTACACCAGGCATCTGCCATATCAACCTCAATCCTAAAGTTATCGCAATGGTTGTCCACTTCTTCTACAAAAATTTTATGTGACTTTTTTTTCCAAAATTTCATTAACTTGTTAAGCTTAATACTTCAAACAACATTAGTTCAACATTGCTATCATCAAAATACTCATAGTATAGCTTATAGACTATCAATCTCCCCTTTTTTATAATGACAAAAAAGTTGACAAGGAAGAAATAAATAAATCATTGTAAACTACTCACCCTTAATCAATCCTCTGATAGTTAGAGTCATGCATAGCATATAACATCATCCATACATAACAAAAGCTTACAAAGAGTCAGTGGAATATAAGAAAATACATCCATATACTCGAATGTGCCATTGTAACTCTCCTAGTCATAGTTCTCCCTCGTTTGACATCATCAAAATGGAGAACAAAAAAACAAACAACTAAGAACTAAGAGTCAGGAGCATCATCTATCGGAGCATCATCATCATGCTCGTAGGGTGTAGTGAAAATGAAGCAGACAAAAAGATAATCCTGAGTACATTACTATCAAATCTCCATCTTGTCAATGTGCATGATTGACTCGCATAAAGTGTGTATAGAGAATGCTACATAAAATGGAACTAGTGTGCATAATGTAGCAAGGGCACGTATATGGGGCGTGAGCCTCCAAAACGTATGTCTAGCCTTTACAGTATCGTATTGCTCTTAAACACAAAAGAAGACGTCGAAGAAAGTTTTAAAATTTATAATCTCTCTACACTATCAAAATGTGATCCGCAAGTATACAGAACATCATTGTCTGTCAATCCATAGGGAACAACATACGAAATCTTCGAAAAATACTTCTGAACTAACTCGATAACAAAACAAAGCACTAAAAATACGAGTAAAGGAATGCCACGATGAAATAATAACAAAGGAAATATAAGAAATTAAGTGTTTTTTTTTCGAAATGTAAAAATAACATGGAGACAATGACTAAATTTGAAGAGTGTAAGGCAATCAATAGAGATGTATGCTGAGGACTTACGGAAGATGCTTTTGTCATAAGACTTAGGTTCTTCTGTTCAGTTCGATATGAGTAAAAATGACTGAATACCCCTTCACGTATGTGTATGGTCAACTTGATGGGAAGACACCCGGTACATAATCGAGCTTTCCTTTCTGGATTGAGCTAAGACTTTGTGACAACTCAGTACTTAGCGTTCAAAAGAAATAAACTAAGGGCATGACAGCTACGATCGGCTTGCATCCACCTCAAAGTAATAAAGATGACCCTCTTGGGTAGAACGCAGAGAGATGAGATGTGACTAAAAAATGTTAAACGATTTAAGGGGAAACCGATATGGAAACAGATTACTAAGAGTTCTTCATATGTAACTCCTTCAACATACGCCCACTCGGGTCACTGACGGCGAAGGAGGATTAAAGACTTTCCCTCTCGGTCAGAAGCTCTCAGAATCATAAGAGAGTCAAAGATAACAATGGTGAAGTGAATAGAAGATGGGAAAAATCCTGCACACACTTCAAGCCCAGCTAGGATGGTCTAAGTTCCAGGTCAATACGGTCGTATATAACCGTAGCCTCAAAATGTGTGTGTCCCTCTTGGGCCTCGGACTAAAGAGTGCAGGACGTCTAAACCAAATAATAGAGAACTATCATTGCCAGTGCAACACAAAATTCGAACTAGAAATCACTATCGTCGGTGATTGATGTCTCTGCGTACGATCGCAGAGCCTGGAATATCCCTACGATTGGGGGAAAGACGAAGACAATAAAAAATCTCAATCCAAACAAAAGTTGAAGAGATTAAAGATGCGTGATATAATCGAGATCAAAGACAGATATCATTAAACGAAAGTGAAGTTCAACATTCAGTTCGGTCTATGAAAATAGCAAAGTGAAATGCGAATAGAAAGACGTCAATCCAAAACATAAGACACGTCCCAGTCTCAGGTGGGCCAGTTAGTGACAGTTCATCCGGGATGAACAAACATCCCACGAAATTGCCATCAAGCAAGACATTGCTTCTCAAAGTTCTTCCAACCCTCGGTTCTCTCCTCTACCAATGATAGAATTCTTCGAAATCAGAAAAGTCCCCCTCTGTCGTTCCCTCCTCTTTTATATGCTCTTCTCCTTTCGTCCTCCTCTACACCTTCCGCCTCTGCAGCTTTTGCCTCCCTGCTGCCATTGTGGTCCCTTCCATCAAAGGAAGTTTCCTTACTCGAGTGGTTGGAGGAGCTAGCTGGTCCCATGTGTCAGTTGGTGTTTGTTGTTGGTTCGACGACCTTTATCACTGAAGCAAAACACCTTCCTTATGCAAAAATTAGTGCATGGTGTCCGGCCTGCTCTACCCCATCCGTCGAGCTTTTGTCGATTTCCTACATGGATATTCATCTCAACGGGCATTTTGGCAACAAACGAATAAGAATGATGTATAAATAAGTTTGATGTGGAGAAGGCGTGAAACATGGTTCTGTGCATGCATTTGCAAAGGAAATAGGCATATCATAAGTGCAAAATACATGCAAAAATAGTGGTATAAATGTATACACAAATTCTCCACATCAGTGATCATGCTATCCCACTCAACAGGTGTGGGTCTAGTGCAAGCGACGAAAGAAAAACCCCACTTAGAAGTCAGAGCTAAGTTATAAGGCTGCCACTCAAGTCCCACATCCTCCATGGTTGTAGCATCGCTTGTAGGAGCCTCGGAATCTTACTCATGTGGCACATCTTGACTCTTCTTGTGAAAATCGACTCATCTCCCAGGTAGTGCAAACTCTTTGTGATCATCATGCCACAGTCTAATGTGTCGCTTAGTGATATATGGCTCAAACTCAAGAATAACCACTCCACTCCGACAAAATATATGTGAGGAATGTGCAATAATAAAGACTCATGCTTTGAGCATTTTTTAAAATAATCATATCCTTGGTAATTATAAGATGATGAACAATAAAAGCTCCAAAAATTATCGGAGGTTGGTCATTGTAAAGAAGACAATATAAAATATGGAGATCAAGAAAGTTTATATTCGTATAATGGGCGGATCTACGAAAGAGTATGTGGCTCATGATATGGTAGACAGTAAGAAGAATCATATACAATTTATTTTTAGCCCCTTTCAATGGACAACTCTCAACCTCACCCTCAAAGACAACATGAATAGCGTTGGCAAGCTCAATATCGAAGGACCAACAATGGGTAGTGATGTTTTCTAACTGAATGGAAGGAACATTGAAAAGTCAATAAATCATGGTAGGATCAAGTTTGAGATCATGACCTATGACTTTAGATTTGACAAAAAGAAAGGAAGAAAAAAATCGACATAACAATAGGGAGCATATATTTTAAAGTTTGAAATGTTTTCCTCATCTTTTTTATATGATCTTTAAATGATGAAATAACTAAAATTCTTGTTATCTTAGACAAGTATAACTTTAATGTAACAGATCATTGTTGCCTCAAATTTTTTTCTAATATTTTAATTTCTTATAATAGCTCTTGCGACTTGTGTTATGTTAAGCCCTAAGTAATTTAAATTTCATATTATTTTATCATGAAGAGATCACAAACTTAGGGGAGCTATTTTAGTGTGTCATATATGTTAAACTTGAAATTTTTTTATGACATGACAAAGTAAAGAAAATCATTTTTCATCTCCCTTATGATTTTTTATATCTTATTTCTTGTATGACAAAAAAAAAGGTAAGAATGAAAATTATACGAAAATGATATATGATTAAGGGGTAGTAGACATTTCTCTCTCACTTACGCCAAATGTGCAAACTACCTTTGATGAAACAAATGGGGAGAAATATGATAAAAATAATTAGAAATATGGAAAAATATAACTCCAAAATTGCATAACCCCTAGTTAATTATGTGGACCTCATAACTCTAACTCTATGTGGAAAATATATGTGCATAGCTATCATTATGATCGAAGTTTAGGGGAGCGAAATTTCAACTTTAATATCTTTTCCTCCCAACTTATATAGTTTTTGTTTCTCAATTTGTCCTCATAAAGAATGTAGAGATTGTTGAACAAAATATTTATTCCCTAACTAATATTTCAATGATACCAACATCGATTAACTAGACTTATAGTTAAAGTGCCAAAAAAAGTTTAAATAGGAATAAATTATTTTATGCAATGAACATAAAGTCAATATTTGAATATGTTTTATCTATATTGGATAAAATGTGAATATAAAAATTACAAATAATCTTGTTAATTTTTCAACATAAAAAATTATTTTATTATGATAATTGTGCAAAGAGATATGTGAAGAATGCAAGGCAGACGATCTACTAATTTGCTGAATTGGAAGATTGGTCAACATGCAAAATGTAGTAATGATCATATATTTTTCAAGAGCTATGAGGAACCGCCGAATGATCTATATGCAGAATATATAGTAACAATCACATTTCGACTAGGAAATAGAAAATGAGTTCCAATGGATAAATTAAATTAAGACTATATGGAGGTCCCAATGGTAAAGAAAAATTTAAGACTTTTGAGCAAACTTGTAATATTTGTCTCTTCTTCTCTCGAGTGAGGTTCCAATTTGTAAAAGAGAGATTAAGTTGTGTTGTAGAATATTTTGTATAGATGGGGTTCCTTATCTTTCAAAGCAGGAAAAAGATGAGAGTTGTAATGAGATTCTTTCTTATCCCATTTGGAATGAACGAAGGATTAGTGGAATCTTTGACAATCTCGATATCAAAAAGTCAAAGCAGGGATGCAAGGCAAAGTGTAGCAGTGATCACTTGCTGATCACTATATGATTTTAACCCATTTTAGATGCAATTCATACATATCGAGTCCCATTTTTGCCTATTTTTGGGCCAATTATACTTGGAATGCAAATATTGTGATAACTAGTTGATATTCCTCATTTCATACTTAATTCCATATGCATAGAGGTTCTGAAATGCCAAAATCCATTAATATTTAAATTCTCTGCCAAGTTATCATTTTGAGGACAAGTTATCATTCCTAAGTGCCAAGTTATCATTATTTTGAATGAACTGATTTTCAATGGTTTTCTTACCCTAAATCCATCATTATCATGTATAAATCATATTTGGATAGTCACATCTAAACTTGTGCAAAGTTTTAAGTCCATTTGAACAAATTATCATTTTTCAAGTGCCAAGTTATCGTTAAAGGGCAATTCTGTCATTTCGACATGCAAAACCATTAATTCTGCACGAGGATCTTAAGCAATCATCTTATTATTGTTTTAACTCATTGCTGGTCAAATTTCATCACATTTGGATAATCAAAACTCAAGTTATCACAAGTTATCGTTTTTAAGTCATATAAGTTATCATTTTTGGGGCACTCAAGTTATCACTTTTAGGAATCTCATTCATATTTGATTTCTGACCTCACTCACTTGTCACTCTAATCAATTTGATGCCTGAAATGCTTTGAACCACCCATATTATGACATTTTCCAAGATTTTCATAAAGTTATCATTCCGAGCCCTTGAATTCATTCATATCGATATAAGTTTTCATTCTTGCACAACACATAATCCCATCTGATATTTGAACTAGTTACCAGCATTATCCTAATCCTTATTTGTCAAAATACTACTCAAGAGATTTGATGCTTGCTGTTTGGGTTTTTGTAGCAAGAAGAAAAGGTGGCCAAAAGGGAGAAAAAGGAGGGGGGACCACTAGCTTTTTGGCTGTCCAAAAAGCTGTCACTGCTGGAATTTCAGGACCAGGGGACACATGGCTGCAATCAAAGCACAAAGAATGTTCTGATGCTGATCCAAAGGTGGAGAGAAGTGATATAAAAGCTGGATTTTTCTGGAGAAAGAGGGAGGCTGGTCATTGAAGGGTTTGAGCAAGGAAGGAGGTTGTTGTGGCTGGATTTGCTGCTGTTGGCCGAGAAGCTTCAAAGAACTATGAATTGTATCTATTTCTTATCCCATTTGATGTCAAATCTTGTAAATATGAGGAGCTAAACTCCATTTCTTCTAGGATAGGGTAGTAGTTTAGATTAGTTTTGGATGGATATGGACTGTTTTATAATTCCTGCACTGAATCATTTGCTGATTTTCAGATTTCAGAATTATTTAGAGTTAGTTCTTGCCATTGTTGGATCCTATTGTAATCTATAGCTGAGAAGTTATCATTTGATCCATCCCTAGTTCAGAAATGGATTAGAAATCAATGTCAAGTTCTGAATTCCAATTTAATTAAAGTTCTGATTTCTGAAATCTAAATTTTCTGGTTTATGTTTTCTGAATTTCCTGAACCTGAACTCCTGAACCTTTGAATCTGTTTGCCATTGTGGATCTAATTAATAGAGCAACTGGAAGGTTGATATTGTCCCAAATCTTGATCAGAAATGAATTAAGATTATTTGGCATTCTTTATGATTCAAATCTGTTCATTGTTACTAATCTGATTTTAAAAACTGAATTCTAATTTCCTGATTCCTGAATTTTCTAATTTCTGTGGATATCAGATTCTGTTCTTCATTTCTAACCTGATTAATTGAGTCCTTGGGATGTTGCTATTGTCCTTATCTTATTCAGGAATGAATCAAGATTGTTTGGACAATCATTTGACTCAAACCAGATTTTTCCACTGATTCCTGAATAGAAATCAGAATTCTGGTTTTTCTGATTCCTCATTGGAATCTGTTTTTACCAATTGAGTCCCCTGAATTATTCCATTCACTGATAAATGAACTTTAGGGATGTCTTGTAGTCCAGAGATGGGTCAAGAATCAATTGGTAAGTCAGATTTCCATTGGTTTAAAATTCTGATTTCTAAATTACTGATTTCATGTTTTTTTGGTTTCCTGAATTCCAAAATTTGATTTCCTGGGCTTTGGATCTGATTGTCATCAAAGATTGGATTAATTGAATAGTTGAGAGGCTAATATATGCCATGATCTTATTCGGAAATGAATCAAGATCTTTGACAATTCAGGATTCAAATCTGATTTTTCCAAAATCTGATTTCTGAGTTTGATTCTAAATTCTATTTTTTGATTGTTTGGAATCTGATTTGCCAATTGTTAATTCCTATTTTATTCAAATCACTGAGAGGTGTACTCTAGGAATCCCTTGCAGTCCAGAGATGGGTCAAGGGGCATTTGGCAAACTTGAATTCCATCAATCAACATTGCTAATTTCCCTGAAATGTTGATTTCTATTTTCTCATTTAATTAACTTCTGATTTCCATTGTCAACCCTCATTTTAATCCACTACTGAGAGGTAGTCTTAAGGACTTCCTTAAGATCCAGAGATGGGCCAAGGAGCAATGGGAATTGTGAACTCATGTGGCCATATGTTTTGCATTTCCAATTGAGTGTGTTTGTGTGGATTTCAATTTACTTTGCAACCGAGAGGTTGATTTTGAATCTCCCTTGAATTTAGAGATGAATCATGGAACACAAGCACCATTATTGAGTAGATTTCATCCTGGTTTAATCGATTGGAGTGATTCCATCTTTTTATGATTGCAATTGCAAGTTATCATTCCAAACTTCCTTGAATTGTAAAAATTAGCATTGAACTTTCTTTTGAGCCCAATGATAACTTGATTTTCAGTGAGGACCCTCTTTTGATTCAACCTAGCTAACAACTATATAATCATATATTGCTTAGTTAGAGGCTAATTGAGCTGTGGGAATAGCCATTTTCAAGTTGAATCAAAAGTTGAACATTTAGTGATAACTTCTTCCATTCCATCCTTAATTAATTTAGATGAACCCCAAATCCTAGAAGAACCTTCCTCATAGATAGTTAAACATTTTTAGACTTCATTCTAGCATTTATAATTCAGTTTTGATAAATTTCCAAAACCCAAAAATCTGTTATCATTTCACTTTCCATAAAAAAATATGTTTTCACTTCCCTTTGAAAATCTGTTTTTAGCCATTAAAGTAGAACTAATTTAGATTGTTTTAGAGTGCCTTAGACTTCAAATTCTTGTGGATACGACAACCTGAGTCTACTACAACTTACCTGTGCACTTACAGCTAGTGAGTTGGGAGATCAAAAAAATGAAAAATTGACATTTTCTTTAATTTCATAGTGATATTTGGGGTTGAGTAGTGATAACTTGCTGAAATTAAAGAAAATGTCAATTTTTTATTTTTTTGGCCTCCCAACTCACTAGCTGCAAGTGTACAGATAAGTTGTAGTAGACTCAGGTTATCGTATCCACAAGAATTTGAAGTCTAAGCACCCTAAAATAATCTAAATTAGTTCTACTTTAATGGCTAAAAATATATTTTCAAAGGGAAGTGAAAACAGATTTTTTTATGGAAAGTGAAATGATAACAGATTTTTTGGTTTTGGAAATTTATCAAAACTGAATTATAAATGCTAGAATGAAGTCTAAAAAGGTTTAACTATTTATGAGGAAGGTTCTTCTAGGATTTGGGGTTCATCTAAATTAATTAAGGATGGAATGGAACAAGTTATCACTAAATGTCCAACTTTTGATTCAACTTGAAAATGGCTATTCCCACAGCTCAATTAGCCTCTAACTAAGCAATATATGATTATATAGTTGTTAGCTAGGTTGAATCAAAAGAGGGTCCTCACTGAAAATCAAGTTATCATTGGGCTCAAAAGAAAGTTCAATGCTGATTTTTACAATTCAAGGAAGTTTGGAATGATAACTTGCAATTGCAATCATAAAAAGATGGAATCACTCCAATCGATTAAACCAGGATGAAATCTACTCAATAATGGTGCTTGTGTTCCATGATTCATCTCTGAATTCAAGGGAGATTCGAAATCAACCTCTCAGTTTCAAAGTAAATTGAAATCCACACAAACACACTCAATTGGAAATGCAAAACATATGGCCACATGAGTTCACAATTCCCATTGCTCCTAGGAAATCATATTCTTTCTCCCTCTCCTTCTAATTATATTATGCATCTAATTTGTGTGATTTGATTGCTCTTGTATTTGACTTAAATATTACCAAATTTATTTTAAACTTTTGCAAGGAATGTAAGTATTTTTATTTTACAATTTTAACACTCACTCCCCCCCCCCCCCCCCCCCCCCACCATTAGGATAGAATTAATATATTTAAGTATTTTGGTTATGTAAATATAAAGTTGACCTACCAAAGTTAAAGAAAATAAATCAAATCATAAGAATAAATAGTGCCTTTGAGGTAAAGTGTTTACAACATGCATTTTGAAGCATACAAAATCTGCATATCATGATTGAAGTAGCTAATTCATTCCCCAAGAGTCTTTTGTGTAATTAGCCTTTAATTACCATGATAGATATCCAAACTTCTCATAAACATTTTTCCTAGTTAATCATATTTCTCATATGGCAAATAAACTTTCCCCACCCATCAGTTCGAAAATCAATTTGTAGTTTGCATATTCCATCCAAAAAAGTAGCTCATGGAATGTTTGATGAGTGCTCAAAATTCAGTGTTAATGTTTGGATCTAGGAACTTAAGTTCTTAATTTTTAGATAGATAAATTATGATTTAATATTTGGATGGAAAATGTAATTATGGAGAACTAAAACAAGATTAGATAAGTCCTAATATGTGTATGAATGAAAATGATGAAAAAACATAATTTATTATTCTACAGAGATTACAACAACAACAACAACAAAGCCTTATCCCACTAGGTGGGGTCGGCTACATGGATCATACGACGCCATTCCGCTCTATTAGTAACCAAACCTTTCGGTATATTATTCACCAATAGATCTTGCTCTATTAGTTCGCCAAGTGTCCGCCTTGGCCTCCCTCTCCCTCTTTTAATCGGACTCCAGATTATTTGATCTACTCTTCTTACTGGCGCATCTAATGGTCTTCTCTGAACATGACCAAACCATCTCAAACGATTCTCTACCATTTTCTCACTAATAGGAGCCACTCCGACTCGTTCACGTATATGGTCATTCCTAATCTTATCTAATCTTGTATGATCACACATCCATCTCAACATCCTCATTTCGGCTACCCCCACTTTACGTTCATGTTGTCCCTTCATAGCCCAACATTCACTACCATATAACACTGCTGGCCTTATAGCAGTACGATAGAATTTTCCTTTAACTTTATTGGGTACTTTTCTATTACAAAGAACTCCAGTGGCTTTCCTCCACTTACACCAACCAGCTTGAATTCTATTATTACCGATAAAATACTTCTTTAATAACCATATTATTGCTGCAATTTAAATAACAAAAATAAATAGAAGGATGAATAATTAAAAATTAATACCAAAATATAATTTAAGATAATATAAAAATACATGAACACAAGTTAACGTTTAAAATGAGAAAGTGACACTATAAATTAATTACTATACTAATTAGTAACTATATATTTAACATAAAATAATTATTAGTTAAGAAAAAATTAATGTTGAAAAATATTTAAGGTCATATAAAAATGGGATTTCTTTTAAAAAAAAGAAAACAATGTACAAAAAAGAAATAAAAGGAAAAAAAGGAAAGTCAATAACTTAATTAGATATAAAATATAACTTGGTGTATTATTGTATTAACTAATAACTTCACATAATTATGTAGAATAATCTTGAGTCAACTAAAAATTAACAGAAAAAACTCTAAAATAATGGAAATATAACTAAAACTAAAGTTGAACAAGTTAAAATTAATCTCCTAACACAAAAAAAATTGAACAAACATGAAAAAACATAAAAAAATAAAATAAAACATAAAAAAAGTTAACATAAATTATCAACTTCGTTATTTTTTAAGAAAATAGTGTCATATTATGTAAGATGATAGTGAATTTAGATCTTTATCTTACCGCTTCGGATATTGTGGTGGCAAGTAAGCAAAAAAATAGTGTAATATTATACTAAGTAAGCACATCATGTTTTATTAAAAAAATAAGTTAATTATAGAAATTAAGATATAAAGTAACACTAAAAATTGATTTATGATAATATAAAAAACAAAAAAGAATGTTCAACTTTGAAAAGAAAGCAAAAAAAAAAAGAAAAGAAAACTCATCTCTAATACTTCCAAAATTCACCCTCTTGACACGTGACAATTGAGCTCTTTTAGTTCAACATTACCTATACTTACCTTTTCTTGGTCTTTAATTGATCAACAAAAAAGATAATCAAATAAAAACTAACTTCACATAAATAAGAGTGCAGATGTGAACAATCTTTCTTCTTCTTCTAGTCCTCTAGTTCTAACAAATCCTCAGTAACCATTACATCATTAAAACAATAATAAAAGTCCTAATAACATAATCCACATTTGCAACTAGATCATCATGAACATTTTGTTGTACACATATCTTTTTCCTTACTTGACCAACAAGAATCAAATATATGGATATGGAATATCTGTGAGTAATTATTTAATAGAAAGCAGATTGTCTTTACAATATGTCACTTTCATATATTTTTAGTTAAAGGTTGATCAAACAAGATCACGATGAATACTTTACACTACAAGAGAAGTCACATCTAAGGACGTAAATTTATATTCTTATGGATGCATTTTTTGCGTCTTTAAACATAAAACCGACCTTATTCTTGGTTTCGAAAACAATATTATGGACATTAACATTTTATGTTGCTAACGTGCATCTCAAATATTAAGACACTTATTGCTCTGTCTCTAATCAATGTTGTTAAATTGCAAACGCTATTTTTGCGTCATCCACTTGCGACTCTATTTTAACGATGCAATTACATGTGTCGTCGGCTGACGTTGTTAAGTTAAAGACATTTTAGCTTATGTTGTTAGCTTGCGTCGTTAACAAATTCACCTGCACTTTTCAAAGTGTCCTTATTTTTTGTGTCAAAAATTTTAAAACGCTAATATTTGCATCATTATCATGCGACACAAATGTGAAGACATTATCATTTACATTGTTAATTTGTGTTGCTAAATTGAAGACGCTATTTGATATTGTATCACTAGCGTCTCTAATGCAATGTTATTAAAGCCGGACCGGACCGGCCCGACCGTCAACCGGCCACTAAGACGGCTCAATACAAGCCTTAAAACCGGAACCCCAATTGAACCGGGTTGAACCAGTCAATACCGGTCAAGAACCGATCAAAACCGGCCAAAACCGGTCAGAATCGGAAAAAACCGGGTTGGACCGCGGTTTTAGGGTCAACCCAATTTTTTTTAATTTCTTAACAAAAGAAATAATTTTATAAAGTTTATTATTATAAATTTGAAAAATATTCATAAATGGACTTTCTCCATGAAGAAGCACATTGGCCCACTAGTGTCCTCCTTTATTTATAGATGTCTCATTACTCTTATGTTGTTAGTATTATGAATGTGGGACTATGTTTATACATCTTACTTGCTCTTTCTTCCTTCATTTAGTTTAGAATTTACTAAGCTTTGAACTTTAACTTATGAATTATTATTTTATTCAAAATTTTAATATCATAAATGTATATTATAATATAAGTTAATTATATATTTATTATATTATATACAATATTTGTCATATTAGATAAATTAGTTAGAGATGAATGGTGCAAACTTCTTTGATATATGTATAAATAGCTACATCCTTATATTCTTAATTTATTAGAGGAGGAAGCATTATCAAATATTTTAGTGACGCATAATATATATCATCCCTATTATTGAATATTTTCGAGACATATAGTAAAGTGTCCTTATTATCAAATATTTTAAGGATACATGGTAAAGTAGTGTCCCTAATATCGAATAATATGGGGACGCATAATAAGTGATGTCCCTATTATCGAATATTATTGAGACGCATAATAAGAGACGTTGCTATTATCAAATATTATTGGGACATAAGATAAGTGGCGTCTTTATTATTGAATATTTTTAGGACGCATAATAAGCAGTGTCCCTATTGTCGAATATTATTGGAATGCATAAAACGTGATGTCTCTATTTATTGGGACACGTTACAAGTAGTGTCCTTATTATCTAATATTATTGGGACGCATAAAAAGCCACGTTCCTATTTATTGGGATGCATAAAAAGTGACGTCCCTATTTATTGGGTCGCATAATAAGCAACGCCTCTATCATCGGATATTATTGGGACGCATAATAAGCAATGTCCCTATTATCAAATATTATTGGGACGCATAATAAAAGATGTCTTTGTTATCAGATATTGTTGCGACACATAATAAGCGACGCCTTTGATTATCTAATATTTTTAAGATGCATAATAAGCGGTGTCCTTATTATCTAATATTATTAGGGCGCATGATAAGCGGCGTCCCTATTATGGAATATTATTAGGACGTATAATATGTGACGTCCTTATTATCGAATATTATGGGGACACATAATCAGTGACGTCTTTATTATCAAATTTTATTAGGACGCATAATAAGAAGCGTCCCTATTATCAAATATCATTGGGACACAATTAAATTTGTGTCACTGGGTTATTCAAATTATGAGATTTAAAATAAAAATATATTTATATTCTAAATTAAAATAGGGATACAAAATTAACGTGTCTTAAAATTTTAAAATCAGGACGCTAAATATATTTGTGTCATTATTTTATAATAATACCAACGCTATATAAAACGTCCTTATAAATGAACACTTTGTGTAAAATAAAGACGCTTCAACTTGTGTCTTTAATTATGTGTCCTTAAATGACTATTTTGTTGTAGTGTTAGACCCATAAATCTTAGTGTTCTGAGATCCGAAACTTATCTTTGGGATCATATACTTTCATGTTGAATCTCATTTTAGAGCTTTTATCTCATGAACTAATTGTTATATTTTTATATTGCAATTTAATGCAGCCAATAGAAAGTTAAAAAGGTTATTTAACTATAACATAAATAAAAATATTAGTTTTTTGAAGCTTAATAGAATCTGGTCCAAGCTATATCAAACTCGTTCAGGTTTGGATAGGACACGGACGATGTTGGGTCAAAACTTTTTTTAACAACCTT